>JAACJT020000035.1:6090798-6155798 GCA_009936485.2 Gymnarchus niloticus
TGCACCGCTCACGGCCAGTTGTCGGTGACGCCGCCGCGTACCAGTCGTTTATCTCATTACTCGAATTTATTTCCAAGTTATGCACCCGTCATTCCCTCCCCTTAATTCATTTTTTATTTATTTTTCCTGCAGTCGCTGCCCGCAGGTTTGCGGTTGCGACACCTTGCTGGAGGAGAATAAAGCCCGTGTGCTGTTATGAAAGCAATATATTACTGCACTTAAGCACTCAGCAGCCCAGAAAAGGGAAATAAAGCTCATGTACAGTTCATACAGTGTGTTTATATGAAAAGATTGGTTTCACACCGGCGCTTTATTGGGTTTGCCGCACTGCTTATGACACACGATTTTTGCTGTAATGCATACTCCGCCCTGAGCTTATTAAGATTTGAGCTTTATATTTATTACATATAGTGCAAAACATAATCTTTCTAGATAAACCATAATCTGTCGCCGCAATCCTTGGTGAATTCCTGTTATCTAGCACGTTTTATTTTATTTATTATTGGTGAATATAAGGAGTCCGTGGAGTGCGGCCGACTCCGAAAGGCAGCTTTAAACAGTTGTACCCGCTTGTCTCTCATCTATAACAAAGCATGCGTGTGTGCAAACGGGCGGACATGGGCTTTGGTCGGTGACTTTATAAAGTCAGCCTGAATTAAGTTTTAGTATGAATCGGTGGAATTCCAGGCGGGCTCATTTCGAAACCTGAACGATAGATTACGTTCACTTTGGCGCTTGGCTTTGCAAATTCCTGTAATGACGTCTGAAACAAATGGGCTGAAACGTTGAATGAACGCATATTGATCTGAGCGGTTTGTGTGTGAAGCAGGCCGGCTTAATCTGAGCATGATGCCACATCAGGCCCCGTCACTCATTCAGGCCGAATCCCCCTGATTAGCCACTGGATGGTCACACATTTGTCACATCTGTCTTTCGCAATAATGCAGTTTGCTCCCCTTTTCCGTCAGGCTAAGTACTTGAATTTCATGGTTCGAAAAAATCGCAATTGATCGCAGTAGCTGCTCGTATACATAAGCTTTACGCAAATCTCCTGCCGGTCCGTAGGCTGTGAAAAGCAGAGCTTGTAGCTTTATTATTATTATTATTATTATTATTATTACTATTATTATTATTATTATTATAAAACTCATTTAAATTTATTTAGCCTGAAGCGAGCAAGTGAATTTGGTGAATCTAAAAGCGCAAACCAACAGGCGAGAATTGTGCAAATGTTCTGACATCTCTCATTATTACCGTACGTTTGTCAGTTATTTTCAGCACGTGCACACTTGGAATGCTGCTTGTATACCTTGATTCGTTTAGAAAGTTAAGGTTTTGGCTGAATTTTACATACTTTACAATGCTGCCTAATCTGAACTGGTCATGAATGTGTCTGTATTAATGGGAACCTGTGTATTGAACTGCATCAGTTTGATTAGAAATCCTGACTGGCATTGAGTCAATGCTGGGCATTTTTCTATGCTCGCTAGTATTTTGTATTTTTTGTTGTACTAAAATTATTCCCTCCTTCAGTAATCCTGTAGATTTGCCAAGAATACAATATTGATCAATTGTCCATAATCACACACACACACAGACACAAATCTTGACTAAACCCATTAGCCTGCAGGCCCACAGAATGCTTTGTGTGGCGGCTCATTTCTATACAAAAAAACTCTCTCCAAAAGACCATGAACTATTTATCTAATACTTAAAAACACTATCTTGACTGTTTCACTCTTGTATTGTGTATTCTGTTGGTGTTTATATGATATATAAAATGGCAGTGTACATAGACTCCTTAAGCGCGTGAACATGCTCGTATCTCATCGGCCGGCTAAATGTAATTTTCCGAACAGCATTCCTCAAATCTGCCGATCTAGATCTCACTTCCAGCACCTCCCTTCCCCGACGTGTGAAATGTGAACCTGTCAGTGTCTTCCATTTTCCATCTTCAGCTTCTCAGCTGAGAGCTGGTCTTTGGCAGCGGTCTTTCAGCAAGATTGACGGCAGAGTAGACTGTTCGGTGGCATCAAAAAGTGCTGCCTGACAGCTCTGCCTGACAGCCTTCTTCCACCTAAATATACTCCTTGTTCCTGGCATAATATCATCTTGACAAGAAAAGGAGAAGAAGAAATCCCTTGATAAAGAGGTAGACGGTTGCCTAAAGTCAGGTCAGCCATAGTGGAGTGTTATACCGAGGATGGGAGTCCTTCTCCTGCATGACTTTCAGGTTATCGCAGAATGTATGGCCATATTAAGGAAATTGTAATTTTTTTCCTCCCTTTTCTAAGTGGGTGGTTGTCTGTAATTCTTTATGGTTTGTACATGGGTTTTCTATCAAAAGCATACCCCCTCAGAGATAAGACCGAAATGACTTATTCTGTATTTCTTTCTTTTCCCCCGAGTTATCTCTATGAACCCATGCACTTTGTTGGTATCATTCCATGTAATGCACATTTATTTCTTTAACAAGGTCGTCACGGCTTTCCATCCGGGCGCATGTGTCTTGCGTTGTAGCGTGTGATTCCGCCTCACTAGGAGCATGTGACGTGTTGCTGCTTCCTATTGGATGCTTCCTTCTCATTCTATGGTTTCATTTCTCCATAGTTGTTCTACTGGTAGAGAACGAAGCTGTCCGAACCAGTTGAGCCAAAACCCTAAATGCGGCCTATTACAGACATTTAACTTTCTGTAATAATAAAAGGCAAAGAAATTAGGCAAACAAAAATACCAACTTATGCTTCTGCATGGAAAGAGCAGACCGTGTTGATCAAAGTACATCAGTACTCACATTGTTGTACAGTTACCTGCATATGTATAATTCTGTAATGTCCAGTTTGCATATTTAATCAGATATATATGTTAGTTTATAGTTAAATTGTGATATGCTGTAACTAAAAGGCAGGGACATGCATTGTGTTTATGCGCCATCATCTTCACTGATTTAGTGCAGAATTTAGGCTTCCTGCTTTGCACAGTTGGTTCAGATTCATGGTTATGATTCTTATGTGCCAGCTATCAAAGGAATTGCTATGGAATGGTGTGTGTGTGTGTCTCCTTATGACTTGATTTGTGCTTCTCTGTCAGTGTAATACGAAGAATTTAAATGGGGGGGGGGGGTGAGGAGAGAGGTAAGGGCTTGTTATGTACTATAGAAAACAAGCAGCTTCATTCTACTTGATGGCATGGTGCGAGCTGTATGAAATTATCGCTGCAATATATGATGTCATGGTGTGTGACACCAACATGAGGAAGACCAGGCGTGCTCATCATGCCTGATGTGTTTTCATTAGTATTATGTTCCCCTCCCGATTTTTTATTATCTTGACTTACAAATAACGGGCTGTTGTTGGCTTCTCCGACAGCATGTCTTTAGTCTCGTACCAGACCTTCAGCACAGAATTGGCTTCTAAGCAAGGTCTTATGAAACGACAACGATAGAGAATGTTCGAACTGTCGACGTTTGACACTCCCGAGTGCGGTCTGGCAAAGTGTACCTGGGAATGTATTTTGTTATGCACCTGCAGTGTTAGGAAAATTTTCGCCATTATTCCACAGTGGTGACCAGCTGGCATCTTACAGGCTGGGTCACATAAACTATATTTCAGACACTTAAAAAGACTAGTCGGTAATTAGTAATATAATTGGTAATTGTTGGTGAAGTATGGGAAATTTGTAGGTTCGAGTGCAAAACCCAGCATTTATTTTTTTTTTCTTTAAAGGGTCCTTTGTGTGCCCTCAATGGCAAGAACGTGACCCTTTTGAGATTAATGTGAAACAGGTGAAGGTTTCCGTACAGTGACTACTAGGCAATCACCTATGCCCATGAATCCTCATTAGTGGGCAATCATCACATCTGTTTGTGGGTGTAGATGCTCAATAGATCCGTATGAAGGCATAGTGGTGGGTATAGTGCCTTTGGTCACAGTGCTGTGGGTGTCAATTTTCAACTCCCTCACCCGGCTTTGCTGTGTTGACGTATAGTCAGGAACTTTCTGCAAAACAGGTTTGTGGCCTCTTGTAAATCTTTTATTTGTGGCCACTGAAATCGCCGTTAGATCTGTTAGGACTCTACAACGGCTATGGAGTCTGCGGGTATCTGGCATTTCCACGTAAAAATTGCAAGCCTAAAACGAGGTGAGGGATGTGTGTTAGAAGTAAGGATGGACCTGTGGAGCTCATGAGAAGGTGTCGCTGTCTGAGGCAAAACCTGTAACATCAGTTTTCACGTGTCTCCTAGCTTCTAAAGATAAGCAGGCAGTCAGCGATCTCGGGGCTTATGATGGCGAAACGGTGCTGCCATTGGATCATTACCATCTACTGTTGCAGTGTTTGTATAGTCTTCGTTTTACGCTGCAGCAGTTTTGTTTTTGCTCCTACAAACACATTCGAAGGCTATGAGATCTTGGGTACGATGTCGTGTTTATAAATGGATCTTATGCATGTTTACTCACTGTAATCGCCCACTTCTTTGGACTCAAAGCTGTTTAGGAGACACATTTTATGACTTGGGAAGTCGCTGCCACTTTTAGCTTTATCTGTCAATTATTAAATCATAATTGGAAATGTGTTTTGCCGTTACCAACAGGCGTTACGTTCGGTTTTGATCAGTCAGTAACTTTGCTTACTTCTGTCTGTCTTTGGAAAGTGTTAATTTAAATCATCGTGATATGCCTAGATTCTGCTTCCCTATTTAGCTAATAAAAAGCATAAATGATTCATGGCAGCCATATACATAATTCATAATTAAATCACAGGCTGATGGAGTGGAATTTATTAATTGTGAAAATGCAAGTGCTGCCATAATATACTAATTTATTTCTTTAGTTTTTATTGGCACATTGCTCATTCGGCTGTAATCAACCGCTGCATCTTGTTACTAAGTCACAGTAATGTATTATTATGGCAAATTATCTGTGTACTTAGATAAGATGGCCTTTCGGTGATCTCCACAATATGCATTTGCCTAGAAAAATTAAAAGCGGACTTCATTTATCGATGTTGTCACATCGCCTCGCTAAGTAATTATTCCAAATACCCAGAAGATTACAGATGACGTACTGTAAAATTGGACGCTGCGGGGGTATGGGCGGTCTGCACGAGTCTGCCTTGGCCAACTTGTGATTTAAAGGAGATATTTCTTCCTGAGTTTGGACCTAGCAAAGCAGAACACACTAGTTCTCTGTCCTGGATAAGATCCACAGCCAAGTTGGATGGGGATGACCTTTGCCGTTTGTAGACATGTATTTTACCCTTTCTATTTTTCACTGCTGAAAACGTCATACACAAGACGACAGAGCTTAATTTGCTGGAGTGCGCAAATAGAGACCTTAATTTACCTACCCGCTGTGAATCCTTCATTGTAACAAATCGAATGCAGCTGACTAGTCTTTAGTTGGACTGGCCTCATATCCTTTCTTTTGGTTACGACCGGCCCTGTTATCACGTGTCATCGAAGGAATATTGGGCGCCATGTTTTATTATTTACAGGTGCACCATCAAATCGAGAACCAACCCAGAAAGAATGCAATTTAATTCGAAGTACCCCAGTGAGTGTGAGATAAATTAGAAACAGTTGTCTCTATAATGCCGTTCGCCTCTGTTTTTTAGCCCTGTGATGGGTTGAATAAAACGTATATTTGTGCGTTTTCCATCAGGTCTGTACGTGCTTCGTTAAGACAAAGGTAGCTGTTTTGCTAATGGCCCATTAGCATTCATGGGCATCTGCTACCATCTATTGATTCACTGTCACCCAATTTCTCTAGCCTTTACGCTTTCCCTAATTCCCATTACTGGGAGCACCATTGGCTTATCAAGGGAAACAATAAGGCAGTTGTCAGTAGGGCTAAAAATATGAGGAGTCCTCCGTTGAGGGAGAGGAACCCATGACTCTCTGGCGGCAAAACTTTGGCTTGGTCTTCTCAATGACCCCTGTGTTGGTGAGCGAAACGAGCGTGTGAATGTTAAGCTAAATCCGATCAGCCCGGAGATAAATCAGAAAATTGAATCTTGCTCATTTCATAAGGGGAACCCAAAATAGAGGCTGCTTCCCTACCTATAAAGCTGTCACCAAGATATGTCTTTCGCAATGATGGCACCCAATCTTCCCCCCGCCTTTCCTTCCTTTCTGTTATGTCTCTCTGCTCTTTTAGACAAAGGGTAATAAAGCTATAAATTGTGTGTCCTGTAGAAGGTATAGACATTCTGTCTCAGATCTGCTGTTGAAACTGCCATAAACCACCCACAAAGTCATAGATAAAGATTTACAGTTATTTAACATCCTCCATGTCCACTAAATCAGTGTGATAAGAGAATTAAGTGATGGCCATAGGTTCTTTGTCCTTAGTCTATTGATTTTTATTTTTTTTTTTCCTTTTCACTTTTTTGATCTGGCATATATATGATACATTTATTGATCTCTTTATTTGCTTCAAGACTCCTGAGTGACATCTGTGTTTTTTTTTTCCTAGTTTAACAGCTAATATAAAAATATCCAATTTATTAGTTCACCCTTTTTTTTTTTTTTTCTGTTGTTAAAATCTAAAAGGAAGAGGTCCACCACCCTCTGTGGGTTATTTTAAACTTGACCTCCCAAGACATCATTTTCGGCCAACATCCCTGTCAGATATTCGTCTGCATTTGAAAGTAGCAACAAAGGTGGTGACAGGTAGCCAGTGGTGACCAAAAGCAGATGTTATTGAACATGATGCGGCGTCCTCGCTGTTGTCTGTCAGGCCTTCAGGTTAATGCAGGTGCCAAGACAAATTAGTTGTAGCAGGTTATTTTGCCTACTTGATTTTTACCTTTCCCCCCTTGAAGTGCACAGCAAATGTCTAATTTCCTTTAAAAAAAAGTGTTATGAGTGACATTTAGACAGATTAATCGTTTATTCATATTTCGGCCACTTGTCACGGGAGGGGCTCTGGGGCCGCTGGGACCTGTATATCGTTGGAAACGATCGCTACGTGAAGCTGAACGCTTCAGCCAGAAAGTTTACCTTCAGTTCTTAAATGTGCATCAAGTAACAAGTTCACAGTGGTTCCCAAATGTTCGTGCCTGCCTCTGTCAGTGCAGAAACGTGTATTGTTATGCGATGCCTAATGACATCTCCAGAAAGAAGCTGCAAATGCTGATATGCAACAAAAAAATGACAGTGTCCTACCAGAGGGGTAGAACGTTCTGATGGAAGGAGAAAGCTCTCAGTTCAGTTTTCACAGTTTCGTGATCAATGGCACACACAGAAGATGCTAACGCCCTTTGTTTCCCATCGAAAATGTATTGAGGTAATTTAAAAAAATACCATTGGAGGATACGGATGTTACAGATTGATCGCTGCATAATTGTGGAGAAGAATTATTTACCTGTACCAGTACAAGCATCTTTAGACGTCCTGAAATTTCAACAGCCTGTTCTTTACTGCTCCATGGATCATGTCTTAATCTCCGAGAGCCACATAAACCATTCTCTTTTCAGTGTCTTTTTATGTTCTTTACCGGTTGATATGCTATTTTTTTGTCTATGAATTAGGGAACAAAGACACTTTACAGAGGTTAACGATGAAGTCTGCCGTATTTTTCTGCAGAAAGTGACCATTTTGAGCAGCCACATTTTCCGCTGGGGCCACATTGCCGACGGACGTGCAGCTTTGCAGAGACCTGTGGGTGACGAGAACATATGGTAGCCATTTCTTGTTCTCTTTTCTGCAAGGTTGGAAACAACCATATACGTCACCCTGGAGAGTACCACTAACTGTGGTGCATTCAAGATGGGGAACCACAGCTAGTATGTAAGGTGTCTTGTCAGTGAGTGTGCCAGTTTAAGGGAGCTAGGTAGAAGTGCTGTCGGTCTAATTTCTGTCGGCACCCTCTACACTATTCTACAGTACTGTGTGAAAGTATTGGGTAGGCAAAAAAAATGTTTGAGGCATTTTTCTGGGCAGTAAGTGTACAAGTGCTCGGGAAAGAAACTAACTGTTACTATCTACTAACATTAGAATGTGTACAAATAAAAAGTCAGCTTCTTCTGTTCTCCAAAATGTTACTGATATCTCCTTGGACTGTTAGTAGAACACAGCTTTAGTTCCCAAACCTCTCGTAGTGTACCCCAGCCATTCCGTGTATTTGTTCAATTTCACCAGCAGCTGACATGGTAACTAATGAACTTAATTTACTTTGAGGTACTTATTAGCCAAACAAGGTGTACTTGTACTTGCGCTCAACAAATACATGGGTATATTAGATGGTAACCATAAATTGTGAGGTGACATCCAGAGATGTTCTGAAATATGTAAACTGACACCCTTTGACAGTCAGTTTTAATCCACAGGAGTGTATGTGCAAGAGGACAAATGCCCTTAAACCAAAAACAAACTGAAACGACCTCCATTAGCAACTGTACCGTTATACACAATACATAGTTTGAAGTTGGGGGTATGTGCATGCACTGATGTTTTTGACATCTCTTAGCAGTTGCCCATTCTCTGTGTACCTGTAAACTCTTGTGTTTACAAATGTAAGCATTTCTTTGCTATCTGAAGCACTGTTCACACCTTTAGGAGTCCGTAGGCACGTCTATCCATTTTCCAAACCACTTTATCCTACTCAGGCTCTCGGGGGGCCTGGCGCCTATCCCAGGCAGCCTGGGGCACAAGGTGGGGACCACTGGATGGAGTGCCATTGCAGGCCATAGCTACACACACACACGCTCGACCGCACACTATGAACAATTTCAAAAATGCCAGTTAGCCTACAACGCCTGTCTTTGGACTGCAGGAGCAAATCAGAGTACTCAGAAGAAACCTGCACAGCACAGGGAGAATATGCAAATTCCATGCACTCAGAGTGGGGGTGGGATTTGAACCTCCAACCATGGAGATGCAAACTGCAAAGCAGCAGTGCTATCCACGCAGATACTATGCCCCCCTACCAGTAGGCACAGTAATTTAAAAAAAAAGGAAAAAAAAAAACCCCTGCTTCGTGATCTTATTCCTCACTGACAGGGTCAGAATGAATGTCGATAAATTATCGTTACATTAGAATCAAAGACCAGTTTATAATTAATTCAGTTATGGCTAGTCTATACAACAACAAACCACCAGAACGACTGTTGTTGTTTTTTGTGCGTATACGTACACGCTGTATATAGCCACCCGCATGTTAGTGTGTATGAGTATACTGTAGGGTGGAGAGGTAAACTGTACATGTTTGGCTTTTGTGTGTACCTCCCTACGTTAGCGCTGAGATGAAATCTATGTGTTTTATAATGGCAGTGGTAAGACCTTGTTTGCCTCGTGCACTTAAACACAATCCTTTGCCGGTGAACGCTCTGCAGCCGCTTCATCGTTTGTAAAAGACTGTCTTGTGGGAGCCTACTTTCTTCCGTGTGAAGTAAACCTTGAGGCTTACTGAAATACAAAGCGTTTCAATCGATCAGCCTTCAGAATGAGCAGGATTTATCCTTTATCTCGCTTACCGAGCTGTTGTGGAGTAAAATATAGCTATATATATTTTTTTTATATATAAATTACCACTGCAAAGTAAAGAGCATCTGAAACCACTTTAGTAAATTATTGTCAATAAATAACAATGAATCACTGGTGAAATTGAAAGGCTCCTGATTTACAATTACAGGCTGACTTCATGAGAAATTATTGTCACTGGAGCCAAGAGGAGTTTGGTGGGGTTTTATAGTCATTCATCATTTGACACACAAATGATGTTAAATGCTCACCATTGCTGGCCCACTCAACAAGCACATTACCGTTCGTTCTGTTGTCTGTGTTCCTCATAACCTTTCAAGGCTTTTTGTTTTTCTGGACTTCAGTAATTTATTTGGCAGATAATTTCTTGATGTTGTTTTTCAGACTAGACAAATGTGGTTTTTTTTTCCCCTTCAATAAAATAGCCATGCATTTCACCGGACTAAGCTATTTCAAATAATCACATACTCTGTGCTTCATTAAGAATAGATATTGAAATATGTATTGTTAGTAGCATTTATTGTGGTGTCATGAACTTCTTTGTTCAAATGTTTTTTCCCCGTAAATATATAGAGATTTACTTTAATTAGCATACTTTTTTAGTCTAAGGAAATGTACAGTGAGGCAAAAACATCAGAGTACATGGAACAGTTTTGGGGCATTACTCCAGGGCCTTGAGCACTACTGCCAGTTGCGGCATTTGAACCTGCGACCTTCCGGTCACAGGAACAAACACCTAACCTGCAAATACTAAGCACAATCATGTTTGTCTGTTGTGGTCGTTCTTCTTGTATATTTTTTTCCTCAAGCTAGCATACACAGATTGACCATTGAGGATAACTCTTTGTGTCTTGGAAGCAAACAGTTGAATATTTCTGGCCCCAAAAATGGGGTGGATCTGTTTTGTCCTGTGAATGTAATCTTGGGAACGATCCCAGCGGTCACAGAATTAACATTCCTCCAAGCGATCCAAATTGCGCTCACATTTCCATGCTGCTCCATAGTGGTCGGTGAAATTTATGTTGGATGCAGTGAGTAATTAGCATGCAAAAAACGTGAAAGATGTGGCCTGATCCCGCAAAATACTATGTCCTTTTTGTGTTCCACTCCGCCTCAGTTCTGGGCCGCTAATTTGTTTCGTCTTGGAATGACATGATGGTGCTCTGGAAGGCTAAGGCAAGTGTCTTCGCTTTGAAGGCTTCAACAACCATTTCACATGCAGTTCGCAACCCGGGAAGCGTGATAAATGTCAAGTGCTGCAGTCTCCAGTAGCCAGGAAGTACCAATGTCAGGCAGCTTGCTCCAAAGCTGAGGGGAATCTGATCCCATTTTGCATGCAGTATTGTATGCTTCAAGAACCAGGCGTTAATGCTGTAAGCAGGGTGATGTAGTGTACGTGTGTTTATGACTCCTACTAGTAGGTAAAATATTTGGCCACAGCTTAGTTATTCGGCAAAAAAAATTGTATCTTGTGAATTGTTGTTGTTGTTAAATTGTACTTTTTTTTAAATCTCATTTAAAAGGAGGGCTGTAACAAAATAGGTCATGCAAACGTATAAAAATCAAATCTCTTAAAAATTCAAGATGTCTTAATCAGGAAGGTTCTGAATTTTAAACTGATGTAAGCACATCGTTGCTTTTTAAATATGCACTAAAGCCTGACTGAAAGTAATGCGCATCATTTTCTAGCACCCATTAAATTGCTACTTTGCCCTGTTTGTAAATTATTAAATCTGTCAAAGTTGACTCATTTACAGATCACACTTACTATAAATGTTGTGAGCTCAGTGGTGCCATCTAATGGCCAGCCTGTGGCTGAATATGTTTTTTTTCATGTTGAAGCCAGAGACATGCAGGCAAGAAGGAGTGAGTGCATCAGCGAAGTATATAAAATGAATAAAATACTGGTATACCGATTACCGCAGTACGTTCTAGACTGCACTTGCTAAACTAAATTTATGTACAATGCCATGAAGATTTGTGCATGATTACAATACATTTTATATTAAATATCTTTAAAAGTTGTGAAGGATCTTTTGAAATATATATATTTTTTTTATAGGTATCATCATCTTGAAATTAAGAGGGGGAAAAACACACGTCACGTTATAATTGTATTAACTCACAATACATTTGTTTTAACATCAACTGGGGATTTGATAATGCTATCATTTTATCGTAGTTTCCACAGGAATACAAGTTCTCAGTCGTATTTGCAGGGCAATGGGACCGTTTCTCTAGGCGAAATATTCCTGAATGGGTTCATTTGTTTTGATTTTAGCAAATATTTTAGTCGCATTCTGCCGTAATTAACAGCTTTGAGATGACTGCTCATGTGAATTTCATACACACATTTTAATCTACTGTAAAATTTTCACTTTTATATTGAATCCATCATTAGCATTAACATAAGTACACGTCTGTGTTCCAACTGCAGCAAATGAAGCCACGAATTACTGTTATGTAATTCTTCTTTTTTTCCCTGTTTAATATCAACATTTCATAAATATTACTGGCTACAGTCAGTTTTGTCTTGACTGGAATGTATATATTCACAGCTATATGTCCACTCTCCTTGCAATGACCCTCATATAAGAAAACAGAAGAATTTATAGGTGTCTGGCTGGAGGCTGATTAGGGTACTGCTTGTAAAACGTACTTTGGCGTGTACAGAGGTTTTACTGGTGTGCTCTCTGTCAGACAACAGCAATACATCAATACCAGGATCAAGCAGAGAGGCATTTTCTTTACTGTGTATTACTTTGTGTGGTTTTATTTTACGGAACATCCATCTTGTAGGCTGACTCCTAGCAATGTCAAATGTGGTGCTATTTTTTTCCCCTTTACGTGACGGGACAAGAGGTTGGTGATAATTAATTAATAACAAAAGAGTCTTTTCTAGCCTGTTATGTCTTTTTTTCTTTTTTTCTAGCAACGGCCAGGACTTTGCACATTGTCTGTCTCAGCCGTGAGTGAAGAAGTTTGTATTCACAAATACATTCACACTCGTATTCAGGAGTACTTCGCTTCTGAAAATAACAAGATCAACTTCTTCTTGACTCATATTTATTGTCCGCACGGCTTCCAAGAAATTCAATTTTTCTCTTGCCTGAAGTTGTGGCCATTTAATTGTCCTCATTTTCCTGAAGCAAAACAACATTCTGGTTGGTTGTGCAGCTGCCTTATAAAACCCGTTTTGTCTAGATAGCTGGTGTCTAATTGTATCCGGGACCGCTAGTAAAATGTACGGTACCGCACAAATAGTCTGCGTCAGGTACTCATTAGCTTTGTTGCCAGGCTAACGCCTTCCAGAATTGTTTGTCCCGGCCACAAACCCCAATGTTTTTTGTTTTACAGGCGTGAGAGGGGCCTTCGTGGTTTCCAAATGAAAACCTTACCGAATCGTACTGCTGTACTCCTGTAGTAAGATATGGCATGGACCCACGCCTACCATCGCTTAAATGAATGCAAGTCTTTCCACTGTCATTCGAGTGACCCTTGGGCAGACCACCTGCTGAAAGACAAAGAAGGGCAGCTTACTTTGATTCTTTGGTAAACTCAGTCTTACTTGATGGACTTCATCCCCCCTCTTTCTCAGTTCAAAATGAGGTCACCTCTTAACGTGGGACCTGTGCATACCTCCTGTGGGACAGTCCTCATTAATGTACTCCGCGTCTGTCGAGCTACAAGGCCGGAGAGGCCAGCTGGGGGCAGCGTCCAGCATTTATCTGCGCTCAGCTGAAGTACAGATGAGTCATGGTGGGAAAGTGGAATTGCTTCGTAGATTAAAAATGCAAAATCCACAGAAGTAATTTCTGGACTGCGCCACGCTCATTAATCAAGAATATCGCTGAACACGTCCGTGCGGAAGTGGATAAACAATTACTTTAAACAATCCACGGGGGTACATTAGCATTATTTATGGCTTTCATGCGAAGATGGAAATGGGGAACACGGCGTCTGAAAATCGTGTTTTCTCAGGGGTACCATGCAAGTCATGCTGCCATGTATTAAATCACCGATGCAGATAACCATAACAGAGTCTGCATACGATAATAGGCTTGCTTAAAATATGCATTGTACGGAGCAGTTTGTACATGGTGGAGCGACATATGCAGGAAGGGACAAGCGCTCCTATAGGATCAATAAGCTCAGTTGAGTTCTGAATTTATGAAGTCTTGTCATTGGTCATGTAGAATGCGGCGGTCTGAAATGCAAATGAGCATTATAACTATATTAGGTGTAGCACAATAATTCTGGCCCATAAACCAAATGGCTGGAGTTTTGGTGGGAATATAAACAAATTGAAACCGCAACACTTTTTCTGGATATAATTTGGCCTTTGCAATTAAAGGGTGCTAAAGTGAAAGGATATCGGCATTATGAGCTAGCTCTACAGAATTTCCTTGACTGCATCTCCAAGGGTTTAAAGGAACCCTCTGAAGAAAGATGTGGTCAAAGTCATGCTTCTCATATAATTATAATCAAATTATAATAGTTGAGGTGGGGAGTAGGTTCTGCCCACAAAGAATGCAGTTGTTTGCCAGGTCGCTTCTCCTTTGCTGATCATTTAAAACAAGTAGCTTTCAGCGTGCAGCTGATAATCATGCATATTCTATGTGGAGCGAGCAATAAATCTCCATCCTGGTTTCAGCTCACAGCCATTCATCAGTCACACGAGAGTGGGATAAAGTACAGGCCGATTCACGATATTTCAAACTAACACGTGGGATGTTTACCAGGAAAATGTGAGGAGGCAAGCCACCGTGAAATATTGCTCTGCAGTATTCCTTAAATTAAAACCTTTGTAGATCCTCACACAGGTCACGGTGTACAGCATGCATGTGTCCTTTTCTTACTGATGCCTCTAATAGCTGTAGGTCGTCCGAAATGTTCGTATTTGGGACGACATAAATGCAATATGACTTGTCCATATTTTACTTGGGGTGGCATGGTGTTTCGGTAAGGAACGTAGTCTTTTTCTTGACCCCAGATTAGCGTGTATGGAGTTTCTGGTTTCTTCCGAAACGAAAAAGACCCTTGATTCCAAGCCATTTGGATTGTCCGCAGCGATACTCAGTAAGCACATACCCAGTTTAAGTGGCTATTGAAAATTGGGAAATAAATTTGCTTAAACGTCGTACGTAATACACACTGAGTGGCCATTTTTTTAGGTACAGATGCTTATTAATGTTAGCGGCCTGCCCCTCCAAGTAGCTGCAAGTGAATGCATACGCAGAGGTTTCGTTAGAGAGCACATAACCATCAGAATGAGAAGGTGCCCAGTCCCAGGGACTGTAAATGTGGTGCGATTGTTGGTACTGAGAATGGTAGGTTAAAAAGAAAACGCATAACAGCACTTCTATTGCCAAAAAAACATTTTGTCGGTTCAAGAGATCAGAGAGATTTGTTAAAACTGGAAGACCACAGGTGCAAAAATAACATCTCAGAACAACAGCGGTGTGTTAGAAAGACACCTCCAAATGCACACCTTACTTTGGAGACAAAGTGCGTGCTACCTGGTACTGTATAGGGGTACGTAATAAAGTGGCACCTGGGTGTATATTATACATAAATGTGAACAACAGTTCAATAAAGCCTACCGCTTTCAATACTTAAACCTCAGTGTACAGATCTAAAAGGAATATTGCAAGTGGGATTTAGTCGGGTTTAATTTCAAACTGACTAAATTGACAAATGTTTAAATCACCCATAGTTGTGATCATGTAACTGAATTGTGATAAATATGCATTTTAAACATTTAAGGTTTAGTTTAGCCTTGTGCTCAGAATCGAGTTGGCTCTTAAAACCACACCATAGAGTTCTAACCAGTAGCTTTACGTGGAGAGTGAGTGACAAAAGGATTAATCGTGATACTATAGCGCTAATCTCCCAACATCAAAAGATTAAATGACTGACCTGATGACAGGCATGATGTACCTGTAGATATTTAGTGCCCGTTTTTTAAATTTTTTTGGTAGGTGTAGTCAAATTTGTATTTGATGAAATGGCGTTGAACGTCTTATGCGATGAATGCTCTAACATTTTATTTAGAAATATCAGGTGTACTGAACTCTGTGTCGACTGATACTTCAATTAGGATAATCGTCAAGAATGCACTACGTTGCAGCTGCTTGTAAAGTATCTCGTGTTTCTAGAAATCGTTGTCTCTTTGATACTTCAGAATGCAACAGACATGGGAAAAATTCACCAAGCTGGCTTCTGCAGATGACGCAGATGTTCACTTGATTATAGGCATAAACTATTTCCAGCTTGCAGATAATTTACTATGAGGGAATATATAAATCAACATTTTTAAATAGAGATTATGCCCTTAACTTAGCAGTGGCGTTCCAAGGTGTATGGGGGGGTGGTTTTTCTATAGACTTAAGTGCAATTAATCATCAAATTCCTTAAAAAAAATTCGTCACATGTGACGCTTGTTGACTTTGAGATATTGATTTTTGGTATTTTCACATAGGCTGATTTCACAAGGTTTTTCCAGCCAATCAGCAGCCTAGATGGTGGTGACCATCTGGCCTGTACAGTGATTCTTGCATATGACAATTTGCATATGATTTTGCTTGTCATGGGAGGGTGGGAGCAATTCCGATTTACCTGCCTGTTGGGTGGTGACCCGGAGCCGTCCAAGGCTGGAGAGCCTGTATCTTTGCAGGTATCCAATAACTTGCATGTGTCTGGTGAGTTACAGTTAAAGTATAGCCTACACATTGAGTAAAATGATCCTTTTCTGAACATTGCCAGTGAGAAGCTGCTTCATAGCCATGGGTCGACCACCTGAGTAGTATTTGGCTACAAGACTTAAAAGCATTTTGGTGTGGACATCTTTACTAGCTAATTCATCAGGAGTACCATCAGTTAGTTTATACATGTAAGCGTAGCAAAGTTTAGTTCAGTGATTATAATTGAGTTTGGTTGGTAAATGAATCTTGATTATTAAATACGGGTTGAGATAAAAGAATATATCAGTGAAGAACAGAAGCTGAGTGTACTACTTAATTTCGTAGCTGGTTAGAATTTTCACTTTGCGTTGCTGCATTGTTGCAGCAGCTCTTTTGACATGAATAATTGATTGTTTCATATAGAGTTTTCCTGCAGATCTTAAATGGTGAATGAAATGTATTGTTTGCAATTTTGTGGATTTGTTGTGCCTCGTTTGTTTTCAAAGCCAAATTAAAATATGAATCAATGTTTTATTAGGAAGGGTTTTGCCTCACTGAGTCTTGCTTATGTGGTGTTTGGGCTAGCTAATAATTTAGTTATGACTTGCCTGGCGACCTTTGCTGCCATGCTGCATACAAAAATAGTTGTTTTGTGTGTAGTAACAAAAAATAGGAATATGGGATGACATTCTATTTGTTATCAGAGAAGCCACGATCTGCTAATGATTAAAATGTAATTATGTTTGTTCTGCAGTCAAAACATGCCCAGTTTCCATTAAAATACAGCTTTATTTTTTTGTAAACCTTGTCTTCTGGCTCTTCAGCTTAATGATGTTGGTTCTTCATTACGACTCTTGCGACTGGGTCACTCTAACCCTGTAGGTAGTTCTCCTAATGACAAATAATGAACATTGTGTCCAGTCACGGTTAATTCAATCCCACTGGGGACCGATGAAACCCAATCACACTTGAAACTTTTTTTAATCAGAAATTTTCATTTTGAAGCCGCAGTGCAAGTTTTCAGCTCCAACTCAGGCAGCTATGAATGATGCTACTGCACCTAACATGTTGAAAAGTCTGGTGCCTTATGTCCGTCTTTGTGGACCGTATGACCTTCGGCTGACCAGATTCTGCAGCTTCCCTGGCCGCAGGCTTCGTCTTCCTGATTAATGCAAACAGCAGCGGTGAAAGACATACCGCCAGCACTTTTCTGTCTGGGGTGTCAGACATTGAAGTCAATGAAATCTACATTAAGCCGTCGTCTCTTAAATTACACCGCCTTCTTTTAAATTACAGATCCTGCGACTATTGGATTTCTATTGAAAATTTCCCCCCCGCTCGTATTATATACAAAATCATTATGGGCGATTACCTGCGCCGTCGCGGCCCGTGTAACGGTTTACGGTGAAAGAGTTGCTGAAAACGAGAGTCTGGCAGGAGGTGCTCAGCGTGCTGTGTGGCGAGGTACTATACAATTCGCCCGTTTTCATCTTACGAAAAGCATCTTTGCTTGCTCAGAATCTTTTTAATAACTTGAAATATGTATCAATGTTGAAATCTAAGCCCAAAGGAAATACAAAAAACCAAAAACATTATTGCGCCCTTTCATAGTTTCTTATTGTGGACCAGCTTGTGTGCGTCACACGTTTGATTGAGTATAATTAATTCGTCTCTGAGGACTTTTGCTGTGCACAATCTGACGTGTGGCTCACTCTACACTTAGGAATTAAACAGGGACTTGCTGTAAATGCTTAAGGACCACATCCCAACACATCCTCTCTGATAAAACTACTTTGAAAAGATTAATGTATTCTGTTCCAGTGAGCCGCAATCAGACACTGCTGTGCCAAACGCGGCGTTGTCTCCTCATTATTGAATTTTTATGGTCTTGTAATTAAATGCAGATTCCCCGTATTGTTCTATTTCTTCTCTTTGACATTTTAATTTCGACAAAAAGCCATGGTCTCTATGCAGCCTTTCTCTGGAGATTCTAATGGCCCATAAAACAAAATGACTTATAGATATGGCACAGACTTCACTTGGCCAATGATTGTTTGAAACCTTGCTGATCATGCAAAATTAACCCCCCCAACTGAATTTGTTTCTTGTCAATTAAATGAGGGCTTCAGTATCCTTCTTGAAAAGGAATCTATCAATTTATCCTTAGCCAGGAATTCATTTACTAAGACTTTTTCCTAAAAATAAAAAAGAATTTAAAATAATTTTGAGAAGTCCATTAGTTTTTAAAGACCACTGTCATTATTTGACCAGGGAAATGTCCTTGGCTTGCATTACATGAGTTGTGTTTAGCGATAATGAAAATCAATCCTAGCAACGACTGACTGGTGCTATAATTTTCCGGTGACAGCCCTGAATGCTGATATCAAATCAGAATCTTAAGCAGCAGCCAGGGACATTTGTTTTCCAGGTGTCAAATGCGTAAGGGGGGGGTTGGGTTTGCAATGGATGCCACAAGCTGTACGTGGCTGAAAGTCCCAAGGAAATCTGTGCTCTAGTTCTCGTTATGTCAGGGAATATTTCTAGCATTAGGTGGCAAATTCTGACACTGTTTGTCAGGAAAGAAATGCTCAGATGGAATTTTAGGTTTTACTGATTGACTTTTTTTTTCCCCATATTTATTTTTACACTGAGCAAAATGCTTCGGATATGAGGGAAACAAGTCTGTATTAAAATGTCCTTCTTCCTTACTTGCACTTAAACCCTGTTTGCAACTGAGAAATGGTTAACTTGTAGATTCAGCAATCAAGTTCTCCTCAATGTTATTAACTTAACTGCATTTACCTGAAATTGGCTGCCATTAACATTCGCATAAAAATATTCACAGTGAAATCAGGGTTTCAGTAAGTCTGCATTTCTTGGCTGGCCTGAACTCTGTTTGAGATTCTCAGTCTAGTATTTTGATCAACCTAAAAACATTGTGACTTTCTCTTTATCTTACGTCTGTTTACAGAAGCTTGTATTAACCTATACAATATTGGGGGGGGGGGGGGCCCTAGCAGACAGTGTGCTCATCATTCAGCGTACAAGTTGGTTAGAAGCATCCTGGTGATGTCATCACAGCAGCCATTATGAACAAACCCATTTATATCAATTGCAGACCTTCACGTTGATTTTAAATAATGGCTATTGTGAAAAATATTGTGGCGTTTTTAAAGAAACGTGCATCAATGGGTATCTGTAAAGACATTATCTATTTTGAAATTTACATCTCTTTGGGAAAACCCCAGGCCTGTGTTTATTCTTGGCAAGCAGAAAATATAGAGGCCGTATACTACAGGAAAAAATCAATGTGAATCTTATTTATTTATTAGCCCACTGCTCTGCTTTGCTGTCCCCGTGTCATTTAGCTCCCTTTTGCTGTCCGAGCAAAATCCCATACACCGCACAATTGCTCCTAAATTTCTAAGGCACTCGTTGGCAGGCATCGATGCATCCTGTACTGTTGATTGTGTGGAACACGTATCGCTAATTTAACTGTGTTACGAGTCCTACTGATATAACCATCCAAAGTGGCTTTTATCTTCGACACAAGACAACGGATACTTGGAGGGGGTCTCTGAAAATATATTGGTGTTAGAAAATAAAAACGACCTTGTTCAGCTTCTGGGATTTTATGTTGTGTGAAGTATCATACAGTTTAGAGGTAGGGTTCATTTGGAACTAGCTTGAAATTCTGTTTGCTTTGTGTAAAAATTGGTTTCAACTAGTTGTGTGGCAAAATGAAAGTTTTTTTCTTTTATTTGAATTCCATATTTTGTGAAACATGCCCTTTGTGTGTGTATGTATATTATATACACACACATATACAAAAATTTGCATTTAGTTTTCCAAAGATTACAGTTCTAAACCAAGCCAATTAATAAAGAAATCGAGATGTAAGAAGCGAACACATTCAGTCATTGATTTCCCATGGGAAGTCATATAGGTATTTAATAATTGTCGTTGTTGTCGTTGATGTAATTTTATTATGCTACAAAATGTTTCATTATTAGTATTTGCCATCACAAGAAGGTAAAGATTGGTTGGTAGAGAGTAGTATGTGTAAATTGAGCTGGGTGTTTTACTGTGATCTCTGCCTCAAAGGAAAGATCAATGAGGCAATTTTCTACTCAGCCAGTCATGAGAGATTAGGAGATGTAAATGTCAATCTTTGCCTTCTTCATACTCTATAAAAGGTGGAATTGGGCTCTCACTCCTACAATCGATTGCCCTTCTAATGAAGAAATGCTTCGCAATAATTTAAAAGAGATTTGCAACTGTTGATGTTGCAAAGAAGGTTTTTGAAGTAACAATTCAACAGTATAAATGCTTTACCTATAATGAGTTGAAATCACATGTCAGGAAGATGGCACAGTAAACAAGACTGATTACAGATCATTGACTCTATTTCTCGAAAAGGACTAAAGAAACCGAAACATTACCAATCTTTTTACTTGATGTTTTTTTTAATGTACACAATAAATATACTTTCCAAGATTTAGCCCTAGTGTGTACACTAAACTGGTCTCACTCTTAAACCTGACACAACCACTTGTTTTGTAACTGAAAGTATATGGATGATGCTTTTAGGGCAGAAAATTGTAGTATTTTCACGTAACTGACAGCATCACTGGAGATCTGATATTGAGTTAGTGCAGCAAATGAGTCCGTTAACTTTGATATCAATTCAGTATACAGTTCCAGTATACCGTAGAGTTACCATACCTTCTTATTGCTGAAATATGATGTGGTAACATCGTTTGTGTGCATATAAGTGATTTATGCTGATTCCCAAGTGCAATAGTGAACATCTAATTTTATAACTAAAAACACAGCTGTCTGCAACTCTGCCTCTCAATGTGTTTGGGAAGGGGGGGGGGAGGGGGCATGTAGCACTGTACAGTTGTCCAGAATTTTTATTAGGTTTAGTTCAAGTTTCAAAAGTGTTAAATTCTTCTTGATTGTCTAATAAGGACTTTTAAATAAGGACTATATAGTCCATGTACTTTACCGAAATGACATTTGACAAGAAATAATTTCGGATATCCCGGTACAGATAATGTCCTGGAATAAATGGACGGCTTAAATAAACGCTGATAAGGTGAAAGACAAGATACCCGTACATGTGCTGGTCTGCATGCCTTTGATTTCATGGAATTAATCTGAGCATTCACTGAGTTCATTTCTTATGATGCAATATTGCTAAACATAGCAGCCAAATACCTTTTAAAGGACTGAATTGGGCTCTTGCAGATATGATAATCAAGTAGACGTTCATGTCTTAGCGATGCCCTAGGTTACCCTGTATTTAATTTGAATAATTTCTCTTAGTCAATCTGTTGTGGAAATTCTGACTGAGGTGAGGAGATCAGAGAAAAAACAATTATCACTATTATTGCTGTTAACCTTTAAGCAGATTTTATTATTTGCTCTATAAATTGAATAGACATTAATTAGAAAGGGCAGTTGCAGACCGTCAGCTGCGTTGCAAAAGCCTCTGAACGCACACATTCAGTAAATTTACCTTAGTGTACTGCTTTGAGTTGTGCAGGTTTTGCAAGCACATTTTCTTTAGCACGAATGCGTATATTTCATTTTAGCCATTACCCGGCCCAAGCTCTTTCATTAAAATTAACTATATCATCCGTTCACACACGGCCTTTGGGAGCCTTCGTCTATGAATATACATTTTTCTGAGTGGACGCATTGAAGGCAGCAACATGCCTCTGTAAAGTATTAGTTAATTTATACTGCTAATGTATAACATTGATTCTCAGTGGAGAATATAAAGGACAACATATTTTCAGAGCCTACATCATTAGGGTTTAATCATTTAGACCTAGTTGGTACAATAATAAATGTACTTGAAGAACTTAAGTGGGGTTTGTTGATTAATGCTATTAGAAAACATGGCACTTGTATGAAATAGTAATATACCGGTGGAAATTCATTACCGGTAGGGCAATAGAACACCAGACTGTGCTTTTTACGGAAGCCAAAATAACCCGTACACTTACTCAGAAAGTAAAAAAGTCAAACCTTTGATTGTCAATGGTTTGATATTCTTAGAATAATGATCATTTCTTGAATTTTCCCCTCACCGAGGCGTTAGTGAGGTCTAAGGCTGAGGACCTCAATTGATGAGGTTTACTTTGACTCTATGTGAGTCATTCCACTTTATTAAGAGGGCAAGGCCATATTTACTAACTGTAGGTTTCACCGCCAGGCATTAAGGTGAAAAGTAAAAAGCAAATAAGTCTTTGAGAAAAAAGAAGTGAAAGGTCTTGTTTGCCACCTTTTGTTGTTCAGTTTAGCAGATGCATTCAGTCATTTTTGTATGCTGCTTAATAACGCAATCTTTCTTACAAATGTCATCTTTGGCAAAGTGAAGTGTTCAGATAATGCAGTTCATAAATATGAATGCGTTTCTCCTCTCTTCGTTGCAGCATGTCCCTGAACAAATGGATGGCTCAGTATTTAGGCCTTTTCCCTCCGAATGGAAAGTTGCTTTTCTGACCAAATAACAAGGGAATGCCTTGAAGAAGAGCCGTATATATTTTATTTGGCATAAATGGCTTGGGAATTATAGTTGTGTAGAGTATTCACGCAATTGTCCAGATGAAATGCAAACAATTTCCCTTGAAAACAGTTCCTGTCATGGAGTCTCTCTTACTCACCTTATTAATATAGCCGTGAGTCATTTGTGCAAAATTGATGGTCTCCCTTGGCTTCCTAATGCGTCCACTGGAGCATTTGCTTGCTTTTGGGGGAGACGTTTTGTCTCCCATTTTTATCTCCTGAACTCATTCGGAGTTAAATCTCTTTTCAGAGGGAAAAGTTACGATGCTAAGCAGGGACGTTGCTTGTGACAGCAACGCAGGAGCTTTGCCATCTTTTCAGAAGTGCCCTCTCACTTTACTCGGGTCTGAGAAATGGCCAAGTCTGTGTCGTGCTTGTTAAAGTTCCCACTAAATTATAAATGAAGCTCAAATGAGTTTCGTTGCCTTTCCCCTGTAAATGGGCTATCTTTTAGGTAACTTTATGGGACATGTTACTCGTATGGAAGATGATTAATAAATGTATGTTTAAACATTTTTACTACATTGCTGAAAGTTTCAGCCTTTCAAAGGCTTAATGATTTATTTATAGCTGCACTTGGTATGTGAAACAAGGAAGGCAGATTTTAAAATGCAAATGCGAAGTCGCAGTATTTTGATATTTAGTGCCGTGCTATTTGCACAGTCAAATATGTTTAAGTCATAGACGACGCACCTTGAAAAGGTAGCAAGGTTGCAATGCTTTAAAGAGTATCATGGTACTTGTTTTTTATATTCTGCTCAAAGATTAATGGTATTGGCCTTGAAAAATGAAAATTAAAAAAGGTGTTGGAAAACTCTGGAGGATAAGTCATAGAAACCAGATATCAAGCTGTGCCCTGGGTTTTATTATGTAATTTTCTTTTTATGTGGAAGGCATTGAGAATGCAATGCCACAGACCAACTTGGGGTAATCTTTCGCACTCCATAAATCTGTGTCATTGATTTTTAGATCTGCAACATTGAAAGGGAGGGTTTTTGAAAAGTGATAACCACTGCTTTAAACATTTTATGGCTGTCATTCACAGCAGCAGGGCCTGGGTTTTTAATACCTCTTAGCATCTTGTAGCTCTTGTCCGTGTGAGTGAATGCACAAATGTGTTGGAAATCCTGCTGAGTAAGTTTCTGCAGGCAGTAAATCACTTCCCGGGCCAGTTGGCTGTTCGTATCAGTAAGGTGCGGCTGTCTTGCCCGCCGTTCCAGTCATGCAATTTGGAAACTGTATCTTGTCTGATGCTGTCAACTGGTGCTTACAGAATGCTATTTTGACCGGTACTTTAAATAAGATATCGGTGTGCTTGAACCTTTGGTAGCAAAGTAAATAAAGCAGTAAACAAACCCCTGACGCCAGAAGACGATACAGGTCATTGCTTCAGTTTTGTTTTCCCAGGAAGTTGCGTACGATATATTTTAACCTCATACTTGATTGCTCTCCTCGCCAGGTGTTATCCTTTGGCCACTGGCAGTCTTATTCGCTTTAAATTGTTAGACACCGAAGCAGCAACAACAATATAGTTCCGGGCAGCGATTAATGCCGTCCCAAAAGAGTACATACTTCGAGTGTTTAAAAAAATCATGTTTAGTTGTGATACGCAACTTGTCCTATGCATTTTCATTTGGTGTTAATTTCCAAAGTGGAATTTATTTATGTTCAAGCAATGTTTTATTCAAGATTTAATTACAGGTCTGTATAAATGTGTCACAAATAATTCTGCTAGTGAGGAAGTATGGTTTATGTTTTGTTGGTCTATGTGCATAAAATTTTTAAAGCTGATTTATTTATTTTTTTCTTTTCTGAAAGACATATTAACCGGCTTTTTAATAATGAGTGCGACTGAAATGCTAGTTGAAGTCTGTGTTTGAGTCCTGCCTGCCTGATGCAACATGAGATCCCTAAAGCAGGCAATGCACCTCTGAACTTGGAATGCAGAATTTCAGAATGGAAAGGTCACATGATTTCAATCTCAGCATGAACTTTAACACATCGCAGAAGTTGTATGCTTGAATGACTCTGAGGATCTTCAGAGCTGCGCCCTGAAGTCCACCACTCTGTGCTGGTGCTGGCGGATTTTGTTATTTCAAAATGTTTCTTCCACATTTTAGAGCAGTTTCGAAATGGGCAAATTCATCCTATCACTGGACTCCATGTCAACAAAGAAAATTCACTCTGCCTTGGTGGACTAACACACTACCATCTCCCACATCACTCCATGGGCAGCAGGATGACAATGTAATTCTAGTCAAGGCCCTGCAGTTATGTCTGTTTGACAGTAGATGTCACTATAGAGCGATGATGGAGAAGACCCGCCCCGCTGAACGATTTGCATTCTCTGAGCCTCCTCCTGCAAGAACCTGATAGGACAGTACAGGCATCAAACATACGCTGCATTTACTAGCACGCAACTAGGAAGGACGTAGGACATAGGGACACAACTTCGACATGTTCTCACCGTGCTAGAGTCTCTCAGTTCAATGTCACATGATTCTGCATGGAGTAGTGTAGTTTGACCAGTATTTAAATATTGAGCGAAAAACATGATTTCATTTGCAGTCAGTGAAAGCAAATATTGTGTGGGTGGAAAACTATTCTAATAAGCCCTATCCAGGATGGATTTAAGCCTACTGTGATTTCATATTTAAATTTTTATGAAAACCTAGCGTTATGTTGTTGCTTTTTTCTAATTAAAAAGAAATCTGAACCATAAACCTTCTAAATAAACCCCCTTATCCGCAGAATCCACTAACAACTGGTGCTTTTCTGAAAATGTAACAATTTTACATAGCTTATATACAAGATTTTCATTGCAAAATGTTAGATAGTGTGGGTTTAACTGGCAGTGCCAATTTGGTATCGATGAGAAACCAATGTCCCTAACGCATAGATGCGTTTGAGGCATTCCACACTACCGTTACAAAAAGGGATGCCAGATATTATTCTCTGTCAGTACATAGTTATATTAATAAAATTAGTACCACAGGGTCTCACACCTTTGTGTGTGATATATCTATTATGTGTTTATGAGAGGCCTCAGACCCTCCCTGTGTTCCTGACAAGGATAAGTGGTTAGAAGATGGATGGACGGATGCGTTTATGACAATAGAACACATTACAATTACAGTAATTAGCATGAATCAGATCATGCTAATGGACATAAATAACAGGGCAATGCAAAATAGCGTTTGCCATAAGAGAGCCTTGAGGAACACCGTGAGTGAAGCTGTTATGGAATGTGCTTTAATCAGAGAGCAGTTGTGCCTGAAGGTCAAGTGATTTATGCAGTTTTATATTTCAGCCTATCTGTTTAAAGGAGGCATAAACTTTCATATCATATTCCATGAAATATTTCACAAACCATCAACGTCCAGGGTGCCTTGTAATCTTTAGGGCTAAGCCGTTTTGTGTTATTACTCAGCTCGGAGTACTCGTGGTAAGCCTGTGACTAAAAATGACTTAAACATGGGGTGCCTGGATACACTTCAGCATAGAAAAATTGCTGGCATGACTATGAAATATTTGTCTGCGACATTCCCTTTGGACACACCGAGGAAGCTTTACCCGGGTAATACTATCCCTGTTATCGGTATAGGAGACTAAAGTAATAGCTTCAGTTCTGGATCTTATGAGTTGAGGAATTAATCTAAAGGGGTTATCAAAGTTTAGAAGCAGTATTCAGATTTGAGAGTACAACGTGTGTTTTACTGTATCCTTTAGCAGGTTTTTCCACAAGAACTGACAGTCCAGCCTGTTTCTGGTGAACGAGTGTAGTACCATATGTACTATCCATGCCAGCTCTTTAATACTATTGCCCGAAAGATATTTGGTGTCGGTCCAAGCTTTTGAAATCGATCATCCAGAAATGAAGAACATAAAAAGATGTGAAATGATTGGGGTAAGCGCTGTAATAGGAGGAAGGATCACACGTAAGCCGGTTGAGCACCACTTTTCATCCATCCTGGAGAAGTAGTTCTGACAGCAAAGCATCTGCACCCCTCAGAGTCGACAAGCGAGCCGTGAGCCCCACGTGAACGGCCCCGGCCGGGATTAGCGGTCGGAAGGTGCTCTCGTGACAACGACGCTCTTTCCCAGTTGCGTTTAATCTGTTTGTTGTTGGGGGAAGGACACTGATAGACTGTAGGGGTAGTTCTGTCAGCAGCCGTGAGTTGAGCATAACGAGTGTATGCAGTAAATAATTGATGATAAGTGATGCTGACAAGCTGTGCCCACGGCAGATCGGCTCACCAACTACATTGTCTAATGATTTTTACTACAGAGCTGGACACAAATGAAAACAACTCACTCACAAAAAGTTCTTTTTGGGTTGGACACTGCTTTATACTCCCTTTGAGGGTGCAGTTTTGAATCAAATTTTCTCACTATTTTTAAATTTCATTAGGACTGTAACTACACTTCAAAGTAAATAGACAATAATACCAAGTATCAATTCTATCTTGCCTATTGCTCGTGTTTTTGTAAGCCTTTCAGTGCACTGCTGGTTATTACCATTAAATGAACTCCTTGCATGTGCTCCAGAAGATTCTAAGCATATCAAATTATGCTGTTTAGCGGCTAATGCTTTGGTTAGCGGCTAATGTTTGCTAAAGGTTTAACTCGTACTTTGGGACTTCTGTTGTGTATGTCTAGAAATGCGGGTTTCACATAGGTGTGGCAGGAGGCTGCTCTAGCGACCAAAACCATATCAGTTAACACGTTTGTGTTTGACGACAGTGCCCGATGAATAATTTCTAAAGGGTGTTAGTGTCACCAGAGTGTATCAGTAACAGTATGAGAACAATGTAATAACGGAAGGAAGGAAAAAATCTTGATATCTATGTCCTCTCTGTCTTGGTTTAATGATTACAAGAAGTATTCCTGAAGGTAAGTAAGGTTACGTATACCTGTGGTACCACTGGTCTGCTGGGTGGCTTGCGTTGAAACAATAGCATTATGCAGAATTGCCAAAAACTTGTATTCCTAGCCACTGGACCTTGACGATGACAATGGGGAATGACAGTTTCAAAGAAAGAAAAATAAGCCCACTATTTTGGCCCACTCTGCCTTAAACATATCTTCACTATAACCTGAAGCTATGAATTGTCGGCTCTTTCTCACCCTCTTCCTTAAGGCTAAAACTAATCCTTGAACTCAAACTTGAGTTCTTGTTTCCACTCTTAGTTCCAGAGCTTATGCCAAGCTTTAAGCCCCTGTCAAATCAGCGCTGTCTCCGCAGGGCATCGGTAAGTCCAATAGCTTAAGGTGAGTGTACGTCACATAGTTCTGCTACTGTCACTCTACGTCATACTCTTGCAATGTTGTCACTGTTGTGATGACAATAAAGGAGGCGCCCATTAACTCCTAGAGGTGACGTTTGTTGGAGGCCCAGGCATTCCTTGTTTTGTGGGTTACGTTATGCTAAAGCAAAAGTAGCCTTGCAAGTTAACAGAATGACCCTCCCCGTCTCCTCCCTCATGACCCCAACTGGCAAATTAAATGACACCATCTGCACATTCACAACAGATTTACTGTAGAGCAAATGCTCTTAATAGCTCAATGGATGGATAGCCCAATTGTGCAGCTTCGGACTACTATTCAGTCGCGGGCAGCAGTCCCCTCACTGCATATGTATATACAGAAATGGCCGTGTTTACAAACTCTAAGTTAGGGGGTGAGGGAAAATCAAGATATATGGAAACATAAAACCAGGTGAGCAGTGCCATTAGCCAGTTGGAACCAGGAGTCCATAGCAAGGAAGACAGAACTATGTTGTTCAGCGGAGGAAGGTGCTTCCAACTTGGTCCAGGGGTTCCCATCTGGCTAAAAAAGCTAGCTTTGTTGATGGGTCTGGTGGCTGGGAGTCTTTGGGTACCTTGCAGAATGTATCACAGTTTCCCTCTAACTAGCACTTGGCTGTCCTGCGTGGAGACCAGGGATTTGCTGCAAAAATGTGGGCCTATTTCAGCCCTGTCATCAATTTTCTTACAGGTAGGGAAGTCATAACCTAAAAAGAGGCTGGTAAATCTGGCTAATGCCAAGAGATACCAGAAGGGGAAATGACCAGAGAAGGTAAAATGAAACCAGTTGTTGCAACAATGACGGCACACGAGATTGTACTTTTGTAGTGTAGTCGTTATAAATGACCGTATATTTTGAACATATTACATTAAGGATGTCAAACCCATTTTCTGGATAAGTTGTCGCTCCAGCTTTCTTCCCTGTCTTCAACGGTCTTTTTCAATGTTTTTTTTTGTAAGGTGCCATCCCCTGTGATGTGGCTTTTGGAAACTTACAGCATGTTAGTAAAGGTGAGAGATGGTTACAGCTGTGCCCAAGGTCATTACTGGTGTGGTATTCATTACTACACAAGTTAAAGGAAACTACCGACATGTTGAGGTATTCCTTTAATGCCTGTGTAAATTTCACATCTTAGCTTTTTAACAATTTAAATGGTGGAAACTCATAAGTGCTGGGCGGCTTACTGTGACAAATGTCTGGTTAAGGAGTAATCTGACATGGAAACAAAGGAAAGAGGGTAATTTTAAAGATGAATAGAACTGCACATTTCAAATAAGAAATCCTTTTTGTACAAGACATGTCTAAGTGAATTTGGCTGGCTTTCTTATTCCACTGGTTTTGCTGATGGCTTGTTACTGGCTAAAATCAGAACCCAGGACGTTTGACACTCGGGTGTCCAAGCTCTGTTCCGCCATACTCATTTTAGACTGAAGTCCCACTTTTAACTTCTCCATAACGGAAATGTATCTACAGACAAATGTTGTGACGTGTTAGCAGGGAATGCTTTGTGTAGTACTCATCTGGTGTCTGGGGAATGTTGAAATTTTCACATGCGAATGTGACAAGGGAAGTTGTGTTGACAGAATTGATTTCTACAGGTGATTTTTGTAGTTGAGTTTGCCAGTCAGATTGACCATCCATCCATCCATCCATCCATCCATCCATCCATCCATCCATCCATCCATCCATCCTCTAAACACCTGTCCTGGTCAGAGTTATGGAGGGGTCTGGAGTTTATCCCAGCAGATGACTGGGGCACACTCTAGATGGGATGCCAGTCCATCTGAGGGCACATACACAAAACCAGTCACATGTTATGGGCAATCTTAGAGCGCTCATTTATTCTAATGGCATATCTTTGGGCTTGGAGGAAACCAGCATGGCATAGAGTTAACATGCTAGATTCGAACCCCAAACCACTAGTCTTATCAGGTGGGGTAAAAATGATTTTCCATTTAACCTGGCACCTCAGCTGTTTTTATTAATGGCTATATCATAGCCTGAGTTTGACAAATTTTTCGTCCTACGCCCTCCTACTACCCTCCACATACTATATGTACTAGAGAAGCAGAATCCAAATATTTGCAAATTCTTCCAAATGGCTGAATATTATGTTATCCTGTCATGTCAAAGACTTGAAATCTTCCTCTGGAGAATTTGCTGTCATTTTGAGTTAAAAACACTCTGCGTTTTTGACAGTATAGTTTTCTTTGATAGGCCATAAAAGGCATGGTCTGATCAAGGATGACTTGGGGCTTCTTTCTTTGTCCTGAGATGTGATGACAGTAAATGTGAGATGTGAAGGGCAGTCAGAGTATAAATGACAGCCATAGATACCTCATCCCCCAAGGCCCTACACTGGGCTGACTTTTGTGTGGACTTCGCTATGATAATTGATTTTAGTGCAAAATAACAGAAAACTATATACTACTGTATATACATTTGTACATTTGGCAATTAATACTCGTCATCTCAATCTCTCTATTTGATTGCAAAATTAATAAGATGAGATTCTGCTCTCCCCCCATGAGATTCAACCCCTCCTTGCAATAAATATTGCACATATTCTGTAGCGAGTCACTTGTTGAAAGTTGCTCTTCATCTGGATGAGTAATGTGAACTACAGTATGTCATACACTGTTCTTTGGCTTTCGGAACGGAGCTAGCGTCACGAGAAGAGGCAGAAAATTGACTTTGCTTGTTGGAAATTTGAACTGTTACCCTCATTTGAGCAGTTCTTTGAGTTGCTTGCTGTATTCTCACATAAAACAGATTAAGGTTTCTTTTGTGTTTTTTTCCTGAATTTAATTAATGAACTTTAGGCTAACTTTAAGCATGACCTTTTTTTCTTTTAGAGATGCATTTTAACTGGTTCTCAAATGCAGAAGAATATCTAATTGGAAAGGTCACTTAAATTGCTAAAAACAGCTGAAATAACGGCTTGATTTGAACAATGGATGTCAAAATAAGCTTTATTTCTAGTTTAAATATGTGGTCAAACCATTTTAATCAGTTTGAGTTGACTGCATTATATATCCACGCTAGGGCAAAGAATTTTACTCCAGCTGGTACATGTTGAAAAGAATTCCGATTCAATACGCAAAACGAAAGTTGTAAATGTAGTGAGAATGCCCTTCTAAAGAGCTTTTAGCTACATGAACTTTGTGTGGACAAGCGGGCAATTTTAAATGACATAAAGGATCACCCTTCAAATGTTTAAAATGAAATACAACTCGTATTATATGAAAGAAGGCACTGGCTGTTAGCCTACTTTGTGCCTGTTTGATATATTTCAGCCATACACGCTAACCAGTCATGAGGACAGACCTTGAATTCCTGCTGGTTTCAGAACATCTGTTGGGGCACTTACTGTGTTAATAGACCAGCTTTGAGAACTGGGCAGGTGTTTCCAGCTGAAGCCAGAAAACATCAAAAACAGATTACTCTCAAAGTCCTACAGTTAATGCAGTTGAGTTGGCATGAGCCATGGACTCTTACAGATAATAAAACATGCATAACTTTTAAGGCAGAGGTGGGGATATTTTGCCACGAACTCAGGAGAAGCAAAATAAATAAATAAATAAATCACTCTCTAGGAAAGTAGTAATTGAAAACAGATGGGACAACATAAATTAATGAATTTATCAAATATCCCTGTGGAATACTTAATGGGAATGAAACAGAATAGGAAATTGAAAATTATTTGTAGCAGATGGACAGCTCGTTTATAGTTTTTAGAAATGTGAGCGATATTTAGCTTGAGTATGGGCAGCACAAGTGTTTAATGATGCAGTACAATCTGTCAAAAGTTACAGGGAAGAATTGCTTTCATGGTTTTCTGAAAAGGCCATGAAACAGTTTTGTATGGTAAGACCAAACAAATAAATAGATGGGCTATTTATGTATTAGTTTAATCATTGCAAGCTCATAACCTAATCCATCATCTGGGTAATTATCACTTTCTTATTAATTTCTTCATCAGATTTCCATCTACAACCGCCTGAAGTATTCACATACAATCAGATGTGAACAGATGTTATCTGTATCTGATCTGAACATAAAAAATTTTGTATTGAATCAAGTGTGAAGTCAGCAAGAGTGGGCATATTTAGCAAAGGTTCATGCACAATTTACAGGATAATGTGCATGAACCTTGAGCATTCAAATATTATAATCGGTTTGACTAGCTAGGCAATATTAAACGTGTGTAACTGCAGTGTTTTGAAAGTGTCTATGAAGTCCATATTTCACCGAATACAACGCTAGCTAAACATAATTGCATTAACATAGCTATTTGACTGAATTGCGTGCGTTACAAATTTTTTTTTTTTTTTTTTGCGAAATATGAGGCTCAGGAGATATAGGCCTTTCTGAACGACTGCAAAAATTTTTCCAGTCTAAAATAGCGCCGTTGTTGATGACGCAAGGGAGACGACCGAGAGGCTGGCCCCATTCCAATCCAGGATGAACCCATTGTAAGTTGTTGTTAAACAAATGACCGAAGGAAACGGTGCCAAAATTTCTTGTAATTTTTTTTCCCCTCCCATCAGAGGAAACAACCATGTTGTACAGTCTAAGAACGCTTTACTGTAACTCGTAGCAGTATTTGTATAAATGGCAAGACTGGGACATAGGAACTGGGGGTGGGGGGAGCACCTCTCCTCAATATTTGTCCCCATCAATTAAATAGGCCTGTAAAAATAATCTCTGATGTAGTTGTGCCCCCCCCCCCCCCCCCATGCTGAACTCTCTCCAATGCCCTTGGCAAGACTCATCCATTTTATTTAATTGTATGATATACAAATGAATGGTTCTACTTTAATTTTATGCACTTTGACAATAAAGATTTCATTCATTATATCACTCAAAGGCTAAAAAAGATGGCTTGCTTATACATGTTTATTTACTTTATTGCTTTGGTTATTTAGTAGTGGAATTAAATGTAAGATGTACTGAATTTACAATGAATTTATAATATTGCCAATATGTGACGACAGTATAGAAATGTAAAACGTGAACTAAATATTGTGGAATATGCTACATGTATAAAGGATATAAAGCAGTTTTTCCATGGCAGTTGTGAAATTTCTCAGCATATGCTATTTTGCTTATCGGCTGACAGATTCTAAATTTCCAGGTTTTTCAACATTCATTTTTATCAATAGGTTGATGTACGCAAACCTGATCGGTCTCCGTGTTTCGGTAACTAATCTAAGCTCTCTGTGTGTCTTCTTGCCGACCCCTATACCATCTGTTTCTTTAAGTTGTCTACCTTTGTTTGCAGCAGATCTCTCATTTTCTCAATCTGCTGTATTTGTTCAATCCCAGTTGAATGAACTCCTCAAATGAGCTTAGCTTCAGGACCGAGGGATGTTTGTTTCAGTGCCAGCCATAAGTGTACAGTATTAGCCAACATTTATACGTATTGACTGATGTCTGATAGAATCACTAAGCTTGTCTGACTTAAGAATGAACGCTTTTTGGATACTTTGCTGCTTCTGGAGCATAACATGTAATTCTTATCCCTTTATTACACGGAAAATTAATTTTAAAACGTGAAGGTTTGCAAAATTTAAATTGTGCATTTGTGGTTGATGAGAGTAATACATAGAATTAATGCTTTGTCCTAAATCTCCAGTGACTATATCTGTATGTTGCTTCTAGCCATTTTACTTGTATTTACGAATGGAGAGACCAAAGAGAATAGGACCATTTTGAAGTTTGTAGACTCAGTCGGTCTTTTTTTATCAACCTGCCATCGGTTGGTGGACATTTTAAGGAGGCCGCAGACAGAATAGAATATGTTATGCTTCTTTAAAGGTGTGGAGGATTTGAACTATCCCATCCATTTCCCTGAAGCTTTGTCTTGTAGTTCAAAGGAAACTCCGCTCCTAGCTACGAAATCAAGCTCTGTGTAACAATATGCTTCAGGTTACCAGAGTTTATCCTCTGAGAATTTTAAGAATGAAGAAAGCAAGAACGATATCCTAAGAGAAAGAAATAAAATACACAAAATCATTGCAAGGAAGATGCATTAATGTGTATTCGTGGTCATTTCCAGCAGTTCTAATAGGCCATTGTGATGTTTAGGCTAATTAAAGGCCTTGCAATCAGCTAAGGAGAAACTGATTTTGATTATTACAACACCTGCTTGACCGAAGAGACCATTATCAACAAAAGTGAGTACCGTATAGGTACAAAAACAAATCGATGCCACAACCTCTGGCAGTTAAAATAAAAGCTTCAGAGTCAGGCATAGATGTATTATGTTTTTTTTTTTTTTTTTTTTAATTATTTTTCTGGTAGGTGCTCTTCTCTAAAGTGAAGCTAATTTAAATTTGGGGGAAAACTGGTGGAATTTTTGCATCATGGTCAACAGCATGAGTGAAGTTGCAGAATTCTGGAATGCATGATTATTATCTCCTGGCAGCTGAGTGCAGCATTCAGGTTTGTATAGGCTGATAATGGGTGTTATGGCAGGGATTGTTTTCACATTTTACATTTGGAAATATGGTTGATAAATCTGACACATTGATGAAAGTGCCAGGTTTTGTTTTTTAAATCCATTAGTAGTTAAATGTTTTAGATCTATTGTTCTTTTTGTCATAAAGATGTTAAAACTCACATTAATTAAACTTCAGTTAATGTACTAAAGAGACACAAGTGCGAGTAGGCTGTAATACAGAGGTTGTACAGAACTTGTTTAAAAAAAACTGAATACGCAGCAAAAATCCCGATCCATTCATAGCAGTTCTCTTTCAGTCTCTGGCTTATTTTTCTAAAGCCATTGTGATTCAGAAGACTTGTCCTATTGAGACTTAAGACACACTCAATGAAATGTACAATAATGTGAATCCCAAACAATACTGGTACAAAATTGAAAACATGTCAATGTTATTTTAAACCCACTGTTGTGGTAAGGCACCCTTAAAATATGACTCAGCAGGTTCATCTGATTTTGATTGGCTTTGAATGGATTGGAAATTAAACAATTCCACTGCACACTAACTGACTTTCATACACTGGGCCTCTGAAAATATTACTGTCAGAAGTCGGTTCATGTGTGAAATGCAAACGGTCCAGGCTCGTTCCAGTTTAACGAGCCTCAGATGCTTGTAAAAAAAAAAAAAAAAAAAAAAAAAAAGCGTGGCCTGGACGCTTGAGCTTCAAGTGGCTCCCTCTGGAGGGATGCTGCTCAGCCTGGCTCCAATCGCTCCATATTCATTCCTCTTCCCTACGGTCTCTCTCTTACTCTCTCTCTCTTAAAGGGCTGACCTCTGCAGAAAGAGATGGAATAGAACAGCTTGCCAAACACCATGCTGCTGGAGCTGCAGTCTGCAGCACTAGAAAAGTTTTGTATATATTTACATGTATGCATGTATGTCTGTTCATCCATCTTATAGCCGCTAATCCTGGTCTGGGATTCGGAAGAGCCTGGCACCAATCCCAGGGAATATAGGGCACAAGGCTGGGGTACACCCTGGATGGAATGCCAGTCCATCGCATGGCAGACACGCACACTCACAATCATACACTATGCTCAATTTAGAGACTGTGTGTGTGTATATTTATAAATATAATGACTTACTCAGTCTGTTGTAATTAAGGGAAGCTGCTTTTCTGCTTTTGGAATGTGACAGAGAACACAGTGTTGTCATTGTCAGACACATTTTACACCCGGTAGTAATATAAGAGCACACTTTCCATTGACCACAGCTTGCTTTTTTCCAGTTTGCCAGCGAGAACAGTCAGCCACATGTGATATGAACCACCTTGATAGATGAGATCTGGCAGACTTTAATGTTTCCCTGACCAAGGAGTCCACAGACAGTGTTTGTATACGCTGTAATGTATGGTCCTGTGCCATTTTAATGCTAAACAGTACATTTGAGTCCCATGCATTAATAAATCCAAATATGAACCGCAGTCAGAGACTGGCAGTGCAGAAACACTTAAAGGAGCGCACTGTAGCTCGGTATTTCGTTCTGTCACTAAGAGAGGAATAAATGGCGAGGCCTCCGCCTCCCTCTGACTCGTTCACTGCGGTTCATTTGAATTGACATGTCGGCGGGAGACGAGCGCTTTTTCGCTGTTCCGGATGCGGACGGGTTTAACCTCTCATCTCTGAGCATTACCACATCTGCACTTATGAGAAATCAAGTCCTGCAAATTCTCGTCCAGCCCCTCTACTCCCCCCCGTCTTTGTTTTCGTTGGTCTTTTCCCCTTTCGCTCTCGCCCAATTGGCAGCCCCCTGACCGCTGAGAGAATTCGGCTTTTGCTTTTACATTGTGATCCCAGTTTGCAGTGTCTGGGTTTAATTTTCAGTTGATGGCAAGATGCGGTTGAGAGGGGGTAGAAAAAAAAAAAAATAAAAAACTGTTTGAACTGGGGGCCTAATGTAGCCCGGATGGAATCTGTCACTCTGCTTATTGCATGTTGATGACTCAGGGCAGTTTTAGCTGTAAGCAGCCAATGATTTATGGACACCAACTGAACTCCTGCGGCAAAAGCCAACCAGGAGATCAGAGTGGCAACAGGACCCTTTTTTGGCTGCGGACTTGTGCCTGCATTTTTTTTAATTCATGCCAAACTGCTTTGCACGGCAATTAGCTCTGTCCTCATTTAGTCCACAGTCCCAAAGGGTAATGAAAGTCATATATCATCTTCAAGGCTGCAAATTATCCAGCTCAATTGCAGGTAGGCATTGTAACCGTGAGAAGGTCCTGTCGCCTTGAAATTTATTGCTTTTCCAATAAGCACTGTGCAAAACTGTGTGTCTCTCTGCATACTCTCTACGTGTATATAAATACACACTCCAGTAAGCCAGTAAAAAAAAAAAAGTGTGTGTACACACACAATGTTCAATACTCGCCTAGACCCCTTGTCACAAATCCCTGACATACCTCTGGCGAACGCGCAAGTCAGAGGGGAAATATCTTCATTCCACGTAATCATTTTTCATGCATTAACTAAACGTTCAGTGGGAGCACATACATTCTGGAGGTCAGCTTGTCTCTGCTGATTTACTTTTGCTTAGTTAATGCTTTGAGTACAGGAGGAGTCTGCAGGAAAGGGCGTGGTGAGGGGTAAAGGGCTGCATCCTGAAGAAAGTACGGCAGAGCAAAAAAATGGAAGTCGTTGTCATTATAGCGCAAGGCCGAACGCTGAAGGAGGGAGTCGTAGAGTGCCAGCATTCTTCCTAATTAAAACCCCCATTTTTGTGCTGAACTCTATGGTATATTGTTTAGAAAAATCTTGATTTAATACAAGGTGAATAGCTTCGTTATTGTTGATGGACGTATGGTCGTCGTTGCATGGTGATTTTGATATGCTCACGGACCTGAACTTAGTCGAGGCTGCTACGTATGTCATTGTGGTGTGTAACATGTCGAAATGCTTTATCGAGCATTTGTTTGTTTTTTAGATTCCACGTTGTATTTCTTGTAGTAGTGACTTGTTTGTGTTTATTCTAACCAACGATAGCCGGTGCTGGCATGAAGCTATGACACGGCCCAATGAAAGCTCAACATTTCAAAATAAACGCGGCAAACGTACGAGCAGCTGCATTGTCATAGTCACAGATTTTTCTGAAGAAAAAACGGCCAGCCGTCCGAAAGATAACCGGGTGGTTTAACCATCGTAAACAGAGTTAAAAAAATAAACCTTTATCATAGGCTACTGAAACGCAGTGTACAGACGTGCATGTTTATATTTGAATTTCAGGTTCTGCTAGAGCATATGTATTAAATGGAAAGACAATTTTTCTTACCTTTCAATCAAAATCCAATTTCAGTATGTAAAATCAGGAAATCATCATCCAGACATTACTATTCATTCAAGTTTGTGAAGCGGCATTATTAGTACATTTTCTTTGGACGGCTCCTTTGCTTACTTTTTAACCCGATGAGATCCAATAACATGTTCGTTTCATATTGCAAGCTAAAACATTTCGAAAACACTTCTTATGTATATATGATATAAATATTTTCATACAAAGGTCATGTTTATAGTCATTTCTGGAAAAGGGTTGATTTCAGGATTGATTATCTGGACCAATATGGGCTAGACGTGCTATCCAAACCATGCCAAAATAAAAACTGATGAATTAGACAGGCTAACTTAGTTTTGCTGACTGAAACGAAACCGAAAATAGGAGTCCCAGTATAAACATCCATAATACGCAAGATAAACGTAAGATTCACAAAAATGCTAGTACAGAGGTGAGATCTGGCTTTCATGCAAGCTTCAAGTACCGCGAGCATGTTAAACCGTCACGAGGCGTGAAGGTGGGCCTTACAGGGTTAAGCGACTTGTGCGGAAACATAAGGTGCGGCTCAAATGGAAATATTTATACAGTTCCAACATACCCGAAGGGCATCATTAATGCACAGATTTGAGGCAGCCGAGCTGTAAGACGTATGCAAAATGCGATCCTGAATTCTGAACTCAGACATCCACATTTTCCCCTATGAATGAGATTGTGTTCATCTGTCTCATTTCTCATCGCAAAGACGCTTTTTCCACTGTAAAATGCTCGTAAGACAAATACGAGTAAATGACTTGTGAAAACGTGATGGGAGGCATTTAGAGAATTTAAGCACACCCAGGACTACGCTGGTGTTAAAAATTCTTGGGCACAGTCCACGTTATTAATGAAACACCAACTGTGATGTCACGTGTTAGCTTTTCTTTCTCCGTTAAGCATGTAAATAGGAAAAGTCAAATATTCTTTTGGCCGGCTGTTGCCCCCCAAAGCCCCAGAACAGCATCCCATTGGATTGTGAAAGCACAGAGGTTACTCAGAGTATCAGAGAGGGGACTAATTGTCAAGGTTATGTCTCTGAAAATGATTGATGTCGGGCTAGGCTTTTTTGTCAGCCTGTCAGAAGGCTGGAATGTTTAATGTTCTCATTATTGGTTACGCTGTTGTGTATATTTCTCTGTCAGCACTGCAGACCCATCTGAACTGCCAAAGCACTTCAAAGGCCTGCAGGTCATTTATCTTCCTCCTGACGCTCCGAATGTTCAGCCTCAGCTGAGTGCTAGTGATTTGTTATGACTCGCGAGCTAGCTGACAGACAGGCCCTCTGTAGAAATGGACCTGTTTCCTTTTTGTCACACGGCGAACACATCAATGTTCTTGTAATGGGCTACAACTGTCACAGGAGGCTGGCACCTGCCAGTTGTGTGGTCTCACTTATTTGCAGACTGGTGACTCAAGTTTCCCCAAGTTTAGACTTTGGTGGCATTATCGCACCCGTGCACACAAACGGGTCACCATCTGGTGCTGGGATGTCGGGGGAAAGAGTGCTTAAGAGAAATGGCTATGCTAATTGAAGACACATCTTCATCTCATATTTATCGCTGTTGCTCACGTATCCCAATCTTTGAAGTCGAACTGGAACGAGAAACAGGGAGACGAAGATGGAAGGACCTCACGGCCAGGCCAGAGGAGGAAAAGACAGGGAGGAAAAGAGAGCGAGAGAGGAGAGAAAGAGGGGAAAAAAATATGATCTTTGTTTCCTTTCCCAAGCGATGACATGATTAATCGTTTTCTTCTGATCTAATTTTGGAACATGAAAAACAGCACATTTGTCTTGAAGAAAAACGACGTGCCGTACTGTGCAGATGGAAATTTCGAGCACTGAAAAAGATTAAAGAGAAATTCCACTCCTTAGACCTAATCATGAGTTGTAGATTATTCTGTCATTTTAACCAGATGGTAGGCTTGATTCTGCAACCCCCTCCTTATATTAATGAATACTAGACTGTTATATTTGACTTAGGTAAGTGAAATGTCCATCATGCTTAATGGACTGCCAGCCAGCATAAAGCATGTTGTACCGTGTAGGGTTCCTGCTGCATTTTTCATGTTTTATACCAATGTGGAACATTCTGTTTCCTACTATTTTCCATCATTGTCACTGTTTTGCTAAATATTTTCACATGGAAGAGAAAGTACAAACTTGTGTCCACTGCTAATTTCCCTCGCATAGGTCATGGCTATAACTCTGCAGCTAAAACCGTCACCGCGGGCAAGGCGCACAGGAACTCGATAGTAACTTGATTAAGTTCCCAGTCAACGCCATCGCAAACATGGCAGTATGTTAACAAACCTAATTATAGGAGGCCGGTGATAAAGCGTGCGAGATGGCGGCAGCACCGGGTGTCGCGGGGGTCACGTGTCCGCTAGCAAAAGGCCCTGCCTGGGGCCGGGAGGACGCTCGCCTCGTTGGTGGATGGCACCCTGGACTGCTTTAGCGACCTCCTTGCCGCCTTCAAATAAGTAGCCGCCTATACCGGCCTTTCTGCCTGTACCTCACAAACACTCAGGAACCGCGGCCCATTTTTCACTCGGGAGAAATCGAGTTACCAAGTTTTCCAAGCTTTTATTTTTCAACCGCCTAGCATGGATTTCATCCACTTTCCTGATTTGTACTCAGCACAGACTATAGTTGGAGAGGTAGTCTGCCACATTTCCAGTAGCTAATTTTCGCTGGCTTACAGATGCCGTGATGAGTGTGAATAACTTGGTGTCGTTTAACTTAAGATGTGTAGATGACGGTCAGGGACTTTTAGTATTCGTTGATATCTCGTTTAGTTAACCAATAGATGGTTAACTTGATCTGGTGTTATTAAAATATGTGACCCATAATAAGTTTCTGAGATAGTCGTAACTGTGAAAACTGTTTATAGGCTATGCCATATGGAAAGCACTTTAGAAATCGTGAACTGGTTTTCCACAAAAAGCCTTTTTTAATAATCTGCAGTAAAAGTTAGAGGTTTCCTGGAGGCTTTAATGTAGCCTTTTCTGAATTCGACACCTTTAATACATAATGTGCGTCATGGTACAAAAACAGTGCCCAGACACAAATATATAGCTTATTCCTATGTGCCATCGAACTCCCACAGGAGTTATATGATGTGTTACAGCAGTTCATTCATCTGTAGGGGCGTATGTTTACGGAGAAGTTTCACGCATTTTTAATTGAACTGTAGTCTAAAATCATTAACTTATTTGAAGACGACACGGGAAGGTGCAGAATGAATAGGAACGTCAGTGGCATTTCTAAGCCTTATTAGCTGTATCCCAAGGTTTCCTTTGGTCTTCTATGTCCAAATATGGTTATATAATTGCATAGTAATAACCTATGGCTCGTGTTTATCCACAGGTTAGTTTTGTTTGAATCAATCCAAATACACTGCCAATACTTTAATTGGTTATTTTATAAATGTCAGTCTGTTGAAATAATGTAGTCAGTATATTCCTGGAATTGATACTAGAACCATGATGGGATAAGCAGGTATTGAAAACAGATGGATGATGCTATATGGTTCAACAAGCTATTTAGAATTAAAATGCCTATAGCATCATCTTTATTGAAAGTTTCTAGTTCAGTGTGCCGAATGCTTTATAAAAATTATTACTTGGCACTGGATTTGATAGTAGATGCTATGTGTGTGAAACTGTTATTTCTTTCACTGTAATGGAAAGCTATACTGGCAGCAGTTGTATTTTTGATGTTTAACAAATGTATTCCATGCCATGAGCCGCTTTGAAACCAGTCTGAAAGTCCATACGTGGAACACAGCCACAATGAGAAGTATTATGTGTGGTACTTGCGCCTACTGACAATGGTGATATACTGTATCTATAGATGTCTTGATAGCAGTTGTGTTTTTGAGAAAATGTGTAATTACGTTTGGGGTTGGCTCACAACAGGTGAAACGATTCTTCAGCAGAAATTCTCAGGGAGCGAGGACTTGAGTTACTGCAGCTATACCTGTCTGATGATTGACGGCAATCCATCAGTCAAGTGAGGCTTTTTTCTTTTTTCAAACTTGTATGTTGAAGGGATAAGGGCATAGTATTTTGTACAGAAGGGTTCTGATGTACGGTACGTTTTTTTTTTTTTTTTTTTATTTGGCTACCACACCGAGACCCCGATTTGATAGGACTCAAGCTTTCGTTTAAGCATACCAGTTGGGATCAGTTTCCAAATGCAAGGAAATTTGCGGTGTTTCAAATCACTGTGTTTGGATATTTCCAACATGTAGCTGTGAGTGAGTTGAAGAGGTCCCAAATGAAAGACTTCCAGTGGTGACCAGTACTGCTTAAATACTGAGATCTCCACTGCCAACGAAATGCCATTTCTGCAGGAGTGCATTAATCTTGCTCAATGAAAAACACATACTGAAAATTGTGATAAATAATTTGAAGCCAAGTCAAAATGCGTCAGGAGTGTTTCCAGCCAAAAATAAAGAGTGCTGATCTGAGATTGCTGTGAAGACCTGGCTCTCCGGGACACCTCGCACCACATTACAGACCAAGAGCAAACCAACGGTCAAACAAACCCCCAGACGTTATGGCACATACATATTAGCTCTACCATTTATGGGGGTTGCCCATCATAGTCTCTTGGTAAATGATCTCAGCTTACTTTTAAGCGTAATAGGTCTGCATGCTTATTACACTACGGTGAAATCCTTCCAGGTTCCGTCGTCAGGACCCTTGGTACTTATTGCAGGTTGTGTCTGTGGCATCCTTTTTTTTTTCTTTTTTTTTTTACATGACACGTTCAACTCGTGTGTCCTGCATTTCGAATCATGCTCAGTTTTTAAACTTTGCAGGCCTTTTGATATTCAGCACACCAGTCCCCTCATTAATCACAGTAATGACATTTCATGTAAGTGAGGTGTGGAATGCACCAACCTGCACTTTTTCAGCTTTTTAAATAAATTTGAAGATGTTCAGTGACAACTTCGAACGCCTTAAGTCTACACAGCTGCAACATATATTGACTTGTATGTATAGTTGATGGGACTGATTGATTAATTTAGCATCTAAGTTTTAATTCCCCTCAACTCATTTTTTTTAGATAGTGGTGGTGGTAATACTATTGGTCCTAATATCATTCAAGTCATTAATACAGTTATTCCTTATATTATTGACATACTTAAATGGAAGATGAGCTAGCTAGAGATGCTTATCATAAAGCAGCCCATCTCTCCAGCTCAATTAATGTACCTTGGTGAAAAATCTGAAATCCTGGGACTGTCTTTGAGTCATTTATTATTTGCTCCATTGGTATGAGTTATTAAAATGATTTATTCCAGAAAAAGCACAGTTGACTGTCTTTTGATTCGTCCAGTCAGCGTGCTGGCATAATTTGTCATTTAATGCCTCTTTGGGCCTTTGAGATGGAATTATAGTTTGAGTTCTGTGAAATCAATCGCTTTGATAAATCAAAAATGTTTAAATGTAATGCTATACTAGTGATTTATTTTGCAAGCTAATTGCTACTAGCCTCTGTTTAAAACATTTGAAGTAGGAATGTGCTTGAACAAATAACAATTAAAGAAAAACAAAGTAATACAGGAAATGTGCTCGCCAATACTTTGAGTAACATGCATATGCCAAGTAATTTTATACCACTACAAGGGACTTTGGATTTTGCTCTGAAATAAAAAAAAAAATTGTGAACGGAGAAGGGACTGCAATGGCAGTTTGTCATACGTTTAAGAGTATTAAATTTGATCCTGTATACTGCCATTTGAGGCTACATTAATCTTACTCACTGTTGGCCTGTTTCTTACATGTTTGGCAGCGAAAACTTCCACATGCCAGGCCCGAGCTGGGGGAAAAAGTTCAGGTTATCCGCAGAAGTTTGCGTGCCGTGTCTTTAATCAGTCTGCAGCTAATTAGCAGCTCTTACACAATGAGGCCATAAGTCATTAATCATACGAGCCACAAGCAGTCAACTCCAGGCAAGCAAGACGTCTCTGGACAAAAGTGTTCTTTCCGCCATGGCGTTGAGACAGGCCAGCGTAGCTGCTCATGGCCAGTAGTGTGTAAATTATAAGCTGTGCTTAGGCCATTTAGACAAGGGCCTTCTGTTCATGATGTCCTTTCCAAACACTTCACTGACAACAGATTTTTCTTTTGCTTCTAACAATTTTTTAAACATTACATTTGTTTTCCCCATTTGCTCATACACTAAGAGGCAAACAACACGCACGAGTTCTGTCTTGGATAAAAGTTGAGTATCATAACTACAAGCTATTTTAAGTTAAATTATGAATTGTGATTTTTTTTTTTTTTTTTCGTGCCTTGTGGGCATTCTTGAAATGTGCTATTTGTTACTTTCAGTGCCAAAATATCCTTTTTTTGAAGGCACCTCAGAAAACAACAAATCTGAAGGGCAGATTGATGTATTTAATACAAATTGCAATTTGTTCTCGACTCGGACACTGAACAATCCATCACGCTGCAGCTGAACGGCCTTAGAGCCACGACTACAGGCCACGGCCATCCTGAATTACGGTTCGAAGATGGTGGCACCCTAAATAATCCATCCATGGCTGTATGACAAGCAAATTTTTAATCTTGAGTCAACATGGCCGAAAGTGCCAGTCTGACTGCCTTGTGAGATAAATTAAATCTTGTAAAAAGCTTCTTTGGTTATATTCCCTATGGCTTGCAACACTATTAGGAAGGAGGCAAGATGTCTACTTTATTACTGCAAAACTTTTTGACATCTTCGTTTTGTGTTCATCTACAGGCAGTGACAGAGAATCCATTTCCTTTAACTAGAGCTCTCATGATATAATGTGCTTCATGCTTGAAAGAAGATTTACATTTAGGCATAACCTTTAAGTAAGCGTTATTGATATACCCTGGCATTAACAACAGTATTTCATTTAGGTAAATGAACACGGGCATACAACAGTATGAAAGGCCTCAGTTAAAATGGAGTTTGGATCAGGATTGCACAGCTGATTGATAGGTTGGTGAAGATCCAGGTGAAGTGACTTAACTTCCAAGTAATTACATCACTTAAGTGAGGGATAAGCCCGAACCAGCCCTCGCTGTGGGTCATTACCGGTTACATTTTGGGCACGACGGCTGTCATAGGTTAAGCCTAATTTCACAAACTGGGTGTACTACAGTAGGTATTGGACTTGGTTATTTAGCTGAAAGTTATCTTTAATTCCCAGCAATTTTTTAGACATGCCAGCAGTCTTGTCAGGAAGTAAAAAGCTGCATCTACAGAGAGATGGTTTGAATTCAGAAGAGCATATGCCAGAGGTTTATATTCAACATTCATCTTGTACTGATATATCAAATTCACTTCAAAGCACAGTCATAAAAATGTATGAGAATGTAAATGCATGAATGACTGTTAATCTTGTTCAAAGTAGCAAACTGAACATGTTTCTCATCCAAGATGATAAACGCATTCTTTATACCTTTATGAAGGATTTATTGTTGATGTGAAAGTGTTCTGGTTTGCATAATGACTGGTAAAGTATGATAGCAACAGAAAGCTTGTTTTGAGCAAAGCCTTATTTCATTAGGATGGGTTCACATTTCAAAAATGTCATTTTTTAAATGTCTGCAATATTGGGCATGAATATTGTATAACCGATAATGAGATTGAATTATAACATGTTGCAATTCCTTTTTGAATATTGATTTTTTTTTTTTTTTTTTTTTTTAACCAGATGATGAATTACATAGACAGAAGGAGCTGTATCTTTAGGCCACAATTTGTCCTTAGCATGCACATTTATTTAGGGAAACACTGCGAAATGTGTGATACATCATTTTGTGTCACATACAGTTGTATCATAGCTAAGAGGTTTATGTATTAAAAACAAAGACTTGTGTCGTTGACCACAAGACAACTTGTTTACCATGCTTTTTATTTAATAGTTTGTATTGAATAAATAGTCAATCAATTTGCTCTCACCAACTTTGTTTTGTTGATATACATCTGGATATAGAGCATCGATGCATGCCCATGTAATTCATCATAGTGAGTGATGACAGATGCAGAGGTTTTAAACTTGACTTTTTGATCGAAAGCACACACTTAAATTGCCATATTAACATTTACTCTGCTTTTCTTGGGGGGGGGGGGGTGCGATGAAGTAATGCTTGCAAATTTAAATTCTCACTGTAACCAAAATAAACTAAAATGCTTCCACCGATGATTGAGTGTACATTTCGGACTTGATTGAGCATACAAGAAGTCTATTTTTTTTAAGACTGCAACGTAAGGCTATTTTCAAAAAAGTCATTGAGGGTTTATGCATTTAAACAGACATGAGAAAAGAACGACTCTTAATTTATATAACCACAGGGATGTCTTGATTAGTAATTTAGATGGCAGACAGACTAATAATGGGAAACTTACCATCACTTCTTGCAACAATTAGTTCAAACCCAGCTTTAAAAGCAGACAGTACGTTTAAGATTATTCTTTTACTGTCACTGAATACCATAACCTGGTATCTGATTTTCAAGAAATCCTTTTTTTTTTTTCATCAGGTGGAGTGCAATTACATCAGAAGGTAGAGTTTTAAAATTAAGTCACTCTTAAGGTGCATTTTTGAACTAAGTGTCTTTTGAGGGCTGTGAATGCCTTCACCCCCCCCCCTTGACTGAGTTGACATATTGTATGATGACATTGTATTAGCAGCACACTGTTGCTAGCTGCATTCGTATGTGGCTTGTTTAAATATTCAAAAAGATTACTTGTAACACAAAATTTGAGTGCCAAGATTGATGGGCATTTCCATTCCTGTAAGAATATCCATAGATGCCTTAAGAGAGAGTTAGCATGTCTCATCGAGAAATGCGCTTTGTAGCAACTGGTCTTACTATTAGCACGAACTAAGTTTTGCAGAGTACATCAGTGTTCTAGAAACTAGCGAAACGCAATACGGACATAACGATGGCTTAAGATGGTGCTCTTTTATGGGTGCTTTCAGTTAAAACTATATTGTGGAAAGTTTTTAAACTATAGCTAATGTATAGCTAAAGTTATATGGACACAAATTACGCTGATTTCTTGTATGCCATAGAATGTTATGTTACCAGCACTCTTGCCATGGCACCAATCACACGTGTGTATTTTCATATCAACCTCTGGCTCAGAGGGACTGAGCAACTGGTTGAATTATGAATTAATTAATTAAAAAAATATATATATCATGTTTATGTTGCATTTTTTTTGTTTATAAAGCTGCAAACGGTGTTTATTAGATGCTAAGGTTTTATTTATACTATCATTTGTAGGCGTTAAATAGTGAAATTTAGTTAATTTTCTGACTAATCAGGTTTTCAGTAGTGAGACTGGGCGGATTTCCACACAACACCATGAAACAGTATTACGTTCAGCTTAATGGAACCAGATGGATAATGGTTACTGTTATCATCTTTTCAAAAGTGCTTAAATTGCCATATACGTTGCTGGAAGATGCAATGGAGAGGATTTTTTTCATTTCAAGCACCAAATAGAAATTTTTGAATAAGCAAGGTGGAAACTTGGTAAATAAAAACACTTGCCAAGAAGAGGCACGGCCCTAAAAACAGAAATTGCATTTACCAGTCTGGAGGAGTACAAAGCACAAAACATACCCAAAATGATGACCTTTACACCTAACACTTTGCTTGCAGTGGAGCGTACAGATACCTGACCGCCCGTACTTGCATTTTATTTATTTTCCTGCAACACAGGATTCCCACAGTCGGGGAGTTTCTATTCATGGGATGGCCAAGAATGGCGACAGATGAGATTTCCAGAGTACCGGCTTGTCGTTTTTGAAGCCGAGCCAGAAAATGTGAAGTCCATTACATGTTTCTTTATGCTCTTCACTCAAGTTGGATATGATGGCTTAACTGTGACTTTTTCTTCTGTTTCTCTGTCAATGAATGTTTTACACACTTTGTTATAGCTGTATGCCAGCTGAATATGGTGGTGGTACTTCCACTTTCATGCAATATTCAGATTTGCTCTCTGGCCTTAATTTTATGGCAGAGGACCATCTCTGACAGAGGCCTACGTTGTCATCTCATGGGTGCTGTGGAGGCCTTATTAATTTGGCACGTGACCGTGTCTAATTCCTATTCCTGTAGCACTTCCATAGTACAGCCATGTTTGGCTGTGGACAACAGGATTCTGTGCGTAACACCAAACGATGAGAAAATCTTGACAAGTAACCCGTTCCTGTCTGAGGAACAAACCAAAGTTAGTCCTCTGTAGTTTGCACTCTTTACCCAAATATGTTTTGCAGTTATATGGCACTTGGCATATAATGTAGGCTTGCAGGGAGGTAGAAAGCGTACCTTTTCACTTGGTCAACTGGGTAGTCATTTGATAAATACTGTGGCTGTTTAAGACCTCCTGCCATTTTTGGCATGTTTGACAAATATTTTTGTTTTCCATATTTAGAGATTAGGAATGGCTACTTAATCAATCGTATGTAATTAGCTAAACAAACTTCACCAAATTCCAGGACTTGATGTGCCCTGCAGTCTAGGGCAGATTCTCTCCCTGAGATGTGTATTCTCGTCAGTTGAACTAGTATTTGTCAGCTGTGCTTGAGAGTGAAAGGTGCTCTATTACACATTGACCTACTTTCCCACCTGGACTCTTATGAAAAGGTATTTGTTAATATTTATGTTGCTCCGGTAGCTAATCTCAAATGTGATACATAAACTGTTATTATGGATGCCAGCCAAAATCACATGAAAGTTTTTTTTTTTTTTTTTTTTTTTTTTTTTTTTTTTTAAAAAACATCCAGTGATCATTCTGATTAAAAATGAGTTTCCATAACAGAAAATGATTCTTGATACCAAACTGAATTATAAAGGCTAGAAGAAGAAAGTAATTATACCAGAGCACGCAACGACTGTCACTATGCATTCTAAAGACAGACCAGCGTGTATCATGTTAATAAGAGAGTAACTGTTTGTGAATAGGTTTTTTTTTTTTTTTTAAAAAAAAAAAGTGGCTGAAAACAATTACTCATTTCATTAATTGAGCTAAGAAATTCTGGGTCTGCAGCTTTCGAGGTCTTTCAGACTTCCAGATGTGAAGTCTACGTTGTAATTTAGTTTGGATTGTGTTACATCTGTCTGTACTTCAGTATGGTGCTAATCTGGCAAAGGTGACTCATATTCTGTGGACACCTGTTTATGTGCACCGTGGGTTTATTTAAAATAAGACACCTTTTTGTTAATCATTCACAAATTTTGTCAGAAAAAAATGAATTGAACCAAATTGTTTTTTCTCTTGTGCAACAATTGTGGTGCTTTACAAATATGACATTTTTGTTCTTGAAGTAATTCTAAGAAAGCAATTACAGTATGTGAAAGTTTCTTCATGAATTTTAGCTGGAGAATTGATGCTTTCTCCTTTTTTTGAGGCTTATGTTTTTCCCACATCTTTTTTTTTGTTCTTTGCTTCTGGTATGTCTTTTTTTTTTTTTTTTTTTTTTTTTTTTTTTTTTTTTTTTTGGCAACACCTGTGAAAAATTAAAACGTTACCACGATGGTTAATCTGACAAAAAAGCCAGTGCTGCAGTCTTGTTTCATCCTTCCAAAATGGCACCCTGTTTCATTTATGTCTACTTAAAATGAGCAATGATAGAATTTTCTGGAATTTCATATTTAGAAAACTGTGCTAGATAGTTGCAAAGCAGCAGTCACTCTGGAAAGTAGACACATTAATAATTGTGTGGCAGTAAACCATCTTTTAACCCATGTTTCTGAGAGCAGGGCAGTCCATTTAAGTACTTGCAGAGATCTAGTACAATAATGAGTACACTTTGATTGGCATGGCATTCAAATTGTTAAATGAAATATATTCTCCGTGACTCATTACTAGACTCAGGTGCTGAATGTATGCACTTACAAAGGCAAACACTTCCAGTTTAATTCATATTTAACAATGACGTTCAACTGTAATTACTAAATCATGCATCAAATAATCAATGAGCTATTATGTCTAAGCCGTTGCAAGCATATTTGTTTTTACTTGAAGCCCTGTATGAAAGCGATGTAGACTTTGACTTGGTAATAAAGCGAGTTTGAATAATCCTCGGTACACCATTTACATCATAAACCCTGTGAGGCTTGCAGTTGTTGTATTAGTGGATAAATGACATTGATCCTCAGCAGTGTGAACTTTATTATCTTATCTATGCCTTAACACGGCTCAGAGTGTGAGGGCTTCTAGTTGTTACATACCTAAGCCTCAATCTGAAGTCTGGGTACATTTTTTGCAGGTGAAATTACCCATTTTCTTTCTTTTTCTGCCTCAGTTATATATATTTAGCTAGTTTGTTCTTTTACATTTGTGACTTACTGTACCCACACAGCTATTGCTGGATTCTAGCCGGCCAGTTATATTTTTATTTATTTTGTTCCAAAGAGAAATTCTGTCCATTGGTATGTCACTTTTAGACGATGCATTTACACTCAGCCATTTACCAACAACCAGGACATCACAACGCAGAAACATGTCTTGGCATTACGGTAACAAACCAGCGCTTATTAGAAGAGGGCCAGCATACAAATTCGGCAGACGAGGCTAGGGCCAAGTGCAGGAGATGTGAGGAGATATGCAACACATCTACCTTGCCTTTAATTGTATGCCGAATTTATATCAGACTTCCGTCTTTGTTAGTAGACATTAAATGTGATTGCAGGAATAGTCCATTTAGCTGGCTGAATACAGTCATGTCTTATGTGCATAGCATGCACAGCTAAGTTATATGCACTGTGTAATGGATGTATAATTTTAAAAATTGGCTTGCAGATGCATCCATTTTTGCATTTGGCCTTTGGTGCTTTTAGTTCACTTAAATTCCCTACATAAGTTATGTATTTATTTTAGTTTGGTTACTTCGTTAATTGCCGTATTCATTCAGATTTGCACAGTGTATCGCTAGTTAAAACCACAGTATCTTGCTCAGGAGAGTGTCTCCCAGTTTTAGTGGTTTCTGTTATTTGCGGACTGTTCTGGAATGCAAAGTCTTTGGCAAATAGAGGACTAGCTGTAATATCCTTTCACAAACCCTTTTGGCAAAATCACATTTCTCCACATTGAAACCCTTTCATAATTTTGTGTCCAACATGTTAACATCTTTATTCCATCCACTGATGTATTATTTACTTAACTACATTTTAACCACCATTAAACTGTATATTCTCGTGGATTAACGGGTTGTAGCCATAAATGACAATAATAAGGGACTTCATTACAGAAGAGTCAAATTCAAAATGTTTCAGCATTTATCAAACTTTAACGGTCAGGCTGTTTGGTTTTTCACTTTTCAGTAAATAGTGCTCAGATGTGTGAGTGCTGTGTCCTCACATATGGCGGTGAGCTTTTGGACTTCAGGCATTCCGTTCTTATGATCTCACATTCCTTTCCTCTGTTGGGTTATCTTGAAAGCCATCATACCCATATGTTTGGAAATCTTACCTATAGGGGGTGCTGTTTGCAGTTTTAAAATTGTTTGTAATTTGTACGAATCACGTGACTGTTTTCATTGGAAAGCACATAACTTTAGCATTCCTGAAATGTGACCGTTAAGCAGCAGAAATGCAGCGGAGTTAAACGACCGTATTGTTAATGGCTCCAGTTCGCGGGAACTTTTGAACCATTCATCTGTACTGACCTAAGTCACTGCAGTGTTTATGACATCCGGTGCTGTTGACCATAACACTTCCCAGACAGAGTAACACATGGCGTGCAGCTGTACATAACGGACTACTGTGAAAGGATATAAATGCAGCGCTTAATATCGGTGACTATCTGTGAAGCGGTCACGGTTTCCAGGCATTTTCTTAGACACCCAGAACCAGATGGTGCTCTTCTCTTGCAGTCTGGGTAAAAACCAAGACAAGTCGAGTCATTGCTCCTAAACGTTAAGTACCAGGTAGGCTACAGGCCGGTATCAGATATAGACGGGGCAACCTTTTTGGAGCCACTAAGACATGGAAAGCCACGTTGTTCAGGTCTGATTCACAGGGTGTGACCTTTACCAAGCAGCTGTTTTGAGGTTTCATTGTTCACATGGACCATGTTATTGAATACCCATATTGTTACATGCATGGAGACCTGGAATGAGTTGTGTAGCGTGTTCCATGGCTTAGAGCTCAAACATACAACTGCCTGCAGTTCTCATGTTTAATGTGGTGACGAGGCCAATAAAACGTTCCATCTTGTTGTCACTCTTGCTGTGTGTACAGGAACAGCTTTGGGGCTTAACTGCAACAGGCGTGATCCATTTGCAGGGGAGCTGGGGTGGGGGAGGCGGAGCTTCGACCGTAACCTCGGGCGCCAAAGAGCAATTGGTGACATCACTATCCAGAATCTGTTTTATGAAAAGGAGCACAGGTGTTCACCTAGAGATTGCCAAAAGAAATAGACGGCCATCAAAGAAAGAAAGGGTTGGGGACACACGTAGGTGATTGACTCATCTCAGCTGAACACTCCCCTTCGTGTGCTGTCTCTTCTCTGTATTGACTTCTTATCTTTAGCCAAAGTTTCTCGCACACTAAGCTGAAAAGGTGAAGAAAATGGAGCTCATTCCATGTCGGGTTACCCACTATGCACATTTCCCCTGTACACTATAATAATTCGTGCAGTATATTTTTTTCTTTGATTGTTAAAGATTCTGCTTGTATGATGCTTACACCTTCAGTCAGGAATAATAAACAATATACACAATACACTGTATTATCTGGTTGGCAATCTTCTAAAATGATTAACAAGGAATTTTTGCGATCATAGGGAGCAATGCGATGCGAAGATAAGCCAGATCGTATTGTGCCTTCCCATTTGTAGACTTTAATATTCCATATTGTCATACGTTTGCTTATAAATATGATCATCGCAGTCTGTTTTCTGTAAGCAAACATGTTCTTTCCATTTTTAATATGAACTCATGCCCAGAGCCATTTACTGCCACTGCTGTAAGTCCTCATTAACGAAACTCAGCACCCTTGGTTGAAGTCTCCAGGAAAGGCTGTCTGTATCTCAGTCTGTATGCTACTTCTTCAAGGTAATTACTTTTTTAATGAAAGTCTGGATAGTTAGCATATTGTTTATACCTTTTATTTAATGTGTTGTTTTTTTTTTTTTATTTTCACGTCGCTTTATCAAGGAGAAAGGGCGGAAAAAAAACACAAATGGAAGATAAGTGAGCACCTTTAAAATGAAAGTCCATTAAACGATAAAAATGATCTGACGCTACAGTCGCCCTGAAGGCCCATTGCTGTATATCTAGACCCATTTATCTCTTGGTCAGAGCCATTAGTTTCAATGTGCATTGCTTAAAATGTCCTCTTTCATCAAAAGGTTTTCAGTATGTTTCAGCAGCATCAGTTTTGCTAATGGTACCTACTTTTACGTAAGAAAATGCTTACAGTATCCCTTCACTGGAAACAGTCAAGCTGTTGATGCTTTTCGTTTCGTCCACATTTTTTCTTCCCCACAGTGGGGAAAGTAAAGGTCCTAACGTTGGCTGAACACTATGAGTCTTTGTAATAATTCAAAAGCAGGCAAAACTGAGATGATTAGTGTTTATAAATAAACACTAAAGCACGATCTCTTAAATGGTGGAAAATTGGAAATATCTGTTTCAGGCTTAAGCACCAGTTTGGAAATCCACAAAGGTTGGATAATGTTGCGTCCAATCAGTCAGTGACTGGTACTGTATGTGTGCTAGTTTGTCCTTGTCGATTTGGGAGGCCTTGATGATACAAGCTTACTTAAAATTCACTAAGACCCGATCGTTTAAATTTTATGGGCTGGGGTTAAGAAGTTTTTGCTTTTTATCCTATAGCCGGGTGCCTTATCTGTGCTCAGATCCGTGCGGGTGATGCCATGGTGCGAAAAAGGGAAAAAGGAGTAGGGTTTTGCGTAATTTCATTGTTTCTACAGTTGTTGTGACAGCTTGTAATTTAAGTGCGAGGATGTCAGTGTCATTATTGTTTCAGTGATTTCACCACCTAACAATTATTGTGCCTTGCGTAATTGTGTGTTTCTGCTATTTTGATTTCATGATATTGATGCAGTGATGGGGATCACTGATTATAACTACAGTATATTAGTGGTTAAATTATGTTAATGTATGAGAAACACCCTGGAAGGCTCTCAAATAAGTTGAAAAATCTTCTATAAGAAAAAAATACTCAAAGACAATGTACTAGAGATTCAGTTGAGCTGTTTCCAAGGTAAACCAAAGGAAAAACCACTGATGATTTGGTTGAAAGCTCAGTGAATTTATTTTTAGAAGACTGGATTAAAAATGCCTTTGACACAGGCAATTGATCATTGAGACAATGCATAGTATATTAAGTCATGTTAATGCTTGTCTTGGGTGGAAACAAGGGCTATACAAAACGTATGCAAAATATGTGGACGGCTGATGTATGTGACACGTCTTTTCCCCGGCAGCTATGTATATTTAAGCAGGCCTTTAATGCATGCCTCTGGGAGGAGACTTCAGTGCCATTTTCACCCCGTTCCATTTTTTTATTTTTTTATTTTTTATCAAGTCATAATTCTTAGTCAGCATTAGGCGTATGCTACAGCGAACGATATTGAAACCAGCGTTGTCAGAGATTATCAATGTTCATGTCAGCCTATGAGAGAGAGAGAGCGAGAGAGATGCCACAGTGGATGTGCAGCAGTAGGTGAAAATGCATATCCTATAGGTATAACTTCATAAAATAATCTGGACTGCAACTCCAAACAAGGGTGCCCATGTTTACAGCTCATTGTGGGGTGTGAACATCTATCTGTAACGAGAGCACACCTGTACAGTGTATGACATCACCGTCGTCGTTCACAACTGGAGCTCTGTGTTAATCAGATTTTCTTCGGTGGTGTGCAGGAGCCCAGCACGACATCCCAGCTTCTTATCAGTCACATTCGTGCAGCCTGGCCTTGGCTTGCTCATTCCGTGTGGGAACGTTTTCCCACTTGAATAACATGTACTCCATGATGCAGACCTCCCTGCTTTAGTGGGAGAGGTATCTTCCAGGATTACCTGTGCTCCAATCCAAAGGTCAAATGTTTTTAACCAGCGTTATAAGGAACCTCAGAGCATAGAGGCCTATCTGACATGGCCCTTAAAATTAACAGGCCTTAGCTTAAAGCAGCCGCACTGTCTGGATCAGCATCCCAAACCATGGTGACCGTCTCCATCTAACTAGTGTCTGCCTGGACAAATTTCTAATACAAGAGATCTTACAGTGCATTTGGAGATTCCTTCTGTGCTTGCATCATATACATACTGTACTGCATTCCAACCCTGATCCAAAGGCTTAATCTCTGACATGTCATTTATTCCATCTTTTTCTATTTTTCTTGATCAGTCCTTGTACCTTTTTGCATGTGTAATTTCCAAAAGTGCTCTCCAACGCAATTTACTTAGTCTCTCAGAGTTGTTTGGGTTTCAGCAACACGTATATATTTCCATAATGCCGCATTCACTTAGAGCCAAGAGGCAAAATTGAACCAAGCCCAGGTGTATCGTAGCATAGAAAACTATACCTAAACCATCCCTAAATGAGATCCAATTAGGCTTTCAAAGCACAAGAAATGGCGGTAAGAACAGACATCTTGAATGACATAGATTTGTGAATGCCATTTTCCTTTTTTTGTATATCATCTTGATGAGCACTTAAAATTTGTAATTCAATGAAGAAAATTACATGTAAAAAGTGAACAGGGTTCACGGCTGCCTTGTTACTTGGTGAATTGTTCGCTACAAGCTCCATTACCATATATCGTGGGAGCTGCAGTTAGGATTAATCTGTCAAATGGGATGGTTTAGTGTTGATGAATATAACATGTGACCATTAATGATGTTGATTTTATCTCCTGAGATTAGCATGATTTACTTTGGATGGATAATAACGTCATTTGCTTGATGCGGTAGATCTGTTTACGAGCTGATTAAATGGTAAGGCCTTGCTTCATTTCATGCTATTTGGTTTACAGCTTCATTACTGCAATCACAAAAGCTGTGCAAATGTCCCACATCCCATGTCATAATAAATCATTGTTTTAGATTACTGCTGTGTTTTTTCTTGCCACTTTTGGTGGAGGGGCCTGGCATTGCTTACACAGTGTGCAAGGCAAAAAAAAAAAAACACACACTTGAGAACCCCTAGAATAAGAGTAAAAAAAAAAAAAAGGAGCAAATCTGCATATTATAATTGAAATTTAAAAAGGCATTTGAGTAATTAGGTATAACAGATTGTCTTATAATTGAGGACGTTTAGAGAGATGACTTCTTGATTTTCAAAAACCCATTCATTTTTTTTTTTGTGCAGAGCTCCACTGTTCACTTGTAAGTTTTATAATTTAGCTTGGATTGACAGAGTGCCTGAGCAATATTTAAAAAGCTAAGAAAACGAAAATGATTGTGTGGTAGTTTTAATTAACGTTAAATGTGGTATTCTCTCTCGCTCACTCGTCTACATGTATAATGGAAAATATCCGTCCATATGTGTACAGCCTAAATATGTATAAATAATTTGCATATCATGTAGAAGAACCTGAAGCTACTTTAGTGGCTCGCAATATTTAAATAAGTTCAATGATAATGTAGAACACCGGCATGTGATTTTAAGAATAATATTATAGTGAATATTTCTGGGAAATGTACATTTCTCTATTGAACACTTTGTGAAGATTCCTGGGTCATTGCATTTTTTTGCGACATTTGAACGTTTATAATGCACATAACTGTACTGACTACATATCCTTTATAATATGAGCCATCTTGTCTGGTGGCAGTAGACGGCAGAGTAATGTCAGTGTGAAATGCGCCTTGAAAGTTTTGCACATGCTACTGAGGCCGCAACTTTATTGCAGGTTCGCCCCTTGCTGCCAGATCACAGTGTGCCTTTTAACTTTTAATGCGCCCAGTAATTAAGGATGTATAGCAGAGTTACTTAGTGTGTCGTAAACATGGGGTTATGTGTGAGTCACAGCGGGGGCCTCCATGCCAGGTGTTTATCTGAGTGTGACACAACCCAAAGCAGGAGAGCCTTCCTCTCCTTCCTGTATCTGTTGCCTAACTCGCAACGATGACAGGGGCCATGCTAATGAGTATTCAGCTGTGACTCTGATGGCAGTACCTAGGAGGGGTGGTGAGCCCCTGTGGACCAACCATAAATGTTTCCTTAGAAGGTCCTAAGACGTCTCTGGTCGTCCCCGCATGCCCTATAGTGACAACCCCTCCACGGCCCCAATGCTGAAGAAAGCAGGAAATTAGAATCTTATAGAGCATGCAGTGGCACAGCAGTATCGTATTGTATACGCATGCGTGCTAAAATGCATTCCCGCAAAAACTTTAGAAGAAAAGTATCTGAAGTCTCTGAAGTGTCTGGCAGCTTCAACATAGGAGCTGAAATGTCTGAGGTAAATTTTGTTCCATAATAATTAAAATTAAACGTATGAGGTGACTGCAGAACAATTAGTCTTCCCATTCTGCCTGTGCTGCGGGCTAACAACAAGACGAAGGTTAAATCCCACACTCACCATTGTGCTTTTCAACTAAAAGTGCTGTGCTTAAATTGCCAGCAACGGCCTGTGTGTTACTAGAACTCCCAAACAGTCAAACTTTGATTCTTATTAAAACAAGATATCCTTTAATAATTGTGCAATTTACTTTTTGTCAACTGACATGAGTACATTAAGAATCAGTTATTGTGGTGAGAATTAGTTGTAAATTATGGTGATTTTTCTTCAAAGAATTGTTTTTTTTTTTTTTTCCCAGTTTTATAACTTGTAAAATTTCCGGTTTATAATGTACAGTTAATTCAGATGAACCATGGACTTCCAGTCCAGTTTAATTTTTTAAATGTGCATATGCCTGTATATATATTTGTGGATACATTCAGATACTGTAGGTTGAGGACACATGGTGACCTTCACTCTGTTGGGAACTTAATATATCCAGCTTGATATGCAAAGTAATTCTTGGGTTGCTGACGTGGTCCAGTGTGGTACAATGAACAGTGGAGCAATATTTTGGTAGAATATGATCAGTGGGAAAAGAGTACAATCTCCACAGTATCACAAATTTTGCAAGTAAATTAAAAGTCGTTCGTTTTAAAAGTATAAATACCGCAATACATTAATTGATTAATGTGTAATAATATCAGTAAAGCTAGTAAAGGTACTTTCAGTGAAAGGCCTAGTCTGAACATGGCCTTTTCCGCCCTCATTAGACACGGACTCACTGTCGTGCAGCTTTATAAGAAAACTGCCGCAGGTTAAACGGTAAATTGTTGTATAGAAAACGCATGTGTAGGTAATTTAAACTTTTAATTAAACAGGGCTGATGAAAAATAACTAGACCGAAAGAATACATACGACATATCGTCTTTGCAGTCACATTCAACTTAAAATAGCTTTAAGATTCGAAGTGAGGCGACCTGAAACATCCAAAATATCGCCTTTCAGGTCAGGCCAAGTCAAAATAAAACGCGCTCATGTTAAAATAAATTTGAGAACGTATCAGAACCAATAAGGAGGACGGGAAACATAATTTTACAACCATTGTATATAAGCGTGTAACCAGTGTCCAGGACGGTTTCCCTTCCATAAAACACTGAACTGGAAATTATTTAATTATTGTGCGCACGTCATTTATTTGCGAGACGAGAGGAGTTTATGGTGTTCTGATATGTTCATGAAAGATGCAGAAGTTGTTAAGAATCACGTTAAATTTAATCAGCGATTTCACAAGTATGCGAATGTTTCATCATTTTAAAATTGCACGAAGGTCGTTTAATTATTATAGCATAGGATCTTGTCAGATCAGTTTTTTTAAACCGTACGCGCTTTCAGTTGTCTGCAAATGATACCGTAAAGTTGAACTGCGGGAAGAGAAATCGTACAGCCAATAATGGCATTTTTAACGACACGCTTGTATTCTGACGGTTGTGTGACTACCCGTTTGGCCTGTCATTGTCACAAAAGTCAATGCAATATTTCACTAACTGCATAAGAATACCGGGAAAGCGCCACTTGATGCGGTTTCACCACGCAGTATCGGTGTAACAGAGGTTTATCACAGGTGAACGTGTGTGAACACTGCATGGACGGCTGAAAACAAGTCATCAGAAATCCCGGAAGGCCGACTAGTCACCAGAAACACAACGTCCCACCAAGAAATAAATCGCCTGCATCTTTTTGCTTTTCCGGCTGTGAAATGACGCCGCTGCATTCGTTTGTTTTCCGCTTGCTTTGCAGTGTATGGCAGTACTAGATGACAGTAAATAAGTCCTTTTCTGGTATATAGTCATTTATGTACGCATTCACAGATGTTAAATGTCTAGTTAACATTTGGAGTTACACGAAAAACTTCTGCAGACGCCTTCATTAGGTTTTTATCATTTCAAAGGCGACTGTCCTTCGGCTTGATCTGAACAATGCACCAGAGACTTGGGGGCTGTGGGGGTGTGTTAACATTTTACGTACTCTACTTTTTACACCACAATCTTCTTTTAATGTGATTTTGATGGCAGATTACATTCCTACACCCCGTCAGATAACGCGCACTGCGACTAAAAGGATTTTATTTTTTAATCTAGCGCTTTAAAACTGTGCATATTTATTTAAACGCTATGTTTTGCTTCACTTTATCCCATTTTAAGACGAATCACAAAATGAGAATAATAGGGGTTAAATTAATTAGTTTTACAGGAGGTTAAACTTGACAAGGCAGCTAGTATAATGTGCGAGCAGTCAATATTTTAAATCCAGTTTGTTACATTTTAAAATCCACAAACGTGCTGTAATTTTGAAATTGTAATTTATTGTAATTATTGGTATTGTCGACTCCATATTTGCTGTGGTAATTAGACTTAAATAATTACTCGTACTGCCTGCGGTGATTTGCAGACGCAAAGTGAAGTAAAATGTTGTTTTGTGCTCTTCATCAAAGTGATGAAGGCATGAGAAATTTGTTCAGACTCTGAGGTAGTTTTGTCGATGAAATAACCAAATTAAGGTAAAGTTCTACCCGAAGTTGTTCTATATCGCGATTTGCTGCTGTGAAACAATAATGAACAAAATGGACGTGACTACTTGACGATTTAACTTAACGCCTCAGGACATTTCGGCGTAAAAAGAGAGAATTTACTAGTTAAATTGCACTAAATTCTTATTGAAAAGCAACAGCGAATGGGCTAAAAAAATGCATAAGGTCCAATTTATAGAAAAAAAAAATCTAAAAGGCTGCTAATTTCTTTGGGTGGTTTGGCACGCGACGTTTCGCATACTGACAAGAAATTCTGTTCAATTCAGTTTTTCGAAGAATTTAACTGGATAGTTTATTATTTTCATACAAATGAGTTTTTTTCCCGTACGGACAATGTGCATCGATGCCAATTCGAAAACAAAATGTTTCCAGAGAAAAAGGCATTTAGAGAAGTTCCGTGCTCAGAAAACGACTCACGTATTATTTAAACACACAAACCAATATCTCAAGTATTCAGAAAAAATAGCAACATTTCGTGAAGAGAGAATAGGACAATTCAGCGGACGACGGATGCAGTTTGTTCCAGTGCATCTACCCCGTTAACTCTCCAGTAAGCAAAGTGGCAAAAAAAAAAAAAAAAAAGTTTGAATTACATGTTTTTCAAAAAAAAAAAAAAAAAAACTGGGGATAAAATTCAATAAAAAAATAACCGGAAAAACAATTACTTTCTCCTTGAGTGCATTAAGCGATTGTAGGAAACAAAGACCACGGGATTGGAATATATTTTTTTTTTTTAGAATACATACAAAAAAAAAATACCACTCTTTCATGGTATACACCTTAAAAATAATGACAATTTAAAATGAGGACAAGCTGGGATTTTAGTAACAAACATGCATGTAAATTATTTCTTCAAGGAGACATTAAATAAGAACGTACAATACAATCAGCAATTTCAAATAAACATCGAAATGGGGGGAAAAAAACCGAACTATTTCATTCGTATTCTACCATTGGCGTTTTACTTTATCTATAGTTTAAAAGTAATGCACTTTTGAGTTTCTCTTTCAGTTATTATTATATTGTCCCGCTTTAAGCTAACAAATAAATACAGTGGGTCCACGGATCCAGTCCTGAAGTGGACATTCAATATAAAAGTCTAAATGTACGTCTTTCCTCTTTTTTTTTTGTTTTTAATTTTAAACCATTAGTCTTTTACTGGTATCCGAGCGCTGACGCTGTAGTAAGTCTCTGTCCGTACAATGCGTATGGAGAATAATATGGACCAGTGGCTGCGGGTACTGGGACCGGGGCGCCCGGGGTCGGCAAGGGGCTTTTGGAGTACGGGTGGTAGCGGCTACTGAGTCCTAGAGCATGGTGCGGGCTTCGAAGTGCCAGCGTGCCGGGGCTGCCAGGACCCCCCGTCGGGGGCATGTGCATGTGGCATGCCATGGCCGCGGCTGCGGCGCTGGCTAACGACGACGAGCTCGGGTATCCCGATATGAGCTTCTCCGTGCCCGTGAAAGCCGTGTGGGTCCGCAAATGGTTGAGCAGTTCTTCGGAGGAGGAGAAGCGCTTGTCGCACGGCCCGTTCGCCGACACCCAGTTGCAGACGTGCGGCAGGGGATCGTTGGGCAGCATGAAGCCGTACGGGTACAGGGGGTGTCCGGCGAAGGAGGGCGGCGAAGAGTGGACGCCGTGTAACGGGTGTGTGGGGTACATGAGCGGGTAGCCCGGTTTAAGAGCCGTGGCGGCTGCCGCATCGTGCGAACAGGAGGCGCCGGCCGCCCCGGCCAGGTGACTGGCACAGTGGTAACTCAGGCAGTACGGGTCTCTGCAAAGGCTCGCAGACATGATGGACGGTGGGGAAGCTCCAGCCAGGGGGCTCGACGCAGCTTTGCTGCAGCCCAGCGAGGTGGCAGCGGCGAACTGCGCGTTTATCAGATGGCTGCTCGATTTGGTCGGATCTAAAGTCACTCCGTGAGGAAGGAAGTGTTGAGGGTAGCCGGCGTAGGCCCCCGCTAACGTCCCGGGGTACGACATGCCAGCAGGCGGCAAGGGAAACACCGTTTGGCCAGGTTTGTACGGGGATACGGGAGCCACCAGCCCGGATCCGAGAACGGACGAAGCGGAGGAGACCGCCGACGAGTCTGAAGTGATGGGCTTCGATCCGGGTGTCGTCTCCTGGTGCTGGTTGACCTCCACGTTAATTCCGGCACAGCTGACGCTTATCCTGCTGTGGCTGACGCCGGTGGCGCCGGAGCCGTCGGTCGTGCTGTTTTTCCCGGCGTCGGCCTCTTTCTTCTCTTCGCGGTCGCCCGGCTTAGCCTCCGGCGGCAGCGGAGACGCCGAAGTGCAGGAATTCGGGCTGCCTGTCCTTGGCGTGAACGGCTGGCAGGTGGCGCTCGGCACCCGGAAACCAGCCTTGTCTCCGGCGGAGACCCCCGAGGACGAGTCCTTCTTCTCGGACGACTTCGAGTACGGCTTGAAGCTGGACTTATCTTCGGCTCCGATGTCGCTCATTTTCAGCGGACCCGATTTCGACTCTTTCTCGGTAGATCCACTGGACGACACGGAGGACAGTTTCGAAGAAGGTGGCGGATCCGGCTTACCGATCTGAGAGCACGTCTGTGCCAAAAGGGCCAGTGGACTTTTCTTGGCATCTAACTGCGAATAATAATAATAAAACACAAATAAGGTCTAGACCGAAACGTAGACTGCGAAACACACGCACGGCACATAAACGAGTCTGCTTCACTAATCGGATTGCAAGAAAAAAAAAAAAAAAAAAAAAAAAATTATTACAACCACGCAGTAAAACGCACTGCGCATAGAGACGGCATGGCTGCTGATCCTAACACAGGATTAAAATCGAAAAGCGCAGATGTGGAGTGAAGACAGTGAGGCACTTTAAATTTTTAAAAAATATATACATCTCTGAACATTCGTGATGTCTAGTTTGCAGAAACGTGGCTTTAAATCAGCCGTAACGCTGTGTGAATATACTTACCTCGATAGGACTAACTGGTGTGGATGGCAACGGCTGGAGGTATTCTGGGTGCAAAATGTGTCCCGCCCGTGCCGTGAGCATTTTCACAACCTTGATGGGTAGACGACTAGCTTGCCGTAGAGGGTCCGAAGGAGGAACCGAGTGAAGAAAGGGCTTATTTATAGTCGCCGAGATGTTTTTCCCAGAGCCGCTCTTTTCCCAGACTCGATCAGCAATGTTATTTCTTAGAGCAGAGACCGTGGGCGATGTGATCATGACCCAATTCTCATTTAAATAGTAGGAAATGCATTTATAGAAACTCTGGGAGAAAGGAGAAAAAAAAAAAAAATCAAATAAACATGTCTTCACAAACGCAGTTTTAAAATGAGTCCCAGTAGGAACGAGCTCCGTATAATCCTTACGAAGAGGGGCAGCGGTAGTAGCAGAATGCGGGAATATCGCCGATCGGGAGCTGTGTGCGCATCATAAGCTCGGATCGCTGTGCCTCTCCCAGCAGCTCCGTACGCCAGTCCTCCCAGCACAGGCTCTGGTAGAAAAAGTCACTTCAAAAGCAGCTGAATTAGTCTGAGATTAAAGCCTTTGCCGCCTTCCAATCAAATGGGACCCCGAGGTGATTGGAGGGTCAAGGGGATGTGACGTCATCCTTCTTGTACGGGGGGTTTCATTTTGCCAGCTTGGGGGCGGAGACTTTCCTTAATGTTTTGGTTGTTATGCACGTTTTCGCGTCCTTTTCCACTTTCAACACTCTTATTTGTATTTCATCGTTCACAGCTTTAAAAACACACCGGCCTTTCTGCTTTCCTTGGTGTGATGCTGTTGGAGGCTTTTATATAAAATAAAATAAAGTGTGGCGATTACTTCTCTTACTGTATTATTTGCTTCCCTAAAACAAGCTGACGCATAGTATGATATTTTTATGACAATGTATATTAATATATAGATATTTTTAAGTAAACCCCACTCGTGACGAATTTAATCGATGTAGAAAAGCGAATCTAGTCTCTAGGTGTTGTCCCAAGCATGCTTTGGATGTCTTGAATGTTCTAGTTTGAAAGGCTGCGCACATTTGGAGAAACAGATTTCTAGACACCAAACAGAGAATCAACTTTACGTGTCGGCTTTAAATTCCCCAATCGGACATGCGTTGACAAGAGAGCACCAATGCAGGGACAGAGCGACGTGAATGCCACATGTTTCCAGTATTAATATACACCTCGCTTCTATTTCCATCTCGACCCCTCAGTCAACTGTCAATTCTAGTGGACCGCAATCAATCAGTTATTTGTCAGTTGCTGTCAATCTGCCCTTGATTTATGTCAGCTTTTGTTGCTGATTACAAGCCTGGTGTGACCGACAGAACAAAAAAAAAAGAAAGGGAGAAGAGGTCACGTCTCAGAAGTGCTATTCACTCTGGGCAAATAAGTCATCTTCTGTCGTAAATACTGCCTGCATTCAACTTTTAGCTAGATATGCAGACTTATTAGGGCCAGAAGTACGGATGGATTCAAATGAAGACTCAAGAAACTTAATCTACCGCACTGTACAAATATAACACAACTGCCCACCTTCATATTTTACTGCGAGTTTCCTTGTTGACAAACATGTCAGGAAGACAATTGTGAAATTTAATCAAGGCCTATGTAAAGCTTACGTTTATATATATATATATAGTTTGCTGAAGGGTTTGTGTAGTATGTCACGGAAATTAATTTCATTTGGTTTCAAAAGTGAATTGGATCATGTCCTTCACATGCAGAACATTTATAATCACATAATTTGCTGTAATATATGAAGAAAACCTGCTTACTTTTGTTCATTGGCTGACTTGGTGGCCGTACAATCTTCAACAGCAACAAAAGGTCACTTGGATACAAACAGGTTTGACAAGTGAGGAACATGGAAAGTGCTGAGGGGTTGGAGATAATTTCCGACGTAGACTTAAAAAAATAAGGATTTATCATTCTAACTGTTTACACAAAAGTGCATGGTCCTCCACAAAAATATGGAATACCGTTAAAGACTTGTAATACATACAAACAGGCTCGGCACATGTACGTTTCGATCGACAGTAAAAAGAATTAAAACGTTAATTGTTTAACCGCTTTAATAGTATGCAGTATAGTAGTATAG
>JAACJT020000035.1:6157173-6171447 GCA_009936485.2 Gymnarchus niloticus
CAGGAAAATTAGGAAATTAAAACTAAAGGTAAGATTGTCTCATTTTCCTCGTCAGTCAGTCAGTCAGTCAGTCAGTCAGTCAGTCGGTCAGCGTTCCCCGTATTTCAATACATGGGATCGCATGAAACATATTGTAGGCATGTATACATTAAAATAAAAATTGCAGCAATGCATGTGAAGATAATCTGAATGTGATCAGTGGTCCATTTTATATTTCCCTGATGATAAATATGTACACGTTTTAAGGTATATTTTTAAAATTCCATATTTTCACATGACGTGTTCTATTTTCCCCTCATAACGCATTACCTAACAAATTGGTGACATATACTAAAACTAGCTTTATATTATTAACTTAATATTTCCATTAGAGATATATAAAAACTAAAACGGCGTCTAAAATAATTTAAATGTCTTGCTGATCAGGAAAAAGCCAAAAGGGAAAAAAAAATGCATATTTTTTGATTGATCACGGGGTTTGCTGTTTTCTGCAAAGGCTGTCAGAGACTGACACTGTTCTTGAATTATTGGGGCAGAGAAGGGCAACCATAAATTTCCATCGTCAGGCAAAAACTCTCTTTATTGTCTGCATGATGGATGGCCTTCTGCACCAGACACCAAATACTCGGCATTACCCTTAAATGGGAACACATTTTTCGCTGCCATAATTCATGATATTTAAATAGAAAGTTTTAAAAAATGCTTACCTATATTTTATACTGTGACATGTTTATGAATCGCCCCTTGCATGCAAATCTAATTATTAACAGGGCAGAAGTACCACATGTGCTAGTTTTTCAGTCTTTTTTCATTGAACACTTTTTTGAGAGGCAGTAAGGAAACGTCCTGCGAAATGTGGGATTCCTACTTGATTCTTTTGAACTTATTTTTTAATTTTTGAAACGTTTTATAGGACAACTTTTCTAAAGCTCGGTGTGCTGGCGAATGCAGGTTGCGCTTCCCAAAAGTGGGTCTAAAATATTCGCTACAGTTTATCAAAATAAGATATTTTTATAGCATGCATTTTAAAATACGCACTGGGAGAAATGTAGCCCCACGCATTTATTTTTCAAAAGACCCGATTTTAGAACTTTGTATAATCCGCTCGCTTTACGAGCAAATTAAACCATTGTAGATTGATACAATGATTCGCTGAACAAGGCAAAGAGACCTAAATCGTGCGTGTTTATAGCCGGAAAAATGAACTCGGAATTTAATTACCGCAAACTAAGTTGCGTTTAACATCAAAATTTCAAGTCTAACATTTGAAGAATATCCACCGAATAATTTATTGATGCAAGAGGACAGGATCTTATGTTTTGAGTAAAAAAAAAAAAAAAAGAAAAAAACGATATTAGCGATCGATATTAGCGCGTTATTCATTTAAATTCTTCATCATTTAAAAATGTAAATACAATTTTATGAATGCAATACGCATTAAGAGCGAATAAAGTAAGACAGTAAAACTGAGCAAACCACGTACATTACCTGAAGTAACACGCTATGTATTCCGTAACGAGGGATGAGAGAAAAGCAAAACCCCAGTATTTATATTCCTTTAATTGCTTTTGTGAAGTTGTATATAAAAGCATTGCTGATGTGTTATTTCACATTCTTAGTGAAAATCTGTGGAAAGCAGCGTTTTGAACGACACGCAGCTCTACGGCGAGACTTCCGCCTAAGGGAGGTGCCCGAATGACGTTCTCTTCAGACTCAGGAGTAGGCGATGCTATGCCGTGAAGACCTGTCCCTCATACAAATAAAGGCATCATTTACGCATAATGTGTCGTGTATATCCGTTTCTTCTTTATATGTAAAAGATATGTGCACGTTAACAAGACTAAAGTATTACAACGTGTCACTTTTAGCTGCCGACACGACTCTTATTTGCTGCGGTTTTCAAATAGCTAGCTGCCAAGGTCTTCCTCTTGTCTTATTGGTTAGTTTGTCTGTTTTGCTTGTTCGTTTGTTTTGACGTTTATTTACGAAGCCAGGTAAATCTGGGCACTTTTGTTTTATGTTTACAAATACTCCTGAATTTCCAACATTCATTATGTAATACTTTGTGCAACAAAAGGCCACTTTTAAAGGTCGCTCGCCTTCCTGAGCTGAGACAGTTTTGAATGCGTCTTCTGCGTCATCTATACTTCATAAGCACCATAACTAGAAGTCATTTTTCTTAAATGAAAGAGTAAGAACACTTTAAGAGCAAGTAAGTAAAATGGGATGTGGGCTTGCAATGGAGGTTGTTATGATCTAAAGATGAGGAGCCATAACATTTTGTGAAGACACTTCAAGCTAAATCTTGGAGAAAAAAGTCTCCAGGAAATTATAGCTGGCTATGTCTCTTTGATTTAGGGATGACCCTACATCTTTCAGGTTTTCGTCAAGGATATGAAAAAATTTACAGAGCTCGAAACAATGTGAAGTCCAGTGTTCATCCTTGATGACAGATCATTTGTCTCTGGGTGATTAAAAAAATACACACAAATTCATTATGTGCACAGTTGTTATTCTTTACTGTAGTGGTAAATCACATACATTTATATAGGGAAATATTATATGCACACATTGCAAACTTTTTAAATCCTGAAAGTTCAGACAACATTAATTTGGTGGAAGAATCTAAGTATTGCTCTGTTTGACAGCTTTGTCTTTTTATGTTTGCATAATTATTTGTTTTTAGTGATGGCTTCCATACAGCTTACATCCATGAGGTGTTGTGGATGATCAGTAGACTGATATACATTATTTATTGTATCTTAGCAATAACAACAACAATATCTCTTTCTGAGACATTGTTAATCTTAGAGTGAACATTCTCACTAGTCTCCTTGGTGCTCAGTTTGAACAGGTTGCCTGATCTAGGAACTGAATGCCCTGCAAGATGGACTTCCCATCTTCTCATTAATGCAGTTCATCATCTTTATAGGGACAGTTCTCTCTCTCGCTCTCTCTCTCTTTCTCTCTCTCAGCTTTTCTTACAGTCAGTTTAGTACTTTAAAACTACTATTTTCTGCTTGTGTCTTCTTCAATTCATTACCTAATTAAGGAATGTTCCACAAATAGTAACTGTTATGGTGTGATTTTCTTCAGTCCTCAGAAATGCTTATTGCACACTGACAATTGCCAGTCAACACTTTAAGTAATTTTGTACACCTAAATTTAGACTTGAGATCTTTTATGTGATCATGATTTTTTTAAATTGTAAATGATACTTTTTTTCTGCAACTTATTATACAAATAAGGATTGATTACATTATCCTACTCATCAACTAAGATACAAACAAGACGTTCTTCCCCCATATATATTAAAAAAAAATTATTCAGCTACTAAGGGTCTCCTTATATTGATATCAAGTGTGTCACGTTATATATGTGTATATATATATATATATATATAGGGTGTCATTGATTTATATATGGGGGAATCAAAATTCAGTAAATCAAAGGGTGATTAAATGGCGCATAATTAAGCACTTAACATCATTTTATGCTTATGCCATGTATATACATATGACTTAAGCAGCCCCAATTGCCTATTATTTTGGGCAGAAGACTAGATGTGAGTAATATAGATAGGTGATTGCTCCTGTCATCAACTGGCTGCGTTTCACACATAATACTGAATATGGTTATGTTGGCATGGAAGTCTGAGGTAAAGACGTCATCAGTTACTGGCAACTGTGGATGAAAGCACATGTTGCTTGGCAGTGATGTCCATGCTTTTGGTTTAAACACAAGTCAAACAGATGGCCAGCTCAGAATCGTGTGATCGCAAATACCTTTTTAAGAGGTAAGCAGGCAATCTTATTAAATATAGGCTGTCAAACGCTTTACAGTCAAAGATGCTGTGTTTGTGTTGCAGTGTATCACCCCCTTATTACATCTCAAAATGCACTTCTGCAATAAAGCGTTCCAGAGTGAGGGGGTACTGACCCATTGGATAGCAGGAAGAGCAGTCGTCAAATGAAGCAGACCCCATTTTGTTCTCTCAACACGTGGCATACACCCAAAGAAGTAGAGAGGTCTGAGTGCTTGTTTCCCATGATTTATTTATTGATTTTATTTCTGCACTCACTTAGTCATTATGTTTATGTGAACCTGTATGAATGTCTACATGTATCACCACCAGGAACAGTCAGTGTGCTTTGTGAGTAAAACTGATTTGGAGCGGTTCTGGGGACACTGTTATACTAATAAATGTTTTTTTTCCTGGCAGGGTTATGGCCATGGCAATCCCAGTTACATGTGGGGTGTACTATGAAGAGAGTTTTCTGGCCTCGCAAGGTTTCCTGAGGCTTAATTTTGAGGTCTGAGTACTATGAATCATAGCTAACTATCATTGTGCCATTTACCACTGATTGTGGCAATCAGGGTTAGTTAACCTGACGTAATCAAGTTAACTTTGGGTATGTAAAACTCAAAGTTGTACGCATAGGGTTAGGGCTATTAAATTATATAATTATATTATTATGTGAGACTAAAATGGTTCCTTGAGAACATCATCCATGGTCATTAAAAAACATCAAATTACTGATTATTTTAATTTGTTTGGTTGTAGAAAAGTAGTGTTGCATTCAGTCGGCGTTTGTGTCATTGACGGCATTTTGGCCTCCAGGTGATCCAGTGCTGTATTAAGACACTTTATTTTGGAGTCACCTTTATTTCACTACTTTATGTGTTTGTGGAGTCGATGCATCAATGTAAGTACGGTTTAAAAAAGAATGGTTTAGATAGTGGTGGGGCTCGCATTTATTAAATTTCATAGTGTTCTACATGGTTGTATCTGTAGTCCATATATACTTCTGATTGAATGCACAACATACGGCATTGGTTAGCCACATAAATTCAGTACAGTTAAGTTGTCAAAGTTTAGAGCAGAGTTTCAACTGCTTACATTGATAAATGTTATCCCCTTCTTCTTATTCGTCTTCTTATGAAGTTGCTGAATCTTTAAACAGAACGTGCTATTCTCTGTGAATATTCTGTGTGCTTAGTTTGTTAGCTACGTATTTAAGTCTTTGGCTTTAATGCAACTTTCAGACTGTTAAGTAATATGATTTAGTCATAATGACAATTCTTTTTTTAATACTATAATCAGTACCTGGAGTAGATAATAGCTCGTTGTCCCTAAACGATGCCACAGTTGCATTGATTCATTCTAATTGCGTTGAACACCACACAACTGTACTTATCTTTACTATAGGCATGAATTCACGGAGAATGTAATACCTTCAATACATTTAACTTGTGGATATGTGCTTAAACTCTTAATTCAAAATGTGTTAAGTAACAGTAGATGTAATGATCTACGATTTAAGTTTTCTGATAATTATGAGGGAGGTTGTACCGGAATCCAGCTTCAGCTTGGTGCAGGTCAACTGCAGGTCCTCAAGTAGATGAAAATGTAGTTAGAAAAGCTAAAGAAGCAAAATTTTAAAAGTCCGATACATTTCTGTGAACCATTGTAGTTCACAAAAAATTTAAGTTAAGTCCTTTTTTTAAAGTATGCTCTAACAATACATATGAACTTAAACTCACTGGAAATTCACCTGAAATGTCCATCCTAAATGTGTAATATAATCCATATTTTGAAAACATCTGTATGTGGTACTGTCCACTTTATGTATAATATGTACAGTATGTGGGTTTATAAAGCAGCTTAAATCAGCTTAGCAAATAACCTCTTCGTATTTGAATGTAACTTCGCAGTCTTGAAATGACCATTCTATTTAGCTAGCTTGCTTTGTGTGACTTCATCATTTCAATGTATTCATCATTTGAAGGTTAATAATTGTACCATTATTGACTGTGGCGTGTGTCCTGTTGTTAATGTAAAGACAGCAATATCTGTGTTTCTAAAAATATGTCTATGGCTTTTTCTGTACATGGATTTACTTCTCTTGAAGCTATTTACATCTGTGCACTGTCTAACATGCTCTACTTGTTAATGGATTTCCTTTTTTGGTCCATATCCCGGTATGTGTTTCGTGAAGTAGGTTAAAAATGTTCTTGTTTCCTAAAATCTGTTAAGCAAAGAATTTGTGTCCGGTATGTGCAGTTTCAGAGCAACCGTTTCAGGCATAGATCATCTCGCTAACTAAAGTCAATTGGGCTATTGTGCATGCACCCTACATGTCAAACAGCAGGGGTGTAGACAGTTGAATGTGAATGCGCAAATTATGGCCACAGAACACGCTGACATGTAAGTACATTCCACATGATTTAGGGTGTCTATCCCTTGGTTCTCTCTGCAAAAAGTCTTCAGTGTAATAAAGAATTTATTTTGTTTTCCTTTTCATATTTAATTTGTTCTTTTGTGACTACTACTATTATTTTGTTATGGTCTCAGTAAATATGGAATTAGCTTATTTTTCAAAGTATGTTTTTCCCTCATTGGGTCAACTTAATTTCTATACTAAAGTAAATGCATTTTTATCATTTTTGTTTCTATTGATAAAATTCAATCGTTTCAGTCACACAACTGTTTGTTTTGAGTGAACGGGAAACTCTTGGCCTACCTTACTTAGTATATCACCTTTTGATGTCAGCGGCAGACATTTTTCTTCTGAATTTGATCAGAACTCTGCTGAGAGTGGAACTTAACCTTTTTTCTTACTACTCAATCAACACATAGCATATGTTCATACTTGGTGTTGGTTGGTTGAAAACAAAATGTTATATCTGCTTTATGCAGGGATCCAACCTGTTCTTTTCATGGTTCAAATATACAGGTTTTTTGGTGGTATTAGAAGATAAACAACTGCCAAGGAGAAATGGTCATGAAACTGCCTTTTACTGGCGTTGATCCATAAGGCTAGGAAATGAAACAAAACTTACAATTTCGTGAAAAGTTTATGGTTACAGTTAAATTGATGAGCAACATATTAAATTGAGTTTTTTTAATGGAATTTAATTATAGCTTTCTGAGGGTAGTATAAGAACATATTACTTGTAAGAACCCAGTCCAGTGTATGCTGCGGCCTGACATTTTGTATTAGTGGCACAAAACCTCGAAAATTCCTAAGCCATAATATACCTTGTCTCCCTAAACCATATCATTCAATTATAAAGGCATCTGAAAACACTTTAAGGATTCTGTCATTCTCTGAATGCTCACTCTACAAAACAGACATCTGGATAAAATTGAATTAGTCTTCTCTGAGCAGGTTTGTTGCTTTGTTTATGCTCCTAGATGCAGGTTTAGGCTTCCTGAAATCTGAAAATCTTCAGCTTGTCAACCGAACCTGCGTTGCAAAAATGTACGATCTTGAAACCGATGTGCACGTCGGAACGTCAATTGACTTTTTGCTTTGTTGGCGATGGCTAGTGCAGTGAGTATGGTAATTGAACGTATTATTATTTATCACTAACGTAGTTCTTATTGTTTTGATATCATACCTTACAAAAGGGAGACCACGGCTTATGATGATACATTTATGATTGTCCTGTCAAACATCCTATACCAGATTCTGCAGATAACGTGTTGCTAACGTGTTACTGTAACCTCCATGTCAAGAAGTAGCTGGTGTGCCAGGCTAATTGTGATAATTGCAGGTTGTGAGGCACATATCAGGCACGGTCTTACCATGTAGCGTATTCAGATAGTACTTCACACCTTTCAGCTGGCTGTAGTCTCCGTGTTCTCCGCCAGGATAAGTGAGTGGCTCATTTGCTTGGCTGAACGCGCCGCAGCACATTGATTTATTGATTAGGATTGATTTTAATGGCCTTGGTTTACTGCCGTTTGTTCCTTTTGCCGTACCTATGTTACATCTTGAAAAACTGGTAATAAAAAAGGACTAGCAATACCTAGCGTAGTTTTCCCAGTGGTACTCTGTACAGTACGATGGCAATAAAAGTGTAATTCATGTATCTAACAGCTCTGTTTGATCTGACTTTGTCCTAGAAGTTATGTGGAGCAGATGGACCAATACAGAATGTCTTTTCTGCAAGTGTAAATAGTAATTTTATACTACTGTCTTTACATTCACTGAAGGATGGATTTTATAGTTTCGTTATACTTGCTCTCCATTTAGCAAAGCTGTTGTGGTGTATGTAGTTTTTAATAATCGCTAGCATTTTATGTAGTCTGTATGCGCCATGTTTATTGGATTGTATTAGAATAGAAATAGACACATGCAATATGATAATCTCGATCCATCCATTTATTGTCTAACTCCTTATGCTGGACAGGGTTACAGCTGAGGGCCTGGAGCCCATTCTAGGCAGCATGGGGCCAAAGGCAGGGGTACACCCTAGATGGGATGCAGTCTGTTGCAGGGCACTTACACACACACACACACACACACACAATGAGCGATTTAGAGATGATAGTTAGCCTAGCTGCATGTCTTGCACAGCTAGAGAAAGCTCACACAAGTGGGGCAAAGGATTCAGATCTGAAAATTGTGTAATACTTATTATACTACTCAAGCATCTTTTGATTCTCTTATGTACGGTTTTATTGACCAGTTTGTTTCATTATCTTGTATGACTTCTTTGTCACAAGCACCACATGTATGCTGATTCTGTCAGTAATCAAAATGAGGGACTTAATGAAAAATAAAGCATGCTCTTGAACAGTATCATGGGGGCAGCTGAGAGTCCACCAAAATTTTGACATAAGTTGATTCTCATGGTTACCCTGGCAAGAGTGTTTGATGCCTTGTTGAATGTAAGAAAACTTCAACTCGGTCAAAGTGACTGCCTCCTCTAATACGCTGTTGTGCGTCTGTATTGGTCCACCCTCTCACTGTTGTTTCATCATGTTGTATTAATGAACCTGTCCTGCCTGGTGCCAACCAGAGGAGGATGGGCTTCCCCCTTGAGTCTGGCTCCTCCTAAGGTTTCTTCCTCCTGAGGAAGTTTTTCTGAGCCACTGTCGCCTTTGGCTTACTCTCTGTGGACCTTAGGCCTGGGACTATCTGAAGCGCTTTGTGACAGTGCTCCTTGTTAAAGGTGACATATAAATAAAATTGAATTGAAAAATGAAAATTGAATTATGGATCAAGCCAGGCAGTTGCCATCTCAGTGCTATTCTCTGTCAGAATTTCTCTGTCACCTCGAACACTCCACACTGTCAAGATTTCATATGAAACGGACATGTTGGGACCGTGTCGCCGTTTTTGTAATCATAATATTGTTAAAAAGTATCACACTTTTATAGAAGGCTATCCCCGTCACATACATGTGGCTGATGCTAATATGGAGATTTGAAAATATTATTTGCAGAGCGCAGAAAAATATGTCGTCGGGGAAGGGTGAAAAACTGAAATGTATTTTCGTGATGCAAGAACTAGGCCTAATCCTAACCTTTTTCAAAAACTAAAGGGTAGATTCAAAATTAAAGCAATGTATATGTTTATCATTTTTAGTGGCAATTTTATTCCAAGGAAAGAAATCTGAATTTTCGGTTATGAAAGTATTTTATAAACGTATTATGTTGAGAGTTTTATGAACAATGAATGAACATGCTAATATGAAATCATTGTATAGTGCAGCATTCTCAGTAGCTTTGTCTCTTTGTAAACGTGCTGTCTTCAGAGTGTGGGCATGGAGTGCAGACCTTCCCATGTGCTGTATAATGTTTTGTTATTTCTATACAAGACTTGAGCTACTGAGCTCTGTGTTCTTTTCATGAAGAACTATTTAGCTTGAAGGCTAACATTGGCTTCAGTGTTTGACAATAGTGTTGTCAATGAAACGAGTACTATTTTGATTGCAAACGATGTTGATTACTGTCAAGTATTAATCAATCAGTGTATAGTTGCTCTGGTTTTTCTTTTAGCTAGCAATACTTCTTGTTTTGTATTTTGTATTTGTTTAATTGGCAATGGTAGTTGTCTGAATAGGAATCATTTTAACTAAAGAATAGTTTGCCATGGCAGTAAAACTTTTCACATTAGTGTTGTTTTTGTATTCCACATACATTTAGTAAGCCTCACCTCAAGTTATAATCGAGGTACTTATATTGGGTTTTTATGTATTGCATAGTTGTGTTTGTTTCTGACATAATGAATTCTACAAATGTTACTTGGGTGCCATGGGTGGGGGCCGTGATAATGCAGAGCATATGGCTATTCAGCCTTTGGCAGCAAATTAAAAAGTTCTCAAAGAGAGAAACAAATATTAGGTTGTGCGATAAGTGGCAAAACCAATGTTGCAATAACTAAGTATGTAACATGAACCAACTGCCTGTAGAACAGTGTTAGTAACACAAAACAAACGTGTATAATACACAGTACTCTTAAGATGTTTCTTACGTCTCCTCTCAATGCCCCGCCGTGAAGCTTACTTTCTTATGCTTACGGGAAATTGTTATAATAGGGAATGCTAATTTATCAGCTTGTGCGGAAATTAATGTACCTGTCCTGGCACAAGCACATTGCTGCATTAAGTGCATTTTAATGTATGCATTATTTGGCCTGGGATGTCATCAAGTCATCAAAGACCCCTGAACACAAGAGCACAGAATCCTGCTGTGGCTTTATGAAGGGCTTGATCAATAAATGTGACATGTTAATGCAGAGCAAATAGAATAAAGGATGCCTTTGACAAGACATGAAAAATCACCTTGTGGCAGCTGGTTTGGGGATGCCATTTCAACAGCAAGACTAGCAAAGTTGATCTGACAAGTTAAAAGGAGAGATGGTGGTTATAAGGTGCTTTTGTGTCATACTTCTTTCTTGACCTGTCAGGTGTTGAAGGAGTTTGAATGGCCCCTTTTTGTCATGTGAAAATTGTCGTCTGAGGCGGTTATCCCTGCTCAGATAGTGAATTCCCCTGTTTAATTGATTCGCTTTGCACTCAGTTCTGTCACATTAATAATTGCTGAATCCAGTACAAGTTCAGTGTGTCACACGCAAATGTGTACTTATTGGAAAATTTACATCCTTGATAAACCAGCACCTTTAAAGTAAGCATTTTATTAAAAATTCCGTCAGTTTGCCGAACCTATAAACAAGGTTTCAAGAAGTTATGGCATTACTGGCTTTTGTGTCCGTTGTACATACAGAGTATGAAGAACAGGGCTTGATTAATTTCTGATTCATCTTGATCAAGAGTGCACGACACATTTATTTTTAATAAAACCTTTAATGTTTGTGTAAATTCAAATGCAGATTGCATATAATGTTCAAATAACCTGGAAAGGGTAAAGCAAATACACTTTTGCTTTCTGTACAATCAAGAAATAACAGGTGCAACAACTTACAAAACGGACCCCTAGTGCCAATAAACGTAGCCGTCAGAAAAGCATGGCCCGCCTTGGACTTACGTTAGCATTTCTTCTATAAATATTTCATGTCTGATACACATACAAAACTTCGTTTGCATTGTCTTGTTTGTTTGGGCATCAGACCTCTCATGCTTGTCTAGTAGACTTGAATGTGCCACAGCACTGACTGGAGTAACTGATTGAAAACGTCCCCTCTTTGGCAGAACCACGCCAGTTACGCCACTGTGGCAGAACCAGCACCCACTTTTTGAATGACCTATCTCAACTGAACCATGTAGGCCAGCACTCTTCAAGCTGAATATTCCTGCTGAGTCAATTCAGATCGTCTTCTAAATCGTAATTCAACAGGAAGCGAAATGGCTCATGTTATTTATTTAGAACATTAAGAACACGACAAACTTGCATATGATTATTTTCTTTGAAATCCATTAGATTTTTCTGCATTTGACTCTTGATTTCAGCTGAATAATTTACCAGTGAATATGAGAGAATCTATGGGGATGTTATGAAGAATTTTACCTGTAAAAATCTTGTCACCATTAACAGTAATCTTTAAAATGGTCCAAAAAATGAATCCAGTTTTTTAGCATGCTTTTAAAATAAGATTAATATGTCAATTTTTGTTTGTTGTAGCAACTGATATGTTACTTGTGTGAAGTATTATGAAGCCCCATGTACTTGTGAGTAAACAGTAAATTCTGATAATACTTTGTGTCCCCAGCAAATTTCAAAACAACCATTTTTTTACTGAATGTATGGTCCAAAAAGGTAACATTCTCTGACGTAATAACTGAAAGCTTATTGTGGCTAGTTGACATCATTTAAAATTTTGTAGCATGAAAGAAACTGTGCTCACATTCTACAGAGTTACAGTATGATTCAGGTGACCTTTTAGGTAAACTTCTAATGGTTGTGATCAATAACAAGGAAGATAGTTACAGCTGAGAGATCTTCCGTATGTTTGTGGCGTGGGAAACTTGGGCATGCACATGGTGTAGAAAGTAATGCACATTTAACTTTGCATTATGTAAATATTTGTTGTCTGTAAATAGTTTAAATAGAATTCATAGTATTCAGACAATTCAGTAATTTAGGAAAGTCTCTTTTGCACATGCAGATATATGCATCGTTTACATAAATTGGTGTGTACTATTTGTATCTCTTAAACTGGAAACCTGGTTTGGTGATTTAGTATCGCACCAATTAAAGCAAACACTTTGCTAAATAGCTTTGTGCGGTCAGCAACGCAAGGCAGGGCCGAATGTTGAGGATAGCGTTTCTGGATAATGGCATAAAGATCAGGGCTGGTTGAACATCGGAGCATCCTAGGAGGGTGTCACACGCTTTGTGGAGGATTGTAGGCTCTCTCCATGGGAGAGATGCTGACAGAGGGGTCTGGGAATCCGACGGCAAGGAATGTTGACTTTTTTTTATTTGTACTCCTAGAGTGAAGGTGAGTACATTTCATAAACTGTGCTATCACTTCGTATACTGGGGGACATTTTGGGTCATTATGAATAAATTTGGTTGAAAACTCTTCTTGGTTTAGTAGCTAGATTGTAGACTGAAGTTTTGCAGTAAGCATTTCACAGTGTAACGTACTCGTTACCTCTTCATTGCACAATGAGGATTCAGGGGAACTTGAGGACTGTAAATCTGAAAATGATTCCGGCTAGGGTCTTTGATTTAAATATCACATAGTTAAGCTTATTTTTATAAGTGTAAAGAAGCTGGACATTAATTTGCAGCCAGTGTTGATACAGAGATCAGAAAATTCAACATCCAGTTGACTTTAAAATAACTCAAGCAATCGTCTTTGTCCGGCAAGCGAGTCTTCTTCCTCATAAAACAAGGGGGCAGTTCTCTGTTCAGTGTGCATGTGGTGGCATTTCATTTTGGCACCCGAGAAATTGTCTGATTAATGGAAAAATGACAATACATTGTTTTTACTTAGAATTGTCCCGTAAGTATCGATCAATTCATATAATATTTATATACTCAAAAAATAGCCACAATAAATATACTCCAGAACTGAAAATGTCAGTCCGTTTCTGCTCTGTTACTAACAAGAAGTGGTTTGCATCTATACAGAAAAAAAAAAATAAAATCATGTAATGGAGTCCTCAGCTCATTTCAAAATCAATCTCCACTATGATGTATATCTATTACATATGATGAATTATTAATCATGTTTTGGTGCCATCTTACAGTAGATGTCAGATATTCACATTTGACATCATGAGTACATTGACGGAGGTTAAAATGAACTACACAGGTACTTTAATGTGACAAATAGGGCTTTGGCTCCTATTATACATTTTAGGAATGCATTTAAATTTAATTTGTAAAGTATGACGTCATCATTAATATATTAATATATTATGTGCTGCTGTTTGTGTTGCTGCCAATGGCTCCCACATTATCAAGCTCAATAAATATTTTAATGGGTAGAACTGAAGCTTAAATTATACTGCAGATCGTTCAAAATGAAAACCATTTAATTACACCCTTTAGTTGACTTTGCTTGTAATTGTTTTGGTGCACCACTGTGAACACTCACAGATGATTGAAAAATACATTTTCATTGTATTAAACTGTATGCCGATTTTGCTTGTTTAATATACATTCTGAATATATTAAGGTACATACTTATTTTGCTTGTATGTTATATTTAACTTGTGTAGATGGTGTGCACAATTGTTGGACTGGTTAAGGTTATTTGCTTAGGAATCAAAATTAATTCACCTTTACAGATATGTACCATTATGAAGTGGATGAATAAAATCAATGTTTAAAGCATAAGAATGAGCGATTAAAAAAAAATGAATACGTTGTTACACTAATGTTTTAAGCAGTGGTCTCATATAGGGCACTTAAGTAGTGATGGGACAAAATGAGGCTAAACAACTTGTGGTGGGTGGGAGTATCTTGAACTAGCCAATCGATGCTGGCGCTAAATGAGGCTAAACAACTTGTGGTGGGTGGGAGTATCTTGAACTAGCCAATCGATGCTGGCGCTAAATGAGGCTAAA
>JAACJT020000035.1:6176230-6204649 GCA_009936485.2 Gymnarchus niloticus
GGTGGGCGGTGGGGGCGCGGGGTGGGGGGGGGGGGGGGGGGGGGGGGGGGGGGGGGGGGAGGCTTAGTGGTGGTGGTGGTGTGGTCTGGGGCCTACCCAGGCAGTTTAAAGCAAAGGTGGATGACACCCTGGATGGGGTAAACATAGGGTTTTATGGTCAAATTATTATCATTTTCCTTGCTGCTGGATTTAAAATGCTAAATTCAAAGATGACTTTTCAGTTTCTAGCTTTAATGAGCAGTATAATGAACACAGTGTCAGCATAAGGGCCAACTTGAGCACAGAACAAGTATTGTTTTTCTATAGAACAGCAGCTCATGAAAGATCAAAACTCCTTTTAATTTTAAATCTTTATATTAGAACGTTTAATAGAATTTTTGCTTATAATTAATGATAATTTCATTGGTGCGCTCTGACAAGAGTGACGATCAAGGATGTTCACGGTACAAGTTCAGGATCTCAGTTTCACTCATATAATGGATATAATTTTGAGGCCAAAATGAGATGAAAATGAACCCTTTTCAACGGAGATTGATGTGCTTTCCTTAAACTTCAAATTTCAGTTTGTATTGCGGATTGATATTGAAATAGCTTCAATCAAGCAATTTAAAAAAAAAAAAACCTTTTAAATTGTTACCAAAATCCATTTTATATGTTCTATTTGAAGCTAGGTGACTTGTCCTCCCATACATGCAATGTTTTGCGCAGCCTAGTTCATTAAACACCACTCTACCAGCTATCTTTAATATATTAAATTACATTAATTACATTTACATCATAATCAAGGTTTTGTGTTGTGGTCAGCTGATGTTTTCTTGGCATCTCCCGGGTGATTAAAGAAGACCAACATACGTCTGCTGTTTCAGTCACCTAGTTACTTATGTAACAGAACTGCCAGCCCTCTTGTTGATGGTTCAAGAATCAGAACTGTAAATATAAAAATGCAAGAAGAGGCAGATTTTTAAAACGGACCATAGACGCCCTTTGATACTGAATAGCTAAATTTGCATTTTATTGCAAGGCTGATTTACTAGCAAACTGGCTTCTTGTAACAATATATTTCATTATGTAAAATTATATTGGTACATAAAAATTCCTATAGTGAATTTGGAGCAGATTTGTTTCAATTTAAAAGGTTAACTGTCAATACATAAGCAGGACCCTGAGTAGGATAAGCAGTTTCGCTAACACTTACACATATGGTATCCTTTGAAAACAGTGCGTCAACACCGTCCGGCCATGTATACTGTCACCTTCCTTTCCGCAGCACCAAATCGTTACTTTACTATATTCATTTCTTCACCTAAGCTTATTCTTGGATGCATGCTTCAGACACGGCTGGCTTAACAACCCATTTCACAGAGGGAGCAAAATTATACAAGACATATATTTATTGATTAGACTCATCTAAGCCTTGGTAGCTGTTTCTCAGAAGGAGTGAATCTGATCTCCGTTTCCCAAAGGATTTCGGTATTGTGAATTATAATAATGCTGCGAGAAACGTAACACACATCTAGTTTAGCGTCAAGAATTCATGTACTTTGAATGACATGAGAGAACTGTGACTAACTGTACATATGCACATCAGAGTATATGGAAATGCGCTTCTTCTCTACTATTGAAAAAACATATTTTCAATTGCCTGTTGATCCCAGTACATATTTTGGTTCGGCGGATATTGTACTGGACCAATCCCCATAGTGACTTCGCCTTCGTCTTCTCTTTTTCTGAAACTGGCTTCAGGAGAGTGTTGGCATTGTGATTTGCCTTATAACAGCATTACGTCCCCCCCTCCCCCCCACTCCATTGTGTATCCAAAGACTAATGGCAAGCTACACATGCAATGATTTACAGTCCTTCAGCTTTTGTGGCAGCACATTCGAAAGGAGCCTTGACACAGAGCCAAGGGTTCAGGGGAAGAATAAAGTTGATGTTTCACTGGCTTTGGGACGAGAAGCCCAGTCACACATGCGAGAGTAATGGTCTCTGTGCTTTATATTTTGCGCTGCCAGCTGTCACATAGCCCCTAAAACAGACAAAAGTTTATTTGGCCGAATTAAGAAACGTGTCAATGGCAGTGACTGGAGCTCTGATTTTAATTATCGCTCAATAAATTTAGCTTCATACTAGGCAATTGCTGACTTAACGAGCCAGCCTTCCATTGGATTTTAATGCAGATATTTTGGCTATTTTTAAAATTTTATGTCCATGCCAGTCTTTGAATTTGGTGGAACGTGCAGCAAATGGATGCCTCATGTGCTCGGAAAGTTTCGAGAGATATACAATTACCTCATTGGCTGAAAAATCCACGTAGCTGATGTGAAAATGCAGAATTGGTGGGCTAAAGGCTTAGATCCTGATTTCTTGGCATTTTAACAAAGTAGAGCCTTATTTATGTGAGCTGAAACTATAACGTAAAGCACCACTGTATTTTGACACCATATAGACATGAGATGCACATGCCCAAGTTATTTTGATAGTTGTAGTGGCTTGATTTAATATTTCATTAGCTTTCATGCTTTCACACTAAAATCTGGTACTCATGCATGATTAAACACTCATTTAATACTTTAAGAACATGTGGCCTATCTTGCTGTAAGACCATGTAAATTAAAAATCTTATCCTATTCATTATTTATTGGCAACATGATTAGTAAAGACTTATTTGGCTGGGTGTCCATACTAAAGGTTTTAAATAGCTGTATAGTTTTTCAGCAGGAGAGTTTGAAAGCGGGTCTAAAGAATCAAGGATGAGGATTGGTCAGTGGTAATCCAAAATCAAATATGAAGTTTGGACAGTGGTAATCTAAAATCAAGGATGAAGGTCATGTGAATTGCATCTAAAATCAAGGATGACGGTCATGTCGATCGCATCTAAAATCAAGGATGACGGTCATGTCAATCGCATCTAAAATCAAGGATGACGGTCATGTCAATCGCATCCAAAATCAAAGATGAAGGTTGGACAGTGATAATCCAAAATCAAGGAGGAATGTTGGTTAGTGGTAATCCAGAAATAAGGATGAAGTTTGGTCAGTGGTAATCCATGGCATGTTTCCAGTCTGTGTCCGTTATCCTTCTGATTTTTGATGTAAGCAAGTCATGGGCATGAAACACGTTAAGAACTTTGCGTTTAAACAACATTGCTGGCATGCTTTTACTTTGCCTGAAAAGTTTCCAGAGAATTGAGGTCAGCTTCTAGTGAAGGAATAAAGGACTCCCTTTTCACATTAGTCAAACTGTTTGGTCGCTTCATGACACTGTGTCTCCATTGGTTCTCCCCTCAAGAGGTGTTTAAAAAAAGACATATGGTTAAATCTGCTCACCATTCTTTGAGCCGATAAAATTGGGGAGAAAGGAATGATATGAAGAAATTTGTTATGTGTGCGTATTAGGAGACGTGCTTTGTGACTCTTATTGTATGACAGTTGGGATCGTTTTCAGTGGATGGAAATACTAATTTAAAAGGCATGTTTAATATTAAGGGAGGTTTTATGGGATTATGCTTATGCTGAAATATATCTTTATATGTCACAGGTTGCCCTGTTGACTCACTGCCATTCATATTTTTGGCACTCCTGGTGAGATTATTCAAAAGGCTTCCTCCTAATAAATGTTTACATATGGATACAAACGTATATAGGTCATTTAAATAGATGTTTTCTGGTAGGTTTAAAAACGAAAACTTCTAAATTATTGTTTTGGAAAAATTAACGGTGTAGTTTTTCCTCATTGACCCTCCTATTATATTAATATTACATTTTTTATGTTACAGGTCAAACTGACTCAGTCAATTAACATAAACTCAAAAATGGGCAAAAAAGACATGAAAACAGTAAAACTTTCTATAGATTGTCCAAACTTTCAGAAAGAAGAAATATGAGATTATATGGTATATGCACGATTCTTAACAGCTATTTAATAAACATATTTCTTTTCTCACGAACTGTGACATTTTGATAGCACTGGTTAGTTAGTGGAAAGACTTTTGAGTTCTCTGACGAGGCCTATTAATTTTTTGTTTTTGCGTTTTTTTTTTTTGTGTACAGTGTATTTCCTGCACTGCACACACGTGATGTTGGTATTACAATCATGTTGAGGGGGGAAGACCTGGTTTTCTGCTTCTTGCCATCACCTGTATCAAGTGGATCCTTTGCTTTTTGACTGGCTGCCAGTTGGAATACGCCAACTTTCTGGACAATGGCTGCAGCTTCTGGGGATCGAGGTAGTGGGGTTTGCCTTTGGATCCTGGGACTGACAAGCATTGTCAAGTAAACATTAGTGCAGTTTGCCCTCATCCCATTGCCGGTTGATTTCAATCCAGAGGACACAGGCATGGTAAGCAGATACATCGACAATATTAAAGAATATCACCAAAGGCCACTAGGCAGTCATGCTGGCAGCTGTTACTTTGTCCAAGTTGTCAGCTCTTCCTTTAGTAGAATATATATTCCAGGGTGATTTGTGGCTTCTTGACCACTCTGGCACTTAGATGCATCTTTCTGTGTGTGTACAAAAACATTCTTGTTTTTCAGTGGTTGTGTTTTCAGGAAAAGGGAAATTATGAAGAATGCTGAGTTCTGTCCTGCATGTTTATATGGTTTCTGGGAAGTTCAGGCTTTTCTTTTTAATTTTTCCCAACATGGTAAGCTTTCTCTTTCTCCTCTGCTCAGGTGTTCCTCCACGAGGGTTCCCAGGATAAACTCGCTATTCCATGCATAGTTTGATATGCCATCACATGTTACCCATGTTTTGATGCTGTATTTTGCAGGCGTGCTGGGCATATGCCGCTGTGAAGGACAGTGTCCTCCTAATGGAAGATGATGCTTATCCACTGTACATTGGGGACCAGAATTGTACAGGAGAGCTAGAATGTCTACCTATTTATCCCACACCTATCTGACTGCTGCTAGTTTGTCTCTTTCACATTGACCATGTTTAGTATCATGGTTATTAAAGTGAATTATGCTGGAAAGCATAAAGTCTGCTTCCAGAAATATTATTGCCCAAAGTTTTAGCTTGCTGTTTTCTTCATTCCATAGAGTGGTGGTTGCTTCTCCATTTGACCAGTGCATGTCAGATAGCATCAGCAATCCAATGTATGCATGCGGGTCAATACAATCCAGGGGCTTCCAATTTTCATGAAATACTCATATATGGCTCCCTCCAAATTCGTCATGTTCAATATAATCTTCTCAACCGATCTTGGTGTGAAGAGCTAATTGTAAATCAAGGACTTGATTGACAACAAACTGTGTAGGCGCTGGAACCATTTTGAATACACTGGAGATTGAAAGTCTGCCTTGGCTTTGTTGTGCTGAAGGTGACAATTCTATGTTACATCCTTAGATTTGCATGGTCTTACTCCTCTTGATGGTGGCTGTGTTCCATTGTTTGACCATTCTGTATTAACCATCCTTAGATTGCCGTGGTCCTACTCCTCTTGATGGTGGCTGTGTTCCATTGTTTGACCATTCTGTATTAACCATCCTTAGATTTCCGTGGTCCTACTCTTCTTGATGGTGGCCATGTTCCACTGTTTATATCTGTTGGAGTGGAGGCCATGGCAGACTTGTCCTCTGAATCCTCTTCACCTATAGAAAATTCATCATCTGGATCTTTCAGCTCCAAATCTGGGATTGGACATGGATTGTTAGTCTTTTGGATCTCATTTTTAGCATCTATGTCTGACAAAAACTGTCAAGGCACTAATAAGTATGAGAAAGCTCTTTTTTACCCTCACAAGGCAATCAGTTCCAGACAGAACCAAAATATGAAAGCTATACGTTTTGTTTTGGGTTTGTGTACCTATTTTTGTACACTATAGTAATTATGTACAAAAATCACATTTGTACACACGCTGAACAGAATTTCCACAACACATCAAAGTGACCACAATTTACATGTAAGTTCATGACCAAAAATAAGGAAAAGTCAAACAAATTCTTGGGCAAAAATAGACTAGTGTTGCCAACCACTCAGTAGTGGAAATGGGTCAAACTCACCTGTAACTTGATAGGAGGGTTAAGTGTATGCTGTATTATTAATAAACTGCTGAATTCACCTACCAGGAGCACTACAGAAGAAAGGTGTGTCTCTGAGGCTGGGCTATTCAGGTCTTGGCCATTCGTTGGTCTAAACAAATTCAAACACCTTGTTTAGCATTGGGGTTCTCGTACATGTCAGCTTGTTCTGATGTTTCACAGCTTATAGCTGTGAGTTTAATCAAGAATTTGGACTTCTGGGGGGAAGGCTGCAGAACGTGGGGAGAACATGATAACTCCACAGAGCAGAGTTGAAACCTCACCCCTGGAAGGATGAGGCAATAGTGCAACTCACTGAGCCATCGTGTTGCCTGGAATTAATATTTTTTTTGTAAAAAAAAAAAAAAAAAAGAGATATTGCTGAAACTAAACTGGACAATAGGCCATTACAAAATGCAACCAAATGTGGCAAAAAGACCTATGAAAAATAGCATCTTGATATAAATGAAATAACTATAGCCTAATCTGTATAAGTCTTTTACAGTGCCATTCTCAGAAAATCAACCATATATGGCAGCTTCACTAATAGCCAGTTAGAAATCACTAGAGCCTTTGGGATTACTTTCATAAGGAAAGCAGTGATTGAGTCAGTGCTATTAGCTTTTCTAATTATTCCTAATAGGAGGATACTCAACTTGAACTGGTAACTTCAAAACTGGGATTAAATGATAATTTCGCTATTTATTTGATTCCGGTGAATCAAGTTGTGTTTAGCATTGTTTTTAGTGATTGTACTATATGTACAAGACTTTACTATCCAATCTGATGTAATCATGCAGTCATAATCCATACTATTTAGTTATAATGTAGTGCTTGAGCTACAGGTCTCATGAGCTACGAATGTGATGCGTAGAAAATGTGGGAAACGTATTTAAAAAATCCAAGGACCCCTGAAGTATAGTATGAATCAAATCAGGATTAATCACTTAGAACATCGTTGGTCAATTGAGTCACCACCAAAAATTTACTGAATCAGGGGTAAATGAGAATGAGAAATTCTGCAGTAATATGCTGTATTTTTTCCATGAATTTTTCATCAGTTGTATTTTGTTATATTATTACATTGTGTATTTGTTACATTATTACATTATGACTTAGCTAAAGATTTGATATAAAACACAAAGGAAGTCGTCTTGCTTCTCTCATTAGTTCCTACAGGCTTTTCCTCTCCAGGGCCTTTCTGTGAACGGAAAGCTGCTTCAAAACACAGGAGAAGGAAGGTGAAGATCCTCTTGAGCATTTACTTTACAAGCTGTGGCGCTCAACAGAACCTGCCATTTTAAGGTTTGATGGACACCGGTGTGTCCGTAAGATGAAGGGCTTTGACAAACATGGTTTTCTTTCTGAATCTCTAAAGAGGGTTAATGTGAAATATCAGAAAAAGGAGGATTAAATCACACTTTGTTTTTTCATTTATTCATTAACAACACGGTCATCTTTTAAATCCTGTTAAGTGCATGTTAACAGACACAGTCTCAGTTAGCCCAGTTACCATCAGTCCTCATTTCCGTTTTCCTGAACTGTAGTGCAAATATTCTGCTAACTACTTTCATGCCTGAGAATTTGTGTTGAGAAGGACACACTTCATAGACATATTCCAAGTTTTTTTGCTAATTCCATCCTCACAGCAATTCAATGGACACGGGGCAACTTGACCAAACCAAATCTGTTGACATTGTGTGGTGAGACAATACACGTGTATGCTGTCGTTTGTATATCACTGAACTGTGATTCATTAACCGTTGGGAATGTGCTAAAGAAGGCCAAGGTGTTGTTGTTTTTTTTTTTTTTTTAAACTTTAGTTACTAGCAGTACAGAACTGGTCTGAATAAACATTTTTATTTCAAGTTCTCTTACCCATTAGCAGCGTAATTATTGTCTCATAATTCACTTATGTTCTGAGGCGGGAATTTTTCAAAATGTTGCCTGATGTTGACATCAGACATCCGGAAAAGCTCAGTACTTAGCAACTGCAACCTTAAATGGAAAAGATGGAAGTTAAAATTGTGTAATTTTGTTGCGCGCAGTTTACGGTGCTATGGTTTATTCGTGCCGTTCCGCGTGACGTCCGGTCTTCTGTTTACGTTTGGTTACTGCGTTTAGAAAGCTCCCGCCTCAGATTCCATTTGTGCTCAGCGTTTCGTGATTTGACTTGTAATTTATAACGATAGCAAGAGAGACAGACTAATGTCGTGCTAATGTATTCATATTCGATTCCTTTTGTTGCATAGGCAGGGGCAGTTTTTGATTTCATGTTTTTTCTGTACTTCATAATGACGCGGCATCTTTTCATGCTGATGGTACATGTCAAAGTCTGTCTATATACACAACGTATTAAAAAATATACAGCTTTATGCAAATATTCATGAGCCGTCTTTGCAGAACCATGAGCATGGAATTTAGAGATTTATATGGCGAATCATACATTCTTTTAAGAAAGCCCAAAGAGCTGATTTGTTCATGGAGTACCGTAAAGCGCTGCTTCTCATTTCGAGAGGTGATAATCAGGGTGTGTTAATCAGGTTCTGTTGTGTGTCTGTATTCTTCCATGGGCTGGACTGCTTAAATTAATTATTAGTTTTATAGCAAAGCCTCAGGCCTTGCTGGAGTAGGTAATCCCTAAAGGAGGTTAATCCGGTCCTGCTCTACAGAAAATCAATTCTGGCCTTTGGTGTTGGCATGCCATCAGGGTGGGGGACACGTGTCAGACATCTCCTGATTTTTTCATGAGGTACGTTTTGAAGTTTTAAAACCGATGGAGGATTCTTAGGGTGATGGAAGAAAGGGTACCTTGGAGCTATGAAAGGATCACAAAAATTTCTCATGAGAACTGATGCAAGTTTTTGCAATTTTTTTTTGGAAAAAAGAACAAAACAGAAACAATTACGCATTAAAACACACACTTAAACATGTTAAGATTAATACAAAAGTCGATGGCATCCTCTTACTAAACCCAGATTTGCTTGCGAGTGAGACTAATTAATAGTCTATGTGGTAAGACAAAACATAAGTGAATTTAAAAGAATGATCTTTAATTTAAATTTATTCACAGCTTCTTTTGTGAGGAGACAGAAGTGCCTCCTCAGTTTATTAAGTTTGGGGAATTCTGACAAAACGCTATCTGGGCTGACAGGGGAGGTGGGGGGTGTGGGGGGGCGTGGGGGGGTCCTTACCACCTGACAGGTCCAATCCCTGAAAAAACCCTTCAGTGGGGTATTACTTCACAGCCTCCAACTCCTCATTAATGCCAACTGACCCCCGTGGTAAAAGTTTAATAAGGGATAATTTGACATGTGAATGCAATCTGTCTCTGTTATGCCAGGGGGATTATTTAATTAGGAAACAAGAAGGAGAATCTTGCATTACAGTATTAAACTGGGTTTCTTTGTTTTTGTGGATAGGCACTGCGAAACCCACCACTGTCACTGGGGGTAAATTTTATTTGCTTCTCTTCTTTGCCCAGACAGGACAAGTCATAGGCTGCGATGATATTTGATTAAAGTTGGAGAAAAAAAAAAATCTGTCATATCCACACTCCTTAGTCAGCTGAATTCTTGTAAACGTGTACCATGGAGAATCGCTGCCATCATCTCCAACATATTTTTTTCGTTTCCACTAGTCCGGAGGGTTCAGCCACTGAGGTGATGCCTTGGATGCCTTTCATGTGCAATGTGGGTATTGTTCTCCAAGATCCTCCGAGCATCCTTCATTGCCCCGTGATTGCGCCTGCAGCTCTGCCTGGAGGCCAAGTCTTTGTTTTTAAGTTTAAGTAAAAAGAGAAAGGCGTGCCCCCCCAGCCCTGTACAGCCAAGTGCACACAGACCAACTCTCAGAGTGTGTTAGTCATCAGCTGGTGCAAACAATTCTTCATGTACTGGATATTAGGGAAAGTCGAGTATAAGACACGAACGCTGCCCCAAGTTATTGATGAATCTAAACCTAAAATGTACTTATTGCGAAGCAGAGTAGAAGGTGTGCTTGATGTTATAGTCAATGACTGTGGACATGTATAGTCTAAAGTCCCAGTGAATTATGAAAGGAAATACTTTAGGCAAAGACATGGTGCAGTCAACATGTTTTGTTTTGTTTTTTTAATAAAGGAAGTCTCATTTAGAGCTTTTAACATAGAATGCAATGTAGTATATGATTGACTTTAAAGAAAAATCTGTATGGTTCATAGTATTTAGTATTCCTTTCATTTCCTGGTCTAAATCAATATGATTGAATTTTATTCTCTTTTTACTCACCATAAAAGCCTGTAAGCTGTTATCAAACAGCCAGCTTCAGAAGGAAAAAATAAATAAATATATATATATATATATATAAAAACATGGCTAGTTTCACCATCAGTGAAGATGCCATTTTGCTGCTTTTTCTATTGACTGCAGTCTTCCTCACAGTAAAGAGTCTTGCCGCTACTCTTTAAATTCATATTTGAAAGTGAGCATACATCCTCTAAGATCTTACCATGTCCAGCATGTAAGTGCACAGAACAAAGATTTGTTGTTAGCACGGTGCACTCAACACGCCATTTCAATTTTGGGAAGCGAGTGATGAGCATGCCTCGGAACAAGGGAGAAATTGTCTTGAATAGAGTTGACTGATGAAATGTCCGACTTGGTGAAGTGCTCACTTCATATAACTAGCACCATAGACACTTTAATATTTGACTCCCCATGTAAAAGCTTTTGAAATGACCTTATATCTTTCGTTTACTCAGCTGCAGTTTTATTTCCACAATTGAGCAGTGAATTTCAAAAAGGCGAAAAATGTTCTTGTCCTAATGTGCCATAAATTGTGTGGGGAAGGATGATATCATAATTATTTAAGCGTTTTCAAAAGCTGCAGGACTCAAATGTTTAGTGAACAGAGCCCATTGACAGACTATGATGAACGCCTTGAGGTCTCGCTCTCAGTGCTAAAAATGACAGTGCTGCTCATGATTATTAGAGCAATACACAATTTCATTCATAGCTCTGTGCTCTAACATACCGTGGAGTTTGCTGTAATGGTTTCCAACAAAGAAATGCTTTGCATGGATTTCAGTGAATGTGTGCGTCTGTGTCCTTTCCTCATTATTATGATTGCTTGCCTCCAGCTCCTCACTAGACATGCCAAGATCTGCCAAGTTCAAGAGGCTTCTCTGCATTTGATTACTGTAGCTGAGGCTCCAACAGTTGATTATTCTTTAATCACCCGTTACAGAGAAGACAGTGCAACACTTACCCAAGCTGCTGGGTGCAGTGCAGTTAAAGTGTGCAGGGGACTGGTGCCATCTTGTTTCTGCTCTTTTTAAATACCTAAGAAGTGATGGACCAATGAGGCTTCAAAACCTGTGGTGGGTGGGAGTATCCTGAACTACCAATCATTGCTGGTGATGAGGTTATGAAGCCTCATTTAACTCCACCGTTGATTGGTCATTCGGAGTACTCCCAGCCGTCGTGGGTTTCGAAGCCTCCTCGGTCACATTACTAGCTCTCCTTTCTGGCTCTGAATCGCCTCTGCTACCCCTCTTGGAAGTATTGTTCTAAAGCCACAAGTTTATTATTATCACTTTACTTTTTGGAAATGTATATTTTTTCCTTGGATCTATACTGGTCCCCCCCCCCAGTTTCCATAACTGTTTTTTTTTCTGTAAAGCTGTGTTTACATGCACGCGTATTTCTACAAACCCTCCATTTTTGTGTCCGCTCAACTTGCATTGACCTATGTACAAATATGGTAATGACTGTCTATCACTTAAATATATTTTACATTTTTAGCAAGAAGTAATAGATGAGTCCTGTATAGTTCCCATATCCAGGATGAACGGCTGTGAATAAGCATTACTCAGTTTTACGGTTTGCTTGCCAGCCAGGAAACTGCTTTAGAATTTTAAATGCTCCTTTACAACCTTTTAACTGTCAGGAACTATTGAATTATGGATGTTTACTTTCCTGTGTGCTACCAGAACCACCAAAATTACTTTAATAGCACAAGTGGTAATATTAATATGTTTGCTTATGAGGAGCAGTGGTGTTAGCATATCAGTCTAGCTTCAATGAGTTCACCCATACACTGCTTTTGATGGGAGCACACATTTGAAGGAGAGGGAAATTGTTTTTTTATGCCTTTCTCCATTAGCTATCATTCTTTTAAACACACAGCACAATAAATCAATTTTAGAAGATTCTCAGTTTCTAAAACATGACGTTATCTATCTAGCTTGTCAACTTTGTTGACTTTGTGCCTTACAGGCTGTGTATTTCTTTAAAATCTGGACCAGTTCACTCGGTATGCTCTAACTAATTTCCTAAGGAAAGGGAAACCTGTTTGGCATTTGCTTTTTAATCCTGGTCTGTTTAATGTTTGCCTCCTGACATACTGGGCCAGACATCATTTTAATGGTATGTAGAGTGATAAAGCCAATAAAATGCCAAGATGATTGATATTCTGAGCATTATAGCAATATAACTTTCCTGTCCTCCTCTGTGCTATAGATGATGGCTTCCAAATTGAATTCCTACAGTGGTGTGTATGTGTGAGTGTATGTGTGTGTGTATGTGTGTGTGTATGTGTGTGTGTATGTGTGAGTGTATGTGTGTGTGTATGTGTGAGTGTATGTGTGTGTGTATGTGTGTGTGCGCACGCGCACACGAGTTTGGTAGAAAAACAGAATAAGCAAAATAAATGAATGAGTGTGTTTGCCCGCTAAGTAAAAATCTTGTTTTTTGTTTCTTGCCTGTTTATATTTTCTAATGCGTTGTGTAAAAGTCCGCCTATTAAAAGCTGTGTGCTTGCAGGGGAGTGGCATAATCTTTGCATATATTTCTTTAAATGGGGACCATGGTCAGGAGCTGGCCCCTAATCATAATTAGGTTGTGGGAGACCTGAAGCCTATTTGGGCAGCACGACGGGCAAGGCTGGGGTACACCCTGGATGGCATACCAGTCCATCGTAGGGCACACACGAGCACACAGCCGTGCGCTGCAGACAAGGTAGAGATGCCGTGGACCGCAGGTAGAAACCCAGGCAACACCGGAAGAACATGCAAAGTCCACACACGCTCAGCGTAGGTGGGGTTTGAAACCCCCACTATTATTATTAATAATAATTAAAGTGTTATAGCAAGAGCTCGTAATTCTTTGTAGGCAACAGCAAACTTTACAATGGAGCTAGTTAATGTGACATAGTTATCAATAAACAAGCTTGGGATATTAACAATATTAAAAAGAAAAGAGCATAAATTGAATAATAGAATAATGACATTTTCTCAGTGGAACTGTTTGACCACCATTATTTCCTTTCAATTCTATATGAGCTTTAGCTATAAACCTGATCCTCGGTGTCTGAGAGTTACATTTCAAGGTCAAAGGTCTGATTGAATAAGCAGCAATTACTTTTTGAAATGAAATGTGCAGCCAAATAAACGGCCCTGTAGTCTTTTGGTCGTTCCTCAGAGCAATTAGAGTTCATGTTTATCTGTTGAAACAACCCATCCGCTGATCTCGTGTGCTTTTAGGACAACACCTTACCAGCATGGCCTGTTTGAAGAATTGTATTTGAATATGTACACTAAGGAGGACATTATGCTATTTTCATGTGTGTATTTATTAAAAATGCACAAAATGCCTAACAGCTGGAAATTCCACAGCAAAATCTAATGACAGGCCGTCACTGGCCCGGAGCTTGGTTATCCAGAAGGGAGATAGCTGCACGTCTGCCAAATATCATTGAAGACAGACTTCTTTGCTAGCTGAGATATGCGGTGGATGCTCCACAGTGAGCTGCAGTTTTCGCTCCCTTCTCTGAGCAACTCAATTTTGCTGTATTCAGTATGTGACATACTTCTTCCAGCCTAGGTTCCTTTGTTGTTGTGTTCCTTAGTAATGCCATCAAGGAAATGCCATAAATAAGGATAGTATTCATTTTTAAAAATTTGGCCCAAATCAACGTATCAATAAAGTTAAGGTAACATATCTGCTTTCTGTTCATTTCAGTGTACATTTTTCTTTGCCTTGCCTTTTACCAGAAGGCTGTTTTACTTAAATATTTGTTTAAAATAAACAAAGAAATGATTTTGCCCTATATTTGACTAGCTATTAACATTTTACTATTTTCTTTATTATTTTAAAAACTTGTATGAGTATAAACCCAAGTTTTTTTCTCCCTGTAACCGAATGCATAAAATCCCGGTTACATTAGCTAATGAATCTTGTTGGAAATACTAGTTTTTCTCGTACATAACTTGTTACTTTTTTGTATAGGCAGTACCATGGCTCTGTTTCACATGTTCAGTGTTATGTGGTTTCACTCTATAGAGCTGGGAAGTTAAGGGGAAAAAAATTAATTGAAAGGAAAAAAGAATTGTGAAAATGTGCAGCATAATGGTAGAATGAAACAGGACTGATAATAGGTACTGTCTGATTGCTCGCCGTCATAATTTCAAAAACAGTAATGTGTGTAATAAATATTACAAAATAGAAGGACGGTTTACAGTATACCTTTCAATTCTGGTGATGACTAAAACTGAGCTTAGTTTTTTATGTTTTGCACTTTTCCGAGCAATACTACAATTAACCCTTAATTACCGCAATATTTCTCAGCTCTGTTGCATTAATTATAAAACTCCAAAAAAAAAAAAAAACCTTTCCCAGTTCTATCAAGACTGAAATACTGTGTGCAGTACCATAAAATCCCTCAATGCATCATTAAATTTAAATTTGACTTGTATACCAGATTTCTGGAGGCTTGTCACATGTTTTCTTACTGTACTCTGTATGCCGCAAATGTATTAAAAAGTGCATGGCCATGATGGAATGATTTCCACTTACAGTAACTCTTTTTGCTGTTATTAGGTATAAATCAGACATAAAGTGTGGGCGAGTCAGTCAGCCTTTGTTGTGTGTATAATGAGTTCATTATGGATGCTGACATACCCATTGAGTCGATAGTTTCCTGTCTGCCGACGTCGTGACTTAAATCCTGTTACAAGAAAGTGCTGCCAGTGCGGTATTTAAGGTTGCTGCTGAGCGTCCTGGTGACGGCCCTGAGCACTAATGTAGGCCCCCACCCCTCCTCCTGAAGAAAAGCATAATTGTAGTGCACACATCTACATGCTGTCTGTTATTCACATTTGGAGCACTCATTGTAGGTCTGTGTTGCTGGGGCAAGTAAATAGTGAATAAGCATCTAGGAATGCAGACCAGGTGTAAAAATGCTCAGTGTGATCACATGGCAGACACAACTATAGACGAGACTTCGAAGCCGGCTTGGCATTGAGACTTTCAGCATGCTCTGCTGTGGATTCCAAACCGTGTCCTTGACTGAATTTCAGCTGAAGCTGAAGCTGATTGCTTAACACAGTAGTGCATCCATTATACCCTAGAATTTGAAACACCAAGTGCACGTATTTTCAAAATGTTACTTGTTTACATAAGCCAGACGATGACAGGTGAAGGTTCTTTATGTGTGCTTGTAATGCATAAATCTTCAGTGTTCTCTTAGCAACTGCACGGTACACACTTGTATTTTGTTTTAAGGCTAGCATAAGGTTGTAGGGTTAAGATTACCCCTCCAAACACTGAATTATGTAGCTACACTCAGCAGTATTGCTTCCCATTTGAACTACTTCACAGTAGTTATAGTGAAGAATCCTAAAAACCCTTAAAATGGTCCTTTATGTGAAGGTAAGCGCTGCTTAACTTAAATTCCCATGCTTTGTGTCTACGTGTCTGCACTCCCTCACAAATTGCCCATGCATGTTCAGGCATAGTTAACTGACTAAATATAATGTTCGGTGACCCTGATATAGTCACCGGCCCTAAAATATGAGATGTAAATCTTTGCTGTTGTAATATTATCTCAAATTCTGATTTAACATTGCATAAATCATTCTGTAGTCCACAGACTGACTCAAGCAGTGTTGAGCCAATGTTGCAATATATCTCAATACAGCCTGCTTTATTATAATATTTTTAAATTGGAGTTGTATCAAGATCCCACTCTGTGTATTTGAAAATAGTCTTGAAGCAGCATCCAATTAAAATTAACTAATTGAAATAAGAAATAGTTGCATGGAGTACACACAATTTGAAGTTTTATTTTTGAGACTGCCCTTTTCTAAATTAGCAAAATCTATACATTTATTTGTAAAGTTTTCATTTTCCTACAGTCAGTCGCAAAAACAAAAGCAATACAGAGATTGCGAAAAACATTAGCTATCGAAAAAAACAGCCAAACAAATAAACAGAGGGTTGTAAAAGTACAGTAATTTAAAAAAATTAAAATAGCATATTCATTTTTTTTCTGTAGTGTTAATTACAAGTAAATGATATAATTTGATATGAGAAATGGTGTGCGGTAAGTCTGTTAGCTCGGACATGCTTGTAGTTCTGATGGTGCGTGCACCAAACGTGTGTATGAAATATGTACAGAAAAGGGGGAAACCTGAAGAAAGTACACAGGAAACGTTCAGTGGAGGTCAAACAGCAAACCTCCTTGGTTCTACCTCGTTTGTAGATCGTTAAAGCTTTGACCGTGACCTTGGTAAAAGTCCTGCTGTTTTTAGAGTCATTTTCTTTCTTTGAAAGCCCACTGTGCAGCATTTCATTGAAATGTTGCGATTGTCATTGTTAGTCTAGGTAATGTTTTCAAAATCTTTGAATATTATAATGTGCATTCTAACATGTGTAAGCTGTAACATTTTTATATTTTTTCATGTACTAAAAATTCTCTTTGAGCTTTAGTTCCCATGAAACATACTGTATGCCTCTGTTCCGCTTAATGGCCGAATTTCCAGCCATGGCCAAAAGCAGCACTTTTCCAACACGCTTATTCAGCCATAGACCACCATGTCCACACGCGCTTCATTCTGAAAACAGAATATTTTTAAGCAAAGGTTTGCCGAGAATCTTTAATGATGCGTTTCCTTTGCCTGTGACTAAAGAGTAATCAGTGGCTCGTTTATGAAGGACGGTTTCCTTTGCTGGAGAAGCACAAGCAGAAGAGCAACTATTCCTGGCAAAACACATGGAGGGGGGGAGTGAAGCGGATGCGGTGGCCTGTGGGACGGGGCGTAGTCCAGTCTGTCAGGCTCTGTCTCTCTCTCGAATTTCTTCACGTATCTTTCCGGTTCTGCTTGTCTTGGTGACGCTTTATGCTCTTGTTTTCGTTACTAGTATGTACTTGTTTACTCATTGACGTCCATATTATTATTCTGGCCATTTTTCTGAGATGGATATTTTGCTTCGCTCTTGCTGTTTGGGAAAATATATTGGCTGGTTAAAAAAAAAAAAAAACATGGCTGCCGAGCATTATAAACCCAGACAGCATAGAAGTCTTATTCATGCTTGCAAGAACAGAAGTGTGGCACAATTTTTACAGACAATCAAGCAGAGTCGCTCAGATATCTGGAAAAACTTCGTTTTTCGTGGGTACGTGTCAGAAACAATTAATTTGACCTTAAACAACAGTCTAAAACAAATAATGAAGACTGCGGCCGACGTGCGTTTGACAGGGCTGGGCTTTTAACAAATGTTGCAAAGGGGGACTCATGATATAATCCTGTCCTGGATAGAGAACCCCACCCTCTAACTGCTGTATAAATAGATTCTTATGACAGGGTAATTCATCTCTCAGGCCATGAAAACACCAGCTTTAAAAGACAGCTTGTGGATACCCAATGCTTGTTAGAGCTGGATCAGCAGCCCAGATGCCTGGGATGTAAACTCATGAAGGAAAGATTAATTTATCTGTCATCCCTGACTTTGACAGTTGTTGTAAATCTGATTTCGCTCTGAGCAGGGGCAGTGAAAAGTTCAGTGGACATTAAGATTTCAAAGGAGCGATATCAAGAGAACTTATTCATGACTTTAATCCGCCAGGAGTCAGTCGAAAGTTCCCGGTGGATGAATGCGTAGGTTTCCCATTGTTAAAAGAAGCACATTTGGCAGCGATTCCCCCAAACTCCTCCCACCCCCCCACTACTCCCCTTCTGCTTGTTGTTCTCAAGATGGTGGCAGTCACGTAAGGCGCCCTGGAAAATGAAAAGAGGGAGTGTCAGGAAAGCTATTTCCTCTGTGATTGATGGTAACAGGCGATCTGTGGTGGTCACGTCCGGTGATCATCTGCATGTGTGAGCCTTGCTAGTCATTCCTGTGGACACAGTTGGAGGTTTCTGAAGTTAATTCCATGGCCTTACACTGAAGCTGTTTTGTTTACTTTATCGTACAATAGTACTGCTATAAATATTCTCTAAATTGTTGCCGGCATCTTACTGTGAAAGCAAGATTACAGCATATAAATAATATGGCTCAAATTAATATTAGTGTACACTTTTTCATAGTAGTTAACAAAAACCATGAAAATCGACAGCAGGCAGCAATGGAATGAAATATTACACTAGGAGACTTGAATTAAACATCTTAAAAATGTTTATTTGTAGCCCTATTTAATAACAGTCCTGGATAATTTGTTTTGAGCATGCATGATACACGTTGAAATAGGACACTGGATTAAAAGTATTCCAATTATATTTGAAACGCTAAGTGATGTTTTCATACCTTTCGTGGTGAGTTTTAAATATATATCAAGTGATTGCTGTATAGATGCTGTATAATGTTTCTTCATGTCTCCTTTTATCATTGTTACGTATATTGTAATTAGACATAGGGTGTTCGTGACTCATTTCTGCACTACTGGGGGTACGGGTACTGTGATTCCTAGCTTTTCTGAAGACATTTGTGTGGCAGTTTTGAATTCCAGGGTAAGTAGATGCTGTATATAGGCTGCTAGGGGACATTTGTTAAGATCTTAAATGAGCCCATATGGTTCAAAAATGCTTGAACAGTCTTAGGTGCTGTACAAGGATCACGTGTGCAATAATGGAATGACAAGTACAGGCCGTTGGGTGGTTATCTGTATTTGCATGCAAATGTTTTCTTCCCCCTTGAATTGTCAATTCCCATTTCTGATAGTGAAGGGGGGAGAGCCTCATTTGCATGCCGAACAAATACTTCTGACAAGAGGTAACCCAGTCTTAATAAATATGGTGACTAAACATTTCCACCCTTTTGTCTGTCAGACCAACAGCTGGGTTTAAACTCCTTTCATTTAAACTCTTTTCACCTAAGAGGAAATCAAAGATAATCCTGAGCTTGATGTCGAAAGAAACTTTTGAATTACTGAAAAAAGGTCACAAATATACAGGGCAATGGGTTTAAGCAGTAAACCCTTCACAAAGGGTACTGACAGTCTACATTTCCCTGTGCTTTAAACAAAGTCTTTGGAAAGTTCTAAGCACATTCTGTGTGCATGACTAAACCTATTGAGGAATTGAGAGAAAAAGAAACTCAAGGCTTAAGATGAAACTTAAATGTTCTGTTAAAAACAAATGGCTAAAATCCATAAAGAAGGAATAAAATGCATTAGCACAAAACCCCTAAGTCACCTGATCAAAGTGCTTCTAAATTTTCTCTGCAGTGGGAACAAAGGAGGAGTGAATTTGATTCATTTATATACTTTTGAAGCTCATCCTTTAAAAGTGTCCATATTTCACTATGTGATAAGTGGTAGTCATACATTTATGCATACGTTTATTTAAATTTATCAGTAATACTAAATGTACAATCAGTTTTCACTGTTAAGAAAACTCATAATACTGGTTATGGAAAATAATCAATAATTTGGAGAAATTCTCAGATACACTGCATACACATGAATATATATACACTATTATTAGTGTTTGTTTAGAAAACTAAAATAAAGTAAGTTTATGAAATTATAAAGGGGCTGGCAGGATACATCTTAAGCGCGTTTTCAAAGTTTCGACAAGGTCTTGGTGAGAGTACGTCATTACTCACGGTTTGTTTGAAAAGCGAGCCACACAGACAGGCCTCTTGTATCCGAATAACAGTTTTTCTCTGTGATGGCTACGCAGAAGGCCGGTAAGCAGATGTGAGAGATGGAAAACAGGGGATCGCACCCTGAACCTAAGCAGTCATGTATGTTAGAGTGCAGACGACTACTACACGCTCTGTGCGGTTTTCTTCCGTCAGTCGTAGTGTCTCTACCTTGTGGCGGTGCCAGTGTGCACACAGACAGATGGCTTAAACTTTTTGCATGACTGGAAGAGTGTATCAATAACAATCATCTTCCCGTTCATTGCATTGGACATGGGATTTTTGCATGTGAAGCAGTGGAGCCGAACACATCATAATTGATTGTGATTGGATGTAAAGCCCAAATTTATATATACATATATCAACCACAGCTAGGCGAGCCAATGCCGTATCACCCGACATGGGGAATACGGCTGGTCTGTAATGCCCGCAGGGCGATACGTTTTCTCTATCTTACTCTGACAGCTTCATGTGACCTTTGTACTGCTTAAGTGCACATTTGCTTAACATAAGAATGTAATTTTGGCTTGTAAAGATGCAAGGCGTTTTAAAGAAGAAATCTGTAGTCACTTGGCAAGTAAGAGCCACGGGAAGATTCAGGGGTGCGCCTGGGGTTAGCTTCTGCAGATCAGGCCAAAATGCTGTCATGGAGTGGAATGGTAATGAATTCCCTCTGTTCCCCTGTCCCAAATGATATACGCAATATGTTAAATGTTTTCCAAAATTATATACTTCACTGTACTAGTGTAGATAGAGTTCGTATCAGAACGTTTAAATATTATCTAAACGATTATGTAAAGTTAATTGAGGTGCTCACTAACAAGGATCTCTAATCATTTTTCATCATGGTTACAGGGGAAATTCAACTGGCTGAATATGTGCTATTGAAATTTGCTGCAGAACAAAAATAAAGATGGTTACGGTCCAGACCACTTGATTATATCTCCGATATAACAATGTGCCAGTTATGGATAGCTTATTTATTTATTTTCTACGGCAGAGCAGCATCAATAATTAAAATAACCTACTCAAAATAGAATATGAAGAGATCCTATTGTAGGAAAAAAGTGAACACTTTGTCATAGTTTTGATATACCATTTGTTGGCAAATAAGTTTGCCCGGCGTATCACATCATTTGTGAGGTCGCTGCGTGTCTCCCTTCTGTTGGTTATTTGAATATGGCTCTTCGTTTGTTGGCAGTGCTGGAAGTATTGCTGTATCCCCCCATGCCTATGTTGCCAGCCTGACCATTGTTTCCGCCTTTTTCTCCTGTTATTATGAAGTCATAATAGTAATGGGAGAAGAGAAAGAAGCAACATTTAGCACTGCTGTGGGGAGTCAGTGGAAAAAGAAATGAACTGTACTGTTTTAATTAGGTGGATAATGGCATAAATTATTCGGACATCCAAGAGCCAACAGCAGTGAGGTACTGTTACAAAACAGAGGACAGTAAGCATCTGACATGTCAAAGTGTCGGAGGCCAGGGAAATAATTGATAGCAGCCTGCCTGCATCCAAGGTCCTTTAGCAGTAATTGCGAGCAGGATCTGACTCTCTGATCTCACCAGTGGTATTTACCATGCCAAAACAGCCCGACTTTGACAGATTGCCTTCCTGCAGTAATAAGTTAGGCATGTTCCCTCTAAGAGGCCATAGTTCCCTCCCACTCCGCAAAATGAGAGGAACGATGAAAAACGGGGAATAAATATTAAGGGGAAAGATATATATGTACGCACACATTCGCGTAAAGACAGGTTGGTCCTGAAATGGTGGTTTTATTTTATGGACAGATCTTAGAGCCTGCTAGTGTGCCTTTAAGCCGTTTTTATTCTGTGCTGATGTAGCAAAAGAACTAGCAAAGTGTGTGAGTGTCTTTGTTTATGAATGAGAGGCTGTCACTAAGCAGGATTGTTAAAAGTTCATGCATCATATGGATTTGATTGTAAGTGTGTATGAAGTGTTTACTACTTGTGGACTTTAATGCTTCCCTGTTGGATCTCAGACCTGTGGTTTAGCATCGTTCTTCTTTGGCCTAATTGAATGACACTTCCATGGTTTTGTGAGCTGGCAGTCTTGGAACGTTAGTCAATGGTATTGCCCATAGCTCTGTGTGTGCATTCAAGGTTTTATTGTTGGCCCGGAAATTCCTTGATGGGGTGTAATAATATTGAGCTGCCTTTCATTCGCTTAGGTGATAGAATCTCCTCCACCTTGGATATAAGGACCCCTGTGTGCTACTCTGTGGTGGTCTGTGTTCTCTGGCATAGTTAAAAGCTTGGCAACTCCACCCTATAGCTGTCCAAACAAGGTTTCACTCCAGGCAGCAACATCAAAAGATCTGCAGAAAGACCACTGGAAAGTGAATCCACAGGGTGTTAGTCGTCTTTTATTTATCTGTTTATTTATTTATTTATTTGCTTACGCACTCATTCACTCAATTAACTTTTTTATTTAAATTTCTGCAAATAATAAAAAATAAAGCCAGTGAATTTTCCCCTCCGTGAGTATTTTCACAAGCATCTATCAATCGAATAATACGGCGGCAAATTATCTGCGGGATTTAACGTGATGCTGTGACTTAGAATATCTTTGTTAGGAGAGAGGGTTGAGTTTTAAATTTAGAAGCAGCGTTTTTTGCTGAGGAGGCTAGTGAAAACTTCGTGATGAGATGCCTTAGATTATGTGCAGCTAGACACCACTAATTATATTCTTTGTAGGATATCTTGAGTAATTAAATGAAACAAGAGTAAAGAAACATGAAAGGAAAACACTAAAACTTTTGTGTTGCACATTTAAAATGTTTCCTTTTTTTAAGTTGAGCTTTAAAGAAATCCTATATAAATCCGAATATGCTCACAGGCAGTCATTTTGCAGAGGCTTTTGCAGAATCCATAAATATTTTTAGCGCTAATAAGCAAATTAAATAAAATATACTTCACAGCTGCTGGACAGCGGTCACTGCAGAAGGCATAAAGCCTTCCAAATGTGCGTGTCAGAGACGGCAGGTGATAGATCACATTTTATATTGCTTTGAATGTCTAAACATAGACGTTTAGGGGCAGACGCTACGTGAAAATGTAAATAGACTTTACAGGAGCTGTGGGGTCAGTCCTGATACAATTTATGGTTCTGGCATTTGCCCCGTGGTCATCATTCATTCCCATTTTAAGCAGAGCCCCCGATCACAAGACCTTCAGTTGAACTACAGCTGACCCGCAGTATATCTGACCAGCTGGAATTCAGATGCCTTAATGAGAACCATTCATGTACGTTAATAATTGTGTCACTATAGTGTTTTTTTTTTTTTTTCCTCCAGTGCATTTTGCCACCTGGTTTGTTTGCTTTCCTCATATGTGACGAAAATTCTACCTTTTCCATAAAAAGTCATGTGACTTCTGAGAATATGGCAGTTGTAAACTAAAAACTAGCGTCCACTGTGCCCGCTATTTTGATTAGGCAGATTTATAATATCAGTATTGCCGATTTTTTCTGCTTAAAGACTAAGGCCTCAGATATTGGTTTATCCCTTACTATATGCTGATATGCTTGTTCTTCTGTTTGAGAGTGTGTGTTAGGACACGCATCCTATACATGGAGCCCTTTGCTTTGCTCCCTGTGCATTATGGGATACACGCCAGGCTCGTCGTGACACTGCACTGGAGATGCTCTTAGGGAAAATGTAGGGATTCATAGGTATTTGTACAATTAGCCCAGGTTTGGAAATTATATTGAATTTGATTTATGTATGTCGCTAATAATATGATTACAAGCAAGGTTGGTATAATTGTACAGTTTAATCATGCAACCACAATTCGCTTATTAAATTGAAATAAATCAGATAAAATTGTGGATTTGGAAACTAAGAGCACAGGGTCTCAGGCGCATAACAGGCCCCTATGACGGTTTTGGTGCGAAGACATTATTGATGTACTTTATTAGGTTAATTTGTCTGATATTCAAAAGCGGGTCAATCTACAGGCAGAAGTATAGCTTGTAATAATAAAGTGATAATCCAAAGAAAGCAATGCATTTAAAATGTACTAGAAAGGGTACTCTGTTTCATTCCCAAGATGTTTAAGTGAAAATCATTAAGCTCGTGGATGAAGGCATATCATTTATCATTAACTACACCTAGAAGGCAGTACTGTTATCTTAGCCAGGTAAATGTTCTGGTTTTTGCCTGAACATCAGTTTATGTGCAGACACCTGTCTAAATTAGGATCAGTGTCTTGAGAAGGCCTTTGATCTCTGTGACAGTTTGACTGCATTAGCAGGAGTGTAGTGGTTAATCCTTTGCTTAAGTTATTCTTCTGGCACAGCTAGAGGTCTGTCCAAGGATAATATGTCAGCGGTGAGCTAAATCCTAATCAAACGACCAGGCCCATGGAGATGAGCCTTAGGTATAGAATATAAAAATCTGCTATTCAGAGATGCCTTTATGAAATATAGGTTTGTGTCACAGTGGGATCCCCCCACCCCACAAACATTCTTTGTGGTAAGATTGTTTTTAAAAATTACTTTTCTTTGCCAAAAAAACAGGTAGGAACACCAAAGATGCACTACTTTGTTTACTAAACACGCAGTTCTTTTTTTCTTTCAGTTCAAAAAATCAAAATTATCCCTGAATAGAATTCTTCAAATATCTATATGCTATTGTATATTACATAAATTTAACTGATACATTTAACCACTACATAATTGATAATTGTTTGCTTTGAAAATGGTCATGAAAAATACGTGTAAAGTTGCTGAAATAATTTGTTAGACTAAGGCAATGTCTGATTTGGTGTCAAATATGAATGTTGTAGTATGTCTCTTAGGAAGCAATACCAAGTTCATTTGGACGCTCATAACTTTTTAAATCTGATGTAAGGACAAAAACAGTAGATTTTTGTATGTTTCCTCTATAAGCCAACTGAGTATTTCTGAATATTTATGAAGTGTTTAATTAGATGTAAAAAACAATTGGGGCTGAAGTGTAGCTTCCAGAAAGCGCCATTTCAGAAATCAAAGAGTGGCACAGCAGGTAAGGTGATGCTTCCCAGTGTGTGGACGCTGGGGTTCGAGTCTGCCAACAACCAGCCCGAATCAGCCTACTTTCTTTGGGGAACCGAACTGCCCAGGACCTCAAGCCGCTTCAAAGGACTGTCCAAACAGCCTGCAAGATCATTGGCACGGACCTTCCACAGCTTAAATCCACCTACCTCTCCTGCTGCCAGAAAAGGACCAAGGTGATCATCAGTGACACCAGCCTCCCAGCTCATTGCCTCTTTACTCTCCTACCCTTTGGGAAGCGTCACCAGTGCATCTCCACCCGCTTCAAGGACAGCTTCTTTCCACAGGCTACGGAACAGTTGATAACCAATGCCCTTGGCTTCTCAATTGCACAGAACTTTCCTTTGTAATCAGTTGTTGCATTTCTTGCACAGTTGCAAGAGCAAGATTTTCACTGTGCTCTCCAGAACACATGTGACAATAAAACTTGACTTGACTTGACATGACGTGACTTGACTGGACTGACGACTTTTAGAAATCAAATAAGCTATGCGGTGTTATCAATGAAGATGGTCCTTGTTTGAGCTGACTTCTTCCGACCTTCTAGATTTCTGTGTCTAACGCACAAGTGCACCATGTGACCAACATGCATTTATTTCCTGATATTTAATCTTGTCTTCCTTTGCTTGTGGCAAACGTGCTTAACTGTTGTGACCAAAGACATGTGAGGAATAAGAAAGACTTCTTTGTTTCTAAGTGAAACAAACTGGTAGGTTTATGTCATCGTTGCAGTATCATCTGATTAGGAAGTCACGGTGTCTTTAGTGTTTTAATTATATAATCTATAAATAACATATAGCCTAAAGACAAACTGTTATTTACAACAACACCCATCCCTTGGGTGGTGATGTGTTCCAAAAGAATTCTATATAAAAAATGAACGTCGTTCTACATATATAATGGCCCCGAGACCATATTGGTCTAGATCCTGATTTATTTCTGTATCAGAGTCTTGTTGTCCTATATTTATTTTACATTAAGGTGTTCACTGTTCCTTGTAATTAATGGACACTGATAAAAAATGACCAATGTTACTGTAAATTTAAGGTTGGCCATTCCTTTGGCATTACATTAAATGGCATGTTTAGCTGCTTTACGGATTAATCTTATTAATACTTGTCTGTGTCAATGCGTCATGTTCTTTGGACAAACTGCTAGCCTAGAGTTTGTTTTAAGACACTTGTGAATAACTCAACGAGAACTATAGTAGCCATTTTAAGAGGATCCTTCTCATTCCTACTTCCCGTGTACAACAGTCACTCTTGAAGAACAGTGCTCCCCGTTTTTGGCTGCCAAATCTGGCATTATTAACTGATGAAAGCTGTGAGAGGAGCTCTGGACGGCCGGGGAAGGGAGGGGGCAACACAGCAGTGCAATCTGGGATATGGTTTAAATACCGTAAAAAAAAAAAAAAAAAAAACAGCCCTGCTAATTTACTCTGCCGGAGTGCTGTGCAGAAAAATGGTGTGGTAATCCCACGGTCACAGGTGGCGCTACTTCCGTATTGGTATAACGCAAAATTGTCTGGATGTTTTTCAATTCGTTCTTTTTAATCTTTAAATAAGACGATTGGTAGCCTGTTGGCAAGAAAATAGGCCTTGGATTTTTATTCAAAGTTGAAAGGAGGATGATGGCTGGAATTTTTGGCAGGAGGCGAGACATTAGCTTTCAGAGGATGCTGTCAGGGGAAGCTTTTTTCTGAATTACCTGCTGGGTCCGAGCACTTTTATGCTGCTGTTGTGACAGGTGGATTTATATGGCTTGAAATTTGTACAAATCAGTTGTCATTCACTGCAAGCTGTCAATGTGTCAAGCTGTCAGCCCTGCTGGGAGGAGATGCCTGAGGGGGGCTGCACGTGGGGGCAACCGCAGAGAAGGAAAATGAGTTCAAACAGACCTGAAACAGAGCTCAATTCTCCAGATTTTCTGCCCCTGTAGAGCTGGCATTGATTTTTCTTGATGTTTAGCAACAGCACACCAAAAATGACATCATGCTCGCAATCTAGAGTCACTGTTTATTGTCTTTTAAGTGGCAGAAAATCATTCTGAGGAGAATACAGTGTGTGTATTTTTGAACTGCACATGCTTAACAGCATCCTGTCCGTGTCACTTTTTCCGGCCTGGTTGTTTTTAGCAGGAAGGCCTGCTGTTGCATTGATAGCCACAATTGTCTCCTCTGCTTAGCGGACACAGCGTGGAGTTTCTATATCCCTCGGCAGGGATGGCGAAAGCTCTGTAAATCTCTGGGACGTATTAAAACAATGAGAGGAGCCTGTGTGGCTCCCTCTGTAATGAGTGGAAGAGAAACATGTTTATTCCGCATCAAGTTGTGTCAGGGTTTGGTTTAGAGACGCTGTTTTAAAAGAAAATATTGACTATTGTGCGGAAACTTTCTTGGTGAGAACTTTATTAATGCCACTCAACTGGTGATCAAACTAGTGAATATGTGGCATGTTGTCTTTCACAGAGAAGTTCTGGATTTTCAAAGCCAAATGGGATGTCTGATATGGGGTAACTGTTGGTGTGGTCTGTATTTGTGTATGAATAAACATAGGTATGTATCAGCAGACCTCATCTGGATGAATTGGATTATTTTTGTAGTTTCGGTTATAGCCCTTGTATAATTCTTTTGCTGTTGTTGTTAGTGATAAGCCTGTTTTGTCTTTTTTGCGAAACTACTTATATTGCCACTGGAGTTCACGTAAATGCATAACCCATGCGGAGCACAGCGATGCCAGCAGTCATGTTTGCATTGTTCCTGACGGCTTTGTTTTACACGCGGCGCGTGGGGCGCGAGCCGCTGCTGTCCTGCTCCCACCTCGTCTTGTTTACAGGTGCCTCGTACGAGCCAGCAGAGAAGTCAGCCCTTACCTCTGCGACACCCCCTTCATCACTTTCAGCCCGCTCCCTTGCTCCTTTCAAAAAGCTGTCCGACAGGAATGAGTAACTTTCTGTAGTCTGTTTTTTTTTTTTTTTTTATTTTTTTATTTCCATATTTCCCCAAAAGCTAAGTGAACAGGAAAAAAAGTTGTTTATTATTATTACTACTATGGGGAAAAAGGCTGACTACCGGACACATTTTGTTTTATATATATAAAAACGCGACACCCACTTTAAGATCTTTTGTGGTGTATAAATGGTGGTGAACATTTCACACCCAATGTGTAAAGCACACCTGCATAAAGATAGAATACCTCACTGCTGCGTGACTTTACATGTGGCCATTGAGCCGTGCGTGGGCAGCGGTAAAATCTCCTCAGATAAAGGGTGACTGCAGTCCCATTACTGAGGTCACTGCTGTCTGGCACAGGTATTCTTGGTGGGGGGGGGGGGGGTCATATTTGTCAGGAAAATTCACAGCTCGTTTGGTTAAGTTATTATTACGTTGCTATGCCAGTGGTTTTCTTCCAAAAGGACTCACTTACTCCCCTTTTTAGATC
>JAACJT020000035.1:6204846-6224028 GCA_009936485.2 Gymnarchus niloticus
GTGCGGGGAGTGTTAGAGGGGGTGGGTGGGGGGGGGGGGGGGGGCCCTAAAACTCTCCTGAGGAAGGGGGTGCTGGGGGCTCCTTAAGGGGGGGCCGGGTTGTGGGGGGGGGGTTTTGTGGGGGGGGGGGGGGGGGGTCACATTTGTCAGGAATATTCACAGCTCGTTTGTTTAAGTTATTATTACGTTGCTAAGCCAGTGATTTTCATCCAAAATGACTCACATACTCACCTTTTGATGTCAGATTTATACAGCCGCATTTCTTGCTTAATTAAGACATTCAGATTAAATGCCTTACTGAAGAACCAGATCTCCAGGGTCTCGAACCAACAACCATAGGCTATAGGGTCATTTTCTTAATCAATATGCTACCCGCTGCCTCCCTCTTATTGGGAAATAAATTAAAATGTCAACTTTTTACCAAAGTAGCAGCATAGGTATTTACATTTATAGTCTCGTAATTTGCATATAAAAATATTAGCAAATCATTAGGTAGGCTCAGAAGAGGTAAAGGGCATGGTTTGGGTACCACTATCAAAATTTCCTGAAAATCTAGACGATGGTTTTAATCAGATAACTATTATCTCAATTTGACGGTGATCCTCAAAGTGGCCGCTTTCTGTAATCTTGGGTTAACAATTATATTAACAGCGGCAAAATGTGATTTTTTGGTAGCAACGGGCAACTGGCAGCGGTTGTTTATTTTAGCTTGATGTGCTGAATGCTCTGGTCATAACAGTTAACATATACAGTATATGGCCTGTTAGCCTTGCTATCCTTTAAGAGCTCATAGGTTTGTTTCCCACTGGGTCAGTATTGAGTCTGCTAGTCGTATCTGTAGCAGTTAGCTGAGCCAAACTCGTCGATGCTTCTGCTGTTTTGGTCTTTTGTTTTTTTGCTCATTTTAATTGATCTTCATGCATTATTTAGTCACTAACTATCAGTTACTAACTTGTGCATTGTCATCAGTCTAAACAACAAATTTTAAAGAATAGCTAGGTACACATGTTTCCCCCAACTCCAGTCCTTTGTCTTGCACTCAAAAATTTTACTGGTGGAAAGTTACTTAATAATAATACTTAATATCAATGCATATTGATATCCATGTAGTTAGGAAACACCCACCCCTGATGAGCAGCAATTAGCTTTTCCACACAAACCGTCGTCTGTTAGCATTCGCTAAACTGTGTTTACTACTGCTGTTGCTCCTGTCGCTAGGACACTGAAGATGGCCAGCGGGTTCATTTGAGCAAGAGTAGAATGTGCACCAGCTTTTAGATTATTGCAAACCGACGGGAATGTTCTCTTTAAATTAAGCTGACAAAATTTCATAATGGGACGGCTGGGTGCTACCTTGTTACGTAAATTGGTGCAAACAATAGACGTCGAGGGGGAAAAAGTAAAGTCCAGGCATGCGGGCGGAATTCATTTTGAGAGCTAGCTAATTTAAAGGATGAGGCCTTCATTTTGTGCATACTTTATTGCTTAAACGCAGCCACCTGGTGACTTTCCAAATCTCCTTTTCTACACACATCTGGATCGTGGGGCTCGCCTTTAATTAGTCATAAGATTTTTTGGAACTTGGCTCGCTGATCCATCATCTTTAGGGGAAGAAAAAAAAAAAACACACAAATATCCTGGGACAAAGAGTGGGAAGGTGACACTTGAGCAACAGTCACTACCAAGAGGTAAAAAATTAATCAAAGATTTCTGTACAGCCATTACCAGCTGGCATTTGTGGCTTCTGAGCCTTTGAGCTAAGAAGTCTACCGAGAGGCACGACGGCACAGCCGAGTTTGTCTTGTAAAAGCGCAGCTGTCCAAAACATGACAGCTACAGCATTAGCAGGGCCATTAAGAGGTGTAGAACATTTCCAGGGAAATGATTTGAAAAATGACAATGCTGGCTCTGCTGTGATATAAATTATACCCTACACCCATGGTAAATATGCCAAAGCTGTTGGATGACAGAAAAGTTATCTTGGTGTTTTCGCTCTTATTTGATTAAACATTTCTTGTATTTCATTAGAAGACTGTTTTGCGAAAAGGTGTGGTATTTATTTTGTGCTATGAGAACCACTTTTGAATTTATTTCGGTGTGTGTGTGTGTGTGGAGGGGGAGACAGTAATAGAGCGAGTGCATGTTTATGAAACATTTTTAAGTGGTCTCTTGTGTTTTGTACCCATGTGCTCTATTTGGGAGACTGTTTCAGGATGTTACGTATGCTAACGCCTTCTTTAAAGGTATACATGTTGTGATATCATTTGGTCGCAAGCTCTGACTGTCATTGAATATAGCCTCCCAGACATTTGTCTTAAACTGTAGTGAGTATCCTGTTGACTTTTACACAATTTTATGAGTATGTCACCAAAATAGTTTTGATTAATTATGCTAATTACAGAAAAAGTAACTCAGTGTTCATCAAATTAAGAGTAATAACCTTGGGAGTTAGGAGCATTGTGGTGTGTTCATTTCAGGATTTTGAGTTCCTCCTGAACTATGAAGTTCTTCATGTGGTTACTGGGATGTTCTGTGATCTAAACATGGCCTTTCTTTGTCAAACATCACGAGTTTACAGCGCAGAGATGTTGAAAGGACAGTCGTGGTTTGCCAGTGATGTTCATTGTCTTCTATTCAATTGCTAAACACTGGAAAACTCTTTGAAAGAAGAAAAGGAATGAGTGACAAAGACTGTTTCTTTTGTATCAGTAGCTGGTTCTTGTTTTCTTATGAGTAATATAGTAGAAAACTGTATTATTTGGGATCTATCTATCTATCTATCTATCTATCTATCTATCTATCTATCTATCTAAAGTCAGCTCTAAAGTTTACTCTGAATTAGTTGCTGTTTGGCTGCTTAATGTATGCTTTCTCTTAAATTATTTGGGTACTGACAGTATTTTAAAACAACAAATGTGCAAATCTGCATTTTCAATCTGATGGGGTTGCTGTTTGGGAATGGATCTCCCTTTCATATCCCTAATGTTTATCTCAGCGTGCTTCGTTCTATATCAAGGATTCATGCACGTAGAAAGTGCACATATGGTTTATAGTAATGTGATGCAATATAGAAGATATTATTTAGTGATTGTGTCATATTGAGAATGAAATACATAATCGGTTCAATTATTGTTTTTTTTTTTTTAGATCAGTTAGTCTAGGATCAAAGGAAAACCAATCACTTGTCGTGTGAAAGTACACTACAGAATTTGGCCGCATAACAATGGGGACATTAAGTGGGTTTCACTGTGTCTGGACCTGATTGCGGACCGAAAGCTTTGGGGAAAATAAAATCTGCCTGTCAGGTTTAATTGCTGAAAAATGTTCACTTTTTCTGGTCATAAAATTGACTTATTAAGACACTATGAAAGACATGCCATTTTCTTATAAATTCTCACTATAAAGCTGTTCTCATAGTTCTCTAGAGAGCTTTGAAGGTTGGGGAGCATGGGTCAAGCTTGGGCTAGCCTCAGCTGGAGAGTATGGGGGGGGGGGTACTTTCCCTCTCATTTCACCTGAAGATGAGGTAGAGGTGTGAGGTGTTAAATTACTGCCTGTCTCCCAAGACGACTCCCAAGTTGTCCTGAGATCGTGGATATCGAGGAGTTTGAATATTATGCCCGCTTCTCTTCTCAACTCAGTTCTAACACAGCAATTTTCATTCATTTTAATGCCACTGAACGCAATGTGTTATGTGAGAGTGCTAAAAAAAACATTTTTTTCTTGTATCCAGCAAGGGCAGACAGTCCGCCAGCTGGATTAAATATTGTAGTTTAGCAGATTATTTTATAATAGACATAAAAATGTATGCACTCAATTACAAAAGAAAGTTTTAAAAAGGACATTATCTATTCATGCTGCTGTTTTTTAAATGAACTTTTTTTATGACAGCACCTTTTAGTCTGTTTGGTAGTATCAGCATCTGCTGTTTCATACAAAATTCAAAAAATCATTTTCAGTCCTGCAAATAAATCAGTTGTGCAAAACGAGAATCTGAACAAATTAGAATCAAACATTCAAAAATATGTAATGGGCCCTTCTATGCCAAATTGTTACATTAATTGGTCATATATAAACCCTTGCTTGTTTTTTGTGAAGCGTAAATAGTCAAAGGCTTCAATTAACCTAAAATACACCAGCACCTTGCAGGGGAAAGGTGTTACTGACTTACCGACATATGGATATGATCTATTTCTCAAACGAGCTTAAGTTTCACTGTAGTGCGTGAGAAGAGAAGATAAATTTTGCACGTGTAACATTATAGCGACTCATAAATAAAGGGTTACCCCTTGGTGCTTACAGTTTTCATTAAAATGGTCTGAGCTTCGTTATTGACACCATAGGTTGCCTATGCAGAGAAATGCAGTAAAATTTATCAGTGCACTTTCCTCACCTAATAAATCATCTAAACAGGGAACCATATGGCTGATAAGACCTTGAATACGTGGTTTCTGCATGTGAAGAGTCAAGTTGCTGAAAACTTGAATGATTACGGACTGTTCTGTCCCCCCCCCCCCGCCTTTTGCTCACTTATAATATCTTACACTTATTTTACACGCCATTTTCTTGTTCACCTTATCACCTTTTTGTCACTTGTTTTTGAAAAAAAGGGGAAGAAAGAAGCAATTCTGGTGTGTAAGGACGGAGAGTAGATAAGGTATTTTTACGGTTGTGTGCTGGTTACGGTGAGGGCCAGGGAGGTGCAGAGACTGATGGGAGGGGATGATATATGTAGTCGCTGTGTTCCAGCTCTCCTCTGGCCCTTTGTCATTAATCATGGCCATTAGCTTTTTTCACTTCTGCCTTGTCTGCACTGTGCCATCAAAAGCCTCCCTTTTCCCTCATATCCCACACCAGGAAAGGCCAATATTTTCACCAACTGCCAGTTTTTTTTTTTTTCCCCTTCCTACGAGAAAACGAGAATTCGAATTACAATTGAAGACAATAGCTATTAGCATGCGTTCACAACGAATCAATAGCTAAACGTAAATACTAGCTATGTAAATGTCCCTGTGTCTCTGTACCCTTTAAGAGATTTCATTTTTGTATTTTGAGGGTCTTCCGTTAAATGCAGAATACCGTCAGCTTTTTATCACGTTTTAACCAAAAAGAGAGAGAAGCCGTCATGCAAGTCGTTATGGTGATAGAACATCACCAGAAAGCCATCAGTTACTGTCACATTTATATGCAGCACATTTAATTTATTAACGATGTCTTCCTGGTGACCTACTTCCTGGTCCGTGGCACTCGTGCACCCAGAGGTTCTGTTATGACACTAAGACTATAGTGAAGGGTTTTCTGCAGCTAAAATTAGAATGTTCTTTTTCGTTCTCCTAACAGAGTTTCATTCATAGCAAAGCAGAAGCAGACACCAGGATACTGATCTTATACCTTTCCTTTGTGACTAACTTTGCTGTCTTTTTTTTTTTCCATTCAAAGACATATGATTTGTCTCTGAGTGGATGTCTACTCCAAATTGCTTACCTCGTCTCCGCTAATGAGAATAAACAACTGGTCACCATGCCGACCATCAAAAGTAATAAAGATATATAGTGAAGTGCTCATGTATAGACTGCTGTTTTCATTTAAAACTGAAACTGACATTTATACTAAAGTACCTGGATTCTAGGTCTCAATCGCCATGCGGTAATGATGTGCTTTTCGACTGATTGTTTCTAAATATGATATTCTTGTCAAATAAAATCATTTCCCGCTATGATGCTGAGTAATTATTAAGACATACTGCTTCTTAAAGTGAGTAGCATTGATTTAGTGAAACACTGCTGTGAAGAAAGCTTTCAAATGGTTTATTTAGTATTTGTTAGTTTCACGCTCCGGCCGAAACTGAATTTGTAGGACTTGTACTAGGCAGCGGTGAAATATTGTTGGTTGCACTGGTCCTTTGCTTGCATTAAAAGAGAGTCTGGCAGCAGTGATAGGTCATATTTGGAGCAGATCTCAATGGTGCATCAAATGTAATATCTTTATATTGCCAAGGTGGCTGATGACAACGTTGGCATTCTGAAACTCATGCATATGAAACTTTTGGGATTTGGAATCTGTAAAAACTTTATTTGTCAAAATAAGAAAAAAAAATGTTTATTAAGTCATTTTAGTTTTGTATGGAACTGTTCACCTATTCTTATTAAATAAGTTTCCCTCTGGTTTCAAATAATCAATGAATTGGTGTCATGTTGAGCAGCACTTTTGGCATTCATTCTTTCAGAAATTCTTTTGCTTAGGAAGTTATGTTCCTTGGGGTGGAGATTGCATTTCTGATAACCTATTGAACAACTTGGTGGGCTCACTTTGTGAGATATTTAGATACTAATTATACACTTGGTTTGGTGTGCTAAATTACCATTTACTGTAAGGGGAAAAGACAGTAACTGACAAATAGTAGGAATATTTGGAATTGCCTTTGGGTTTGATGCAGGGCGCACGCAATCACAGAATGCTCATCAAAACTGTATTCTTTGTTTATTTTTTTTACGCTGCTTTGTGTCACTCTTCCTAACTTTGATTAAAGGCTGTCCTTTTACCAAATAAGCCATTGTTTACATGCTTTGTTGAGTAGGCTTTTGTTTCTGGTTGGTTCGCTTAGCGCTTAAAAGTGCAAGTTTATGGATATCCAAACACAGAAACTGCAAGTCTGAGGGTTTGGAACAGCAGCATCAGCGTTTGTCTCCATTAGCCAAAGTGCTTCTTGTTAGCTGAGCCGCTACCTGAAAGGCGACTGATTTTGACAAGGTAATTTACATCTTTGTATAAAACTGTCACAGGCAGCCAAACAAATTCTTTCTGGATTAAGCTGTTTGTCTGTGCTGCAAACTAACCATCCAATATAACCAGCTGCGATTTCAAATATCACTTTTCCACCTTGCCCTTGAGAGAAGGAATTGAATACAATGTATAGAGCCAGATTGCTATACCCTCGCAGAGCCAACAATTACTGAATCATACCAATGTCAGTAATTGCACAAAGCCAACATAAATGCAACATAAACTGGTGACATCTGTATGGTGGGTGAATTTATGACTGAATTTGGGTAAAATGGCTGAGGTGACAGTTTTTTTTTTTTTCCCCTGGATTATTCCCTTTGTTTCAGACCTACAAGGGGCAGATCAGTCGAAGGCTTAAATTTACAAGATCTTACTCAGTTTAAGCTCTTTAGATTTTTCAAATTAAAATGAATTCTTCTTTCAAGGCCTGGATAAATCATTATACCAATATTACTATTGACTAAGTCTAGGAAATCCTTCTGATTTAGCGTTGGTACTTTACTCTGATGTGAAGGAAAAGTAGTTTCTGGAGTTCGCCATACTGTTTGTGTAGTATACAAGTTTATTGTTAAGTGTACAAGAATATTTATGTAATATGTGGATAGGCTGATAATCAACTGGATAGTAGGGAGTGATAGTTCATCATCACACTTTTAGTATCATAGGACTAAAATAAACATGCTGTTCACGTTGACAGTGTTATATTAAGGCTCTTAATGAAGTTAAACATTCAGTTGTATGTTTTTTTCTTTAAAATATGTAATATTAATATAGTTACATTCACACCAATAGCACCAATTACAAATAATCACGAATCCTTGTATCTCAGTTCTGCTGGATGTACATCTCCTTCAAGGGCTGTCAGAACACCTTGTAAATTAGAACATCTCCTTTTTGTTACAAGCTCACCATTTTCACAGTTATCTCACTGTCTCTCCGTACCTCTCTACACTTCCTGCAAGTCACATAACTAATCAGCATTCTCTACCGAGGCTTCAGCCTTGAGTCTGAGTGTAATTAAATGAACATTAAGCTCCTTCTTTCCTTTAAAGCCATCAAAAGCTGAAGACTCTAATATTACAATAATAAGTGTGAAGCAAAATCTGAATGGCATTTATATCCATTCCCTCATTCTAAATGTTTGATTTGCATAACTAGTTAAAATTATATCAGCGTGCCATATTGATTTAATTTCATACTGTTAATTAATAACGTTGTAAATGTGTCATTCCTTTTATCTGCTTTGGATTGGTGATAATGGCTATATTAGTGTGTTTTTACAGAGATGTACTAGTATTATCCTGAGTAAGGGCATTCAGGAATGGAGCTGCAATGCCTTATAACAGTGTATTAAATGAGGCCTTGATTGATTGTAGTTAGATGCAATTTTTCATTCATTCAGAATATTCTGATTTTTGGTTTACACTCAATTGCTAGTAATACTCTTGCCATGTTTTTGGTAATCCCTTCAGGATACATCTTTACGGCTGCGTTTCGTGTGGCTAGCATCAAAACAAAGAATTGATTTAATTAAATTACAAGGTGTTTACAAGGAATTTCAAGGTCTCCCACCCCCCCCAAAAAAATGTTTCAAGGAACTTACTTAATATTGCGACGGAAGGAACAACTGTAGTGTAGCGCTACGGATTTGCGGTTTGGCATCTAACAGCGCAGTATAATGTTTTGAAACTCTGGCCTAATTGCCACGCAAGCTGAAGGTTACCTCTAGAAAAATACATATGCAGAATGAGGCCCAGTTCTTTTAATGTGACTGCTCCATATGCCCAGGCATGCCCGCTTGGTAAGGCTACCGGCTGCATTAACTTAATATTCTTCCTCTCAGCTGTTCTCTCCTTTCGGCCTTTCTGTTTTACTGCCAAATTAGTTACCAGTAATTGCCAATTATGCTGATTCCCCCCCCCCCCCCTTTTTTTATCTGACAGCTTCAAAAAAAAAAAAAAAAAAAACTGGAGTAAAACTCTGCCTAAAACTGCACATTTCATTTCAACCACAGATGGTGATGGACACTTGGACCTTTAATGACACAACAATGAGCCAACTGAAATACAACGATTAGGGGAATAAATGTTAGAGGGGAGTTTTCTGGTACAGTTTGTTCATCTGAAAAGCACATTGTGGTCATATAGCCTTACTATGTGCAAAAAAAAAAAAAAAAACTAAAAAGGACTTCCTGGTTTCTATGCATTGACTCCATTATCCTCCACCTAATCATGATTCTGAATTAGACCTATTGTTCTGGAAAAGTAGAACCACGGTACTTCTCTTCCCAAAGGAATGTTCATAGGGTAGATGTTTTATTTCAGTCCTGCTTTACAAAGCATTCTACAATTATGCGATCTGTAAAGGACAATGGTCTTGAACAGGTACTGTGCCATTTAGTCATGATGGCCACTTGTGGTCCACATTGGACACTTTGGGTCATTGCTGTGCCTGCAAAAACCGTACCGCTTGTGTCTGAACTTTCCCAGAACTGGGGTTGATAGAAGAAAGACAGCAATTGTCATGAGTTTTGCAGTTGCTAAGCACAATTACCGATACCACGACAGCTGATAGATACATGCGCAGACATGACCACTGACTGGAAGCAGTATCGTGGTGATGGCTGATGTGCTGGCCCTGTTAATGTGGTGGACTTCAAACGACATACAACTAAACGTCCAGATGATACCATTTGGATGTGTCAAAGTATGGCTTAAATACGTTTGCAGTATAGTCCAATAAAACAATTAAACAGATACGTATAGCTTAGTGGAGCAGTTTGTCAAAGGCAAATGTTGTGAATAAGCATTTTGTGTGAAAGACAAACAGGATTGAAGCTGTGGAGAAGTTAAGGCTGCCTAAAATGGCAATCAATAAAGAAAATGAGACAGAAAGGCAGACTATTAAATGAAAACAGCAATTATTTGTGTTCCCAGGTGGCACATTTGGTCTGTCCCTATAACATAAAAACACAATGTCAAAAAAGACTGTCTTAATAGTGTCTGGAGCCTTCCACAATAGGCATGAATGTTAGGCTGGGTGACAATATTTAGCATCCAGACGGGAAAAAAGTACAGCTTGCTTTAGTTCCTTTTAAATTTAACAAAGCAAAACAGTTTTAAATATTTAAAATACAAACAGAAAAAATGATTAAGGATAAAATACGCTTGTCAGATTACATGTGTCCTGTTTTATATTGTGAGTTACTACTTAGGTTTAACAGTCATTGTGCAATGCATATATTGCACTTGTCCAAAACTCCGATCTTATTACTTACTAAAAAATAGAATTTCAGTGTACAGTATTTCAACTTAAATTGATTTAGTCAGTTCTTTCCGCAGCTCACAGTAGAGTCGGTCTATTTATTGCCTAAGGTGTGTAACAAGTGACATTCTTAATCATTACAAAATGAAAGAATATGGAATGAAAAATCTCATTTTTGGGGGAGCAATATGGAAGTAATATATAATATGTATCTGTCTATTACATGTCTGCAAACATATGAACAAACATAATTTTTATGAAAAATAACCTCCCAGTACCTGCCATTTGAAATGCCATTTTTTGTTTTTATTTTAAACATGATCACTGATACATTTTAAAATATTAGTTTGTTTATAACAGTGCTATTTAGTCTCAGGGATATTGTGGAATAGATTGTGTTTTATTGCCTATAATTTTAATGCTAAGTTTCCAAAACCTAATTGCAGACTCTTAATACCTTCTTAAAGAAGGGAAACATAATTCTTGGCTCAGTGACTCCTAATGTCCAGTTTGTTTGAATGAGTGCAAGTCGTTATTTTTAGGTACGGGACAAATAAGGCTTCAAAACCCGTGGTGGGTGGGAGTATCTTGAACTGCCAATCGATGGTGCTCCCACCCTTCACAAGTGTTGAAGCCTCATTTAGCGGCAGCATTAATTGGTTAGTTCAGGAGTCTCCCACCCACCATGGGTTTTGAACCCACATTGATTGGTTAGTTCAAGCTACTCCCACCCAGCACGAGTTTTGAAGCGTCGTTTGTCCCATCACTTATTATTTTAGATTTCTCCCGTCCTTGAAATTTAAACATTAATGTGGCAGTTTTCTTTTCCAGCACAGAAAATCGGTGGCCTAGCAGAAAGAAGGTGAAAGCTTTCCATGCTCTTTTTCCCCCTCACAGCAATATAAAGCAGAGCATAATTTGCAATCTGATAAGTGTTCTTGTGCATGCCAGCCCCATCCTATATATCACAGCCCAGCTCAGCTGTGGTTTGAGAGAAGTGAACTCTGGGATTGGTCTGGCTGAAGTTGATTAATAGGCCTGTGAGGGTGAAAGACTCCAGGGCCAAGCTGTAGGTCCATCCTAGTGGCATCTGATGTTGATTGGCTTTGTCCTGTGCGGCTGCGCTGGAAGAGCGGACATTAAGATTAAGTGATGCTGTCGTGTTGAGCAGCACTGCACTGCATCATTCTGGGAAGAGACAGCTGCGGTGGTTAATCCTTCATCACCAGGGGAGTGCTGCCAAGCACAGAGATATACAGCCAAAGATAACCCTCCATAACTTCTGCTAAAGATCGGGAAACTTTGAATTCACATCCATCTGCTTACTTCTCAGTGAAACGAGCGAGGGGGAAGATAGAATTAAAGAGAAGGTGGGATCGTTCTAAGTGGACCGCTGTGAGCAAAATAACCGCAGCGGTTTTTACGAGTGGTGTGGCTGCATTTTTTAAAGGAACAGTTGTTTAAAAGGAGAAAATCTCTACGGGTGTCTTTTTTTTAATACAGAAAAAAATGCAATAAATACCATTAAGTAGCATATGGATTGCAGAAATGGAAATTTTTGTCCTCAGAATTAATTGTTTTTGAATGCTTTGGGTAGGAATACACTAGAATTTTTTTTTTAGGTGTAATAGTATATTTTTACTTAATGAAATAGTAGAATTGAATTGTAATGGAGAAACTCATGCGTATGTATGTTTTAACGATTGTTTTTTCCATCACTATACACCCTTTGCGTATTGAGTAAATACACTCCAAAATGCACGTGCTCAGACTCTCCTGCTGCACCAAACACACACTCTTTATAAAATGCAATGGCAGTCTAATCTAAAGCCCAATGGTCGAGCCAATAGCTGTGTTTGTCTGTTTAAACGCAAAGCCCCACCAATGCGATAGCTGTAAATAAACTGTATGTGAAACTAAATGATTTTTATTGCCAATATTTTTAGCAGACATAAAAGTGAGACGAAGCATGCAATAGTCTTCAGTTTAACATTCATTCCAAATTAATATATTTTTCTCCCATGTGTTTTTTTTTTCTTTATCCTTCCACCTTTCCCTGTTGCAGTGTTGCTGGCAAATATCTGGATATATATTATATAAAACAGTGTGTATACAGCAGAGTCGGCTGGGTTTTTTTTTCCTTCTTCTTCCTGTGCACCTATTATTGGCGTCAGCATATTTCAGACTGCAGGGCCTTGCATGTTTGCAGCTGGTTTGATGCAGCTGTCAGGTCATGATTGATGAGTATCATCATTTAAAGTGTAAAAGAAAGCATCTCTGTGAAAGGACACATGATGAACTGCCGTCTGCCGGCCCGCTCGGCCACTGTTTACTGCCCAAACTCTCCTCCTTTCTCTCTCTTTCCACTGTCCTTGCCAGAGTCGAGAAAAGTCATCACACGCCGTCTCTATCGAGCCTCCAGCTTTCTAATATCACTTTGATAGTTGTCAGATCGTATAAAATGTCAAAATTCACGCGGACTGTGTGAGGAGATATATTTAGTACAGCTGGTGCATACCTACATAGTACCTCTGACAGTGACATATTAGTTTTGCTGTCTTTTGCAATCTGATATCTTTAAATTTGCCACCTTGTTAAGTTTTGATTAATGTGATTCCATTTCACTAAAGTAATTGGCTTGGCCTGTTGTAGAAAATAATCAGCCTTTCTACGGAACAAATGCTAGAACATGCTAATGAGGGAGAGAGTTCGTTAAATTGATGGCACGGAGTGACAGTTATTAATGATTGTTATGATAAACAGACGAGTGCGAATGAGGATGAGTCGGGCAAAAGTGACAGTTTAAAAATAACGGATATTGGTAAGTACTAACGAAGTAATACACTGTTAGGAAAACAATCATGCAAGTTGTCAAGGGAAGAAGTGTAATTACACAGCTACATAGGCTGGCTGGAAGGACTGCGACTTGGCTGGTAATGGATAGATTTTTGTTGCCAAGGGGGCGAAGAGTACTATTCTGTGACAGTGCACTCCAGATTGATAAATTAATTGGGTCTTTTTTAGGACATAAAGGATACTAGTGGCGCATATGTCGGGCTTGTTACTCTGAGCCTGAGGTGTCAAGTGACCCTTAAAGGGAAAACCTTATAGTGTGAGTGGCTGTTATGTGCTCTATTTACTCCTTCTGCTGTACTGTTTGGTCCTGTAGGGATTCTGTACTTTTTTTCTTAATGCATAGTGCCTGTGTAACACCTTATAACAATGATACACACTGATTTACATGGCCTGTTTTGTGAACTGAGAACTTATTAGTCACGAAAGAATTGTCTCCAAATCAGCATGATAACCAAACTTTTGGCCGACTGAAATGGTCCCATTCAGTGAGCAGTGTTTTTGTACAAATATTGTACATTTTTAGATTACCGAGTATGAGTTGTGAAAGGAATGAACATCAATACAATGAGGATAACATTTGTATATGCATACTTCTTAGGGTCAAAGTGGCATAAATGTGGGTTTGTCGTTTAAAGTAAAACCTAACATGAAGATCCCTTGAAATCTTGTGTGCCTCAGTCAAATTTGCTCAAGTGCAGAGCTGTTTGGGAGCTCATTGTTTTGCAGTGAAGATCTGATGACTCTGCTGACCTTCTGGTGAACTTTGTCTGCTGTTGATTTAAGAGCCACAGAGATCAAAGTTGTGTAACTCTATCGCTAGGTCCCTGTCAGTCGAATTGTAATCTAACTTCAGAATCATTTTTGCCATAAAGCCCTCAACTGGATATTGCAATCATCATTGGGTGTTAGTGGAGAAATAATTTTAACTGAATAAGTATATTTTTCCTGCGTTTATAACCTTTAAAGTTTTCTAGCTGCCTTTTCATAGCTTGCATGACTTTTTGAATGTTTTTCTTTGCCAGTGAGTTTTGGTGTTGAAGTACTTTATCAAATTATCCTACCTATCCACCAAAAAATCAGTGAAACTATCCCCAAAGCTCAAAATACTCATATTGTTGTGATTTAGTGATTTAATCTGAAATGTTATGTATGTTGGAAAGAAACAACACCCAGCAGCATAAATGAAAAATAGCAGCGAATTTCAATGCTTCATTGTCAGAGAATCCACCGATATTTTTCTATGACTTCTTAAACCTTAGCATACCTAGACAGTCTTAGCTATCTTAACAGACATTCATAAATTACCAGGAAAATTCTACCACGCTAATTCTGTGATCTGCAGAGGCAAAGGCGCTGCTCTGCTGCTGGTCTTTTTAACTGTATGTGCTTGCAGGCGTTTAAATCAGACCTATTTTCAACTGAGATTGTTGAATGCACGTCCTTGTATCAAAATAAGGTGATTTGTGCTCTGGTAAACAGTACTGAGCTCTTGAGAATGATGCTTTAAAAACTCTTCTGTGGTGAAAGTCCTGAGGAAAAGAGATTTTCTTCAAACAATTTTTATACCCTAATTTCCTCCCTTCGCTTTCTTTGTGTTGTGTTAGGGCTAGCAAAGGCATCTTCTGTATAAATTCTGGAACCGGTCACCATGTCCCATAGATTACAATGTTAAATGGATGCTGTTAACGTGGACAAGAACTTGCTAATGATCACATTTGTGACTTTGTCATGGCTGCGAAGCTGAAGTGAATGTCAAGAAATTCACAGCCTTACCAAGTTATTGTGAAAATTAGTCTCAAATCTATCAAAATCTGAAGTGCCTAAAAAAGCATCGTTACATAATTTGGTGCAAAGTAAATAAGCAGCTTTTAAAATTAAGGATGCCACATACTACAGTTTGCCAGTCACTGCTATGCATTGCATGATAGATTGCCTTAAGTGTCTTAAACACCTTGCACAACATAGCCACAGTCTATCATGTGGCTGTCTTGGCTGTGGCACTCTGGAGTCCTCTGAACTCTCCTGCGCTCATCTGGGTTCAAATCATTTACCCAGTCTGACCAAGGGCTTTTGTGTAATGGACTACAGCTGTGTCCCATCCCTATTCACAATAAGAACACCTTCTTCCTGTATTCACTCCACTTGAGGGAGCACTCTGCATGACGTTTTATTGACGTCAACCACAGGGGCCTTTCACAATAGAGGTGATTGAAGAAGGAAACTGAAAATCTTAGCCTGGAGCACCTTACTTTTTCATCCACGTTTGGATATATGTCAGCAAATAGCCTAAAATGACAAATCAATTAGGGACAGTTATATGCATAATGAAGGTGAAATTGTTACATGTAGTAGGTCTATGTCAAGTGATTCACTGCCAGAATATGGATTATCTGGGTTTTTTTTTATATTACTTTGTCATAACTAAAGACATTGAGGTATAAATGCTTTTAAACCACCAAGTGGAGTCTGGAAGTAGTCTAGGTAATGTTTAACGGTGCTGGGCTGTTTTCTGCACCCTTGGCAGCAAAGCAATGACTTCTACGTGTTCCTTTGGAGAGTGGGAAAAGTGCAGGATTGATGCAATGTGGTCCCCCTCCCTTGCTTAATTTGAATTTGAACAACCTTACCCAAGGCCCCAGCAATTTAGTACTTTAAACCAGAATGAGGAAGTGAGCATTTCTCCAGATGGAAACGGGGTCCTGGGTATCTGAGCTGACTACTGCAAAATGTCTTCACTGTCCAGTAAGAGATGGATGGTTTCCTGCTTGCCAGCAGTGAATCCTGAAATGTTGATTCTCCGATAGGCATAGCAGTGATTGAAAAGAGACTTAAGCTGTTGTACAGGCACAGATCTGAGGAGTACACTTCAGTTAGTGCACCTAAAGTATACACCCAGAAAAAGACAGCTTAGTATTTATAACTGATTAATAGGATTTTTAAATTATTAAAAGTATTTTCACATCCCATCTAGTTTGTAAGCCACCCTTGAGCCCTATTCTGATTGGGAGAAGGTCCAGGCCCCCCTGTGACCATGATCAGGATAGGCAGTTAGAAGATAGATGGATAGGTGGGTGGGTACTTTCACCAGAATGGTGACCATTTAGTGCTAAGTACCTATAAATAGGAGACCTGGAGCATGTTAAAAACCTGTTTAAAGAAGCATTTTATTTCAGAATCATAGCTAGAACATCTGGGTTTTAAAATATGTGTAGAACATCATAAGCACTTATCCACTAATAGGAATCAAAAGTACAAGTATATGCATTTATAAATACGAAAGGGTAAATATTAATGTGATGTGTATGGTATGAGAGACTGGGAGAAACACTATAAAGAACATGGACACATCATATACAGTAGGATAATATAATTTTCACAAGATTAGATCGATACACAAACCATGCTTTGACCAGTTTTCCTTTATGGAAATCTGAAAATTACAGCTAAGCAGATCTGAAACGGAGGTTTGTGCAAAGCCTAGAAGCGTAAGTCTTACTTCATCTGCTTCAGCCTCTCGGTATCTTTGAATGAGTTGCCTACAATCTGTCAGCCATTTTTGCTTCTGACCTCTGCTAAGCATATTTTGGAAATTGCACATTACCACCCATATGACTTCCTAATTAATAGTTTTTGCTCTTATTTAAACCTCTTATGTGACTGCCATCAAGACGTGGTTGTTAAACACTGAATTATTGTTGCTCTACTCTGCTAATGTATACACATGCTTTAAATAGTGTAAAGCCCATATCTCATTATTAAATCTAAAAAAAGTTTACACTTTTTACTATTCACATTAAAAATTGATTTTATGTTGTACAACAAATGACAAATGCTTTAAGGTTTTTACATGCATTTTGCTGAATTATGGCCTCCCCTTATTTTATTATTCTCCATTTTTTTTTGTTCATTTTTGTAGTCCAGCCACTAGGTTTTGTGCCCCAAGGGCCCCTAAAAATGACAAAGCTAACGTGGTTACTGCTGGGTGACTGTCATTGTTGGTAGAGTACCTGTCAGTTCTCAGTTTTGCCCAGGTGTGAAACAGCGTTGGCCTGATGTCTTAAGTCACTTGCAATTAATGTGAACCATTCATGCTGCCAGGGTAGCTATGCTTTTTAAAAGATTCAGAAGACATTACTTGTTGTTGTTTTTTTTTTTTTTGGCCCCCTTGAATTGCGATTTTGAATACGCAGATTTCACATTTGTGCTGAATTGTGAGGGTTTTATTTTAACTGTGAATGTCAGTGTTATACATGCACATAATGTGGAATTTAAGGGTAAGCATGGGGGATTTTTAAAAGCCACATCAGAGCCTTTTCCAGTTTATGTGGTGAAATACGCAGTTTATAGGAGTGAGAAAGCGCGTGTTCATGTTGGATTTCCGGAGTCCTGAATAAAGGTAAGGGAACTGAATGCAAATGTCACTCATTGCACCATGACAACCCCTGTCAGGTTTCCCCTGCTTACCACCGACTCCTGCTGCGAGAAGAAGGTCAGATGCAGCGAAAAAGTTCACGCAGCTGCTCGCTGTCACTCCGGGCTTACTTCAACACCGTCGCTCTGGCTGAGACTTCATGCTACGCCTCCAATCCCCAGCTCATCCCCTGTCAAGCCGTTACTGTACACCATAGGACAAGGAGCCCACCGTGAACCACCAAACTCCCAGCCCCATCATAATGAATCTAATTACAATGTTGATATGCGTGCCACTTTAGTGCCAGTGATGATTACACAAGTATAAAGGCTGAGGATCTTTGTCAGGTTCTGTTCCAAAGCATGCAATAGGTATGAGGTTCCTGCTCCTCCGACCTTTATATGAAGTACAGTATATCCGCATCACCTCTTCTCTCGCTTGCAGCATAACTTGATAACATTTGGCTCATAGAAAAGATTTCTGGACCCGATGACAACTTTCCGTTGAGATGCCATTCAGTGTTTTCTTTTAGAGTCAGAAGTTAACCTTCAGTTGCTTAGCAGTCAAACAAATAACATTGTCTCAGATGCACGTGTATTTGCAAAAGTTTTTTTTTTGGTGTCGAATTTTCCATTTCTTTGATTGCCTGTCAGGAGAATTAGTTGCAGTGGTACTATAGACTTTAGAGCAAGGTATGGCTATATGAAGAATCTGGCTCTTGCAAGTTCTTTGTGTTGCATCATATCTATGTTTTCCTTGCCTTGTGCCCAGTGCTGCTGGGAATAAGCTCTGGGCTCGATATAACCCTATGCATGATAAACAGTTATAGAAAATGGAGGGACGGACAGATTCTTTTCACATCTACCTGTTTCAGATGATAATTTATCTTTAAGTACATTTCTCTGTTTTTCATTCGCAGAGACAGTTAGGAAAAAGTATATGATCGAAGTTGAACCCTTTCAGTTATTCGTGAAGAAAAAAAAACGCACCGTAGATTATGTAAGAACAACGCTGTCGACCACCAGCTTTCACATTTGCCTTTTTGACAACATTATCAAAGTTTGCCCAGTAACTGCTGTAGCCAGTTGTTATTCACAGGAGAGATCGTGGGTGGCAGCAGAAATGGGTGAATGTCAATTACATTATCAGCTCTGGTCATTTGTATAGTTTCACTTAAAAAGTAATCTGCTGGATTACCAGAGGATTAAGGTCGTGAAGGCTAATACAAATAGTGAAAAAAATGTTTGGCCACATTATATGTATATAGGTATTATATAAACTGTACCACTTGTTGCAAAAAGAAAATTCCACACCTTACCTCCCGCATAGTTCTGAACTGATAGAACTTGCTTTGCCTATTTGCGCGGCAAATATTTAGTTTTTAAAATGACTTTCTGTAGATACATACTGTATATTATAAATAACCTAATCTCTGCCTGTTATTTCTGCTTACTCTATAGTTAATACTGTGTGACATATATGTGTATGTTTATGAAAAGTAATGTTCAATAACATTCATAAATGTGGATAAGGTAAAGAAGTGAAGTAAACTTTTTTTGTGGATTTTCAAAGGCACATTTAAAATTATGAGAGCTGTGGATCGAATCAGGCTCTTGGCACCAAAGAGGATAATAGTTATGGCCATACACTCCGGGTACTCGGTACTGTATGTAATTATCGTAATGACTAAAAGTTTGTAAAAGGCGAGGGAAAGTGTTTCAGTCGGGGGGGGGGGGGGGGGGGGGGGGAGGCCCCCTGGGGAAAACGGGGAAGAAAGGGGGGGGGGGAGGGGAGAAAGGAAGGGGGGGGGGCCCCCAATTTGCCCACCGGGGGGGGGGCGGGGGGGGGGGTCGAGGGGGAGGCCCCCT
>JAACJT020000035.1:6224128-6252364 GCA_009936485.2 Gymnarchus niloticus
GCCGGGGGGGAGCGGGGGGGGGCGCAGGCGCCCAGACGCGAGGGGGAACCCACAAAAAAGGGGGGGGGGGGGGGAAAAAGAGAGGGGGAGAGGAGGGTTTTTTTTGAATGGATAGGAGGGGGGGAGGATGAAAATACCGCCTTTTTTTTAGATGTGGAATATTTGGAGTTCTAAAATTTGAACTTCTTGTAAAGATAATGAATACAGTATTGCTAATTGGTAAAATGTCTTTCATGCGAACCATCTGTTCGCATCTTGTTTACAGTACGCGAGTGCCAGCTTTTGCTTATTAATCATGCTTACACACGTATCTTAATTGCTCCCCGTGTAGCTGCTCGGTCCCGAACTCAGAAGTTGACCTTTCTCTTTTTATTCCTTTAAAACATTAATCATACAAAATCAACGTTAACGTGGCAGAGGCACGGAGCAGCTACCCAGACTTCTGAACACATGCTAACAGACACGTACCAAAACCTGACTTTGTGCCAGCATTCAGGCATAACTTAATTAATGACTTGCATATGCGCATTCGTTTGCCGGACCTGTAATGTAAACTGGCGCCTCGTTCCTGTACTGTCTGCCTCATTCGATGCTGGATTATGTCAAAGGCACTGGGTCTGTGAAGGTGCCATTGTTCTCTGCATATGAACGGCTCACTCATGTGAAAATGGCTTGGATTTGACACAAACCATCTTACACACTAGCCGCTGAGAATGAGGCCACTTTTTTAAAAGAAGTGTAATAATTACATTAACAGCACTGCACTGAATAATTTGACATTTGCGTCGTGCCATGAGGATATGGACGAAATGTGCAAAAACTGAAATAGCATGACTTCATTATTAATTTAGTTGGTATGTAATAATGAATGTAGGAATACAAACCGTGATGGGGGGACAATTCTAAATGACAGAGTTTGAACACATCAAGAAAAGGAGGATTCTTTCTAGTGGTCGTATGACGTGTTTGACAACTCCAGCTGAGTGAAAGCTGTCACCCGTCAATCAAAGGCATGGCTGTCATTCTGTAATGCCATTCACTCGCTGAGTGGGAATTTCACTTCTCTGGTACATTTTCTCCGATCTCACAAACATGGCCCAAACCAGTTGTCATGAATCCACATTTGTTTCCCGGTGTTAATTGAAGTTAATCTTGTTTTCTTGAAAGTGACGGTAAAATGTGATTACAGCCATTATTCAAAATTACAGCTGATTATCTCTACTGGCATTTTTGAGGCTGGAATATATCAAAGTGATTTATGATTTTTCATAATTAAAGTTATTAATGACATGTGAAGAACGGTGGTGTTAATTGTCATGCGTCTCTATTGCGTATCCACATATTCATGTGGGCCAACGACACGCCACAACATTATTAAAACTGTACCAGTATGTACATTTGATCTCATGGCATGCAAAACATAAAAATAATCCAGGCCTTTGAAGTAAAATTTATGTGCTTCTTAGCTTTAGTCAAGCCCCACCCATCATGGCTGCAGGAGATTCTCTAATAAAAATGTGCGGCTTTAGCTAAACAACAGTGTCTCTTTATAACTGGTTATCTCGATTCACTCCCCTGAGTATAAAATGGATGATTAAGTATATCCCTCAGCAGAAACATTTGCACACAGTGTACATGTTGAACTTACGAGTGTTGTGTATTATTGCGTATTATCTGCCATTAGTCGGTGATATTACAGGTAATGGACTCTGTGAGGGATTATGATACTGACTTGCATGCTATGGTTTGGTCATGTAATAATACAGACACTGGATTTGCATATAAGTACATTCTTCTTTCTGCTTATGCCAGATCTTCTCTGATGGCGTGTCATGATTCTGACATGCGTTTAGAAGTAACAAAGAAAAAGAAACAGTACGAGTTTGTGAATTCTGTGTGAAGGCCTCAGTGAATTTTTATGATCAAAACTGAAGATATTGCTTTTTATTTTCTGGTACTTTCAGTTATTTTGTTATAAGAAGCTATCCGCCTAAAGGTTGTATGTAAAATAAGTATTGAGTATGTTCATAAATGTTTTCGAGCAGTTGACAATGCTAGCCCTTTCTCTGGCAATCACAGCAGCCTAATGTTTGACTAGAATGCATTCAAACAATGCTGAGGTTCTACCGACACCTGGTTTCCTATTACCATCTGAATGGAGTCGGCATACACATTAAAGCTCAGTTTAGCCTTGCTGAGGCCTGCAAGGCACCTTAGATCCATTGATGTCACAGGGTGAAATTAAAACCTGCTTTCAAGATAAAATGCCGTGCAGTTAATTTTACTGTATTTCAGATGGTTAAAGTATGTTTGTCATAATTAAGTCGTTAGTTTGACTAGCTTATGATGTCTTGGCATGCGCTACTCATTGGCTGCCAGCTACACTCGGAGATGTGATGCGCTGTGTGAGCGAGGCAACTGGTCCACTGCCAATGTTTGCAACTCTTTATGAGAATGCCCTATCAAACTACGGAGACACATGGTATTGATTAAACAACAAGGCGAGCCTTGCTGACTTTGATGCTTTTGGGCAGAATACCCAAGTCTTTAGAAACGATATGCTTGCGTTGTCTCCTGCACAGTTGACACCCGGTTCTTAAAGGTAAATGCGGCTGGCGACTTTTGACCCAGATGAAACAATGCGCTTTGATGTGGCATTATATACTTCTCTTAATTTAATTGCCGTCCCATTGCCAAAATAAAGATACCTGAAAGAATACCTTTTTTAAAATTAATCTGCCAGTTAATTCAGTGACTGTGTGAGGTCTGACTGTTCGCAAGAATCAACTTTCAGCCAGAGGTTTCCGTTTTGCGGGATAGGCAATACCAACCCAAACCTGACCCGCCGCTTTCTTCCTTCAACTGGCCGTTCACAGAAATGCTTTTTCTGAAACTTGTAACTTGTAAATTAAATTTTTTTTTGGCGTGAAGAGAGTAGAATGTGAATGACCAAGTAAAGCAAACATAGAATACTGTGAAAGTTTAATACCCAGCCTTCCAAAATATTATTTGGAGAATTATAATCATGAAGATGGGCCTTTTAAGTATGCTGCTTTCAATGTCGCCACAAAGCACGAGATTCCAAGAGGCACCACAATGTCCTAAAGAATATTTCAAATTTATACATTGTAATAGAGTTACATTTACTTCAAGCTTATAATTATTTAATTTTGGATCAGCTACAGGGCAATGCTGACAATCTATCGGCATTGTGACGTCAGACTTTGTTGTGAGTGCCCAAAACTGAATTGAATTTCTTTTCTTGTTCAGCTAATTAACATGATTTATGACCATTCATGGCTTGACAGCTCACCAAAGCTAAGAGAAGATTGGCTTCCCTCCAAAAACAGGTGCTGCTAGGCCAAAGCAGTTTCCACTGTGCTGGCGTTCAATCAGCATGCAATTGTAAATTTGACTACGATGCTTTGAACTGTTCACCCCCTTTATATCTCAGTTCATTGAGGGTCAGGAGTTCAAATCCCAGCCTGAAAAGTTGAAATCTGGGCTCTGAACTCTTGACCCATTTAATGTAAATGGGAACATGTGAGGTGACACGGTGGCTCAGCAGATATGACTGGTGCCTCACACCCCCAGAGCTGGGGGCTTTGAATCTCCTCTCTGTGTTTGCGTCTACTCGCTGTGTTGCGGGGGTTGCCTCCTGAGGTCAAAAAACATCCATTTAGGCCCAATGAACATCTCTGAGTTGCATGTGGTGTATGATTGTGTGTGTGTGTGTGTGTGTGTGTGTGCGTGTATACAGTCTGTGATGGACTAGCATACTGTCCAGGGTGTACTCCAACCTTACCCTGTGATGCCTGGGATAGTCACCTGACCATGTAGCTAGAAGATGGATGGGAACTAGTGGGAACAAGTGCTCCCATTCCAGGATCCCACAGGTGAAGTAACCTAACTTTAATTGCGTTCAAGTGAGTCACAGTTGCCGTGAGAGGTCGAACGTGGAAATGAAGTGCTACTTCTTGCCAAGATCGTGTTTTGTGCTGGCAACCTCTGCTGTTTTCAAGTCTGACTTCAAATCCAACCTGCCATTTTGTACGTCTTGCCATCTACTCTCAAATGCATTGCCGTTGGGCGGCACTTCAGAAGTGTTATTGTTGAATTTCACAAGGTTACTGGGTCATACTTGTTGCATTAAATCATGCAATGCACCAGCTTCAACAAACGTACTAGAAAAGATTATGAAGAAAACTTGGCCCTTTTCATAGTAAATATAATGCTGTATGTAAACACAGAGAGCACACACTTCATTTTATTCCATTGCTTTTAACCAATATTAAACTGGCTAATTCAAGCAAACCATTTCCTTGTTAAAACAAGAGGAAAAAATTAAATGTCTGCAAGCAGATTTTACGATCTGATAAAAAATACCATTGACAGTTGGCTGGGTCACTGGCTGCCACTGTTAGTCTGTTGAAGGTTTTACAACAGAAATGCAGTTATAGCTGTCAAGTTGTTGAGCAGTTTTCACTGCAACATTATCTGCTGAGGTGTGTTCATTATGAGAACACTATTCTAAGTCTAGATTTTATTGATATTGGCACTTTAAGTGACCATTAGAGCAGAATTGTCAGTCTAATTTTTCAACATATAATAAATGACAATTTTTGGCCGCATATTTCAAGTTGATCTGTTTTTTTTTTTTTTTAGAAGAACAGAGATTATGTCAGAAAACTACAATATTACATATTAAATTCTACACATACCAGTTTCTACTCTGAAGGTGTTTCAGTGTCAGTTTAGAAAACAGTCTGAACTTAACACAAATATTAATGTGGCAAATTAACTGAAAGAGTAGGGCCAGCGTTAATGTCAGAGAGAGGTATTACCCCAGAGTGCCTGAAGGCCTGACATCATTTGTTTTTGACCTTGAGAAATTCTACCATGAAGCAGGATGTAGCTCGTCCAGTTGTGTGGAATTTTGTTTGTGCCTGCAACCATGACAAACTGTAGGTAGAGTGTCTCTTAATGACTGATTTATGGTTTACTAGAACCATGTTAATTACACACTGTATGTGCCAGTTGATGTATTACTTTCAATACTGCAGCTAAAAGAAGACTTGTTACCATACAGAGAAAGTAAGGCATATTTCATTGAAATTATAAAAATGTGAGAGAAGTGAGAGCACTTTTGATTATAACAGCACAGAATTTATTATTACGTTCATTTTAAAAACTGTATATTGCACATTATTAAATTGTTTTTTGAAATGTGCAGACAGTCTGGCCTGTACTAAACTTGGATGGTGAAAGATACTATTTCTATTTATGCATTGGAAAAGTGGTTGTAAGATGGATGGATGAGCTATGTGTATTTCATTTTAATCATTATTTTTCAGAAATGTCTTAACTGTGATTTATTTACCACTTTCCATAGGTCTAGATGAAGGAAATGTAGCCACTTTAAGATGAATTTTGATTCAGATTTCATAACATTTTTCCCTGTAACAAACAGGGGAATACTGTATACTCAGTTTTTATGAAATATCTATCCATTCATCCAAATTCTAGCAGCTTATCCCGAACAGCCTCATGGAGGGTCCTGCAGCCTATCCCAGGCAGCATAGGGCACAGGGCTTGGGTACACCCTGGATGGGATGCCAGGCCATCACAGGGCACAGGGCTTGGGTACACCCTGGATGGGATGCCAGACCATCGCAGGGCATGTTATGAAACAACTACTCGGTAAGTAGAATTCAGGGTGTTTGAATGAATGAATGAATGAATGAATATGTTCCTGATTCATGATTCTTTGCTAACATGATACAGCAAACTGCAATCTTTGAGAACCCCAAGTTGAAATACTATACATTTTGTATACAGGGTGACAGTTTCAGCCTGATAGAATCCATTAGCATCACATTTTCAAAGGCCTGTTACTATAGGCCCTCTTTTCCATCAGCAATAGTCTAATTAAAAACCCACATGCCTACTGAAAAATTATTTACTGCAATCAGTAGAGTTGAATGCACAGCATACAGGAATGCTCATCATTCTTGGCCTCAACCTATTCAACCTGTTTGGCTTTTAAACCGTCAGTCTGGTGACATGTTGCATTCAGCACACCCATAATACTCTGTACGGTGTCTGATGTCATGTTTATATTGTTTGAACAGCAGCCATATGTATTTTACAATCTTATTTCATTATAAGCATGAACGAATCCCTGTGTCACCATGCTATAGTTTTGTTACTGGGTGCTAGTAACTTTCTCTTGTAGCCGAACCAAAAAATACAGTTTCCTTCATAAGGACCTGGTTGACATCTAGCATATTTGTCACCAAAAGGTGAAAAAGTATGTCACTTGTGTCAGGTCAATTCATGAGCCATGTCTTTCCTACAAAAATGAATAAGCTTCCTTAAGATGCATTTCAGTTGGAACTTGCCTTTTATGACTGTAAACAAATGCATTTGGCCCCTATACGATCCTGGCATGTTTAACCATCAAAAAGATACCTAATGGGCTTAAAAAACTAAAATTCACCGAATATTTTCAGAGCAAAACACTTCAGTTGCTTCCTAGACAACAAATGACATTTGCACGCAATAACGCCTAAGTGGACTGGTGTTGAACCAAGGCATACCAGGCTCAGTTTATTTGTGGCTCCATTCCAATAAGGAGGCCAGAATATGGAGTCTGAAATGGTGACATGTGAAAAAGGTGACTGTCACAGGGCTGGCCTAGTTAAAATGCTTCATTAGTGGCCTCAGCACTAACGCCATTTTTCCACTATCTGCCAAGCAGGAATGAGGCTGAACCAGTCCAGATTTATTTGGTTTTTCAATACAATCCAGAACCCAGACCGGTGCTTTGGTAGTGATGTTGAAAACAAACAGAAGGTCACTGGGTAAGCCTAGTTAAAATGATCGATTGCCGTTACACTAACTAATCTCATGACATAGCATCTAAATTGTGTCAGAAAATGGCAATAAACAACCCTAATGCATGAAAATACACTCCAGCTTGATTTAGAAGCCAAATAAACGAAACCTATCTTGCCTGTTACGTCAGTTGGAAAACATTGGAACCTTAAGTGACGAATTACAAAGTAGCTACGTGTAAATACATGTACAATACTAAAGGTAAAAAAGCAGTAAAGTAATGGCCAAATATTATAAATATCTGCTGTTTTTGAGAACCGTCTGGACTCCAAATGGCTATTTAAATTTTAGAGTCATGGCTTGCAAGTAAACAAAACACAGCTTTAAAGACTTGGCTAAGCAAAGATGTGCTTCTGTTGTGTAATGTGCTTCTATATTTTGTTTCTACACGTCATCATTCTCGTAGCATTCTAGAAATATGTTATCTTGCACTTCATTTAGTATTTTGCATTCAGTGGGCACAAAATATCTGTACTGAAAAAGCAGTAGTCAGACACAACTCGATTTATTTTTAATTGACCATAACTTTGATGCTCTGTGATAGGACTGAGCTGAGCAAGTATGGCAGAACGTTGCAATTAAGTCTTTTATTTTTTCCTCATTAGTTGTTTTAAAATAAAGAATATATTCAGGCAAACCAAAGTATACATGGGATTATTCACGTCCATTGCTCTCTGTCAATTATTTACCTTCCTCGTGTTCTTCTCTAGAATGCGGGTAATACGGAAACTGAGATGATGATTGTTGTTGTGCATATATAGATAAATGTAAGTATATGTACCATATGGACATGTCTACATGTACGTACAAGAGCAGACACGATCACACATGCATGCATCCACGCATGTAACGCATCTTTTTAAGCATCCCCGCATTCTCTCGTCCAATCAGAATGACTTATTAATCTCCAGCGGAACAAGACTTTCGGCTGGTTATATAAATGAGTGATTTCGGCTTGCGCGACGCTTGTCTGCGCCACACGAGTGATATTGTCATCAGTGTGTTATTGCTTGCTCCGTTTTCTCCTGTCAGGATGAATTCTATCCCAGGTGTGCGCAAGGTTCAAATGAGGAGCGCCCAATATTATAAAGGAGCAATAATGAGTTTCCCTCTGCTTACGATAGATCTGCGTGATATACAACTTGCAATTAAGCATGGCTTGGTGGTTCAGTGATTAATGTTTATAGGATTCCTAAAGGGGCAGCATGGGCCTACTGTCACATCCTTCATGATGTTTACAGCTTCGCATGTATTAACAGGAAGACGGAGAGGGCCATTTACAATTCTGTAACCTTTATGACAGTGAACTCCTTAATCAACATTTTATTTCTTTTGTAGCACTTTTAGTCATCTACAAATGTCAAAATAAAATAGGCCTATGAAATATTCAGAATCAGCATCTTAAAAACGGACATTTGTGATTTACTAGGCTCTGCTTTTACATTTGTTGTTGTTGGGACTTTTAATTTTTATTTAAGGACAGTCCTAATAAATGGACTCACGTCTCCGAAATGTCAAAATTAGTCACTGCTCCAAGCAATCTGAACAGACGACGATAAATTTATACAGGTTTTATTCATTTTAACTGTCATTTGTTAGTTTTTTTTTTTTTTTACATGAAATGTGGAAGTGTCTGAAGTTGTTGTATTTGTGTTGTTGTAGTTGTAATTGTTTATTGTAATCAAAGCAGAAACAATTCTGCCATTTTCAGGGCCTAGACTTAAGTCTTCGGCCATGACAGTAGTGTATTACCGTAGTCCTTCATCAGCTGGCAATCCAAATTACAATACCTTGTGACTTACGTCAACGTGCCTGTTTTTATCCATCTTGGTCCAGCAAATTCACTGGATGTTTAGCTGTATTTCTGGTCGTTACAAGCTTAAACGCAAAGAAAGAAGTACAGTATGTGTGATATGCATTTAGTTTTTACTGCACATACTAAGTATTATTTCAGTTACATGGCAGCTAACGATTCTGGGTTAGCAGAATGTTTTTAAAACATTGTTTTTAGGTTGTTAGAATGTTTATGTCCAGGACGTTCCAGGAACATTATTTTAAAAACGTTCCTACAACGCTCTTTTTTTGGTGAAGTTTTCCTATTCACGTTTTAAGAATGTTACAGTAACGTTAGATATATAAAGTTGCAACTGAACCTTTTATGAACCTAATGAGAACGCTATTGAAAGCTGTGGGAACATTCCCAGTATATAGTATGTATTGTCTTTTCCCGTAGTTAAAAAGTTTTTGATCAACAATCATATCTCTTCAATATATTTCCAAGTACTTTATAGTCAATTTTGCCTCAAACTGAAAAAGAAACATTCATTGACTGCATCGTTTAAAAATAGGTCAAAGTTTACCTGTAATGTCCTCAAGGTCCTAGTGCCCAGAGTGTAGGAAATCGTGCTGGCAACGAACAGAGAGGGGCACTTAAAATCACATAGAGACTAGAGATGGGTGGTTTGATTGCTTCATTTCCCCTCTTACTTTGAGGCCTTCTGTGCCAGCTGGAGCTTCCGGGGACGTTTTCTTTTCCTGTATTTCTCGTTCTGCGTGTGTTTTTTCTTTTCGTTGCCTTTGTTTAAGTTTCATGAGCTCAGTAAACCATAGCTTTCAATTCCCTTGTTCTAGTGTTTCTCTTAAGATCAGGAGTGATGAGCAGAAGGTTTCAGGCTCAATCCTTGAGCAAAGGGCTGGCGTGACAGGGATTATTATTTATTTGTCATCTTGGATGTAATAAGCTGTAGGTACAGCATGGAGAGCCCTTGATTTATTGCTCTGTCGACTGCCACTAGCAGGACGTCTGCTCTGCTGTGCAGGATGAATACCAGGCTGTCAGCTCTGTCGATCCGTCTCTGTTGCCTGCTCCCCTCAGAACACCTTCCCATTTCATGCCAGAATACATAAACAATCTTTCATTATTTTGATGCCTTTTTCATATTTGTTCTTCACAGAACATGAAGTTTGAATTTATGGTCTGCCTTTATATTATTTAACCGGACTACCCGCATTTTCCGGGCTTGCAGTTTAACACTCAGAATGATTCCTAATCGTATTTTGTGCCCTGGCTTTATTTTTATTGGAAGACCAGTAGCCAGGAATAACGCCGCCCTATGGATATTTGTAAATTTATGAAGTACACGGTTTAATGTGCACAGTGTGCAGCTTCAAATGAGCTGGGTACGGAAGATAACACTACATTTCGGAACAGCATTAAATGTTGAACCGTTTCATTCATTCTTTTTATATATAAATTGGAAATCTAACTTGCCGTAGTGGAATAGCTTATGCACTTCAACTGCAATTTTCAGCTGTCCTTGCCACATCCCTCTACATTAGTGTCAATTTTAATGTAATGCATGGACTTACACCAGCCATGATAGACATCTAATATCATGCTCTCCTGGCGCTTAATGGCATAATAGAGACCCTAGCGTGTTTTGACATCAGGAAATTTAATATTTTGTGCTAAACTGACCCATTTTGTTGCCCTGTTCCCTATAGTAATCCAACAGTATCCTATAAAATGCCCTCCTCTGCTGTTCCTAATAGGTGATGTCTTAATCTTGTTAAAGTCGCCGCTCCTACGGATAGGGATTGTCGTGTCGAAATATTGCTCGATCGGATATACGTGTTTAAGGCAACCGGAGTTCTTTAATTGCTCTTTTACTTTCCGTTTCCCCGATATTACTGTTTGCTTGGGGGGTGGAGAAGGGTGAGGGAAGGTAGCAGGGTGGGCGGGTGTTGTTAGAGTGGAACAGACTTCGTACACAAGGAGCTTATTCAGTTGAGGGTTTATCTGAAGGCGGGCATAAGTGAGGCATCAAAGAAAACACTTACCCCACCAATCATGTACTGGTGCAGAGGCACAAGGGCACAACGGCAGCTAATTAATATGAGAAGCTTGTTTCACATCGTAATAAAAGACTGAGCAGTGTGCTGCATCACGCCAGAGTTCGCATTTGTTGGGCTTTCGTACTGTAATCTATGAATGTTAACAATGCACCCAGCCAGTGATGTTGAACACAGAGCGTGTAATAGCAGAATTAATATCTGAGAGTGTTGATCATTAGATATAAGAATATCTTTTTGCACAAAAATGTGTTAATGACAGGAAAAACAGCAGCCTCTCTCCCCTCCCACTTGGGTCTAAAATGTCATTTGTTATTTCTCTGCTGGATATCTATCAAGTTTATGGGTTAATTTTTCTGCGGATTGTTATTTATGGGCTTTTGTTTGTTTTCAGCCATCATTACTAACAATACGGTTAATAGCAATCATTAGTTATCCAGTGTGTGTGTTGATGCTTCAGATGCAGGCAGTGAACTGAGAATACTCATTTGGTAGCTGAATAAAGGTTTGACAGGGGCCATTTATAATAAGCTCATTCTCTAATGTCCAGCCTATTAATAACATTTTGTTGCTGTCTAATTAGTTGTCTAATGTGAATGGTCTCCCAGTGAAGAACATTTTTTTTCTTTACTGATTTGAGGGGGAAAAAAAAATTGTGTCACAAAACAGTCATGTTTGAAAGGAATCTACGATGGAATGACTTATGAAGAAAAAAAAAAAAACACTGTTTTTCTGAAAATCCATGGTGAAACGCATTTGGATTTTTGGATTTGTTTTCTGAATTTATATTTGTGTGCTTGTGATATTGGTTATTCCTATAAAAGTGTGAAGAGTAGACAGTATTGAGACACCTTCTGCAAGCAGACCTGGGTTTTTGCCTGTTTTGTTGAAATACCCAGGCAAGTTTCTATTTGCCAGTATTGCTTGTGCAGTGTAGACCATCTGTATGACAAATATTCACAATCTGGCTCATGTAACATGCTTCTATATCTACTTAGGTACCTGGATGTCTTCAGTATATCCAGTTCTGCCACATCTGTATGGCATCAGGATATATTCCATATTCTGCATTCTTCATATTTTAATAGATACTGACAAGCTGGCACTGTTTTAAGAACATGTTCTCTCAATGACAGAGTTCATATTTTCTGCTAGTCATTTTTCAAATATGCATTTTTTTTCTGAATTTAAATCAAAATGCATATAAAATAGTAGCTATATTTATCAGCAAGTGTAATTCTTCAAGGGGAATATATTTCGATTTTCTTTGCCAGGATATAGTCCCCTTAGAAACCTTAGGAGGGGAAATAGTCGTAAGGTGGGATTACTGCTCTCAGGATTTGAAGTTCGACATCATTATTTGCGTTGCTTCTGTGGCTCTGAAACAAGCTTTGAGGCTGTGGTTCATTGTTAGTAACGGCGGTTAACAAAAAAAAAAAAAGAGTACTTGCAGGGTTCTCAGCTCCTTCCCCAAACTACAGTTGACGTAGAGCTTATCAACCCTTAATTAGTGATACATTTTCTCCCTGTGATTCTATTGATGTGTGGAGGAGACGAGACAAATTGAGCTGCAGCCTGAGCGGAGTACGAATTGTTTTAGAAAATTCTATACCTTGGCCTTCTCCCCCCCTCTGCTTTTCTCTCTCTCCCTCTCCCTTTCCTTCTCCCTCCCTCTGTCTCCGTCTCGGAGAAAGGCTGCGAGCGGCATGGCGAAATGAGGTGCAGCATTAGTGTTTTTGCTTGCCTGTGCAATAGAAAACGACAAGCGTCAGGGCCTCCGTCAGCAGATCAGGGAGATGCAGATGGGAGACGAAAATGCTCCCCAGTGGCAGCAGGGCTTGCTTGGCCGTGATTGCAGGAGCCAGGATGAAGTCAGCACTGACAAAGTGCGCCGATTGATGGATGGACAAAGCCGGGAACTGGATGTGAGAATGGATGAGGGCAGAGGGGGAATTTAACACAGACAAACAGAATGAAAGACAAAGAGGAATTACCTGCTAAAGTATTCCGGCACACAAATCCCACAGCAATTTACTCGCTGCTAACTGAACACAGAAGGCTTGTTTGCATCTGTACAGATTCACACAACGTGTTGGAACGCTTTTGTTTCCACAGACAGGATGGAGCTGGTTTAAACCAATAAATTGCAACAGCCGGCCGCTATTCTTTCATCATCAGAACGTCCTCAAAGCCAATCAATTCAGAGATGCACGTTTCATTTTCTTGTTTGTAGTTTTTGTCTCACACAGACGGTCACGTCTTTGTGTTGCTTTGATAAGTACATATCACACACTGTTACCCTCCAGACTGCTTCTAGTGTGTGTCATAAGAAAGTCAGACATTTAGAGACTACAATTTAACAACTGTGTTTGAAAAGCCCATGTTAGCCATCGAGAGCAAATTTATAATACAATCGTAAATACATGTACATTAATAATATTCTCTTGGCTTTTAAAATGCTCAACTAAGATAAGCTGAAATTTTGCTATAGAAGAAAAATGTGTTAAAGCTTACAAGGCATAATAGGTAATAGAACACTCGATCCATTTACAGAAAATGACAAAACTACAATTTAATGAGCTATTACAGTAAAGGATACCCCACTCTTTTTACGAGTGTGCACTAAATTGCCAATGTTTTTTAATTTTATTTCAGTGGTTTAACCCAGAGCATAAAAGAGGATGGTGAAAGTATAGGATACTTTAGGTGTATTATTGCTTGTAAAGTTTTAATGACACTTGAAACCAAAGACAGGGCCAATAACCTTGTTGTCCTGTCCAAAACCTTCCCAGTCTTTGTGGGGGAAAGAGGCCCACACCCTTGTTGGAGAGTGTATTCTCATTACCATTGTACCTGCACTACATTAAATGTCACGGATGGTGGAGGGGCCCAGAAGATTAAGACTAATGCCACTGGCCTCAGGAACTCCGATTAGAATCATGCTCATTACTCAGAGCTGGTGACGGAAGCAATTTAAAGCCCTGGTCTTTACAGTACAAGGGGCAGGGCAGCACGCTGTCTCGTAGCGGAGTTAACACACACCCATTCACTACACTTTCATTATATCTGCCAAGGACACACGAAGGCCAGTCGACCATAGGTTTCATTGACACAGACCCTCTTTTCTTCTCATGTTACCAGATGAGGGAAAAAAAAAAAAAGGCTGTATTTTTTACATGATGGCCGATTCTGTATAATTAGCTTTATTGTCAGTACTTAAAAATCATGTAAAGGGACACAACAAGAAAAGTCCTGAAATGCTTTCTGATGTGTAGTATATAATAAATTAGTGAATGCATGCATGTACCGTGCAGTGAGCACTTGTGTCTCTGCAACAAGCATGGAAAGTTGGGCAATAGAAGGCTGCCATATTTTTGTCCCTCTGTGCCATGTGACACTTGCTGTCAGCTAGGGAAACAGCCATTTTGGACACCGTGTGACCAAAAGAATACATAGCCGGCGACAGGGAAGTCTACCATTTGTTCACCAATTACCATCCATCTCAGTGGAGACTCCTCGGATGGCGACGCTGTGTAAAGTTGCGTGACCTTACGGATGTTTTCATGCATGAGGCGCTGTGGGGTAAGAAGATTACTCTCAGGGCATGTGTATGCTGTAAACAGAGAAAAGAGTGAGTTTATAATAAATCTTGTAGCATGTGGAATCATTTCCTTCAGTTGACCTTGTGCAGGCTGTTGGACAGGGTCAGTGAAAAGTGTGATATGAAATATGAGCGAGCAGAGCAGGTTGAACAGTAAATCAGTCTTGTATGTGATTAGCTTTGAAGTCCTACAAATGTGAATCCAGGCTGCTGTTCTCCTTTTTTTTTTAAGATAACTATTTATGGTTGCTGAAAATTCAGTTTAGACAGTAAAGTTATGCATATCACTTTAGTCACTGTATTAAAAAAGTATGCTTATAAGGCCTTATATGCCTTATAAGGCCATTGTGTAATATTTGTTAAAAAATAAAGAATAAAAAAATAAACTTATTCAAAACCTTTTAAATGTAGGCTTTATTTGTCGGCTTGACACAGAAATATTCCTATAAGCATGTACATACATAGGCTGGTATAGCTTTGTGTTAAACTGTAATGCTGAAAAGCATACTCTCAGAATATTAAAAATGTAATACTAGTTCACCGTGTTTAAATTAATGATTTTATCTGAACTGATTTTGGAGATTAACATCGTAATGATATTTTAAGAATTGTTCGGATAACAGAACATAATGTGATGATATTAAGACCTGGATACACGTTAGTCTTTGCTGGAATCTGCTGTTGTCTACATAAATCTACTTAAAACTGGTGATCATTGAAAGTAAAAATGATAAGTCTGTAATGAGTGGAGAAATGGAGGATGTTCTAAAAAAAATAAAGGGGGGGGGGGGGGGTCCCCAGCTTGTTTTGATGCCCCTACGTGCTGCAAAGACACGGTTACAAGGTGTGAAAAATGGGCTTAGCGACCTAGAACTGCCTAGAACCCAACACTTAAACTCCCTGCTGCTTGTAAGGCAGACCGTCTTCCACCTTTTTCCCCTCTTTCTTCCTACAAATGGGTATCAACAGGCCATGAAATAATCAATGCTGATAATCCATCTTGGGGCCTGTCGATATGTTAATGACTCTGCCTCATTGTTATTGCTATACAGCCATAAATCATTCCCTTTACCAGAATACTTAGCAGCTGGTGCTGCAAACCTCAGGCTTGGAATAAAATACAGTCTTTTAACAATTAATGTCCAAGCATTCTGCTGCTCTGCACCTTGATTGTTTTCAGATCTTCTGAAAGAAGTAGGATGGATTGCAAATCAATAAAACGATAAGACAAAGTGTTTTAATAAAAGGGAAAGTTGCAAGTAAATCATAGTGGTTTTCTCTACAGTGCTGCATTCTGGGTAGCAAATAATTGGATACCCTGTACCCAGAAGTCATATTTTAAGGTTATAAACACTTGTATCTTCAAGCTGGAACAAGCTGTCTGGCTGACAAGCTTTGGAAGTGTATCACAGAGTAGACTTTCTTGTCCTATCTACCATCTCTCCATGGGCACATATTTTTCCCTTCATAATTTCAGAAACTTAACTTGAGAAATTAACTGAAGCTTTCTTTCTTCTGTTTTTGTGATCCCAGCAGACCCGTACACCTATGAAAAAGCGTTGGGTGACACACCTCAATATTTATAAAAAGTTAAATGCAGGGTTAAGTGACATCCCTGGTGCAGCAAAACAGAGGACAAAACGAGTTCTGTCTGAGAACAATTTATTTTGGTTTACAGGATGTAACTGCAGGAAGCGTTTGTAAAGACATTAGCTGAGTGAAGGAACAAAGACAATTAAAACTGATATGACTCGTCACAGAAGTGGCAACTGCAGCCAGGATGGAAGTAATTTATTCAACGCATTGTCTGAAAGCATAAACTGTGCTGATGTACACTTTTGCAGCTGGACAGTGGAAAATTTGATAGTTGTTTCCCCTCCATGAATTACTCTGGCAGGAAGGCCGCTTGACATACAGTGGATTGTTCCGAGTCCTGATAACAATTTAAATCCTGTTATGGTTAATGCTGCATAATGGCATAGTAAAAATTGAACATGACATCGAAGCAATTTATTATCTATGTTTTTTAACCTTGAATATCAAATTGTTTGTTCAACCACATCCTTTTGATTTACTGCAAAGTGTATATTTGATAAAAGGATGAATTTTTCATTATATGAAAAATGTGTTTGCGTGTGTTTCATATATACAGCTACTCACACATTTATATGTGGTGAAACAAAGGATTTATTGGACGAATTTGTCTCAGATCTCATTGAATGCACGTAGCAACATGCCTTCACCAGTGTACTACAGCCTGATGTAAGAATCAGTTTAATTCGAGAAGAATAAAGCCTAAAACTAAAAGCATAAAAACACTGGGCTTTCTACGGCATTTAACAGGCTTGAATTACATAGCCAGTCAGGCTTGGTTTTCAATCAACAAAATACAGGATGTTCTGATATGTAAACTAAGATTTTTAGCTATTAAATTCCTGGAGGCCTCATCAGTTAGTACCATGGCAAGTTGGAACAGGGTTTTGGAAGGTGAAGGTCGGTAGCAAAATCATTTGGAGGTCTTGGACTGGTGGAATCGCCAAGAATCTACCTTGTTATCCAAACCTGGGTAGTTGGTTGCAAGAGAACACGCAAGAGAAGATTAGAACCACTATGAGCATGATTACTCCAGGTTGGTGGTCCTGAAGATGCACACGAAGCTGATGCACGCATTCTGCTGGTTGAATCTGAATTGGTGAGGACACAACAGAACATCAGGCTATCTGTGAATATTTCCTGGAATCCAAATGTGGAAAAAGGGTCAAAATAACCCTTAACATGAATAGTAACATTCAAATAGTATGTATCACATTCCATACGGATGAACCACAAGATTATTGGTCTGTAGTTATTTAAAAAGTATTGATCAAAACTGTTGAAGTCCAATATGTTCAAGATACTTTCACAATTTTTTTTCCTTGATATACCATGATTCTTTTATAATTACAGGTAGAAACAGTACCTGAAATGCATAAAGAATTTATTAAAAACAAGCAATGGTTGTAAATTTATGTACTATGGTAGAGCCAGATGTTATCAAAATTCATTCAAATTTGAATTCAATTAAAATTTATTTTATCAAAATATAATGTGCTATAATATTCTGGGAGTTTTATGCATGAGTTTATATATGAACTCATAGAATCCCAAGGCATGTTGTGTATTTGGTGAAGTTGTTTTGGTTAGTTAATTCTCAGCCTCCTTGTCATTTTCACTTGAATTTCATTGATTTATTATTAGCAATTAGCATACAGTATATATTTTTAATCACAGCAAATAATGTTTCATCTTAAAGTCAGACTTAAAACTGTTAAATAAGAACCCAAGTTAAAATGCGTTTACTCTAGCTTGGCCTTACATCTCAAGATCTTTTGAGGCAAAACTCAGCCTTGTTACTTTGTTGATTTTTCTTCTCGCTGCCTTCTACCACAGTGATGGATCTTCTGTTCACATTTATGCCAGCATTGGAGGACATAACAGCAGTGTGTTTAAGTTCTCCAAAATAAATGGAGAGCGTTTCAACTGAGACGGATCGCAGACGGAGTCTGCAAAATGCAAAGTTTGACCTGTGGAAGTTACCTTTCTAAACTGTTTTTGTTACTAAGTGTAAGGACATTAACTGTAGATGAGAAGGAAAGCAACTGCATTACAGAATTAGCACAGAAGCCTTGTGGAAAACAAGCAGGGAAGATTTTATTTAAGTCTGTGGCTTCAAATAAAAAAGATGGCTGCCGAAACACAATTACTCTTCCATCTTACAAGCTAGAATGTGCCCTTGTATGTCTACTTCCTGGCAATGGTTAAAAGTGAAATATGTATCTGTCCTGCTTCTTCCAGGTCTCCAGTTGTTTAAGTATTCTTTGTGAGTCCGAAGATACATTACGGGCTCTTAAAATTTATCATAACAGTGGTAGATGTGACACCACAAAAATCCGCCATTAATCTGAAAACGCTGGTGTTGAAGATCACAAGAGGGGAGAAGTCGCATTACAAAACCAAAAGACGTATATATTTAAGAACGAACAAAAAAAAGGTGAATCTGTGCAGTACTATGTATCCTTAACGTGGTGCAAATTTTTTTAATTGGAAACTCATAACAAACCACTGTGTATCATGGAGGTTATATGCAACATGCCTGAGGTGGTAGTTAAGCCTTAGGTGATGCTAGAGGCTATTAACTACCCGGAGGTGCTCTACGTGTAAGACATCACGGCTTGTGAGGCAGTCGTGCTTTGTGATTATGACAGAGATTATTAGTTGTACTTATTGACACCTCCTCCTCACCCTATAATAATTACATTCCGTTTTGAAATTTGATAAAACTTTAATAATTGACTAAATTCTACTTTTCTGATTTTATTTCTTCATTTACTTTTCTTTTGAAATCACCAGAGGGTGATACCTGTTAACTAGTTTATGCTACCAGATCTATAATGTCTTTTAGGGAGCAAAATAAAAAGCAGCTATTTTAAAAATGTGTTTTCTTCTGACTATATTGTCATTCCTTACTTTTGCCTTTTAATTTGAGCCTTCAGCTTGTCCTGTTCTCGCTGAACTGTTGCCGGTGACTTTAGCTTTAAACCGATGGCTCTGTTTGAAAATTGTGATTTTAATACTTGGAGGTACACCATTTTTGGAGATGGAGAGAATAATTTAGTAGGTCTAGGTTTTATGTGCCTTCGTGTTGTAATACACTAGGAATCTTTTCTGATGAATAGGATTTCATCGCTCAGATTTTGATAGACACTTTGATACTCATTATGAAGTATAGGCTACTTTTTAAAAAAAACCTATTCAAAGAAAAGATTATTTAAAAGATTAAATAGATACATATAAACATAAACTAATGACTTAAATAAAATGTTAAGTAAGTAATTTTTCAGTATTTTTGAAACTTTCTGGTTACATTGGAGGGTCCATCTTTGGGCAGAGCAGTAGTACTTGCTGACTGGTGAGTATTATTGTCTGGAGTAAGTAAGTAAGTATTATCATGTGATGCAACCCAATTAATTTGGTATTAGCTTATTAGCTTAGACTGAATGCTGCTATCATGACTGTCAAGATGCATTTCAGCAGATTTCCTCAAGGTGCCTTATGTTCAGTTCACTTTTGATCAGGACAGGTGCATGTGTAACTCTGCAACTATTAAGGAGTTTGTCAGTGCTAATATCCCTCTGAAAAATCACATAAACTAGGGGCGAGTGCTATCTTCTGAGAGATTTTAGCATCAAATGCGCTTTGGAAGAAGTACTACATTTGATTTTTTTTTTTTCTTTTTACATTTGTCAAAACCGACAAAAAAACTTCTATTAGCATCTCTCTTGTCAGTGATATTGGATTTAAAACAGGCTCATATTCTACTAATTTAGGTTATAAAAGAAGAATCAGTGTGGCAGCTTCTTTGTATGTAAACTACGAATTACTCATTAGCAAGTAGCCTTTTGAAATCTTTAAATGCGTTTCAAGGGGGTTTAAATAACGTGATGGAATTTGTGTCAAACAAATCCGATGAGCTGCAGGATCAGAGCTTTCAAGAACATCCTTGCTAGCTTATTTTATTAACTCTATTCATTTAATGTGTTGTACTTATGCAGGGGACATAGTAAGTAAATGCTTTTCCCAAAATGTCTTCAGATATTGTCCCAGTATTGAACTCGATCTTTGTCTATTGTTTTGTTTTGGTGTCCTGGCTTCTGATACCTTGACTGTTTTTTTTTTTTTTTTTTTTTTTTTTTTCATACATCGGGTTTTATGTGCTTGCATTTCCTTAATATATCTGAATTTGTGGTCTCATGTTTGGTTGTTTATTGTGAGATTAGTGGCAACCTGAGCAGGTGCAATAAAACCTAAACACACAAACAAGCAAGTAAATAAAAAAACAAATAAATAAATACAGCATATATTTAATAGGCGGTTTGATGTAGGCTCTGTCGACACTTTGGTGATGGAGGACTGAAATCCGGAAATGTGTCTCTGCTGTATTTGTTGTCCTGTTTGAAAATGCAATGGCTAGTGATTGTACCACCCAAGTTGAACATTTTCCTTAAAGCACAGTATCGTTGTGTGTGCTCATCTGAATATGGACAGCTATTTTCATTCAATCAAATTAAGTCTGAAACCAAAGAAACATATATACAGTATGTGTGTGTAGTGTATATACAATCTCCATCCATCCATCCATCCATCCATCCATCCATCCATCCATCCATCCATCACCACTACTCCAATGTTGCTACTGAACATTACATATTACGTACTGGTGGAAGGCACTCATATACATAAGGAGAAGAATAAAGAAATTACTTTAAAATGAAATCATAATAAGAATTAGACTTTTCTGTGCAAATATGTAACACATATAATGAATTTGATACCAGTTAGAGTTGTTCAAACTGGTAACCCTAACATTTCTCCCACAATACAGTGCAGAAAATGTACTGTAAAAAAACTGGGTATAATTATGTTCATTTGTCTTAACTGTGGTAAGATATTCTACATGGAAATAAATTTATATTATGATGTTTTTATCTTTCATAAATAGGGTTAAACAAAGTGCGATTTGTCATGTAATTTAGCTATGAAGTTAGTAACTGAAGGGTTATGGTTCTCAGTTTTTAAAATGAAATTCCTTAATGTGGTTATGAGGTTAATTGCAATACATTGTACATGATTGGTAGGTTGCAAATTAAAGTGGACTTCAATACTTACTCTGGTGATCCAGGTTACGCCAGGGTACCTTGTGCTCTTTAGTGAAATGTCACCAGTTATTCACATGCACGTTCTGGCTAGAAGGTAGGCATCGTATATCCATCAATGTCCTGTTAAGCTGTCATCAGTAGTAGATAGGCTTGATCAAATTATCCAGCTTAATTCTGTGAAAAAAATTGAGCATTGCACATCACCCATCCATCCTCTAACCTCGAATACTCTACAGGGTCAAGGGTGGGGGCTGAAGCTTGTCCCCCACAGCATAGGTCACGCGGATCTCAGTCCATTGCAGGGCACGTGCACACACATGCACACACTATGGGCAATTTAGAGACACCAATCGCCAATTAGCTTAACTGTACGTCCTTGGATTGTACGAGAAATCCAAGACAAGACAGGGAGACCATGCAGACCCACAGAGCGGCAGTAGAATTTGAACCCCCAATCCTGGAGGTGTGAGGCAACACCGCTGACCCCTGACCCAGTATGTCGTGTCACGGAATGACATTTTAAGTAAAGATGTAATATTTAATATGCATCCTGGAACAGTATAGTTTTTTTATTCATGGCACTATCAGTATTCGATGGATGGAAACAAAATGGCTTACCAATTAAACAAGGACCTAAGGATATTCACACAAACAGCGACACATGCCAATCTTAATATAGAAAAAAATATGTTTAACCAAATAACTGTTCGGCACTGTTATTCAAGGGCAAATTAGGTCTGTCTTAGCAACAGTCGTTTTAGCTGCTCAATTGCTGCATTTAAGCAGGAAAGGAAAACAACTTAACAGTCCTTAAAGAAATCCACTAAATGTAGATTTGATCTTTTAATATGCAATTTAGGTTTTATCTGACTGTTTTTCATGTTCTGTTTACCCATATCCTTGGGGGTCAGTGGCCTGATAATTTACCAAAGCGTATTTAGAAACTGCAGATAATTTTAGTTGTATATTATTAATGAGGAGTGATGCTGATTAGAATCTCGGGAATTACTGTTGATGCGAACAATCTGGGAGGAGAGAAAAATGATCAAACACGCTCAGCAGGAGCTGTAGGACTCGCCATTGTTGTGTGCTGCTATTAATTCTCATTGTTTCGTGAAGCAGCTTGATTGCATACTGTGAAAGCTGTTTACTGGTGAGTACAAGTCGCAGTTGTTGTGGTGTTAGACTAAATGCTAATTAGGTTCTCCAACAATAATTAGAGGTTCATGCTAGACAGACCAATTTAAACAGTCCTGCTCTAACAACGAACGAAATACGCGCAAATAGCGCTCAGTAATTGGAGTCATGCTAACAGAGACTAGTCTATGATGGAACAACAGGGAATATTTATTTATTTTTTTGAGAATCGTTTCCTTTACCCTAGTGTTACCTCAGGATTTTGATGTTGGTGTCAGATATCCCAGTACCAGGGCATTTTCTAATACTGGTTATAATATCACTTTACAGATACACTCTTTCATGTATTATTACTGAGTCATCTTAGATATAAGAATATTTTCTCTAATTTCCTTTTCTCCATTGTCACCATTGGTACAGTATATGAAAAACTGTTATAATTGTCACCGTTTATTTTTAGTAATACCGAATATGGAAAAAAAAAAAAACAAAAACATTATACTCTAGCTAAACCACTAAGACCAACTTTCAACTATAAATTTTCAATCGCTGTGTCCCCTTTTTCACTTTTCTCACCTTGAAGACCAATACTGTCCAACTGTTCCATTTCAGGAGAATATATCTGCTGCCTTATGCCCTATTTCTCTCCTGCCCAAGACGCTGCGTTCCCCTCTAGGCTGACCTCTTTGCCATTACTGTCCAGGACCTCCATCTACCCTGAAACTCTCTGTGCCTTTCCATTTTTCCCTCCCTCTACCGACTGGTGCCAGCCCCCGACGTGTCTGATCTAACACCCTTGCTCTGGCACATTTACCTCCCAGATGCTCTCCGGAGAGCTCGAGCCGGCCCTACACCTCTGGCCGGCCACCGGTGCCGGCTCCAGCCGCACTTGCCCACAGCACGGGCCCACTCACTCTCGCCGCCGGCCACTTGGCTGAGGAATTGGCTGCCCACCATCATCCTCCCACCATTGCCCCCTTGCTCGCTATACTGATGCAGAGGCCTGTCTTTCCCGGGGCTAGACTTTAACCAGATAATATCTGGTTGCTATCAAACAGGGGCCTCGGAATAGCTGTAGCTTTCCAAGTGACCAAACAGGTTTCAGATTGAGCGTGTAATGCCTGTTGCCTCATGCTCCACGGTTTTGAATCCCATCTTGGCAGTATTGTGAAGTCTGATTGAAAACATGGCAGGAATACTGCTGCCTCCAAGTGTAGCTGTTGATCATCTCCTCTTGCAATCTGTAAAAATGACTTCGGTGCACGTTGCTAGGCTTGGATTTTACTTTTGTTTTGCTGAGAGGCTGGCAGTGAGATGTACTGAAAACAGAACACTTGCCTTCATGTTGAATGTTTCATTTGTTTTTTGGACCACTCTTTGTTTCTGAATGTGAAATGAAGGCTTAGAGGGAACCGTCCAATGTGAGGGTTTCAGGCATCTTGTATGTCAAGTATAGCTGAGTGCGGCGATCACACAGACTGCCTCTTTCTGACCTTGAACACAGTTGTGCCAAAAAAAAAAAAAGACTATGGTTTTGAGAAGCTGCATATTTTATTAACAGGCCATGCAACTGTTGTCTCTTTGCAAACAGAAGCTTGGCCTGTGGCTTTCTGTGTTCAACAGCACACTACGTATTTTTTACACTCATGCATAATTAAAAACTTAAATTACTTGCCATGTACAAAATTCATATGCTGGGGGAAAAGGCTACATGGAAATTAATTTTCTTTTCTATGAGACTGACAGGAAATCAATTAATCTTGATGTATTATTTTATGCAGGACAGGGTGCAGGAACCGGGAGAGAGCACAGCTACAGCTGTTCTCATTGGAAGAGCTATATATTATAGTTGGCGTGTTTGACAGCTTCTGAGGGAAATGGCTGAAGGGTATCAGGCAGGTGACTCAACTGTAAAAATTTATTGTAGGATACAAACTGTTTCCAGGGACTGATGTAAAACTCGCAGTGGAAAGGCAATGTATTGAGAAATATATATATATATATATATATGTAATGCACACTTTTTGAAGTATGTAGGTTGTCAATATTTACGGTGTTCCCCTTTTTGTAGTGTGTCGTGTTTGTTGGATTATCTAGTTATATGTTTGTAGGTGTCTTGAAATGTATTTGTGGTACCTGCCATGGTATTTATCATTAGCCAGATCAAGGCAATTAGGCAGTATAACATTTTGATATAAGCTGCACAGCAGTGAGTAACGAGGTGAAACTTATTTTGTCTTTCAGTCAGTGTATACAGTGACTTCTCGACGGCGGCAGCCGTGTTTTCGTGCTCTCATCTTAAATAGGCGTCCGGTACTGATTAGCCTGGTCGCTATCGAGAACTGTATGTTTAAATACAAAACACAGGATAGGGTTTAAACTGTGTTGTTACAAATATCAAGTCTGTTCTAGCTATGCCAGTACATCAGTGACGGTGACACGTTTCCCTTCTACTTGGTGTGACACTGCCGTTCAGATGCCTGAACGACTCACATTCTGTGATTGAAATGAGTTGCATATTTACTTCCTCAAACGCCGAGATAATTGTGAAGTCATTAAATGCTTTGTTTCTGACTGCTACGCAGGAATGTTACAATTATGCCGCACGTGGAAACCATACAAAAAAAAAACGATGCTTGCGAGTAATTATTGTGATGAACTGCTTCAGCCGCACCGATGTTTTGAGTTTGAGACAGTTTGATAAATACGTGCGGCCTTTGATTGATGAATGTACGATTAAGTCGCACACTGGTTTAAGGCTTTTGGAAGAAGAATGATGATTTTTGCTTAGATGAACTCTAAAAGTCCTTCCTGCCTTAACCACCACACAAAGTTTGCAGTTTCACGTAATTGCTGATGATAGTCACCAATGTGACCTACAAGGGTGAACATTTGTCAGCCGGATTTTAACAGATGTTAAACATTTGTCGAAGTGACTTTGGGCTCTCCGAAACACATTACCGTCCGGCCACTGTAACTGTGGCAACAGTTGGTATGTGATCGTAAAGTACACATGAATAGAGATTGCAGTACATTCAGGGCAATACGCATGAGATGGTAAATGCTACTTGAGTAGTAATTTAAAGGTTTACTTCCGCCGCCACCCCCACTACATTGACATGTGTCATCAGGTACAGGTGAACTCCTATCCTTTTTACTTCATTTTTGCAAGGGCTTGTTTTTTTTTTTTTGTTGTTTTTCTTTTTTACCTTGTGCATTGACATTAATCAGGGCACATTTTAACTGTAGCCTCACAGTTGTGGCAAACATTACAGACGTGCAGATAATTTTGCCAATGTTTATGCATACTTAATATCATACCCTGTATGGTCTGACCTTTCCAAATATTATTTCTTAGTAAGCAAAGGATTGCGTGCTTTGATATCTCTATATTTACCTGAGAAAAGCACAATTGTTTACACTACAGAGGGCATGGCCAGTACCCCTGTTCCACTATGCTATAAATTCCAATCCGTTTATGAACAGATTTCTGTGGTCAACATGACTGGTAATCAACAATCAGCAAACATCTGTTACTATCTATTAATGAAGTGGCTCAGTGAATTTATGGCCGAGGACTGCTGGTACATTTAGAAACTAGGTTTCGGTGATGGAGGATGGTTTATGGCTCGGAGCCACAGTCAGGGCTTACGTTGTAAATGTTGGAAAAATGAGAGCACGGAAAACAACTAAATTAAAATGGCAAATGACCCTAAGCAGATGGAGCACAATATAACTGATGTAGGAAGGCACTCAGCTATCATTTGCGACAAAGCTGCCACACATCACATTCAGTGTAGGGAACTTAAATATGTATTTAAATCTGTGATGGACTAATATTTTGTCCGGGGTGTCCCCTGCCTCCTGTCCTGTGTTTCTGGGCATGGGTTTTAGATGCACTCAGAATCAGAATCACCAGAATCAGCAAATAAGTTCTTATGGGAAAAGGGGCATGGTGAAATGGATAAATATACTCAACAGATTTACGAATCTGGTGTTCGACTGTCTGATCGATGAGTAACTATTTATTTATAGCAAAGGCAAATTAATAGTTGCATCAAACGTATGCCAATGCAAGGAGAAACAGCTTGACGCTTGACTGAAGATTGATCTGTACTGAAAGGAAAAAACACTGCTTGATTTTCTCCGGCTCTTTCAGAGCCATTCATCATCATTTTAGATACACTTATGATAATAGGTTTTGTGTTTATTATTCCAATATTTTCAGCTTCAGCTCTTATTTACAGAATGTTCAGATTAGCAATTCCAATAGCGAACTGGTGGACCATTAACATGAATCAGAATAATCTCTAAATAAAAGAAAAATAGAGATGCTGAATGCAGCCATAGTGCTTGTAACATGGTCCTCATTCCCTCACTTGTAGCATGATGGACATCCTTCTCATTCATCCCAAAGTAGAGTGGTTATATCAGGTAAGATCTCTCTTAGTGATTGACAGGGGCAAACTTGGTACCACTGGCTTCCAAGCTGCTTGCGAGATGTTTCTTCAGGTGCATCTGTCCAATGCTGGCTGACTTGTCATATGTAGGCCAGCAAGATTTTAGGAGCATCTTCGTTCTTCTGCCTTCAGTCCTTCACCAAGAAAGATGATGGGGGAAAGCATTAGAATACTCAATTATAGCAGACAACAAGCAGCTGAGAAACCAGCCTGACTTTGCCACTCAGACTCATGTAGCTCCCTGTATTCGTTGTAGGTTGTGCATTGCATGTTTAAGTAAACCTGTTCTTTACTATATGGCATGGATGGTTGTCATATGTATATTTCATAGAGTTTCGTATGTTTTAAATTGTAATACTTGCATGTCATTGTTGTCAGTTCTTCAGGGAAACAGAGTTAAATTTATTCAGGTCCGTTCCTGGGGCGATCTGATCCTCATCGTCCTTCGGGATACCATCGTCGGTGTTGTTTTTAGAAGGCGTGTATTCTGTTCTTCATTGTTAATGCCATAATTAGGTGCACCCTTCCATTACATTGACCTAGCTACATGTTATACTCTGTCGTGCTCCCCATGCATCTGTGACTGCCGAGCTCCGCCTGAGACGGCCTAGAGAGGCCCATGTGATTTCTCGAATACTATTAGCCATTTGAGATCTGTTTTGGAAGGCCTCATTATCATCCATAATGGTGGAAAATGCAGGCCTCTTATGCCTTCAGATGTTGCAGTTATATCGCTAATTTTGCAGCTGCATTACTTATTACGTTATTTTTACCCATTGTACCAACTTCAGAAACTCATTTGTGCGGCCTGTGCTATATCTGTGTCTACTAAAACAGTATTAAGTTGGGCATCTCTCCCCTGTATGCCTTAAGGCTTGTTGTTTTACCTGTCCGTCATAACCAGTAAAGGTCAAACTTAAGATTAATAATAGAATGAGAAGCCGTTTCAGTACTTTTTAAATTACAGGGTTACTTTATACAGTGTTTTATGTAATGTGGTCTATGTAAGTTATCCCATATTCAGGTTACCATACAGCATTGTGCAGGGAATTGTATATTTATATCACTCATTACTTTTCTGTCCCAAGGGATACAGTTAAGCGCTGGAAGTGAGGGATGGGAACTTTTAACAAAGGGCAAATGTGTTTGAATGGGCAGGAACTAATTTAAATAATTGCCCATTTCCTGAAACTGTGGTCCAAAAGTGAAAAATGCTAATAATATGCATTCATTTTCATGAAAACAGGCAAAAAATTTCTCTGGATTTGTAAAGTAAGTTTTATTTCACAGCAGGAATACTCTAAACCCTTTTTGTTAAGCACATTTTTTGCTGTTTTTTCATTTCTTGATGCATAAATAGCCATTTTTATATTTCAAAACTTGAGGGAGACTTCCTTTCTAATGATTATTTTTTTAGGAAGTTTTCTGTGCTCTTACCGGCCTTCAAAAATCAAATCAAATCTCTTTCTATGTGTTCCCAACCCCCCCCACACCCAACCACACCTCATTCTTACCGCACCCAAACCACCCCGACTCCCCACACAAGACTCGAGAGAAAATATGGAAACTGAAGGGACAGAGAGATAAATTTTTT
>JAACJT020000035.1:6252464-6287269 GCA_009936485.2 Gymnarchus niloticus
GTGCTGTCTTGGATTCTCGCCGCGAGTCTAGCGGAGGGCCTCGTGGAGGGTGGGGGCGGGGGGGCGGGGGTGGGGAGCGGGGGGGGGGTGTGTTCTAGCAAATTTCTCACCCTGCCTCTTATGTATAGATCAAGACCTAAGCATGTCTAATCATTTACTTTCAGGTGTCCCGTGTCAACTTCGTCCAAATGCTTATCTGACAAACAGATAGAGGTCTGGACTCCGACTTTATGAGAACAACTTAGGTGGACGCCTAAGATTGTATGAAACATAATCTTCTTTGGAACAATTCAGTCGCATTTCTTCAGTCAAGAGGACTGTAATTATTTAGAGCGCGAAACAAATTTCGAATAGAACGAAAACATCTATAGGACAAACAACTCTGCTGGGGAAACGTTTAAGAAGGAAATTGTGGAGATGGATGTCGGAGCGGATCAGCCTCGATGGATGGCCCATCACCATGCTGTACTGAATGGCCAGCACCCGGAGTCGCACCACCCTGGCCTGACACACAACTACATGGAACCGGCCCAACTGTTGCCACCTGATGAAGTGGACGTTTTCTTCAACCACCTGGACTCCCAAGGAAACCCTTATTACCATAACTCCGCTAGAGCCAGAGTTTCTTACAGCCAAGCTCACGGTAAGATGGCCTATCTTTCTTTTTTTTTTTTGTGCAACTATACTGTTGTTATTTCGTGTTTCATTCTTCTTTATTATTAATGTTACGTGCGACGACTCTGGTTGTCAGGATGAACTCCATTCGGGACGACGCCGCGTATGGAAAAATATCGCTTTGTTGTGTGGAGTAGTCTTGTCCTCATTATTAGTGGGCTGATTTCTCAGCAGTAACTCTGAGATAAAGCTTAAATTACACTTCATCCTCGGGAAAATGCAACCTTATCATTCACGCTACTTGGCGAAATGCTAACAACGTTAAGGATGTAGGGAAAGTAACACAACATTATACGCAACGACTCTTATGCTCCCTGTTTTTTTTTTTCTCTCTCTCTCTCGGAAAAAGACAATTGAGAACGAAAACTTCCATACGACAAAGCCTAGGAAATCGGAAGTGCAAGGCATTTAACCCTGCCAGTACTTCCCGGATATGAAAACAAAGCAAAACATTTAAATCCTAGTTATCGGTATTGCACTCCTGTGTGCAATTCATACAGTACAACTCCGGTTAAACAGGTTCCTCACTTGGGGGTGTCTTCTGTGACTCGACACAGGCTATTGTGCTTTCAGTGGAAGTGTGAAAAAGTTTGTCGTTTATCTAGGATAATAGAATTTAGTCCAAATCAGGTATCCTTGATATCGAGTATCCAGTGTGAGATTGACTTACACTGCTCTCAAAGTGAGTATCTGATACTTTTGTAAGAATGACATCTTTAATACAGTTAGTACAAGTAAATGAATTAGTAAAGATAAATGAAATTAATCTTCTTTAAATACTTTTTAAAATTCTGCGACTAGGCCCCGCTTATTTTTGCCAAATCGGGGAATGTATTAAAAAAAAAAAATCTGACGTGAAGCCTGTTTGCCACAACAGGTGTGAAGTGTTTCCTTTCGTAATGCCTTGCAAACTTCAAACTAAAATGTTTTAAACTTATAAATAGTAACACCAATACCCGTATATATTTGTGATTGTTTCGTGCTTCTTATAATTGTAACTTTTTTTAGCTCGCCTCACAGGGAGCCAAGTCTGCCGACCGCACCTCATTCACAGCCCCGGCATCCCGTGGCTTGACGGCGGCAAGGCGGCTCTCTCGGCTCACCACCACAACGCATGGGCGGTTAGCCACTTCAGTAAACCAGGGCTTCATCCCGGTTCTGGTGCTCCGAGCGGACTCTCCGCCGTGTATCCGTGCAGCAGTTCTTCGAACACCGCGTCTGCGTCTTCACTTACTCCTGCGTCCCACTCCAGCCCGCACATCTACAGTTTCCCTCCTACCCCACCAAAGGACGTGTCACCGGACCCGGGAACTGCGTCTCCCTCTTCGTCCAACAGAATGGACGAAAAAGAGTCCATTAAGTACCAGGTGTCGTTAGCGGAAGGCATGAAGATGGAAGGAAGCAGTCCGCTTCGAAGCAGCTTGACTTCCATGAACACCCAGACCTCTTCTACCCATCATCCCATCCCAACCTACCCCGCATACCCGTTACCAGCAGCGCACGACTACGGCAGCAGTCTATTCCATCCCGGAAGTCTGCTTGGTGGATCGTCGCATAGCTTCACCCCGAAGGGTAAAAGCAAAACCCGGTCGTGCTCAGGTGAGTTTCATAATTAACCGAACGTATGCGCAAAAGTCTATTCAAAAGACTTGCTATACGAATATTCTCATCATATTAGTGATCGAATCGCTCAGTGCAAAGCGACTCTTAATATGGATTAATATTAATTCTAATTATAATTGTTTATACATATTCTTTATATATGAGATACGACATATTCCATGAAAAAAAACTATAAAATGACTCACCTTTTTACGACCACCACTGTTTTAAACGCAAAAATGATACTCATCTGGTGAAACTGACTATATTTGCTGACAAAGAAAAATTGGGAAAGGACACGTTTGTACAGCTGATCTGTAGAAATCTGAAAACTGATGTCACTTTCCAGTGAAACCAAATTAAGAAAGGCGGGCCTTTGGTGAAAATGAAAATAAACAATTAGGTATAGAGTGAGGACTTAAAACTGGAAGCGGGAGCGCAGCAGAGCCGGCTGATGACTGGAAATATCACAGAACAAAAATAATTTAAAGGATACAATTTTTTTATCGGAAAAAAATTTCCAACATTCTCAGAGCAGTAGACAAAAAATGACTGCAATTTACACTCGTTAAAACATCACATACTTACACCATTTACGATTGGGCAACGTTCTTTACCAATGATGTCTTAATCTGATATCATTAAAACCTTGTACATAACATTCTATAGTCATACACTGTATTTGTAATAATTATTTTAGCAGTTAATAATCATTACAGTTACATTAATATTAGCGTGATTTAATTGTACATGTATCATTTAAATTAACATAAAACTACGTAAGTACATCAAAATAAAACTATGTAAAACATTTGAATCTGAGTATTTTCCTTTACTCAGTTGTAAATTACACTCAAACGAATCTGTCTTCCTGACAAGTGTTGGTGTGTACGCCCGTAATGTTTTCTGTTTTGGTTATCTTATCTCCAACAAGTTGTTAGAGTTCGTTTCAGCAGCTCTAATCGAAGCTGATACCATTTCCCACCGCAGGTAAACAACACACGATTCTTTGAAGAGTCACTTCAAGGAAGTTGTATACAAACAATAACAAAAAAGTTAGGGTAATCGACAATCACAAATATGTAAATGTTCCCAGCAGTTGCTAAAATAAGCGCACGATTCCTGTCGACAAATATATATATATATATATATATTTACTGTGGAGCACAGCACTCCTCCTAGTCCTCCATCTTTCAGTCCAAGGTGACCGATACAAGAGCACATGCCTCGCCCTACCTATGGAGAACTGGCTCTCCGACGTATCTACGGTGTATTACCACAAAAGCAGTTTATACACTTTTTCTGAGAGGTATAATCTACGTCATTACTTCAATCTTATATTCGTATTTTAATCCGTCGCGATATACCGAGATTTTAATAGTTGGCATCGGACGTGCGAGCAAGATACTAAGTTTACAAATGACTTAAAACTCACGGCACCCTAATATACTGCGATGACAAAAAACAAACAACGAAAACATTTCAGAAGCTCTTAATCAGTTTAGTGACTCGATTAAATGTTTTTTTCTTCCACCGATTTACAGAGCTTACAATAACGCAAAATTCCCGCAAAGGGAAAATAAGTACAAAAAAAATAAAAAAATAAAAATAATGATCATTGCATATTGTTAAAAATCATATTCTAACATAATTTTACAAGGAAACACTCACGATACAGGATTTTCTTCAGAATGCTGTATGTCCTTTGGGAGAAAGGACAAGAAATACGCGCCCCCCCTTTCTACCATGATATCTTTTAACCATTAGCGGTACACTTTTTCGTGGTTATGTTTCAACTAAATGATCTACTTTATAAGTTAATTTTAATAAACGAATACAATAATTCAAAATGCTACGATATATAATACTAACAGACAGTAAAACGCTGATCCATGGCAATCGATTTGGAGTTTCTTTAAATTCAAAATATTGTTTAAGTATCAATATATATTTTAAATTACACGTGCAAAAACATGTTATGCCCAGTTGTGTATCTCTCATTAAAAACAAAAACAAACAAACAATAATGCATACATTCTCTGATGTGCTATTTACTCTTTATCTGGAAGTAATTATGAAGGAAATGAGTTGCAAGGCACCCGAACGTTAAAAGAAAAACGTTTGCTGTTAATGAACGGGCCATGAACATACAAGATTCAGCGTCTCTGAGAATTAATATCAGCTCCTGCAGAGATATATAGGTACATTAACACACTTCTCACTTCTATGTAAGAGGATCAACAATCAGTTTCAGATTGTAAATAATGATTATTATATAAAAATGCCCGTTTGTCAAAAATCACGCAAATGTAGGAGTTCCTGTTGTATTAAAGATGGCCTTCCTTAGGAACCGGGTTTTTGGCTGTGGATCCTCTTAACTGATAGATTAATTAAGTGGCAGTTCCCGCAGGCCCACTATAATTTGCCGGTTTGCTACTAAAAACTCCTTCCTCAGTCGTAAGACCTCTCCTTGACTGCCAGTTGCTTTTTAGATTATTCAGTGAAATATGGGCTAAGATTATTGTGGGAGTCACAACACGAACATACCTTTCTTCTACTTCCTGTTTGACTAGCCCCAAGCCATGCTGCATTCCCAACAGGGCCGTTCTTCCGCTCTCTGTCACTCTACTTGCGCTGCCCCTGGCTAAAGCAGCGACCTCGTTTCATTTATGATTCTTACACATCGATGCTCATTCCATCGTTTCTTTCTCCTTACTATACTTTGATACAGACATAAAAAAAATGCAAAAACATACAAACAGGCCATGGACCTCTGAGAATGATTTATTTTCATTATCACGGAGAGAAAGCTGGGGAATGCTATTGTTTAAGAAAAAAAAATCTTAGAATTAGCTTCTGGTTGACTGGATGGATAGTTGCTTGCTATGGGGAGATCTGGTTAGAGTTCTGGGTAGGTAGGAACTCTGATGGAACAGGCCAAGAAAAACCTCTGGTTGTCCTCCGAACCAGAGGTGGGTCGAAAGTCAACTTGATAAACAACCCTTTATGTTAGTATTCAAATGTTAAATTTAGGATGAATGGTTAAAGTGAAGATGGAATTACAAACAGAATCAAAAGAAAACCACAGAACACCTGTCGCAGATTTTGTTCATGTTTACATTAAGAGTTACCTGCCAGTGCCCTAACTGGACGTCGTGACTTTTGGTGAATTTCACACAAACATCCTTTTAGGAAGCTGTCTCACTGTCTTTGCCTTCTGTGCTTCCTCCACACTGACGTAAAAGCATCTCGAATAACTTCAAAAAAAAAGAAAGAGAATCCAATGGCTCTGATTTCTCCATTTTGTTTTTTATGTTGACGTAAAGTTAAGTTATCTGCATCACCAAATCTGGCTAAGACATGCACAAGCTTTTTGTCATCAAACCAATTCAACTCAACAACCTCTAGTCACAGATTCGTCAGCTAATGAGTATACAGGCCAGCCTTGGGCCCTTCGCTTCCGAAACTCAATTACTAAAATCTCCCATTTCTTTTCCACTCCAACGGAATGCCGCTCAGAGGGGCGCGAGTGTGTCAACTGCGGCGCCACCTCCACACCCCTGTGGAGACGGGACGGCACCGGACACTACCTCTGCAATGCCTGCGGCCTCTACCACAAGATGAACGGCCAGAACCGGCCCCTCATCAAACCCAAACGCAGACTGGTAGGTACCACGTGGGGCCGCCCATGCTACAACAGGGTAAATAAGCCCATAAATGGAGACCATAAACACAATTTCAGGAAAGTTATATTTTCCCAATCAGCTTCCAGGAATTGTGTTGCACACTCACCCCAGTGATCCCATACACAGGCCATTACTGCACTACTACTCCTGGCATTGTTAACACAACAAATATTACTGCTACTTCTGATAATGTCACTGATACCAGTACCAGCCCTGGTTAAATTATATGTAATAAGACTTAGACAACAAGACTGTGGCTGTAAGCAAACGCATTACTCTGATTTGGCTTTCCTGCTGGCTTCAGATAATTCAGAATACATCTTCTATTACAATCCTCGGCTGCAAATCCTTTTGGGTCAAATAAAAACAAATTACTTATGACTTATTTGAAAAAAAAATCTAATATTTCAATTGATTTTTTAAAAAACAATTTAGGAACATTTACTCTTGATTACCTTTCAAAATGCAATTAAGAGTTACCTTGCCATCACAGGCAAAATGATACTTTAAAGTTAAGTGAAAAGTTAACTGGATTATTTATTTTTAAATAGTTATCCTCATAAAATAACAAATGCTGTTATTTAGGAAGGCTCATCAAATAACCCAAAAGGGATTGAAGTTTTTTTTTTTTTTTTATTATTCCCTAATCATAAAATTATCTTATTTCTGACAAGTTTCACTTATAAACCTCTAATCGTTTTGGTCAAGTTGTATGACATTTATCGATACTGACACATGAAAAGTGAGCCTTTTTGAGCCTTCTACTAATTAAGTCATATTAATATGATATAAGAGCTATTAAATAATAATTTATTTGGGTTCTTGGTTATGGCAAAAGTGGACAATTTCATATCTATATCTGAGATGTAGTGGGAATCTGTGTAGTACCACAAATATGATCCAGCAGTGGAGACTAGAATTCATTTTAACGTTTTATTGATTCATTTTCAACTGGTCTCGCGGGATGACAATTTAAATTTCATAACAGAAAACTACTGAATCATAAGATGCACACGCGCTTTCTTATATTAGAAAAGTTTATCTAACAAAGCAGTATAAATATTTTCGTGGTCTGGAAAAATCAAGTGATTTTTTTCAAATATTTTGGAACTGGGAAAAAGGCAAACACAGAATTAATACGTTCATTATCGTTGCTTATTTCGTTTGAATCCGATTGAATTAAAGAGAACAAAAGACGCATTTATAGAAAACTAAAATAACGCATAGTAACTGCACGTAGGCTTAACTTACTGTACTGTTGGACTTTAATACGAACCCACATGTGACCGCACATCAAAGAGGATAAAAATTGGAAGAGCTAAGGGTTTACATTTATGACAGAAATAATAATAATAATAATAATAATAATAATGGTAATCAGGTATATCTATATTTTTCTTATTTCGCACTGTCTCTCTCTAGTTTTAAAACGTCCATCGTTTTTCCATAGAGTAAGTCGCCACTGCTTTGTATTTTTACAGCTCAAATATTTTCAGTGCTACTCCAAAGGCCATCCAGTTGTTTCCTATCCGGATATCTGCCCAGCACCGATAAGGACGCGGGGCTAGCGCGTGTTTCCGTTTTTAACTACCCGCGCTGGATTTTCTACGGGCCGGCTTGCCAGACTCCGACACACACAGTAAAGCGATTAACACAACACTGTAGGATCCAGTAATGTGTTAAGAAAGAAGGCGAAGCACGGAGGCGGGGCGGTCTGAGGGAATTGGAAAATAAATGGATTTATGTTCTGGCCCCATTGTTTGTCAAGGTTGGTATGCAGTAATGTACCCAGTTAGACTGTGTGTTTAACGTTTCTGTTATACAGAAACTCACCACCGGCTCGTCGCTTTAACATAGATGTGTCATTTTTTTGGGTCAGAGACCAGCTTGGTTTAAGGGTTATTCATCAGTTGCGCAGTTCACCCTGTCTCTCATTGAAGTGTAAAAGTTGACCAGCTTTACCTCGTCGAGGGTTTTTAACTAGCAGCCCCATTCTCTTACCTATCTGGTTTGCGTTCCTCGTCTTTCATATGGACTCGCAAACATCTGACGACGTTACAGTAAATCGCGCTGTATGCTGACCGTAGGCTGCACGCAGGACACGCAGGAGTCAGAATACAATACTCTACAACAGGGCTTACCTTAGTGGTATTATTTGCACTGTGTGTGAGGGCGTCAAATTTGGCAACTGGATTCGCATTGTTGAGGCAGAGTAAGACAAAGCGTGCAAACAGAATATGCATTACACAGAAGCGTATTTCTAAAAGTCGCCTTAGTATAGTTCATATACGGACCTGTGTAATTTGATTATTCACGCACATTTCCTTAATGATCTACTTTCATCGGATCATACCACGTTTTCGGAGCTGCATGCAGTTTTCTGTGGGCGCCACACCGTTTTAGTTGGTTTATATACTGTATCTGTGTTTTCCAGTCCGCTGCAAGACGAGCCGGCACCTGCTGCGCGAACTGCCAAACGACCACGACCACTCTGTGGCGGCGCAACGCCAACGGGGACCCGGTGTGCAACGCATGCGGGCTCTACTACAAGCTGCACAACGTGAGTGGCAGGCTATTAACGTCAAGTTGCATGGCTAGTGCGTAAAGTGGGTGGATCGCTGGTATTCATTAAGGCCAGGCGAGGGAGACTGGGACCGCAGAGCCTGCTTACCATGTCAAACGCACCCCGTCGGCCGTTGCTCTCTTTCATATGCCCTTTTTGTTTCCATGTGAGGCGTTACTCCTTTGAGACGCAGGAGGGTGGGACTGTCATTCAAGTGCCGGCGTCTGTTATACTAATGCGAATGTATTAAAAGTAGCCTTTTCAAATTTAGCGTGGCTTTCTATCGCTATGTATTATAAATGATCGTGCGCTCCTCCTGAGCACAGACAAAAGTACTTTCAGATTTTTATTGCCGTTACCCCTAAACAGCTGAACCAATCACTTGTGTGAATGACGAACATCTGTAAAAAATAGCTTGAAATAAATACAATCCGTTTCCTGACAAAGGCCCAATAAAATTTAAATGTTAAAAGCCGACAAACACAGAGGGTTTAATTAAATGCAGTTTGACTGCATTATCAGTTCTAAGTGTTATAAGAAATATGATGTACACTATTTATGCGACACAGGGTTCCGTGTTGTAATGACCAAAATGTTTATAAGCACAAGTTTGGCAAGACAGAAGTAAACATGAAGCTCAATAGCAGTGAGATTCAAAACGTGCAAAGCAGAACCTAAAGTCTGCTTCAGCTATCGTAGCAGTCGGAAAAATGATATCATGTTTTTTGCTTTATTTTTAAATATCTTGTCAGGTCAACAGGTGTATTTTATATTGTTAACAAACTGGGTCAGGAGTTTTTGACCCCCGTGAATATGAACTTAATGCTCTGGATTTCAGAGGCGTTCCCTCTGGCCCCAGCGGCGTCCGATACCTCTGCACATCAGTCTCTGACCCCGTCTCCCTCCACCCACCATCCAGGTCAACCGGCCGCTGACCATGAAGAAGGAGGGGATTCAGACCCGGAATCGCAAGATGTCCAACAAGTCCAAGAAAAGCAAGAAGGGGGGCGAGGCGTTCGAGGAGCTCTCCAAATGCATGCACGACAAGGCTTCCCCCTTCAGCGCGGCAGCCCTCGCCGGTCACATGTCACACATGGGTCACCTGCCGCCCTTCAGCCACTCCGGACACATGCTACCCACCCCCACCCCAATCCATCCATCGTTTGGCCACCCTCACCATTCCAGCATGGTCACTGCGATGGGCTGAGCTGGAGGGATCAGGCCTAGGAGGAGACCATGGATGAAAAGGAGGAGATGACCTTAAACAAAGTCAACAGTGTTTTTTTTTGTACTCCAGGAACGAGAACGTAATTACTGGGCATAAGTGTGGGATGTGTTATCCCCTCAATTGTAAAGATCATAATTAGACTTTTTTTTTATTACTTGGTACCACATAAGATAAAACGTCCGATATTAGTGGGGCCACCGCCTAACTCCCCGTAAACGACAACGGCAGGTTTCCAGGAAGACGCCGCCCTCACTGCACCTACTAAGACCTGCCTCCCGTCCCGTTCCCACTGCCCACCCGATGTCGGGACCTCCGGTGGACTCGGAGGAAACTCCAAAAACTGTGAATCCTGTAAAAATGTCTGGCCCGCGAGTGGCAGATCTTTGGAGAGATGTGGACTGGCATCCCTCTGCTCATTTAAATAAATATATGCTGGATTTCTGATCATGGACTTCTGCTATTTTTAAAAGAACTTTACGGAAAAAAGATAGGGAAATGAGCAAACAAAAGTTTATAAAACTTAATTTTAAAACATGTTATTATATTATTATTATTATTTTTATCTGATAATTTATTTTCATTCTACTTTTTCTTTTCCTAAAAACCTGCAGATATTGTTATGATTTTTGTTGTAATTAATTAAAGTGAACACTGACTTGTTTAAGCCAATTTTGGTTTTTCTGAGCTGTCAGCCGTAAATTGTGGTGATTTTTCATTTTAAGAAAAATGAAGGGGTTTTTGTAACGATAATACGCACTCTGTGATTACATTCTGTTGAAGCAGAGCCGTGATGGACGTGCTCTTTAGCTGACTGGCCTTCCTGTAAACCTGAATCTTCTAGAGGACTTTGTGCTCCCGGCCCAGAAACGTCCAGCGAAACGCACGGTGCTGCCCGGACCCTGACTCTTATTTATCCAACATTTCGGGCTGGGATCGCGCTGTCGCTCGCACCTGCCCGCAACTCAGACCCACTCGCACCCGCCTTGTGTTGATGCCGTCCCTCTTTTGCAGCTTTGTCTGGCTTTCCTTTTGGATAGCGAGAATCGAAGACTGCCTCTTTGTTTAAACGAGTATAACCTGACAATCTAGGAACAACTGCATACTGATAATAAAGGAATTGATGAAAGGTTAACACAACCGCTTTCAGATCTTTTGATTTTGCAAGGCAACCTAAGACGAACCTTGTACATATGTAGACAGATAACTGCAGATAAGAGATTAAGTGGTTAACGGAGTCTATTATTCTAGTATATCATATATGGAAAATCATGGTTCAGTAATTCTATCATACTGTCTTTCTCAGGATCTTCTGTCCACTGTCGCTCACCCAGCGCTCCACTCTCCTTCTGTTTGTGTACCTGTATGGCCTGCAGTATAAAACTTCCGCCTTTAATTTGCATTGCACTACTAAACCTAACCGATGCTGTGGTATCAGAACAGCCACGATCAATATGTCCACCCGACTCACTGAAACGCCCGATTTCGTATATGTAAGAATATTACGCCAACGGTATTTTAAAAATAGTTTTTATTTCACCCCACTGTTCGGACATTTTATGCACACCGTGTTTCTGGAATAAGCAGATGACCAGAGTTTAGCTGTTCAGCCGCTATTTCTATGGGCATTCCAGATAATGTGAGAGAGAAATTCTCCCATTTATTTAAATACAGACATTTATATAGCAAGAAAGAACTGAATCACTATAACAGAATCATGTATATTTTTCTCAGTTGGTCAACATTCTTTTTTGCATATATTAAAAAAACAGTTTTTCCCCCATTTTCTTCAGCTGTGACAATTAGGAGCAAAACCCTCAAGGTGCTACACGCTTAACGCTGGGAATAATTTTCAAGTTAACAACGGATTTTTCATACTTTTCAGAGTTATCAATGTGTTGAGATTATGTGACTGTAACCATTTAAAATGAATAAACGTTATTAGACCTTAAAACAATTTTCTTTTCTTCCCATCAGCTACTATAAATATGTATGTCAGTTTTTCGTTGACCAATACTTACATTCAATAAATCAATTACCCGATAATTCATTAATCTCTCTCTTTTTCCTCACTCTACTGTTACTTGTTGCACTCACCCTCCCACGGCCAAATGCCAAAGCCGCTTAAGCGTTGGGCTTCCTCCGAGTCCCACGTGTGCCCAGATGTTCCCTTTTCTGCACCTGTGGCCCTCAGCTGAGGGCCAGATGTGAGGGAAACGGTGACACGGAGAGAGCTGCCAGCTCTTTTGCCAGACTGACTGCCCCTCTTCCTGTGGAAACAGAACACCCGAGTCATACAGTTCAGTGGCCACACACACGGGACTGTGAGGAATCTGACGACAAGCGCAGCGATTGAGCGTCACGCGCCGCGTCCCGCAAAATCCTTAAAATCATTCTCGGCCCGGGGTGTCGCACCAAAGCAGTAACGCAGCGTGTTCAGCATCAGGTGGGTCATAAATCCGTCTCCTAAACCACTGCCCCGTGCAAGTTATTTGTGTCGCAACATTTACAGGACAAGACTGAAGGAATTAAGCTAGCCTTTTATTTACTTTCATACCACTTGTAAGGACATAATGCGTGTAGTATGGGTGCCGTGTTTTTGTTGCTGTTGTCGGCCTGCTGTGTTTTCGTTGAGCATCCCGTCATCGATTACCATTAAGGGCCACCACTGAAATGAGGAACAGCTCTAATCAGGTCCAGCCTGTGTGGGGCCTCCTACAGCTACACTACGCAGCCCTAGGGGAGAGGGCACGCTCCGTAGAACCGTCGGCGGGGTGACACCACGGCAACACACAACAGTCTCCAACCCCTGCATGAAGAGGGCAACCACACAGATACATTCAAACATGAACCTAAAGCCTTGTGCCTACAGACACATTCAGCCCCCCCATACTCCATCCACCCTTCATTTTAATTTTTATTTTTATTTTTCCTGTCTCTCTTGTGCTTGCTTTCATATTCAGCAAGAAGATATTGAGGAAGGACAAGGGGTCTTCAACAGGACAAAGGAAGGAAAGGCCATCAGTGACCATGTGAGGCCATGGGGGTGGAACGCAGCCTACTGAGTGAAGCCTACAGAAATACTTTTATTCAGGGTATGATTTTCATGTTTCTGCTATCTGCACCTAAGTGAGCAAAACTGTAGAAGGGCAGTACAGGAACCAAGAGGAGGACAAGCGGAACTGGTCTTTCTTAGACAGACAAACACTCAAGGTGGGGACCAGGCATCCTCTATGGGTCAAGTACAATTATTAATACCGCAATAATCTGTCATTAAAACAAATAAAAATTAATATTAACCATTGATTTAGGCTTTATTTCTTGAGAATATTTAATGCATGAACCTAAAAAATAATTTCCTTCTTTCACATTTATTTGCCAAAGTCAGTTTGAACAAGAATATCGATGTTATAATTATGCTTATATATCATCAGGTTTGGTTAGCTGAACAACTGAATAATCAACAACTTTTCATGGAAAAGTTGAGTCATTGGCTTATAGTCAATAATCGACATCGCTTGTGCAACAATGCAGAGTGTCAAACTTTAAATCCATAGTTTTGCTGTGTTTGGTTAATTTGGCCCCTTGGCCCGTTCTTCTGTTTACGCTTAATTTTGGCCGAATACCATACAGTAAAAGCTTCCAAAGATAAGGAACAAGCAATGCAACTATCATTGCTGTACAGACACAAGGAACATTGGAGCCGAGATGGTAGAAGGAAATGATGTCATCCACTTCCAAATACATTATCAGGTGGTGTTTCTAGATCCAAGACAGAGCGAATCAAATAAACAGCAACGTGTGTCTGTATCCAGGGCAGGTGAAAATCATACTGTGTGTGTGTGAGTGTTAGTGTGTGTGTAGAGGGAGAGAGGGAAGCCAAGGTTTTAGCAGCAGCAGCTGATGCACCTGTTGACAGTGTATCAAGATTAACGTAGAATGGGAACTGAAGCAGGCAGAGACGACATAGAAAGAATGAGAGGATCAAAGGAGAGGGAAATGAAGGCTGTGCTACACAGTATGTACTGCTCAACTACACTATTCAGGCAGGCTTCACTTTCCAGTGTAAGGTTGCTAATGTAACTATTGTGGCAAAATACATCAAGTGCAAGCGGCCATATGAAGTGAAGCCCAGTCATTTGTAGAACTAAATATACAGGCAAGAGCTTGCAATAAAGAAGAACAAATTATTTGTTCCTGATTTCTGCCAGATGCATAATATTTGTATACCTCTTGGATCACGAGCATTTGGCTGTCTCATATTACCACAGAAAAGAGTAAAGACTGTAGAACGTGGATTATCAGACTGGTTCGGTGAATCAAACAGTTCAGGTAATCAGAGATTCCTGAGAAAACGAAACAAATTGAAACAAATGTGCCAAACAAATTCAACTGAAAGACTGCAAGCTAACTGCCAGCCCCGCCACACTCCTACGCTCACAATAGGCAGCAATGCAGCAGACAGTGAGACATCAAGGTCTGAGGTCCTGAGTCCACATGGTAGCTAAAGCCAGCATTTGATTTTAAGCTGCTGTAATTACAAAGTAAGACTATTTCTCTGATATACTACAAATATCCTGGAATAAATCATTGGAAACAAATACATTAAGCAGCAGGAGCACTACTTCAGCATAACAACTACAAGTTGACACTGTATTTTTTTCTGGGGGGGTGGAGGTTCAGGTAATTGATGGTTCAGATGATTGATGTTTGGATAAATGTCATTCTCCTCTATTATGCATAAAGGTGTCAAGACTGACCTCAGCTCTGATGCAGGGCAGAAGTTTGGTAAATGGTTGTTTGGAAACTCACAGGAAAGCTCTTTTTATAAAGTCTGTCTAACTGTAATGCATCAGACATGAGAATTAAGAACAGCACCTGGTTCTATCTGAGTATTGATACCCCGGGTCATGGTTGCCTGACGTCCACCGCAGCATTCAACCAGAACACTTTCATCTACAGGACTCCTTTCTTTTAACGACACAAGTAAACAAGAGACCATCTAAACATCTCATTGTTGAAGTAGATATGAAAGAGTTAAAAAAAATAAGTCATAAAATGAGAGAAAGGAGAGTTTTAGGTGAGGTCTTGGGTGAGGACTTCAGAAGACCCTGTGGGTGCCTCTTAAATCAGGGTCCTGAAAGCTTTATAGACAGGCACTCTGCATGCCTCCTCCTCTGTGTTTGTTTTCCCTCCAAATTCAATTAATGGAATCAAACGGAACACCAGGCCAGGCTTCACAAAGCGGAGTGAGGAGAGATGAAGATAAAAGATGAAAGAAGGAGCAGTTTGGTGCAGTTCAATCTCAGGTCCCTCTGGGGAGAGGCAGCCTAACGTGGGGATTCTGACTACTCATGTCACAGATACCAGCCAGGTCGGACACCCCCTCAAAACAATTCATCTTCCCCAAAACTGGACTAAGAAGTTCAACCCCAAAAGATATCGAAAGTCTTCCCCTGGCTGGGGCCGACAGAATCTCAACATTTATGACGCTGAGGCTTGCGGGGTGGACAGTGGGGATGGCGGGGGACTCGCTGGTCTTCAGCCCATGTGCAGAGGATCGAAATGGACAGGAACTGACAGGAAGGTCTTCAGTGAAGGCCATGGAAATAAAAACCAAGTGGAAATACAGCATCATTCGCCCTGAGGTTCAAATGGTAAAGACCAGAGCAAAAAAGGAAAGTACAAAAAAAAGAAAAACACGGGCCGTGTAATAAATGATTAATGTTGAAGTACTAGCTTTACAAAATCATGCATCTAATAGTACATCATTAAAATCACTCTGCATATCTGGTGTTATTTATATCTGTCTTCTGTGAAGAAATAATGGACCTTGTAAATGAACAGACTCTCATTATTGCCTTGCTGTTATATTCACTTTGCGTTTTTTGCAAGTTAATGACATACAAGACGACACGACGGATAAACTAGGATGCGATTAAGAATGGCTTGAGTTAAAATAATTAGTCCAAGCTCCCTTCAGAACAATACCACATACCAAACAATGTTGTCAGAATCCAAATAACAATGTCACTTTGGTGGATGAAAGACCAACAGTCACTGTCAGCTTCAGCTCTTGGGAGTGTGAAGCTACTGGCTGGCTGTTATGAGCACGGGAGAGTAGAAGGTCCCCAGTACATAGGAGGGTGACTCAACAAGCCAGAGTGGAAGACTTCGCCCAATAGCCCTGTTAACAATAAGAGGCTCGCATGAACTTCCTCTACGAAGGGCCACCGGAGATTCAAGAAAATTCTTCGACACGTGGTGTCAGCGAAGCTCGTGTGGGTGGGAGGTGGTACCAAGGGTCACGTGGAGGAGGGTGGATACAAGTCTCTGGCTAGAGGGAGGCAGGAACCTGTCTTACTGCGAGCCACCACAGAGCTGAAGCATCTGGCCAAGACTGCTTACATGTACAAATTTGGGAAGGTTCCTGGAGAGCCACGGTCCCCAGGGGTTTGAAAGTCACAGTAAAAAGTGTACTGTGTCTTGAACATATAGTTTGCAAATCTGGAGATGGGAACTAAACCACATGTATACCCAGGATAGGTGCAAAAGATCTAGCTACAAACTTTTCCATCATCAGCTTCCAGAATTACTATCAGAATTACGACGGCATTTTACAGGTTGGCATGCAGGCGTTCCTTCCAAAGATGGGCTTGAGTGAAATCTTCCTTTCAGACTTGCGGTGAGGACCCCATAAACATCAGCTCATCAAACGCGCCCACCCATACCGGCTCAAACCCACCTCTATGCAGCTGCATCTCTAGTCTCGTTGGGCCCAGCTTTCCAAATGCCAAAAAACAGGAAGTGAAAAGCTTAAACAGGAAATACTTGTGAAACATTATTAAGACCAGAAAAGCAAAATCAGAATCACCCTCACACATACCCACCCTCTGACACAGACGCGAGGAGGGAACTCGAGGGCACAAATGGACAAGAGGAGGTAGGAGACAGAGAACGAAAGAAGTTTGTGCTGCCATGAGACTCGAGAGGAGCTGAAATGTACCGGAGAGAAACAGATAGTAAAAGGTGGTTTCATATTATGAGTTGTGGTTTGGGGGTCACAATTGCAGCTTCTTTTTGTGGTTTTCACATTGCTTTAAAAAGTATTCAAAAGCAGTACTGGAAAAGATGACACAAGTCACTTCACATGTGGAGGGACACCCATCTAATGAAAGTAGTCCCCGAAGGAGCTGTTTCCCGGACATGTGCTCCGTCGCTCTTCGCCAGTGATGCGTCAAGAATCTGCTAAAAATATCTGTAAACACAACTTTTTTTGAAGTGTCTTGTACGTCTGTTTTTTTGGCATTTGGTTGCACATTAACAGATCATTGCTAATGATATTCAGGTCAAATTCTTAAGACTAGAAATAAATATCAGAATATTATTGGGAAAAAATCCAGAAAAGCTGTTTTTTCAATTGCCTCAGTTTAGCTATCACTTCTTGGGTCAAAATCTTTTACAACACATATGTTACAGCCAGACTTCTTTAAAAGTAAAATCTATGAAGGCATACTATTTAATACAGTCCCTAACAGAGTATCCCTCTTACTCTCATATCCTTGTTCTGATAACAGCTAAGCCCACGTTTCTCCAACACTAACCAGTTCCTTCCTATTTCTACGGCTCTACCGCTGCACTCCCGTGTGACATGAAGGGTTAACCTGGCCTACGGGAAACACGGCGGGACACGAGCGCAGACTTCCCGTGCTCCTTTCAAAAGTGGGGCAGCCCTCCCACCAAAGACAGGGTAGCATTTAGCTCTTTTCTGTTCTGTTCTGAAGAAGACAAATTCATCCCTCTGTCTCCACACAATTGGGCCCCCTTTCAACCACGCCACCAGAAAGGAGGCTCCTATTTACGCGGGGGATGAGCCACTAATGCGGGGGCCTGTGTGTGGGAGAGCTCCTGGGAGTGGGCGTCTGGGCCTGCTATCCTGTTGCTGGGCCTGATAAAGGTAACCTGAGCAGTCGAAACTAGGCCAGGATAGGTGCCAGGAGGTGGAGACTCGCAGGTGTGGGTGTCTGCTGCTGGATCTACAAACAAAGCTCAGCAACAAACGATCAGGCGACAATTGTGGTGCTTCTAGCAGCTGCTGAGAGTCCCCAGAAAAGAGGAGCTAATCAACCCGTTGCAACAATTAACCCTGAGCTGATACATGGCAGGCTGCACAGTCACTGCTGTTGCAAATTCTGAGCCTCAGCCTCTCACTCTTTAGAGAGTGGGATCGTTCTTCACTAATGCCCGCTTCCAAAACCCCAATTCCAGAGCCGTGCTATCAAGCTGCGAAGCCTTTTTTTCCTGGAGAGCCAAGCTGGCATTGAGGACTGTAATGAGTTGCGTTTTCTCTCTGGAAGAGCAGAACGGTCTTGTTGGCCGCTGAATGATGAGGCCTGAGCTGCAGCGAGTGCCTGTTGGTCTGCTTGTGGTTGGATTATTCTGGGCCAGACGCCAAGTTGCTCAGTAATCTGCTTGAGAGCCACGTCGTTCCTGGAGCACCTGACCTGCTGCTCGTCAATTGATTCGTTAGCCTTGTATAGGACAGTGCTTCTCATCCCTGGTTTTGGCAGCACACTATGTGCTTTGTGCCCTTCATTGATTGATTTTCCTGCCGAGCTGTGAATTAATGTAGCTTCATTGAGTATTTGGCTGAATGAATCACACAATTTAAGCCACATTAAATTAAAAGAATTCCTGGAACGGATAGAAGATTAAATAGGATTGCCTGTTGTTTTCTTTATTGTAATTCGATTATATCTGTTATTTTGGGGTTTTTTTTCCACTTGAATAGTAATGTTTCTGTTTATTTGTTTAATAAGCATTAATAAACTTTTACGCAATGATTTATTTAAATCAACTAGTTTAAAGTCAGAATTGGAGTGAAAGGAAGATGAGTTTCAGTTGATTCTTAAAAATCCACCTATTTCATAACCATTGACAGATGTCACACAGAAACCTGCACTGTTTAAGAACCTAAATAAATCTAATAAATGACTGTTAGACTTGGTGAGTAACCGAGACTGAGAAATATTACTTTAAGCGGTCCATCTTTACCACGTGACTTTCAAAGGTTAAGTGATCAGCTCAGGTTCGCTGGCTATATGCCATCATCACCTTTATCAATATCATCACCATCATCATCTTCCCTCAGCTTCTCCTGGTGAGGCTCCCAATATTGATTATATTTCTATTATAAAAATGCATGGTTATGACCTTTGTGTGATAGGTCCTTATATAGCAAATCATCTGTTGTTGAAAATACAAGGTGGAGACGTCTGCATGGTTTTACTCTTAGAATCACAGAAGAGCCTACAGTGCAAGTGTGATACAAGCATGTGGCGATTATCTGAAATGGTTTCCAGTGAATGTCAGGAGGGTACTAAATGGGCAAGAAAAAAGAAATGCTGTAAATGTTTTCTGTATTCTCTTCCCTGTTATTTAATACAAGCTGATGAGGAAAAGGAGGCATTTGTGTTTACATGCATATTCCTATGTATAGAAGCAATCATTTCCCTTGGATACTTCTGGATTGTTTGGTTTGCAGAATATCCTCCATAAACTCTCACCCCGTGCTTCATGAAGCCTAAACTAAGACAAGTTAAAAAATCAGACCACATTGCAACAAATCTTACCGCTTTGTAATTTGCAGTTACGATTCTTCTGACTTAACCCTATTAGTTAAATGAACAAACTAAATGTGCTATTTAAACTAAGAAAGCAGGAGAAATATGAACAGTGATGGACAGGAGGACACGCGTGTTCTATCGCTTCAGAGAGGAGGAAGTTGTGTAAACATGGCAACCGGACTTTTTATGTCAGTATCTATGTGCTTGGTGGCTGAGCAAACTAGAAGAGTGGCAGGGCTAAATGAACTAGTAGTAGAGCTAAGTGAACTTAGGGCAAAACTAACTAAAGTAGTGACAGAGCTAACCAAAGAAGTGGCAGAGGTAAGTGAACTAGGGGGAGAGCTAAGTGAACTAGGGGGAGAGCTGAGTGAACTAGGGGGAGAGCTAAGTGAACTAGGGGGAGAGCTAAGTAAAGTATTTGCAGAGCAAAGTGTGCTATTGGCAGAACTATCTAAACTAGTGGCAGAGTTAAGTGAAATAGGGCCGAGCTAAGAGTTAATAAAAGGACAAACGGGGCTACTGATGGAGCATAAAATTGGAGATAAAGCTCTGGTAGGCAGGAAGTGGCAATTGTCGCCGAATTGTCCCCTTTCTGATTAAAACATCCGGTGCATGGGACGTCCACGACATCGCAGCGTGGTATCAGTCGCCTGCACTTCACAAGAACACAAATTCAGGACGGTATACCATGCGGATGGACATGCGTTGGACGGTGCGGGGAGATTCATGTTGGCAGGGTTATCGGTCCATCAGAGACACTCGGCCTGTCAGACGTGTGCAGGTCAACAGCGCACTCATATCGACGAGCGAATCAGCATGAAAAACAGGCGGCCGGATCACCGAGATGTTGCAACTCGAGCATTCTGCAGACCTTATCTACCAGGGCAGATCACAAGGTTTGATACGCATCTCAGAATTGTGGACGTAAGTACCACTAAAATGCAAGACGATTTATATATATATATATATATATATATATATAAAAAAACTCAAGAAAGAAAGACCACAACATTATTTCCCCACAAGCCTCAACTGCTTTCTCTCTCAGTCAAGACAAGAAGTCTGGCCTCTCGATCCTCGTTCTATGGCACACCATTTAGCCAGCGGTGCTACTGATTCGCCTTGTTGCAGTGGTTCAGACGTCCATCCATCGACGATGTCACTCCACTCCATTTCTGACATTAAATGCGACGTCCTTGCTGTATCGTTCTGTTACTAAGGAGAGGATATCTGCTTCTCTCTCCCCCCCCCCCCCAACTACAGGCTTCAATCTGCTTTAATTTAGACCGATTGCCGAGCGACAGTCTTATCATCCCAGGCATCCACTGACGCTTTCATTTCCTCTGTGCAGAAGCCAAGCTTATTGCAGGTTTTTTTCCCCCCCTCATCTCCTGCAGCCATACCTCCTTAACCCCTTCCAAGCGAAGCGTTTCCCGCTGAACAAAGAGCATCACTGACATCATCCTGACCCAAATGCTCCATGGTTCTCATTCACCACGTCGTCGCTCTCGTTTTCTGTCAGTGCTCTCATTTTGAGTAAAACAATGCGACGCGCACACACTCACACACACGCATTTTTACACACCGTGGCACTGCAGTCAGATACCACGGTGACCACAAGGCACAGTCTTTTACATGATGAAACCAGGAAACCAGCACCTCTAAGCCCAACAGAAGATGGGGGACCCGGTGCACTGGCAGCTGAGGATGCATTGCCACAGAACCCGGACATCAGACAGATGGAGAACCGGCAGGTGGAGGAATCTATGTGTGGACATCAGATGTCTGAATGTGGTCCTGAACGCCAGCGTGAGACCACTTCTGGCAAAGGGAATCTATGGAAGCTCTTAGCTTTCTGGGAATAAAGAGACGACAAAAAATGGTTCGTAAAGCGTGCTCAGATGTAATGTAGCCAGTCAAAAGCGCCAGTGTGCACATTTCTGCAGCCCGTCTTGTACGCAAACCCGTGTTATGCGTGTGCTAGATGGAAATATTAAAATTACGTCCCCAGAGCTCTTTACTGATCAACAACACGTCAGCCTTCACCCGCATGTCTCGGCTCTCCATCTCTGAGCAGCTGTGAAATGTTTTGTCTGTGCTGCCTGTCAGCTGGCCAGAAGATCACCGTTGGTGAGCGAGATTGCCAGCTTCAAACGCTCAGTGTAACATCACAGGCCACAGTGCAGGTTCTGGTACTTTCCATGTCAATAAACAGAATAAATTAATTAATTGGAAATTTGAATATATGTAAAAACATAAAGCAAAAAAAATACATCCCTCTCTCAGCCAACACAGAGAGACATGTCCCACTGGGAAAGGAGAGGGAAGCAAACCAGGACAAGGATAACCTGACACTCTGAGAGGAAGAGACACGTGGTGAACCCGACGCCTGGAGGTGCAGGCCCCAGTCACCGACCGCGTACAACATGACACAACAGAGTGGGGACACTGCACCTCATGTCAGGGTTTCACTGTCAACTGACCACAGTTACTCTCAGCTTTATGACAAAATGTTTTGCTCCTGGTTGCTTGTACAAACTCCTGTCGAGGGATACGATTTCATCCGTGTCAGAAAGTGCTTCTATGCAGAGCAGATGCATTATTCCTTCAGATAAACTCTTTAAGAGTGAAAAGGCGTCTAACAGAAAGGGTCCACAGAGACAACGATGATGTGTTTCTGGATTCTACTCTGATGTGCTGTTTAATTCACTGAAATTGAACCAGGTAAGCAGACAGTAAATTTTCTCCATTCATATTCCATGAACATTTACGCAGTGTAGGTTTGTGGTGAGCCTGGAGCTCATCTCAGGGTGATGAGAAGCAGACACTCTGGATGGGATGCTGGTGTATTGCAGGGTACACACCTTCACAAGCTATGGACAACTTACCAACACAAATTCACCCAAGCCTATTAGGTGGCAGGACAAAACCGGAGTAGGAAACCCACTCAGACGGAGGACTCCAGCTCTGGAGGTTCAAGATGACAGTGCCAGTCGCTGAGCCGCTGTGTCACCACAGATACATTAAGGTTGGAAAACATGGAAGCTATATTGCGAAGCACGGTGAGAACCCGCAGCACATAACATAATGTCTTACAAAGCCAGGCATGCTAATCTAGTGCGCTGTCATCACTGAAGTATCGTTGTATTGCCCAGACCTGAGTTTGTTTAAAAAAGAGAAAATGCATTTGGAATGGCCAAGTTCGGCGCGACACATGCCATTACACCCCTGGGTCAGTTTCCCAGCAGCCTTTGCTCCCACAATGACATCACGGGTCGACGGGATGAAAGCGGAGCGTGTGGAGACTGCGGGGTGCTGACACGACTGCGGCTCAGGGGGGCGAATCGGGGGAAGAGGGGACAGCGAGGCCGAAATAAAGGAGAGCTGTTTGATTAGTTTCCTTGGCAGGCGGACAAAACTGTGCGGAATGCAGGCAGGCAGAGAAAGAGAAACAATTAAGGACAAAAAAAGAGGGAAGCAGGGGTGTGCTGCTGAGTAAGCCTGCAGTACAGGACTCGATTTGCCCAGCTCCTTTTGATCCTACTCTCCCTCTCTCTCTGAGAGCACAGGAGCCCACTACAAGCCCGCTCCTCTGTGGAGGGAACAAGGCCCTTTTTTCATAGCTACAGGCATGCTGATCAGAAGGGCAACGTGGAGCAGTGGCCCCTCCCCTTTCCTCCCTGTCCTGTCCCGACCCGGCCCAGTGCCCAGTGCCTGGGATGGGGATGGGGTTGGGGGGGGGACGACACAATGCACAGTCTGTTCAACACTGCTCAGACCGGAGGCCTGCGGTAAACGTCAGTGTGGTCAACGTCCGTTTGAGGGTTTGGGCCTTTAGGTGAGATTTGCTGTCAGATGAGGCAAGCACCCGTATACGATTGGGAGAACATGGTGCCAAGTCGTTAAAATTGCTCCTCTGCTCTAGTTCCGTCATTGGTCTCTAAGCAGGGCTCTGAGTAGAACCGTGAACATGACGACCGAGGGTTTGAGTTAAAAAGGCTGACAAGCACCTGTAGGCATGCAGATAAGTGAAGTGAAAGAGAGATGCAGAGATATGGCGTAAGGTGTCCACCTACGCATCTGCTCTCTGGCGAACGTAGCCGGCACAAGAGATGCTAATGAACATCAGCGGTCAACCCAGTCACCTTCGTGAGATTAAGGAGAATTAAGATTTCAGATCGTCGCTCTCCAAGGTTCCAAGTAACTAGCAAGCCACAAGAAGATGCGATGACGCAAAGGAAACAGAGACAAAAGGCCAAAAAAATGTTTGGGGAAGAGAGCAAAAATTCTGCTTGCGTCCGAGAAGCTTCATCACACCAGCACCTGCGTCTTGGAAAATTCACTTTCACAAAAACAGCTGATAAGAAATGATGATTGTTTTTCCGCTAGATACTAATTTGCCTGCAGTAAAAATATTAAATTCTAAATAAAGTACACAGCTATAACTTATAAATGTATATTCATACATTAGATATTACATACATTTAATAAATTATAAATATATTAAATTAAATACGGAACTAGGCAAAAGTCTTAGGCAGGCTTGCTTAAGTTGTGAACTTTCATAGTTAATTTACTTTACGAGGTATTGATTAGCCAAGTAAGGTGCACTCCTAGTTAAGCTCCACATGTACATGGGTGTGTTTGATGGTGACTGGAAATTCTGGGGTGACATGAAGGGATCTTTTGAAATATGTAAGCTGACACATTTAGACCAACATGAAGTCAATTTTACACCAACATGAGCAGGATTTAAACGTGAATTTGGTCATCTGTCTAAGACTTTTGCACGATACTGTATATAAAGCCGACTGAAAAAAAACACGTGCATAAACCAAAAATGTCTGTTTTACTATTAATCTTGTACATGTTTCATCAATCATTAACATCCAGAATCATGACCCAATACAGACTTTCTGAAGGTCAAACAGATGGTGTTTCTCAGCCAGAGTGAAACCATGCTTGTCTAGTTTAAAAAGGGGTAGGGAGGTCCTACTGTACAGTTTTCTTTTTGTCTGCCTGGATTGGTTTAGGGTAAGGTGGCCCAGAACAGAGCAGATATCTGGATTGATCTTAAGTATCCGTGAAGAGGTCTTTCTGCTACAAAGGGGTACGACATGTGCTACGACATGTAGCACATATTCAGAAATTGTAGATTCATACATACTGTAAGTGCCTGTTATGGTGATTGAACCCAAGTTGTGTCTGCATTTTTATGTGTGTGAGAGTGTTTCTTAGCCCAAATAGTGCACACAGCCTACATTGTACCCCGGAGCGCATCCCACAATGCACTGGGGCCCCAACAAATGCTGTCAAGCCCATTTCCACAGTGTGGCCTCACCTGGCCTGCAGCCCTTGGCTCAGGCACGTTGGCCAGCCACCCGCTCGCTGCGCCGATGGATAAGAAGTAGGACGGACGTGGCCATACCCTTAGAAAATGGTGGGCGTGTCGGGGGTGTCCAGTACGTCACGTCACCGTGACGAGCGGCCCCCTCCCCCAGATTGCCGCCTCGAGCCCCAGGCTCCATTTGGTGCCCGCCCCCACATATCAGTGCATCTACGCCTTGAGCGTTAGTCCTGTGTGAAAGATCACAGATTACAGATGCGAGGGAAGGGGTGTTTAAATGGAAGGCTAATGTATGTACAGACGTCCGTGTTGCTCTTTTCAAAGCATGCAGGCACGATCAAACTGAACGTGGACGCCTACTACCTGCTCTTCTGACCACCTTTGGAGTGGTCAGTTATCACATCACATGTCTTATAAGTGTTAAGATGAATTATAGAAATTATGACTCATTTTAGCACGATGTTAGGGGAACTGAGGGGAAGTGCAGTACGTCATTAGCCGTAAAGCGGCGAGTGACTCCTACTACGCCGTGATAAGGGAAGAGACAGAAGTGACAACACACAACAGCAGCTTGTAAAAGTCTTCGGAGGTTTTCTGCGTGGGGTCCCCGCGGCGATGAGTCATATTTCTGTATCTGTGATTGGGTGGTGGCTTGCCAGATGACTGGTGGATTGTTTATCAAAATGAAGTTGACTTTTTTAGATGGACGCGTGTTTGTTTTGGGCAGGAGGCGGAGGTTTTTTTTCCACTTGGGACTACAATACAGGGTGACCTGCTCTGAAGATGGCGTGCTGCGGCCGGCCCTCCCTGTGTTTTTGGCCATTTGTTTTTTTTATCCATTGTAGCCCACTCAGGCCAGGCTCATTAACGACAGTCCCCATTGTGTGTGCCGGTGGACCCTCCCCCCAGACACATAGACACTCACCTAAAGCGGTTCCGCTGATTTCTATGACAGGAAGTGAGACTGGAACCGGCCCACACACCAAGGATGCTGGGAGGCTGGAAACTTGAAGCTGGTACTGTGGGAGAACCGGAGGAAGAGGGAAAAGGGGAACCAAAGCATAAGAATGGGTGGGATGAGACGTGCAGGCAAATCTCTAAAATGATGGAGCACTATGGAGACGCCATCTGTCAGTTACTGCATGAGGCTATACAACTCTTACTCAATATTAGAACGCAAGATTCACATGCACTCTCTGGCCTCAAACATGTAACATAACACGGATGTTCATAACCCAATTCCTGGGCCTGTGTTAGCTTCCAGTCAGGCTTTGGAGGGGTCATGGCTACAGGAGCATCTGATGGAGCGAATGACTGACGGGGGGCACGTGTTCTCTGTTTACGTGGGGACTGCGGCCCTGTCTAGACTGGCCTCCTCTCCCCAGGATAATCCTATAATGATCCGCTACTGAGAGTCTGTACAACTGCCAGAGATTTTATCCGAAAACGCAGAATGGGCAGCGGTGCAAATCAAGCCGCGAAGCTTTGTCCTCGTGCATATAGTTTTTCCGACAGAGTCCTGGGGGCCTATTGAACACGGCCTTGAAGAAGTGGCCCCGTATGGAGAACTAGCCTGCCCACTGCGTTTTTAAAGGTCAATAAATGGCTTTGTGACTCGAGGTGGAAATCGAGGTGTACAAAATTGGTAAAGACCTGGCCAAAAACGAATGACTCTGGCGCAGACCCAATCCCAGCAATAAGAATATAACAGGGCATGGAGAATAGAAGGGTAGCTTACTAGCTAACAGGGTCGAGGGTTCAAATCCCACCTCCGTTCAATTTGGGAGGTGTTGGCATCTTCTCCCTGTGTCACTTGGGTTGCCTCCAAATGCTTTTGTTTCTTCCCACACCCTAAAGCCGTGCTAATTAGTTTCTCTAATTTACCCATAGAATGTGAATGTGCTCCGACATTCACCCCTGACCTTGATAAGCAGCATGGGTGCTGTATAGAACATGCCTTACTGTAGTCATATTCCAGGCCAGAACACCTGCTACATTTTGGTTTTTTTTTTCCATGCTTACATTGTTACTGTATGTAGTGATGGGACAAATGAGGCTTCAAAATCCATGTTAGCTGGAGGTATTGCCAGCAATGATTGATGGGTCATTTGGCATACTCCCACCCACCGCGGGATCTGAAGCCTCGTTTAATACCAGCATTGATTGGTTAGTTGGGGGTACTCCCACCCACCATGGGTTTCGAAGCCTCATTTGTTCCATCACGAATTGCATGCACTGGATTGCAGCATCTCATATAGCCTCCTACTTCTCTTGTCTTTTGATTGATTTATGGTGTCATTTAAGTTGTAACCTTATTAACAACAGCGGTCTTAATTGCAGTTTACAAGACACTGAATATGCAGTGAGGCATGAAATATATCACTGACTTCATATCTTAAGATTTTCATGACCAGAAGTGGTTTAGATTTTGCCAGTGAAGTTCACACAATAAGCGTGGAGGGGAGAATATACTCCTTGATTCCAAAAATGGACATCAGCGTGTTATAGGTGTTGTGTACTTTTCCTTACCATGCGCCCAGATGTTTTTGTGCGGAGCTGAGCAGTGTGTAGCTCTGTGAAATCTCTAACAGCAATCTGGCTGATGGAGCAGTCTGAGATGAAAGGACTGACTGCCTGGCTCCCCAGTCCAAACCGACTGTCTCACCCAGGCTGGCCACAGGGGACCTCGGCGAGCAACGTCAGCCCCAATTCGGCGTACGGGTATGCTAATGCTGATGCGTCAAAGTGGAACTTTTCGGTCTGTGAAGCCGCTAGCCATTATTGTGACCTCTGGATCATCCCCAGTACGTCGTGAGATAGCGTGCAGAGCTGGGAGGCAAGCACACACACACACACACACACAATCACACACACACATGCATGCAGTGTCCAGCTGCAGTGCCCATTATGGCCTATCTGAGCGAAGTTAATACAGGTCAGGTATAATCATTAGTATACCATTGTGTAAATGGCAGAGTGAAGTTACTGAGTCAGCAGATCATGTAACTTAGGTCAATCTGCCCTCCTTCTCGGCCCTCACACACACACACACACACACAAGCCTTTCCAGACAGCACCTATAGGATGTGACGGAGGTTGAGAGGGGGCCATCATGTGGTTGGCACGCTAAGTGCGTATATGGCGTCATTCGTCTCTGAGTGTGCTAATGGGCTCATATGGGAACACTTATGAAGCACAGGCAACAACACGAGGTACACTGGCGAGCGCAGGCTCTCTGCTGTCACGTCGCATTTTCAGCTAAAGCATCGCCTGTGTGCTTCAAAGGAGGAAACGGACCTCGTTTCCATCAGAGTAATGGCAGGAGTCCTCTTTGCTGCCCGTTCACGTTGGTCACTCAGCGGAGGGCAGAAGCTGATCGAGATACACATGCAATCTAAAGTATAGCAGGAAAGAAGCAAAGCGTACTGCCATATCATATACAAACAAGCACAAGCCTGCTTACACACACACACACACACACACACACACACACACACACACACACACAGAACCCTACCGACACACACATCCGTTGCAGTGGCTTGATCCCAGTTCTGGTCGGTCCTGGCCTGTGCCTGCCGGTTAAGTGGATTTGGATCGATGACAGGTGTCAGTTAAAACAGGGATGAATTCTTCATGGCTCGCTAAATTATGGAGAACTCCTGGATGTGTCGGCCGCCGGGGGGAATGCCAAGATCAGGCAGGGTTCTCACTGCCGGGATCCGTTCCAGGTACAGGGATACAGAGACAAATCATACACACACAACAGCTCCGCACACAAGGCGTGCAGGACGTTTTCCTCACTTTCTTTCTGTCACATATGGAATTAGTGATGTCACGCACTGGATAAGAGATTATCCCAACACAAAACCATGGAAATGAATGTAAACTCTCATATACTCACACAAACATGCGCACACACACGTGCATTAAAAGCATGATTGCAAAAATTTGACTGTCCAACCCAAGCACAGCACAAGTGTATACACAGCTGACAACTTTACATTCTGTGCATTTTAATGGGGCCTCCATTGATACATCATGCGGCCAGAGATCCCTTTGGTGTGTATTAAGCCGTTTCTTGTTCCAGCCGTGCCTTTTGTGTACCTCCCATACAGGTGGATACAGGTGCATCCTCTTGCTCCTTTATTTCCCACTTTTTACCCACCACACTCTCTCTCCCTCTCTCTCTCCCCTTCTCTATCTCTCCCTCTTCCCCCTCTACTTCTCTCTCCCTTTCTCTCCCCTTTTCCCCCTCTCTCCCTCTCTCTTCCTTTCTTATTCTCTCCCCCACTCTCCCTCTCTCTCTACTTCTATCTCACTTTCTCTCTCTACCCTTCTCTCTCCCCTTCTCCCCATTCTCTCTCTCCCCTTCTCTATCTCTCCCTCTTCCCCCTCTACTTCTCTCTCCCTCTCTCTCTCCCCTTCTACCTCTCTCTCCCCTTCTATTTCCTCTTCTTTTGCTCCCTTTCTCTCTCTCTACCTCTCCCCCCACTTCTCTCTCTTTCCCTCTCTCTCTCCCCCACTCTCTCTCCCTCTCCCCCATCTCATTGGTCCCCCACCACCTAACTCTCACCCTCACTTCTCTCCGGTCTCCCCCCTTTTGTCTCCTCTCTCTTTATCTCCCCTATCCTCTTTTCCCTTCTTCTCGCTTTTCCCTGTGCTCTCTTCTCTTTTTGTTTCCTTTCTTCTTCCAGGCTTTGGCCATCTCCCAGTTTTGTAACCCAAGTCTTCGGCAGTTCTGCCCTTTCTACAAAATTTAGGAAGCCATTAGCGACATCAAATCAGTACGGAGAGGGAGAGAGGCACAAGGAGAGAGAGGGATTGGATTTCCCCGTGTTTTCATGCGTCCACTCCATTACTGTAATGTGCTGGGGCCCATTTAACTAATGCATAAAAGCACATTGATACCCACAATAAACAGCATTACACAATGAATTAGGGTTTGAGAAGCAGACGGCAAGACAGCACACACACACACACACACACACACACACACACACACACACACACACACAGAAAACACAAAAAGATGCCTAACCTTGTTACTTAGGACATTCTTCACCAAGAACTGGGAGAATTTAAACCCACTTACCAGACTAGTTCTAAATTAAAAGCTTTTCATTTTGACCCCTTCCCTCCCAAGTGGAAGCATTTTTTTAAGTTCCATAATCTGACTCATCCATTCCTGTCTTACCTTTGCTTATTTCGCCTTTTGTCCAGGACAATGTAAAAAAAAAAAAAAAAAAGCACCGTACTTATAGTTTCCAACAGCACTGAACTATTATTAATTTACTAATAGCTTCCAGTTGCACTGAGCTCAAACGGTTCGGACTACATTTACACAGATGTTATCCGATGATCCATGGCACTTCGGGAGAGGCTCCACTGTAAATACATGCTAGGGAGATATGCATGTATTCAGATAATTACCAAAGATAAAACAGGGCCTGGCGGAAGATGGCGAGGTGCAGTCAGAGTCATACACATACAGAGGGAAAATTGGAGAGCCCTACAAAGAGAGGAGAAAAATACCGTACAGGACACAAATAAATGTGCTTCGAGAGAAAATATTTAACAACACAGCAAAGGAAAGAATTCAATACGAAAAAAACTTGGCGAAAGATGTAGGCCTAATCTAATAAACACCACACGATACGCATATTTTTCTCCTCTCCCTGACTTTCATAGGTGATATTCAAAGTTGATCTTGTAATGTTATGGTGGCCAGAATGGTGCCACTATGGTGTGTTTCCAGACCACTATAGTGTGTGTTTCCAGACCACAATGGTGTGTGTTTCTAGACCACTATAGTGTGTTTCCAGACTTCTATGGCGTGCATTTCCAGACCACAATGGTGTGTGTTTCCAGACCACTATAGTGTGTGTTTCCAGACCACAATGGTGTGTGTTTCCAGACCACTATAGTGTGTGTTTCCAGACCACAATGGTGTGTGTTTCCAGACCACTATAGTGTGTGTTTCCAGACCACTACGGTGTGTGTTTCCAGACTTCTATGGCGTGCATTTCCAGACCACTACAGTGTGTGTTTCCAGAGATCCCCACTTGTTGCTACTGTTACCTTCACACCCATCACACTAGAATGTTAAAAAGTTCTGCTCTTCATTCCACCTCCAAATTGGATCATGTGTATCATTTGCATTTACATTTTATTAATTTAGCAGACCCTTGCATCCAAAGAGACATACAGCAGTTGTGGAGCTACTTAAGCATCCATTGAGGGGTCAGCCACCAAGTACAGGTCAGCACTGAAGTAAGCACTGCAGTATGTGGCATCTCTCACGGATATCAATCACCGCTCAGATTGGCACACAGGGGCATGTCCATAATCCATGAACCCTAAAAGGGTAAGTGGATTCACCCTGGTTGTTTGTTCAGCACTCCATGTCTGCCTATAAAAGTGCGGGCCAGTTTACGGTAAGAGTAGGTTAATATGTTCAGGTGGCAGGTAACATAAGCGTAGCATGCGTGAAAAATGAACAAACGGATCTGCAGCAGCCGGAGGGGCTGAATTACTCGGATGCTGCATGAACTGTGGCTCAAATAAAACTGAGACTGCCAGGGTACTCTGCCTGGACTATTCCAGAATACGGAGTCCCAGGGAATCCTGGAGAGACAGGGGCATTACAGCTATGCGGCAGGTGACTCCCCACCTTGGAGAGAGGAAAATTATAACACAGTTATGATCTATGAGTCAATGGTTTAGCTCTTCACCTTCATAGCTTGCCGGTCCAGTTGTGAAATCTTGATTGGCAGGAGGCTGTACCTCTACACCCCTATAGCCAAGCCAAGCCAAACCCTGGCCCAGCTCTGAGACCCCATCAGAAAACTCTCCCATGTCTCATTGACACAGAAAAACCTTTTAGACCATGACAGACTGGTGCTCATTACCCACCGGGGCCTCATTCCCACTTGGCAGCCCACGCTGGGACTCTGTGGCTTTATTCAAAGACACCATGGTAGTGTTTGAGTTCCCCTCAGGGGACACGACTAGCCAAGCCACCGTGCAGTCCTCACAGATTGTACCTCTCTGACCCAAACACTCCACCACAAACTCATAACTCAGCTTCAAGGATGCTGTCAATATTACCCCCCCTGGAAAGAGCCACTTCTCCACTCTCCCAGGATTCCCTTAGGACACCCATGCCTCCATCATAAGCCAAGCCAAGCCAATTGTGTGCCCCCTCTTCCACACAATTTCCCTCGTAACAATAACATTCTGATGAGGCAGTCAGTCAAACTCACTTGGAACCGCCCACTTGTTTATTCCAGTGCTATCGTTAATGCTGCATCTCTGACCACATGACCTCTGATGGCCTGATGAGTTCAGTTTAACATTAGTTTCATCTGGTCATCATATCACTCTGTAATGCAGACCCATAAAATCATTCATGCTTCATTCAGAACATGTCCCATTGCTCCTCGATATCCCATGAGCCATTTGGACATTCTCAATAACAAGTGGGGTATGCACTCCCAGAATTCCCAGCATACCCAGAATTCCATCATTACTTCCATAACAAGCCATTTGAATGGCTGACTTACTGTAGCAAAGTCCTTCAACACATGCAACCGACCCCCCAATTAAAGCCCGCCTCCCAAACGATTGCCAATGACTAACCATCAGATACAGATTTAATTGTGCTCTTTAATTAATAATTACATTTATCATAGGGAGATCTGATGTTCTGAGGGGGTAAAGAGCTTGTTAATTTAATTATGGTTGTGCTAACTGATAATGGATGCTTTTAGCCACCAAGGTTATCTGTGTCTCTACCTTCTCTGTCATTTACCATAGATCTGGGTTGATTCCCAGCCCGAGCTCCCTGGTTCCTTAGCCTCCCCGATTGAGAACTATCTGGCCTATTTCTGAAAGCATCAGGAAGATTTAGAAGCCTCCAGTCCATGCCATTGATCAGACAGGTACTGGTATAGCGGGAACATTTTTCTCCCAAAGCTACTTTCTCTTACACGCTTTCTAGTTCTTGGTAACTGAAGTTCAAGGCTTCCAAAAACTAGAAGACACCTGTCAGGTTGGAAATCAAATAAAACAATCTAACATTTCAGGCACAGAGAGCGTAAGAAGACATGAAGCAATGGACTCAATTAGATGTAAATATGGATAACGCAAGATAGCCTTAAAAAGATATTATATGACATAGGAATTTTAATATGTATTTTGTTTCTTTTCTCACAGCAGAAGATTGAATTGAACGCCATTTATGCTTATTGAGTTAGCTACATGTGCTAATGCAATTCTCTAATGCTGCCATTTTACAGGCATCTGTCTCTCTGTCTTAATTATGTTATGTCATCTAGATAAACCAGCAGGGATGGATTTTTAGGATCCACAGTGCTCTCTGCTTGAGATATCGGCAGAGGCTAATTTCCAATGTTCACATAATCGTGAACAGGATTCAGAATAACGGTAATTTTCCAGTGCCTTGTGTCACGTGCCGTGGGATTTTCTGGGGTGTGTGTGTGTGTGTTTTTGTTCCACTCGCTAGAATACTCCACTGCCCTGTGGTCATATTTTGATTTCTATACAACTTCCCTCCACTTATCTTGGCCAGAATTTCAGAGGTTCTTCAACCTACCCCAGGCAGGATAGGGTAGAAGGCTAGGGTACACCCTGGATGGGATGCCAGTCCATCACAGGACGGACGGACACACACACACACACACACACACACACACACACACACACACACACACACACACACACACGCGCGCGCTCACAATGGGTGATTTAGAAACACCAGTTAGGTTGACTGCAGGTTTGCAGTCACGTGACATGAGAACACACACACCACACAAACACAGATCAGAACCCTGGAACTGTGAGGCAACAGTGTCAGCCGCTGTGCCACCAATGTGTTCTCATTTTAGGTCAATCCTTAAATTTCCCAATGACTTAATTCCACTTTGCCCACAGCACCGCTCATGATAAGTGGCTGGTTGACATATGGATGAATTTATTTTGCCTTATTTCCTCCCTTCCACCCTATCCCACCTGGGACCCTTGGGTATTGCCTGTATTTCCCTGTTGGGTACATACGTGATGCACCACTCTGTTATCAGTTTGAGGCCCTTTACATTCAGATGTAGCAATGACAACTGCAGGCGGAATATGGGTACAATAAAGGCCCTGAAATCAATATCCAGCCTGCATAATGTCAGTCTGTTGTGAGCGTCTGGTAGGTGTAGGCATTCTAAAACGTACTGATCCAAACATCCTAAGTGGCTCAGCCGTAACACAGACACCCAGGCGGTTGGCTTTGTTCATTGTGTCTCTGGGAGAGACAGATTTTTAATTTCATCTGACAGGTCATGTCTGACCGGATTCAAACCTGAAAATTACGTTGCCCGAAACTGACTTGATTGTCATAGCTTTTAAGCAGCTGACCCAATGTAAATAACCCAGCTCTGACTTAATATCCGTCCTTGATATTAAAAATAACACGCTTACCGTAAAACAACAGTTCAACACAAAATTGAAACATCTGTATTCTTAGCTTGTGTCATGCTCATGTGACATTGCTCAAATGTCTTCTTTGTGTCTTTAGTTGAGAAAGTTCAGTCTATTATGCACATTCCAAAGAAACCCCAGTCTCTCAAATTCTATCAGAGTCTGAGAATATCAAAGCTGTGCTGGTGTGTAGCAAGAAAAAAGGTAAAGGTACAAAGCACTTGGAAAATGTTATATTAATGTATTGAATTTATTACATATTATTTAGCGTTGCCAAAACTGAAGTATACACAAAACATATATAAATTATGTTACAGGACCAAAAGTACACCGGCCACAAGCTTTTCTCATTTCTGGAATGTAGTAGGAGGTATTGCAGAATCAGAACACTACATACTAGAACAGTCAGAGCGTCAGAACGGGGAAAATCAGATTCAAGAACAGACACAGCATCAGGAAACAGAAGACCAGATTCAAGAACAGACACAGCATCAGAACACCGAAGACCAGATTCGAGAACAGACACAGCATCAGAACACCGAAGACCAGATTCAAGAACAGACACAGCATCAGAACACCGAAGACCAGATTC
>JAACJT020000035.1:6292080-6319636 GCA_009936485.2 Gymnarchus niloticus
GGCAAAGCCACACTCTTACCGGTGAAGAATGGGGTATAGGGGCACTATAACCTAACTGGCAAAGCCACACTCTTACCGGTGAAGAATGGGGTATAGGGGCACTATAACCTAACTGGCAAAGCCACACTCTTACCAGTGAAAAATGGGCATCAATCGTTTATAAGAAACACTGGATCGAGGCACTGAACTGGAACTGAAGCAGTAGGACCAAGATATAATATTAGAAACAGTTTAAAAATGGAAGGACCAAAGGGAGCAGGGAAAGACAGCTAGCCCTTGTGTTACTCACTACTCAGAGAATGTACTGATATCATTTAAATCTGTAAAGCTATTTTAGGATTTAACATGCTACTAATTGCTAAACCATCTCCCAGGCTTTGTCAGCTCACACAATCAAACTACATTTCCAGTAGTAAAGGTACAGCCCAGCTCACTTATGATTGGTGTCTCCAAACCAGAACGCCATCCTATTCGTCGGTTAGTCCTTAATACTGCTAGCAGTACCAGCCACTTTCTGTGTCAGCTAAACCAATGAGTGTCTATGTAGTACAACCTGGGGGATAGTAGTAAAGGAGGTGACTGTCTGGAAGGGGGTAAGTAATTTTAAGGGGACAACCAACAGGCATAATGAAGGGGGCATGATGCAAAGTGGACCTTTAAGATAAAGGTCCACTAAAACCACTAAAACACAAATAAATAGGTTCACTGAAGGTGGTGTTAAAGTGAAAGCATACACATTAGCTAAATTAAAAATTGAGCCATACTAACATACAAATGAACCCGTGTTTGCCAGAAAATCATCTATGACACCCTCCATGTGCTGCGATGGGGACTACTTGGGATACGAGAGGTGTGAATGACATTCTGTGGCAAACATCACGTGCTGGCCTTGGGTCATGGTTTATGATGTCTTGAGATTGGAGATTCCTGCCTGCTCATAATCTTCACAATTGTTGTAATTTAGTGTTTTGATTACCAGGGAGTTTACAAATTCTTCATTTGACCATACCAGTCATGCTAAAATGGGCTTCCTTTTGGGCGGTGGTTAAATTCTAGCCATGCCTCTGGGCCATCGTCTGCTTTTGTAAACAGCGAGGACCTCGACCCCATCCAACAGAAATCCTTTCTTTTCCCAAGGGCATCGAAGCACTGAGCGCAAATCCTCAAACTCAAGACGATCTGATCTCAAGGAAAGGGATCTAGATGCCGGATCAGCTGCTCGCAAAGGTGGTCCCACTGGGGTAGGCTCATCCCGCACCTTGGCTAGAGCTGGAGGTGGTCTTCCCTCGTCGCTCACGGCTCCCTTTTCATTCTCTGAAGACACCTGTCAAACCCAGCATTCGTCTTTCTCTTTTCTCTCTATTGTAATGCGTGAGGACTGCGGCTCATTTGGAAGGGCAGGTCGCCACAGAGGCTACTGTGATGTAGACCTTTGATAAGCTTGCAGCTCCCAAATGAAATTGCATCTGCGATAAGACAGAGGAGGTGCTGGGGGGCAGAGAAGGCCACGCCAGGCACAAATTGGATGCTTACCTTTCCATCAAACTGCTTTTTTTTAACCATTCACTAAGTTTTTCTATTCACCCAGAGAAATAATGTCAACATGGAACAAACGCCGTCTTCCTTTCCCGCCTACTGCTCACCCAAAAATATTCTTTGACTCCACCCTTTTGTTTCCTACTTTCCTGGTATCATTTGCCAAACAGATGCATAGGGACACTGAAAATGTGACACCACCCTCACTTCTGTTCTTATTGCGGACCATAAGCACAAACAACACAGGCACTGCTAGCGGACGGACGGGATCGGAGTCAGCTGGCGTCACGGCGGATGGATCTGCTCGAACTTGCCGTAACTTTTGACTAGCTGAGTAAAGACAGGAGCACTTAAGTTCTACTCCAAAGTGGAGGGAGAAGGCGGGAGAGGAAGAGGTGACACAAAGAGCCACTCTGCCCTCTCCATTTGCTAATAGACTCCAACAATCAGATCATTTCCAGTTTAAATGGGGGTTTGATGGTAGCGGCCTGCATTAGCGATGGTTGGTCTCTCAATCCGATTAGTCCGAGACAGTGACAGTTGCCAGCTAGGAAAGCAGGTAGCCCCCTCTTCCAGCCGCCCCCGCCCCCCCACCGACAGGTCCTCTTACTGCCATTTTGGGACACTAATTGGATTGGCCAGAAGCAGATGTCATTATTGTTAAGAGGTCAGGCACTTGATGTTTCCAAGTTGTTGGCAGTCATTTGTGTGTATTAGCGGCTTCTGTCCAGAGCAAAGGTCGCCGTGTAAACAAGGTGCTTAGTGAAATTTCACAAACTGTCTGTCTATGTGAGTTTGTGTGTGTGCGCGTTTCAGCATGCCACTGATTGGCTGAGATGACCGCTCGTGTCTGACAGTGAGAGCGAGTGCATGCAGACGCTCCTGTGAGTTTATTAACGATCATGGGTCTTTTTAGCTTGTGAGACAATTGACTTGGATGGAGGTAAAGCTAAGCAAAAACAAGCAAATTTTGGAAGATCCGAACGGCTGTCGCCAGATTAAAGAAATGTCACCCTAACGAGCAGGGGAGCAGACGGAAATGGAGGCGTGCTAATCACACGCTGATGCCAGGCCTGTCCGAAGCTGTCACTATAACAACAGCGTAGGTGCGATCCAATGGTAACATGTCATGTCGAGTCCTAACCTATTCAGAATTCAAGTTTGGTCAACAGGCAAAACAAAAAAATGACCAGCAATCAGTCTTGTGAGCACTGAAATTAAACAGAGTGCTAAACAAATTCACGCTGAATCAAGCCAGGGAGAAGGGACAAATAATGAATGGAAGATTGATTAAGCACCGGATCAAGAGTCAATTTTCTCTACAGTGCATCTACAGTAGATACATGCTTATTACATAAACAGATAATCAGGAAGTGTATCAGAACACAAAAGCCCCCAACGACATGGCTACAAACGCATCTGATCCCGACCGGATCAGCTTTCAGCTTAAGTGCTACAGGGGAGAGAAGCGTGTCCATGGGAAGAGCAGATTCAATTGCACGAGCAAAAATCTAATCACAGCGCATAAACGGCTCCCCTTAGCATAGGACAGAGCTGGGTTTAAAGAGGTAGCCTCACTGTCTCTGGTTACCCCCACGCATGCAAACACCCCCTCTCCCACCCCGCAGAACTATAATGGGGCCGCGGGAGGTTATCGGCGTTCGCCGGTGTTGCAAGAAGGTGGGGATTGTGTGCCTTCCCCCCGACTCTGCGAGGGTCGCATGATTAAGACTGGTCCATTCATTCGAGGTGGCCCTCGCTAGCTGCTTACGCTTCCGAGGCTGGCCCCCGATCTTGCAGCACGCCAAGGTAAGGGCACACCATACACTTCCATACGTCTGTGACACACACAAAGACGTCTTCCCGTCTTAGGAGTCACTAATAATGACCACTAATACGCTCCTCGTTCAAAAGAAAATTGTGAATAAAATTGAGAAACTTAATTTGCTGAACCTAAAAACTTTTTAGGCTCTAAATTTTGCTAAACCTAAACTTTTTTCTTTATTAAATTTGTTCTATATCAATAAAAAGTACTACAACAATAATACAACGATTAAAATCACATAGAACGGGAAATCGTTACCACTGTTGCTTAAGACTAGGTTGAAAAACATCCAGGATATATTCCATACTTTTTGAAAAATGTTACATGCTTAAAAGGAATCCATGGTGCAACTGGCTGTACTCAAACTGAAGAAGTACCACAGCGTCCTTCACAGTTCCATTCCTTTTGCTGTTGAAGGAAGTGCAGGAAGACGTTTTATCTTTTTATTATTTACGCTTTACCAATATGCACATCCATTAGCATAAATAAGAACTGTGGTTTTGTTTAGTCAGGACATCCCCTGCTAAACGGCAGCTCAGCCCACTGGATTGGATAATCTGAGTGGAGGGGTTGGTGTTTGCCAGCCAGCCATGATCCAGATTAGCTGTGACCCCGCGGCTCTCCATTCTAAGTATGTAAATCTTTACCTCTCTCTGACACACACACACCTCCTCACTTCATCTAGTTCCCTCTTTTTCACCCATCGTCCTTTGCCCCCCCCCCCCCGACCTTTCTCATCTGCATCCGGCTCGCAGTGTGGCGGGGGTGTGTGCGCCTGCTCTGAGCTGATCAGAGGCATCTAAGCTGTCAGAGAAATGGAAGCTAATCAAAGATTCTGCTGCTGTGTGGAGAGGCTCAATCCCTGCGAAATTCATGCAAAAAACGAAATGAGCTAAATCGCATATTTCAGAGGACTTCAAAATACAACTTGCTTCTTCGTGTTCTTCAGTGCAGTGCTGCTTCTCATCCCTTGGGAGCATTCAGGCTCTGTTCATCCCCTCCACTGAGCTCAGCACTCACATTATGAGTGTGACACTAAGGCCAACAGCAGCTCTGCGTCTAGGCTTCTGATAACAATATAAAACAGTAGGAATGGTGGTTTGGGTACCACTCATACTGGATACAAGACTTATAAAGGTGCCCTCTAAAAGCAGCAACTTGCCGACTCCATCTGGTAAACACTTCACGGTTGTTTTTCTGACCTATGGTGAGGCAGGGAGATTAAACTACTATTAATATCTGTATATATGGCTTGTGCCTATAAATCACCCCCCTCCTCCTTCTCTGCCTCTTTGTTCTCACAGTGACTGGGAGCCAGTGAGTCCAGTCAACTAGCATGCTGTCCCAGAATGCATTGCTTCCTGTCTGGGACAGTGTTCCAGATTGGGGGGGGCGGGGGGGGTGGGTTATGACTTTCAAGGTCACCTCTAAGGAAGTCAGCCTAGATGAACCTGGATGTGGCTCCAGCCTTTTTAATCCCCTCAAACCTTCTGCTGCCCTCATAACATTCTCTTTCTTACTGTTCCAGTTCTTTCAGTTTCATGTTTATGGAGTGATGCGTACACGCATTCCTCATTCTCTGGACAGGAAGTATGTCAGCGTGAGGAATGAACATGCACTGAGATTGTATTAAGACATGTTTAAGTCATATAGCCATTTTGCACTCAGGCTGTAATGAATGAGCTGATCTTTGCTCTGCAACTGGAAGAAGTGCATGTCTTCAGCAGCAAATTTCAGACCAAACACATGATATCTATGCACACAATTAAATTAAAGAATTGGTAAATAGACACACAGATATGTGTTTTTTGCACATGTGTGCACACAAAGATCTGCATCTGCACATCCATAAATCCATCCGTCCGTCCATCCATCCACCCATCCATCCATCCATCTTCCTGGTCAGGGACGGGGGCCTATGGCAGTGCCACCGTATTTGAAATTTTTTCCTGCCCTCATGGCATGTACATTTATAAAGATGACAAGAAATGAAAAACACCAACAGTGTAATAAAAAATTCTTAGACTCCTCAGAATAGCCACCTGTTATAGTAATTACAGTTGAACGATAGGCATTCTGTCATTTAAAGACTCACAGTATTTTTTTGTCCACCAATGATATGTACTAGCTGACCGTCCAGCCTTTGACTGTTCTATCCAAAATCAACTCGATGGGGTTAAGGTCAGGTGATTGTGCAGGCTACAGGCCATGCCATAACATTCAAATTTTCTTCTTCAAACAAATGACTTACAGGCTATATATAAAGTTTAGCCAACTATATTTAACCAAAAATGCAAAAATAGTGCTCATATTCCACTGATTGGCAGTGTAGAAGACTGACCTGTTGATAAAGAATATATACATTTGTACCCTTTATCTACTGTATGTCCACTTTCCATTTTTAGAAGCCTAATTCAAATTCAAATTTTATTTGTCACATACACAATCAGTCTGACTTGCAGTGAAATCTTATTTTACGACTGTCCAGGACACTTAACACAACGGTGGACTGCAATAAACTAGGATAAAAATTAAAAAGATATTTTTAAATTTAAATTTTACCAAAAGCACTCAATAACTACCAGATTCCAGGGTAGAATCACGTTCAACCGGGAAAGCTAACTGCCTAATATCTTCGCTCACTTACTGCAGCTAAACGAGTGTTATGACAGAAGCAAGTGAAGTCATTCTGTGAGGCTAAGGCTTGTTTATCATAGGAATACAAACAGACAATCAAGGGTCACAACTTCTGGCTGAACTGGCCTGTGTGGGAAGCAATAACCTATCTGCTGGGAGACGTGATGTTACACGGTGCTGAATGACATCTACGTGAGTAGACACTGAAGTAGGAGGACCTTCCATTTGATTCAGTGGCGTTGTTAAATACTTCTTCAGCTTCCCAAACACAAAACAGACTCAAAAAAGTTGAAAAAAAAAAAAAAAACATTAATGGTGTTTACTGTTATTACCAGTTACTGTGTGAACAACCGCTGGGCGTAGTTTAGTATCTTCATAGAAAGAGCGTAAAATAAAATTGCCTTCATAGAATCAAGATCTGGGTTTTGGACAAAACTTGGCCTAAAGTTTTGACACATAAAATATGTCCACCATTGTGGTTAGTCGGTCTGGAAAACAAAGCTGGGAACAACCAGACAAGTGCCGTGGTGTTCTTGGTACCCTGGCCTAAGGGTTTTAAGAACATATACTCCCATTGTTTTCAACTTTTGCAAAAACTCAAAGTTGTTGACCTGAATGAAACCCTTTCGACCTTCTCAATGACCTTCTGTTTGAATATTTCTTTGTTTGATCGACGTGAATTTTGTTTTACGCATATTCAACCTTTTCTGAGGATGGGAAGCAAAGAATAGACTTACATCTGCAGTAGCTTAACACTGCCATAATGAAGAATGAAGAGCAGAGTTTGTTTTTCTTTAGGCAAAATATGAAAGAGATTGTCCTTTAGAAGAAGAATCAAAGGAAATTCTGAGTTTTTTTTACTCCTTGTTAAATTACTCTTGTCTCTGAAAGGTTCACACAAAACAGAGGTGTTTCCTGTAATTCACTAAAAAGACAGAAGAACGATGCCGTGAGGTTGGGGTAGAAAAATGTGGCAAGACAGACACTGGGAAAAACATCTTCATGAAATTTCATGCTGACGTTTGATGCTGTAGTGCCTCTTCTAAAGTATCCCTATGCAAAGTGTTAATATTGACTTTCCCAGTGTGTTTATCTGCTTTATGCCATGCTCAGACCGGTGTATTTCAGGATGCGGGGGTGTATGTGAGCCTGTGTGTGTGTGTCTGTCTGTCTGTGAGTCTGCCTGTGAATGAGATCACGTGTTCCTCCGTGCGCGTGCAGGGGAAGTGATGGTGGGTCTCTCCGAAAGGCTGGTTAGCGCTATCTGAAATGGAGATCTGCTGCTGACAGGATAGCCAGACCGCCCCCCTGGCACTGTCCTGCGGCACTCGGCAGCCTTTGTGCATGGAATTACTCAGGAGGAATGTCTGACAGGTGAGACTGGTGACTGTGGACAGACTGCCAGGAACACGTGCCCGCTGCTTGCAGTCTGTCTTCACCCCGCCCCTGGCCTTATTTGTGCTTTAAGTTCTCGTTTCCTGTTTCCTTTTCACACTTTGCCCTTGGCCTCCCTAATGTCTCCCCCCTGAACAAAACCTTGCCTTATATGTTACACCCCCTTTTTCTCACCACACAACTGCCTCCCTCTTACCTCTTCAATTATCCCCATCTCTGGATATCTCACCACCTCTCTGACCATCCTTTCCTTCTCATTCTCCTTTCTGTCTTTCCCCCTCCGCCCGTCTTCCCCGCGGTGCGGCCGGACCGAGTGTAGTGTTTCAGCCGATAACAGAGGACTGACACAGGGCAGTGAATGGACTCTATTCTCCCAACTGACTTCAAACAACAACGGCACGGAATGCTTGGACAGCCAGATGGTGCACATCTATCCCACAATGCTCTGCCAACACTTATTAAGATGGGCGAACACCACAGAGAGTTTTATAAGAATTGAAACAACCTATAGAGTGAAGCACCAGCACCCAGCCTGGAATCAATCACATGCTGGTCCAGATCTGGTTCTGTCATTCAATTCCCAGGACCACATGTGGTAAATGTGGTCAGACACCAGAATGTAAATTGTGGCCTTCAGCGCTAGTGGATAGCCACAAAGTACACAGCAGATCTTTGACACCGAGGCCCGTAACACGGTCATATGTGGGCAAACCGAGTCTTGACAGAGAGGCCCTTGTACCTTAGGAAAACGTAGGAATATTACACTGCTTTCTATACGAGTCAAAAAAAAAAAGCACACACGCACCAGCGTGGATGATGGCACTACTGGGTCAGGGTGTGTGTGCTTGTGTATGTGCTTCTGCACGTGTGTGTCATGAGCATGTTTTTTCAAGTGTTAGGGTGTGAACGGGCATTCACGGGATGCCTGGGTGTCTTAATCCCCTACGGAATCTGATTGAGGATCACCCCTTCTCCTTTGCAACCTCCAGAGTCATTAAATCTGTTTTATGTCCAGGCCTGCAGAATCCTGAGCCTGCTCTCCACGGCAGAGGAGGACTCTCCCCATAAAACATGTCCATGGAGACGGAGACAAAGGGAAAGCAGAAGAGCAAAGTCTTCCCCTCTTCATCTACCTCCATCGCAGCTGCGAGTCTGACGCCCACACAGACCTCCCCGCTGTCAGACATTACAGGGTCATCTTTTCCTGTTTTGGTTCGATTTCATACGCCGTGCCTCTCCTAAAACTCAGCTTTATGACTTCGGAGGAAGACTTGAAAGCGGACACGGCTGTAAATTTCCAGCTCTAATAAAGCCATTAAATTATGCTGCCTTTCTTTCCCCCGGTGTGTTCTTTCGCTGTTGCTATCCAAACCGGAACGGGTGCCAGTTTTGGGAGAGGCGGCAGCTGCTGTTATAGACTGATCCCCAGCTGCTTCCCCAGTTTACCCCTCTCTCAAAGCCATGTTTTCACCCCTCCCCTTTCCCAAAAATCCTTCGCATGGGTCTTTTTGCTATTCACTTTTAATAAGCACCAAAGCCCCAAGGAAAAGATGGTAGTGAGAGTTTTGGGTTTTTAAACATGTGAGCTTTACACCTGAACAGCGCCCCTCGCCAAGCCATGGTTGTACAAATCAGGTGAAGGCCCAGTAGTACCCTGACCCCCACTGCAATGATTTTAAGGTTCATAGATTGACTGACCTGCAGAATATGACAGAGGGAGACGTAAGGATGCAGCACCTCTCACTGCAGGTGTTTCTGCATCTTTGGCATGTGAGCTTTTGATACCTGGGTTATCAACAGGCTCTAGAAAAGTATTTAGTGCTAAAGAAAGGTCCATGGAAAATGGAAAGGAGTATTACTATTTGTAAATCAACAATTCATAATAAATGAAAAGATCTGAAAAGATCCAATATCGAAACGATTCTTCCGAAGTATCGCAGGCATCAGAGAGATACGCAGACATATCTATTGTCTTTTTAATATTTATGCCCACCTGTGGTAGAGCACATTCCACCAAGCTAACAATGGCATCCTCCTACCTAAATCAAACGGCACAGGGAGGTGTCTTTGTCCAAAAGTGAGTCAGGGGCTGTCTGAATAGTAAAGAAGAACCTGACAAACTACATCGAAGAAAGTGGGAGGAAACAAGCTAGATGCTATTTACATTTGTTATGAAAGGATGCCCAATCTTGACCAGAGGGCTTGAGCAGCTGATGGGTTCCTGAGCCTTTCATTCATAAATTCCAAGGGCTTCTCTAAGGTTGACCAATCAGCAAGCAGTGGTTGCTATAAGGTTAAACTATTCCCAACTATTCTGACTCTGTGGTTCTGTCCATAGTCCGAAGACTCTGGCCACCTAACATCAGTTAGACTTTCTCTATGCTGACCTTGACATGCGTCGACAAAAAAAAAAAATCCTCAGGAGAGCATTAATGGTGAAGCTAACCAGAAACCAGTCCAACAGATTTGCCCCCCACGCAAAGCTACACCTGGGTGGCTGTAGGAGCCCCCATACCTCCAAATCCATCACTCCTGGGGGAGTAGAGTCTTACATTAAATTGTCCAGTGGTACCCCCACCACGTGTCAGTCCTATAAAACCTGATTCATTAGCATGCCGTCTCTGCCTGGTGTTTTGCTTTGTGGCTTTAAATAGGCAGATATCTGGGAAACAGATCGGCGTCTCATTCCTGTGTTCAGTAATAATGGGACTTAAAAGAGATATTCCAAAACAAACACTCAACTCAGCATGACGAGGCTGGGGGAGGAGAGATGACAGTGGTGAAACGGCTATGTGCAAACATGTTTATAACACAATGACCTGTAAAGGAATCACAAGAGGTACGTAACAAAATCACAGCATAATGTCACTGATGGATTTCATGGACTGCAGTAATGAGGAAAGAGAAGGTTTGAACTGTATCTCTACTTCCGAGCAATACAAGAAGAACAAAAACAAAAAACAACACAAAGTTAGAAATCTCACGCGGGTTCCGCTTCAAAAATTAACTGGTGAAAGTTTTTTTAAAAAATGAGAAAACCACAGTGATGATAACTGTTGTCTGAATAATTCACGTATTGGAAATCAGCCGTCCGTCCATCTGTCCATCCTTCTTCTGACCACTTACCCAGGTCAGGGTCAAGGGGAGGGCCTGACATCTGTCACAGGCAGCATAGGACACGAGGCTGGGGTACACCCTGGATGGAACAATATAATGTAAATCTGACTGTTATTTAGTTAGGGTTACCAAAATCCAACAGATGTCAATAGACTTTTACATTCCGTAACAACAGTACAGAAAGTTGTAAAGTTGTGTCTGGTTAAGGAAGCAAAGACTATTTCTCACAGAGAAATGCAGCATCTGGATTTGTGTGTTACTCTTGAAGCTGCAGGAAATAACCCTCATAATAACTACACATTATTATGAGCATGCTGTGACCTTTATAGAACACAACTTTAGACTTAGCATGTCTAACAACAAGGAACCAGTGTATTGACTCAAGAGACAAACAGACAAACAGTCGTCAAGATGAATAATGCTAAAGAAGAAACAGCGTACAGACACAGTGTCCCAGACGCGTTAGTGGGTGTGTGCAGTACACCAGTCATGATGTCTGGCAATCACTCCTTCTCTGGGCAAAAGTGTGGGAACCAAGCAGAAGCTTCCTGTGCCCGCGGGCCTTGGCCAATCACAATCAGATTAGAGATAAGGTACCCTCCAATCAGAGACTGGCGGGGGCGGTCACATGACAGGGTGCCCATCATGATAAGGCCCACCCCACCCTCTTGAAATGCCTGCTCTGATCTTACCAATGCTAATAGTTTGGTGGCGAGTTTTTGTTTCGCTGTAATTATGCAGTCTCTCATCTGCCCCAGTTCCCCTTGACCTCTGGGCAAGGGTCAGAGCCCAGGATATCCCCTTTGCCACACACCATAATGTCCCATTCAGCCTGATAAAGAGAGGTATTCACGCCAGGACAGACGAAGCCGGCGGACTCAGTTTCACGTCGGACGCTCCATGCTCTGTCCTTGGCACTGTCGCATTGTCCAGGGCGTACTATTTTTGGGTCGTGTGTACCACTTGTATGTGTTCTGCTTTTGACCCGTCCGGACTACGCAATGGCTTGGCCTTCCTTTGATGCCCCCTCGCTCAAAACGAGACTTCAGTCCTGACCACTCCACATCAGATAACATGGCGACATGCCACATGAGAACCACACGGACCCCCATCCTCTTCATGTAAACAAATCGTGCCTCATCATGATGAACAGCCTGTCCTCACAAAAGGCGAGTCCAATAATGGCCCATATGACACGCCTTCTCAGAAGTGCGGTGATTCCCCGAGATGGTAAGTCAAAGCGGGCTGTGACCAAAACTTACAAATTCCTCTCATGTCGTACACATGCCGTACCCACACAAAGCCCATACAAAGACAACCGTCAGTGGGATGGATGTTAGTCTGTCTCAAGCCAACCTTGAAGCCGAATCCGTATGGCAATGCTCTTTTGAAATTCAACCAAAAAGCATGGTAGGGCTAAGCACTTCAATCAATGGCCAGATTCATTTATGAGCTGGTGTGTTGCTTCCATTAATCTAACTACAGGGCCTGGGGGTGGAGGAGGCAGACCGGCATGGAGGACTAGAGCAAGGTGCCATATATGGGTCGGCCAAGGGGGGTGAGAATTAGACTCTTGGGTTACCTGGCAACCGACAAAACCGCCGTCAGATTAGAATCTGAACAGGAGAGATAACGAGTTTATTGCCCCCTGGACAGGCAACTGGACCCGGGCTGGAGGAGGGCTGGGCGTTTGTGTTTGTTTTAACCTGGGGTGCAGAGCCTGGGGAGGCAGCTGCAGAGCCCTTTGTAGGGGGAGGCTGTAAAACACACCGAGGTTAGAGTACCAGTGACCGTCCGCGCAGGCCTCATCCATCACACGAAGAGCTCCTCTCAAAGACCGTACGAGTCAGACAGGAACGTGCTTCACCGGGGGGAACTGGGACCAAAAAAGGCCCTCCGATTACTGCTGGGGAGTAATCTGGGGAGACCCACGCACAGACAAACATCACGCAAATATACCACTGCGGCCGGTAACCACCAACTTGGTACACCGGAGCCAGCACGCAGCCTTAGCTGTGGCTCTGTAGCATTGTGACGATTCCACGCAACACGGAGAAAGCAGTGTGCGTTTGACAAGTAAATATTTCATATGAGCTACACCATACTTGCATCATCTTCAGGAAATAACGTTCATGGGCCTCCGGTCCATCTGTCTCGAAGGGTTTTGTAAGCGTATGAAATCTATATGATTTCCTGAATAACACGCGTCTCTCTCAGTGAAAGGCACAGAGCGAGAGCTCTTTAACCAAGGGACTCCTGAGTTTGCTTGTGGGGCAATAGAGTCAGCTTTAGCCAAAAAATGGAAAACAATACATTTGGAAAGAGTGAGAGCTTTGCTCAGGAAGTGCAAGTTGAAGAAGCATGCAATTGGAGCACACTGATAAGGCCCCGACACTCTGGAACGGACCCCAATGCAAATAATAGGAAACTTTCAGCTGATCTGTTGAGTGTCCATTTCAGGAAGGTAAAGATTCTCTCAGGAACTGTGGAATGGAACGACAGAACATGCAAATACTGTGCAGGTGCAACATTAGACTTCCTCCTCTGTGATACACACATTCTGTATCAAAGCGCTTTGAATAACACACACATGCAGACATACACACGCATACAGGCACACACGGTTATATGAGGGGGCAGTTTCACTTCAGCCATGAACCAGGCTTCATCTAATCAACACACATGCATTCACGGGGGGGTGACCTGACAGTTTCCTGAAAAAAATTTGTAATGCAGGATTTTAGACCACGACAGAAGTCATCCCACAACAATGCTTGAATTGTTTTTCTTTTTCATTAACAGTTCTGTTTAGCTTCCCTACTTGCAGCTTCCCTACTTCCTCTGAGTACATCTATGCGTGCAATAATCTGAGCCATGATAGAGAGCAGCGCTGCATCGTTGGACCTTCGTGGTCATAAACAGGAAGCCTTGGAAAGCCGCTGCGACAGGTTCTCTCACTGACCGACGAGGGTCTGCTCTCCACACGATGTGAGAAGGTGAGCAACTCAGCGCGGCACACAGCTAAGAATGGAAAATGGATTTATTGACCATTAGCTGGATTGACAGCTCAGTGGGTGGACTTATTGGGTGTGGTAGAGACACGAGTTATCGTACTGATGCTAGCCTCCACGGTGACGTAATGTCCTTTGTTAAAATGGGTCTTTCAGAGATGACACATCCTTGACGAGAGCTGGTTTAGGTTTACTGCTGTGTCCTGGTGTTCCTACTGTGGGGTTTATTATTGTAAAGGGAAAATTATCCCTGCCTCTTCAGTGACAGACACATGGTTGGGTTCTCAAGCACAAACACACACTCAGACATATTCAGAGTGATAAACAAAGTAACAGACACACACTCTTGCAAACACACACACAAAGCGCAACGGCCTCTGGGCAGGGATGGGGGACTCGCGGGGGGATTTGCAGATCGGCACGTGAGCCATCCGCGGCCGGCCCCCTGTCAGCTGTGTTTGCACGGTGACAGGCGAGAGCTTGGGGGGGGGATGCATAGAAGGGACAGGCGATCAATAAGAAGACTTAAACCAGCAGAAAAGAACGACTTGCAAAGCTCCTCTCCACAGGGAGTGGGAGGGTGGCTGCAGCGAAAGCTTAAACAATGGCTGCCCCGCTGCAGGTGCCAGGATGCTGTGTGTTAAAGTGCGCACAAGTGTGTCTGAGTGCGCGTGTGTGTGCGTGCGTGTCAGTGTGGCTGTGCACCCTGCATCTCCCGTTAATGGAATTAAACAAATCGAGGGAGGCCAGATCTGTTCTCTGCCCTCTTTTGCATGTTTAACTTCCAGCTCATTTGCAAGTGCCCTTTTTTCAGCACCGGAGCATCTCTGTGTGTGCATAGAGGAGGGTGACTGTTGCTTTTCAGCGGGCCGTGACACCATGACATACCATTCGGCGGCTAAACACACTGCACCATGAATCAGATGCATGCATAATTATACGTAGTATTGTCAAGAACTCAGCTGTGGGGGCCATTCTCTTAATCATTGTTCTGAAGGAGAAGTAATTCTGAAACTTAATTCTTCAGGATACAAGCGATGAAATATGATTACTTATTTTGTGAATACTTGAGATCCGGTTTGATAAAACCTACACATTGTATTTTATTTTTCTGAAAGAGAAATAGAAAATCTCACACTAGAATCTTTGAAATGCAGCAGCTTTTTTGACCTACATAGCCTAAATATATCAGACAGCCTTAGAAGAACAAAAAAAAAAAGCTTCGCTAATCAAAGTGCATTAAAGCAGCTGAAAACGGTATTTCCCGGTTTTCCTGAGTCTTGGCCAGATCATGACATAATGGCTAAAGGCTTTCATACAAACGTAAAAATAGGATCTTAAATTTATTGCAACATCACAGCATTCGTAATAGAAACCACAAACTATTTTCGGGCATTTTCACGCCATTCATAAATCTCAGAGCATATTCACATGACATTTGCATTATTGCATGCAGCGGGATGATCAATGAGGAAGATGGGCTGATAAGACTAAATAACATGTATTATAAATGCTCATTCGTCAGAAAAGAACAGAGAAAATAGAAAATTCAGCCGTAACATCAAAGGAGAGTCCCAATACAAGTCATACCTGACATCAGGAGATAACGCTTCAGAGATGTAAAGAAGAGATATCCAGTTAAATAATGGAGCTGAGCAGATTCCACAAACACTGGCCAGTACTAACACATTAATTATTGCAAGAGAATACATTAGAGAATGTGACTAGTGATAAATGACAGGAAATGAAGCATTTTTGCTGACTGATACCAGTCCAGCATTAGTCATGTGCTCTATGTTTTCCAATGTTAGGCTGCATCCTGACCCAGCGTGGACTGGCAGGGCCTACGTCAGGTCAGTATATACACTGCGAAGCTGAAGCTGACACAGGACGTCACAATGACTGGATGGTGTTTAGTGTGTACCTTTTTCTTGAAAAGACATTACAAGACATTACATTTACTGCTCAGATGATAAGGCAGCCGGTGCTTTGCTGTCCTGTGAAGGGCCACAAGCGGACAAAAGAAAACTCGGGCTGCTTAAATGACAAATCACATCTTTAGCTAGAAATACAATAAATAGAATGAAATAAATGAGCAACCTGCAAATAGCCGTGTACATATTTATTATGTACAGTACAGCCGACAACCTCTCCATCGTTTAAACAGCACCCCTGAGGGCAGTAACTATAGAAAATGTGGTGCTGATGAGGTGTTATTGTCTGTCCAGAAAATCAAAATAATTAAGAAGTAGGACACACAATCTTCTTGATTTTGGTTAAATTCAAGCTAGCTTAGTTGATCTAGTCATATCTGTTGTTTGCCTCCTCCACGATACAAGTCTGAGCTCCAGCCATCCAGCCAGACACAGTGTCCAAACCCTCTATGTTTGAACAAGTGCTTTACATCAGCAGTCTCAGACTTGGGACAGAATCGGGATCAGAGGTCACCCAAGGGCAGAGGGACCAGCATCAGCTCTTCCCTCATCCCCGGGGTCTCCCTCTGATCCGCCGATGCAGTCATGGGGGGTCTGTTACGCCTTCCCTCGCACGATGCAGACATCCAGAAACGCGGGGCACTCCTCCGGATGCGCACACTCAATGCGGTGGGTCTGGATGGGGCCCCTTTCCCATTCGCAACAAAGGCAGCAACAGGGGAAACACATGCCATGAGAAGGCACTACCTTCAAAGTGAACTGTCAGCCACTGTAGACCCACCTTCCTCGTTTTAGGAACCTTACCATCAGAGACAGTACCAGGGAACGAGCATCATGGCACTGCTAATTAAGACTGCAGCAGATGCTAAGTATTACTATGACTCAGCCATATTATCAAAAGTAATGCCATATTTAGAGGTGGTTACAGAAATATTAGGACCACTTTGTCCTTCATTCCTTCATAAGCTCCACTCTCAGCATGGTTATAGACCACAGGAAAGTGTGCTGATCTCCAGCACAGTCTGTAATGCATCGTTATTTATTATGTTGCCGCATGCACGCATGATGCAGTTGGGGTGCCGGCCTGGGGCGGGGCAGCACTGGGGTGGGGCTGACAGACGTGTAAAATCTGATTGCCTTGCAGAATTAAAAAGCTTCACTCCCAATCAAACCTTTTCCATCGGACCACATTTTCCACGGCTCCTTTTCTTGTCCGCCGGCTGTTTCTGGAGCCGGCCTTGCGCCGCTGTCAGTGTTGCCCATGGCGATGGTGGGGGGGGAGGCCCCCATTGGCGGCGGAGGGCTGCAGAGCTCCTGATAAACGGTGGCGTGAGCGGCAGGATCCATCGGCGCTCCGGCACCAGCCGGGATCTCATTAGCGCTGATGAAACACTTCCCAATTAAAGAGCGGAATAATAACGGCCATAATGAGCGCGGGAGACGGAGAGGCTGGCGGGGCGGGCGACTCCGCGCACCGTCCAAGAGATAACGGACCGGTCTCTTCGCCGTACCCCCATCTCACAAGTGGGGCTGACTAAGAATAGGGTTTTGAACCCCCCGCCCACAGGCATCTTTACCAACACATACACTATAATCCATATCACAGACTGCATCATTCTTATTTCCAAATCTCATTTGAGGTTTATGAGTTTACTCTGCTATCTTTCCTCCGGGGTCATTTAATGTATCATTTTTGTTTGGAAAAAGGGTCCTTTCTCCCTATATGATGAATCCCCACTGGTGTACTAAAGGTTTCCCAAAGGATTCCTGACTTTTGTTTGCTAGGCCTTCGACAGAGATCCTTCTGAAACTCTCCACAGCTCTAACTTGATGCTAACAGATCAGAATCCAGAGTCTGCAATTCAGAACTTGTACCAAAATTGCAGCATTTCTGGCTTCTAAGATCAGTTAAAAAATGTCCCAGCACACAGACAGTTTACAGTTCAGCTCGCTAAGGTATGTGACAAGCAGAGTGACCAACATTCCCAGGGTGCAGGTAGGCTGCTGTACTGCTGCAGATGTCTGTCAAATCTGGCCATATGTCTGACACGCAGATCTCATTCACTTTTTTAATTAAGTGCAAGTTCTGTAAACCAATCAATATCTCAGAAACACAATCTAGACAAAAATGTGTTTAAATATTTTACCGAACTTTCTTTTTTCCAGATGCCACATTAATGTTTTTTTTGCCGTTGCACCAAACTTCTTCCGATAAAACGCGGCCTCCCCGTGCGTCATCTAAAAAATAATGCTGAGCAGCATCTGACCTGCTGGCTGTGATGTGAGCACAGCCGCCACGTCCCAGGAAAGTTCCAGCCCCCCTCCCGAGTCCCCCGACACAAATGGTGGTGTCGGTGGCCAGCGGTGAGCCTGGAGGACCATCAGGAGGCGAACCGTGACCTGGACGGAGGCCCCCCGTAGACAAGTCGGGCCAAATCAAAGGTGGGGGGGTGGGGTCCTTGACAGATAGATCTGGGGCCCTTCCTCAGAACTGGGAGGAGCAGAGGGAGCAAAAAAGCCCCCTGGATACTGACCAGACACCAGCTTTTACAGATCTTCACTCATTTTCCATCATCCCAAAAAGGAGGGAAAAAAACTCAAAGGGTCGCTTCTTTATTATAAATCTTTAAATCTCCTTGTTGCTTTAGGTCTCCAAAGCCGTAACATTCAGTGCTGTCTGGCATCTTCATACCCCCCCACAACAAAGCATTAGATGACAGATCACTACTGCCCTCTGATGGACGCATGCGTAGCAGGACACCGCAGTGTCAACACATGGGCAAGAAGAGTCACTGCGTGTGAGGCGGATTTCTGCAATCAGTCACTGTTCTTGTGACAAATAGTTTGTAAGTCCGTCCTCGTTTCTGTGTTTCCACCCCAGCCATTGATTTACAGGTAAAAAGTGTATTTTATGATATTTTATATGTAAAAAAACAACTTTATCTCAATAAATATGGTCTACTGCACTAGAATATTAGAATAATGCATTAAAGTGATTCAAAGTGAAAGGTAATACAAACGAGCAATATACAAGACAGTATAGTTCACTGGGAGTAGATAAAAAACACAAAAGTTTAGATATTTAGCTCTTTTTTAAAAAAACGGCAGACTGCGGTTCTGTATGATGTTGGACGAACGGTTCTGGACAAACTCTTCAGACGGCTAACGGTTAGCCTGCCGTGGAGAGACCGTTTCCTGACCACGAGCACCGGCACTCCTCCTGGGCCAGGGGTCGTCATAAATCATGGCTAATTAGTCAAATGAAATCCGTGAAACAGCTGCAAAGGGAAGCTGATCTGGCTCAGACCGGGCGATGTGTAAGGGAAATGCTCCCAACAGAATACGGGTGCAAGCCAGTTCTTCGAGCGTGATTTCTGACACAGAGAACGATGACACGGTAGCCACGAATTGCACTGACTGTTTTCACTTGGCACAAACCCAAGCCTTCACACGGCCCACATTTTTATAACTACTTCAAAGTCGTTTCTGTTCAAGCAAGAAGGTGGACCCAATAGTCTCAGCTAAAATGTCCCTCCAGTCAGACTGAAACCGGTCTTGAAAAGGCAGGTGACAGTGCTTATGAGACTGTCTAACTCCTGGATTCTGATTTTTCCCCCCTATTTCGGAGTTTATTCCAAAAATATATGTATTACTAAAACAGCCTACAGGTCTGTGGAAACGAGCCTAATTAAGTGGAATTATTTTTGCAGAAAATCTGAAGTACATTTTACTCTGATTTCCTTACCTTCCAAAAACTGTCATACTTTTGCTTAATGAGGCCTACATTGTAAAAAGACGAAAAAAAAAAAAGAAAAATTCTGGACTTAATTTAAATGTATTCTATGTAGCTACAGAATTCCTATTTTAGTCTGAGAAGTAAAAAGCTATCCAGTCGGGTAATAAAATGCATTGTATGTATCGTGCTTACCACAATGGACAGCTATTTAAAACCCATTATCTAATTTTTGGATCGTTTTCAAGTTTAAAGTTGCCGGAATCCTCTTTAGAGGACATTACCCCAAAAGGAGCAAAGGTTTCAGTCGTGATTCACTGTCAGTCTTACACTGTAGAAAGTAGTAAATGACTTGTTAGGTACTCAAACACCTGCAGCCCAGTACAAGCATCTTTTTAAAAAGTACAACTGGAGCAAAAATCACTTTGGAATATTTTTTGTAATCCTGAAAGAAGAATAAAATTTAAAAAAAAAAAAAGTGTTATCTCAGCCAGTCATAGTCAAGGCAGATTTATTTTGCAACATGCAATAAATCAATTCTAAATACACTTTAAAAAACTATAATAATATTAAATCATGTCTGACCATTGATACACACCAAATAGATCATAAACAAAAATGTATTTCATTTTCATTTTTGTTGACCTCTGTTTCCTTCAGATTAGAAAGAGAGGATCATTTAATATGGGGAAAAGTATTATGTAAAGAAGGGTTTTCATACTGCATACCTGCACACTTCATCAATGCCACTATTTTCCAGTAAAGCACAGGAGACAAGAGAGGACAGGAAGTGACAGGAGTTTAGTGCAATGAAGTCGATATCACTTATTTATCACAAGCTGCTTGGCAAAATAAAAAAAGCGATATCTCTGTTTATCGGGCACTTCACGCTCCATTACTGTAAATCAGAGTCAAGGTGCAGATAAGGAGCAGCTTGTTTTCTGCAGGTGAGTTAAGAATCTCCACTTTGTTGCAAATGAGCTCAGGTTGGATAGAAGCCCATGCAAACCACACGCAAACTCACCAGAGCCTAAACACCCCCCCCCACACACACTTCTCTAAATGTACATTATCCCTGGCAGAAACTCAACAGGAACCTGAAAAACATTTGGACACCCAACCCCCCCCCCACCAACAGTCTTTAGCCCTCCCCCAGAAGAAAATCTCCTAGACTGACATTTACAATTTGTCATGAAGATGACACAGTGGGATGACACATACTAGATTATAAAATGCAGAGATGAGCAGAGGTCAGATAAACAATTTGCCACCAAACCAGACTACCCATAATGCTTACAGCCTCAATATCAGTGGGTATGAGCACAAAAGAATAGTGAGAAAGTCTGGAAGCTGAAGGCAGTCAGGTTTGCATTTTTTTTTTTTCCAGGTTAATTCATTCGATGAAAAGCTGCTGTGTGCGATGTGTCATATATCAAAGGCAGGGCATCAGTAATCTTTGCTCAAGGGCATGGATAACAGACAGATAGACATGTGAATGAGATGGAAAAAAGCAACTCATCCTTTTCTGCTAACACCATGGAGGAGATAAAGGAAGATTTATGAGTCATCTAGGACCACATACCAGAGAAGCAGCCCATTTTTCAGATGCTCCAAAAATTGGTGCTAGAAAGCAATCTGCTTGTCACAGTGTCCATCAGGTACTTTAGGGGGAAATTGGGTCCTTTGGGCCTTTACTCTGCAGTCAGCTATTTTCTTTATAGCAGTTTTGTTTTTAATGGTATCCATAAATATATGTAGGGTTATAAGTACCTTTAACACCCAAGGTGATTTCGTGTGATGTGCAATCTTTGCTCTGCTTTTGAACTGTAAGCCACCCGATGGCACCCGCTGACGAACGGGCCGGGTTCTCGATGTGCTGATTGACGCTGATAAGGTGGTATGAGTAGATCCTTGTTCAAGTTGGCTTGGAGACATTACCTTCTTAAGGTAAAAGGGAGGCCTCTTTTCAACAGTGAAACGTCTCATGGTAGGCCGGGGATTGGAGAAATGTTTTTTTTTTTCTTCTTCTTCTTTTTTTTTCGGGGGTTTTATTTTTGTGAATGTGATTGCGAGAAACAAAACGAGCTTTGTGGTACTGTTTTACATGGGAAAATAGCACTTTACTGTACAGCTAGTATGATACATTGTGTTGCACAATGAAGAGAAAATAAAATAAAACCAGCATATCTGTGTAAGCCCTTCCCTAACTACTGACTTTGATGGTCAAAAAGGTCTTATTTTGGCTTTTGTCAGTTTGACGATAGTTTTAGTAGATTTTGGAGAATGCTTTAAGATTCCAAAGAAATGGATGATTTCAGCAATGCTCATCGCACTGTAGCTGTTTAGATTTAAATCAAACATGGACAATACAGATTAGGATGACATAGTCCTTCTCATCATTGCAAATATTCTGTTCCAGCATTGCTGGCAGACTGAATAATCAATCAAAGAAATGTTTTTAGCACCGCATTTGTTCCCAGGTATGGGTATGGCTTTACAGTAAATCTCCCAGAAAGAATAGAAAATAAACAGCCACCATTTGCTAATGTAGTGAAATATGAAAATACTCCCCGATTCCTTTAAAAGTGATCAAGCAATACTCCTATGTCTAAGAATGTAAGAATCACAGATTTTATTGTTAGGAATCAGGGTCCCTTGATAGCTGGGGATTTAAAAATAGTTAAGTGTCAGGTAGCTGGAGGCAGGGCACAGAGAAAGGGCCAGACAGAGATGTGTGGATCCCTATTGAGGCTGTTTTCTCTATCTGATTGAGATGCTTCACAGAAATGGACAACATCTGGATGCTTCAATATATAATACTGTTGCAGTAATTTAACGTTGAAGTTATACCTTCATGGACATGATTTTCTGCATCACACATAACACAACAGCTTAGTCTTGGACCTCACTGAAGAGAAAAAGAGACTTTAACTGGGGCTTATATTTAGAAGTTCCAGTTTACAGATACTACTGCATCAGTGAATTAACAGTGGTACTTAAAACAAGGTTTGGCAATAATACTCCTATAATATTATTTCTAATAACATTCCCATCACGTGGCATGCATAATTAGAAGTGAAGGGTTCCAGTAGTGACCTTTAAGGTACTCTGTACCTGACCAATCGATTTGTGGAAGAGCTACTGATTCTAACGAACTGATGGTACTCTGACAAGGCATGTGAGGCCTAAACCAGGGGAGCACCTGCTTGTAATGACCCCCATAATTTACTAATCTGTAAGCTCAAAACAATTGTTAGCGCCACAATTCAAGGCGGGCAACACCACCTCCAGAACCTTTAAGTGCCATGTTGCTGTTTGAACCCAAATTGATCCATGGTGTGGACATTACTGGACGATGAGAAGGCAGACAATTGCTGAGCATAAAAGAAACAACGATTTGAGATAGACCTATAGGTAGACCATCGTGACTGAGACGAAGCTACTTGGTTAGGCGACTGAAAGAGCTTAGAGGACCTACAGAATATATGAAAAGCTCCCTCATTTGCTTTGTGGGTAATGGATCAAGTTAGAGTTGCTTTAAAACTGGATACTAAGGCATTCAACAATCAAACTGGTGAAACCCCTCTAGTGTGTGTGGTAGCAAGGTAAACAAGAGCAGTCTGCCATTGCTGGGCTCTAGTGACATACATAGGATTATATCCCTGAGAATTTGTCTGTCAAATCAATTGATAATGTTTCTTTATGAAAGGTGGAATTATTGATTACTTCTGTCATTTCTCGTCTGCGCAGAAATCAATTTTTTTTTTCTTTTTCAAAGAAGTGATGAAAATATTCCAATTTAGTATAGTATAGCATTTTATTTGAATGCCCAGGCAAATTAAGAACTTCTAATTTTGCTGGAGTAATGTTTGTAAAAATTCAGCTTTCTCAGAGTATGAGCATCATTTCCAGGGCATATGGCTGATTATTAACATTTTTACGGGGCTTAAGATTACATTTGTACTGCTAAGGTCATTGGACAGAGCTTCAATTTTTTCAGCTGTCACTTAATGGTTACTGGTAGAGGAGGATAAGTAAATAAAGCCCTGGTATGCATAGGTACATTGTAGGAAGAACAAGGCCAACCACGAAACCTCAAGTGGTGTTTGAAACCATCCAGAAATACTGATCTGGAAAGCAGGCACCCAAATCCTGCTAGAGTTTCACACAGCAAAAATGATACAAGACACAATGTAATGATAACGCTGAGGCATTCATTTGCAATATCATCTACTGCTGAGTAACTTGCCAAAAATTGTCTGTTTTGTGTCATTGTTTCAAACAGGGATATGTTTATCAATAAAAATATTTAAGTGATAAGCCAAAGGTCATATTTATTTTTGTGCAGTGATTAATCCGAAATTCTAGACAGTATTTGTGTGTGTGTATATATTTACTTACACAAACACACATATATATAACGAGAGTTCAGCATCAAGTTCTGAAATTTCTGTTTAATTATTAATATTTCTGCCTTTATTGCCATGCTATAGATTTTGAATGTCTTAAACAAAATCATTATCCTGTCTGTAGATAAAAAGTCAAAATTCTCTCTGTGAAAGTAGTCTTAAATAAACAAATGTGCAAACACTAGTACAGTATTGGTTATAATTTATTTTAATTTAGCAGTGGCGATTCATTCCCCAGTGATATTTGAACAGTTGTAATTTTCAACATTCGAAAACTGTGTAACGATGACTTGGTCGTAATGTCATGCCCCATTTTGGATATAATGGGGCAAAGAAATATTCTTATAACTTTTCCAGACGCAATTTTTTTTTTTTATTCAATTAGTGCATCTCAACAAGTCTACTAATAGACTGGAGAAATATTAAGTTACTTTATCATTTCATGTTTTTATTACATGATCCACGGGGAACTTTTCCTTGAGAATCAACTTAATGTATTGTATTTTGTTTTAGAAAGAAGAAACTGGTTATAAAGCTATACAGATAGACAATATCTTATTACCTACTGCTGTGCTCAGAATGCTACATCCAAGCAGTATGTACTCTGTATATATGTACCGTTCCAATGAGAAATTATCTGTAACTTCTGTTGGGTATTTCATATGTTAACTGTCATCTGCATTTTATATTGATTATTTGCACTTTGTAGTTCTTATGGTTGCATTAAATTACATGTACATAATGGTTTATCTAAAACATGCATCTTTTATGTGCTTATGTGTATTCAGTGTCTTCTCGAGGATTATAAGGCATATCAGGTGAAATTTACATAGACAACTGAAATGCCAGGATGAACTGGTCTTAGCAAGCTCTCACTTACTAATTTATTGTTCAGTGGTACCTCGTTCCAGTCTTGGCATACACAGTATACCCTCTACCATTAACTCGACCTTGCTCGATGTAGACGGTGCAGATATTATTTTTTTTTATTTGGTGTAAATAAAAGACAGTAGTCTTTCATCCGGTCATATGCCAAACTAAACAGAGCAATAGGTCGAGGATTCAATTTCTGTTTTAATACATTCCCTTTAATGGACTAGAAAAAGGAAAACAATTTGTATTGCAAGTGGCATGTGACCGAAGTGTCCTTCAGGATTGCAGGTGATTCACAGTGAGAGCCAGTGAGCCATTTTTCCTGCACAGTAAGTCCAGATAATAGGTGACGACAACCAATGAATGTAGTTTCATATTCAGTAAATCTTGACTTGAACTGAAGATTCCTAACTTTGGTTTCTGGACAGTTGCTTTATAAATGCGGTGAGAAAATATTTTAATCGTCCCAAAACAACCTATTGATCTTCTGTATGTGTAGTGGCTGGTGTTTTATGTAATTTATTTGTAAATATTTTTTGATGAAGTATAATATTTAAAATCTGTACCTGAAGGTCTGGTATAGTCGTGATGGATTTTGATTTATAGAAAAGTAGAAAATGCTATTAAGATTAAAGTTATTAAAGCCAAATTACACACCAAGTGAAATGGTGTACATTTTATGATGTTTGTTCACAATCTACTTTGCATTAAATTTCAGAGGGGAGATTATTCTAGTTTCCTTTCACATCTTGTCCTGTTCAACTTGTTTACATGGCGGTACAGAACACTGGCAACCCAATATTCTGCTGTTTTGTTTTTCTATGTAAACTACTATGCAGTTTGTTGGTTGAAAAATCCAGTTTCTTATGGAGTAGGAGTCCCTGTTGTCGGAACGGGAATTATACACCACAGATGCCCAGAGTTCAGTCTTCTTTCTGTGGTGTGCACCGTGGGTCGTGTTACCGCAGTCACCACTCGGACAGACTCTTGCCATTTGAAGCTGAAGCTCTCTGAATCAGGCGTTTTCTTTATGGCTTCTCTTTCCCCGCTGTTGACCTTTTTCTGTCCTTAAGCGCTGACAGTCTTCCCCATCTCCCTCTCCGAGTCTATCAGGAATGTTGGTATTACTCTTGATCTCTCACTGTCATTTTCCCAGCACATCTTATCTCTTACACACTCCTGCAGATACTCCCCTAACCACATCCATGAACCCAGGGCCTGTCTCTCCACTTGTTCCTCACTCAGCTACTAGCATAAGACCTGGCTCTGGCCTAGTTTGACTTCTGTAGCCCTCTTTTGGCAGGCTCGCACGTCCATTCCGGTCCCTCACCACACACATCACTCCTCTGCTTTCTACTCTGCACTGACTCTTCATCAAAGCCCCAATTGAGTTCAAAACCCTTTCTTCACCCATCCATGCTCTGAAGCCCTCTGCCACATAGGCTGAACATCTCCGATCTACTCAGCACCTTTCTGCTCCAGACTGACTGGTCTTTCATGTGGTACCATGGGTGTTTTAAGTTTAAAATATCGTATTATGCTGCCGGCCTACAAGAATAGTTTGGGGTTTTCGGGGGTTTTGAAGTGTACCACGTGCAACTTGGCTTTCGCCACAAGATTAACTTCCTTCATAAACGATGCTGTTGTAATTTCTCTCCTGTAATGCAGAAGCAGTGAATGGCCTTGAATACATGCATTACAAAAACATACTGCGGGCCTCTCTGCTGCTGTGTTCTTTTTGTTTTGCATAAAGTGGGTATAAAATGATACTAAAAAGTTGCACATGTGGTATTTTTCTTGAGCCAAAAGTTCCTATTCTTATGCAGGCTGAATGAGACAAGTCCTGCTGATGTGTTAGTGGGCAACACTCAGCAAACTTTGGGATAAAATTATATGGTAATATGGTCTATGCTGAAATCAACATGCGGCATCAGATGATAATAATTTAATAAACGTACTTAACTGTACTTCACACATTATATATTCTAGCTGTGCTTCTATCCCCCATGTTATCGGTATTAAAAATACTTCATTTTTTAACTGATACTACTATTTTTTTCAGTTCTGAAAAAGGGTTAGCTGCTACTGTATCCATGAGCCAAGTTTTTCCTAGAATTGGACTCGTAAAACATCCAGCTGCATAAATGGATTGTAGAGAATTTCTGACAGTGTAATAAATACGATTCTTTTGTTGTTTCACACTCAGTGTTAAAAGAAGCTTTATAACACTTTGACTTCTTTTTGCAGAAGCATATAGGAAAAAATATATTGGTGCAATATAGCACACGATATTGTTAAATGATTATGACAGTAATACAAAATTGCACAGACAGAAAAGGGCCATCTCTGGTGAACATAACTATGATATTAACTATTCTATCTGGTTATCTCTGACTAGTACAAGTATGTGAATTATTGGATACTGATTCAGTGATTGGTGTATATTATTAAATAAAAACTTAAGGAAGGTTATTGTAATTTATGGGATCCTATGGAGGAACTGCATAATCACATCTAACCCGCTGTACCTGTTTCAGAGGGGAAAAGAACTAGCCCTGGCTGTCTCCAGTGTATAATATCAGGTTGCTTTTGGGGAAAAAAAAAAAAAAAACCTGCTGGCTAAACCAGTTCTTCTGATGTGCTTTGAAAGGGACAAAAGGATCAACTTAGAGCAATGCATTTATTGACTTTGATTTCATCGCCAATACCGCATAGAACTTCCATTTTGCATTACGGTCAACAGAGATGACATTATAGCACGGAAGTAGGCCTGTTTGCAGTGGGATTTCCCCTCGCAGTAGTGTTTATGGATGTATGTGGGAGGACGCCCTTCATATTCAAAGGGTTGTTTTACTTCTCGGCGCTGTTTATTTTTAGTAAAAACATGCGACACAATTGAAAGTTGGGTCAAGGTGAGGCTGGGACACCAGCGCTGAAAGGAAACGCTTGGACTCACAAGCAGATGTTCGCCGATAATGATTGCGGGGGGGGGGGGGGGGTGGTGAGTTGGAGCGGTGTGCAAAAAAGTTTGCTTTGTGGGGGGTCACGCCCGCAAGCACCACGCAAAGCAATAGGCCCCTGGCGGC
>JAACJT020000035.1:6319646-6387406 GCA_009936485.2 Gymnarchus niloticus
GGGGGGGGGGGGGGGCGCGGCGAGGGAGGGGGGGGGGGGGGGCCTGGGGGGGGGGGGGGGGGGGGGGGGGGGGGGGGGGGGGGCGGGGGGGCGGGGGGGGGATGGTTTGGACGCTGGTCATAAAATGTTCACTTGTTGAGGGTATCTCACCCAGAGCACCCAGGGCTGTAGCATAGCCCTGGAGTCACCACGTACCTGCTGTCACCATCAAGCCACTCGCCAGTAGTGACATCTGTTCCACATCGGCATGGCAAATTTGAATGTCAATATCCTGCGCCTGAATTGAAACGGAAAAGTATTTGTCACTCAGTGACAATCATTCCTCAAATAAAAGGTTACTGAGAGACAGAGCCTTTAATCAAGCCCTGGAATTCATCTGTCAGCGGCACCTTTTAAAATGTTCCAACGAGGACTGCCTGTCAATCCACTAGTGGAGGAGTCAGGTGATTGATCTGTGTAAATCATTTTCTTTTACCACTGTCAGTGGAAACTTGATGGTGGGAATACCATCATAGGATTAAGTATGAGTCCTCAGGGCTGTGCACATGATTAATAGCCTGCCAGTGAGCACCAGCCTGTCACCTAACGTAGCAGAGTTCAGCTCCAGTCTAGACAAAGGCAATAAAAACTCGTCTTCACGTCCTATCATTAAATGCTCTCGCCCTAATGCTAATTTAGCCTGTCGCCCGTCTCTGTCATGCTTTGCTTTATTTGGGAGGAAATCAGCAGCAAACTCTGGCCCATTTTATCTGTTCATAACCTGTATTAAATCGAACTGAATTTCTTGAACCGTTGCATGGGTATCCTTTAATGCACTTTGTTTGTTTGTTTGTTTGTTTGTTTGTTTGTTTGTTTGTTTGTTTGTTTGGGGGAAAAATCCATGCTGCTTTATTATTACTCTAAAGCCTTGAGGGTAACCTCAGGCGCCCAAAAAGCGGCATAACAGTGTTTGTCCTGCGGCAAAAATCATAGCCATCCCACATGTGAGAAAAATACACTTCAAATGTTGCAGCAGTGAGAGTCTTAAGGTTGCGTGTTTGACTCATTTCACGTTACTTTAAATATGTATTTAAGCACACACAATTGTTTTACGTTTCTATCGTCACAAATACAAATCACTCTTGGGAAATGGTAAGTCAGTTTTTTGTAATATATAATGGTGCTATTCCATTGGAAAGAGAGATTTTAAAGCTTCTCTTTTTTAATAAATCAGGCTTAAGTGCTTCTTATTTGCCAGTGACGATTATACTCGCACCAGTTAATTTGCTCCAAGCATGACAGGTATGGTTACATTTATTTTTAATATCCAGACCAGCTCCTGACCTTCAGTTCTTGCTGAGTCCAGCACCTGCTGACCCTGGTCTTAAATCTGTCAGGTCAGAGATATATAGAGGCCCTTTTTCGCTGTGCTTGGCCTGCTTGTCATGTTCTACTGATGTTCTACATCTAGTTTCAGAGATATTTCCCTGTAATGGCCTGTGACCTTTTCCATTGAGTGAAGCAGTCAGGGAGCTATTCGGAGTGGGAAAATTGAGCTGTTTTATTTTTCCCCAAAGAGCGTCTTGTTTCCTTTCCACCATTTATTTGAAAGCTATCATTTTCTGTAATTCATAGCTGAAAATGTCATTGATTTGCAGGAATGATTGATGCTGAGAGTCCCTTTATTGACATGCCTATTGACAGTTCTCTGTAAATTCTGCATCTCATTATCACTCGTGGCTAAATGATACACCTTGTGGACTCGAGAGATGTAGTCGATACCTCTGACTGTATTGTTCTAGCAGCTTCTATTGAGCTGCTTGTCACAGCCATGTGATTTATGCGATCAGAAAGAACATTTCTGTCAGTGTGCTGCATAATTAAACAAAATACAGACTGATTTGAGATAAAACCATGTCTGCCAGAGACATGAGCAAATGAGAAAAGATTCCTACAGTAAATAGGGATGATGTTGAAGAATTCTTCTTGGCGTGTCACGCTTTTCAGTTTTCCAGGGTCCAATATTCTTTTTTTTTTTTTTTTTTTCCCCAGCCATGGATGAGCCATTTCCTGTCTTTTCAGCCTTTCAGGAAATTGTATTTGTATGTTGAAAGGATGACTGGGTGCAGATTTATATCTTGTTTTAAATTCTGATCTACACCTAAATCATGAAAAGAGACCAAATCATATTAATAATAAAGGCCATCAACCACTCATAAGCATGCGTTAAATTCCTACTTTGCGGCAGGATATTTAGAACCTTCTTGAAGGTGTTTAAGTTCTTTTAACATTCTTTAGCCTTACATAACGTAGCTACAGATAACCAAGGTTCTTCATGTGTATAACATTATTGACACAAGCCATTCCAGACACGCCTAGACACGCAGAGACGTACATTTATAAAACGTATAGCGAACAACAAGTTTAAAAGTACCATTCTCCAAGCAAACATTCTCAAAGAAAGTATAGCTGTGTTTGAAAAATCGAAAGAGGATAAAAATCTATTTACCCTTCCGTACCAGGATTAAATTAGTCACTAATTGCCCATGTATCAGTTGTTTGCAGATTGTTGTGGGTCTGAAAGTACGGGGAGTTGCTGTAAACCCAGCTCTGTCCTGGATCAGTTAGTTTGAAGGTAACATCATCCTCTAATCCATCTTGAGTCTCTGTGAGCGATGGACCCAGGGTGACACCGTGGACACCTATAGCAAAGCACTTTCTGATTCTAAACGAAATGAAGCTGTTTTTCATGAAAATACTCAAATAAGGTTATACACGTCAGCCTCATGTTAACAGTTATGGTAGTACACATTAGGCAATGTTTCAATGAACCCCTGGGCCATTTTTTAAAAGAAAATTTCATTGATTCTTTGCCGTTCCCTAATATTAAACAATGGAGGAGGTCCCCCCCCCCAAATTATCTCAGAATTTCAGAGACAATTGCACGGGTAAAGAAACATGCAGCCCTGCCTTCGCTCGCGTGTTTCTGACTCAATTTTATTTATTCACAATTCCTGTAGAAACACAACAGCTGTCATAATTATACAAACAAAGTGGAAAAACAACAATAGATCACCGAGCTAACAGAAAGCATATGGGCTGTGAAGGAGCACACAGAATACAATGTGATAGTGCTCTCTCCCCTCCGGGATTGTCATGCTGAGGTACGGCTCTCCAAAAGCAAATCCAAAAGTACAGCAGATCAAACTGTATTTGCAAGCACGATGCCTAGGGCTGCTTGGCCTGTGAGGTGTAGCTTGGCGAAGCACCGTGCACGAAAACAAAAGGAAATGCTGGGTTCTGAAGCCTCCTTGTAACTCGTTTGCCTTTCAAACAAATGACAAATTATTGTTTTTCTTATGCGGGTTTGTTCAAATTGTTTGTGTTTTTTGTGATTATTTGTGAAGTTTGCGTTTTTGAATGTAGGGTTTTCCTTGATATTTGTAGGCATTTACATCCTGTGGTAAGCATAGGCTTGTCACTGATTTGGGCAAGTGACATTTGAGTCAAATGGTTAAATGGCAAAAATATATATTTTTATAAGCTTTTACTCAAAACGCTGAACTGCACGGACACATTAGGAGAGTAAGTTCAACCATTTATAAACGGTGACCTTAATTTGTATTTTTTTAAATCACAGCTAGATGGATTTCTGATTATTTTAGGTCACTGTACCGTTTGGTTGATACAGTTGCATGACCTGAGTAGATGCAGTCTGGCCAGGAGGATTTAAATGGGGTGGGGGGTCTTTGTGAGATTTTTACAGAGCAAATACTATAGCTGGTGTATGTGAGATTAATGGGGTGAAGGACAGTTGTTTGAGTACTTACAGTATAATGAACTAGTTACACCAACACAGTGTGCATGCAAAAAAAGAAAACAACTTTTTATTCATAAACTCATGCTTTTCACTTAAGAGATATGAGATTTTAAAATTTAAAAGTATTTTCTATTACGTCATACAGTGTCTTAAAAACATTTATTTTTAAATAAACTTTTTTAGTATTAGGACAAATTTGAAACCATGGCAAAACAGGAAATATTGTCTTATGCTGAATGTGTACCTTTGTTTATTTTATTGCTTAATGGAAAACAGTCTGTTGATGGACATAATGGATGCAGCTTAACGTCAGACTTAATGTCCCAATTGCTGACTTTTATTGTACGGGTTGGCACCACTGTATGAATTCCAAACCATCAATGTGCATAACTTTTAAAGGTAGACCTTTTCATTAACTAGCAGTTTAAAGAAAAACAGTGAGTATGTAAAGAATCTGAGGATCACTCTACTGCATTGGCACTATTGATGAAATAGCTTTGGTGAATGTAGCTTATAAGTCATATTTTCCAGGATATGTAATGGATTTATTGCATACAAATCGTCTATTCTTAAGAAAAAATTTATCCCCCATTTCCCTGTTCATGATGGATGGATGGATGGATGGATGGATGGACCGATGGATGGACGGACGGATGGATGGACGGGTGAAAAATATATCCAACAAAAACCCTGACATGTAGTATACTGTATGTAATTTCTATACAATATTAATTGTATAGCTATGTAATGAGTTTGTCTGCTCAAAGAACACTGACACTTGTTCTCTTGGTCCTTTTGCTTGGATTGGTTTTCTGACAGAAATATTCCCCGGAAAGGTGTGCCCATTGTTCTTTATCTTTCCAAGCCATTCCCCATTGCACAGCCGAAAAATTATGAGTAGCTAGTGTCTAGCCTTCCATCTGGCAAAGTGAAAGAGTGGAAAGATCTGAATTAACGACCACATACTCAGCGAGACTCTTTCATGTGCTAGATTGAAGCTTATCAGACTCCTACAACAAAAGCATGTGGAGCCTGCTCTTGGTTTCTTTATACTTCTTGTTTTATGTAAGGGGCTGCCGTGGGCTATTAATGTGGTGCTTTTCACGTTTCCTCATGTCGTGCCTCTGCCTCGGTGTGTTTGCCTTGTTAAATATATGGTGATGCCTCTGAGTCTGCTGAGAGTATTTGCTGCATCCCGAACTCCGGTTCCAAACGTCAGCCGTTCTTTCCACACCGAGTGGACCGGAGGGAAAAAGAGCGGGAGCCAACAGTCGTGACGGGCCTTTTCATCGCAGGTATGAAACTCTTCACTACCTGGAGGTTATCCAACACGCCGATTCGTTCGTCAACCCAGATCTCCCAACAGCGCCAGGTGGTAACAGTGACTCAATAGACAGCAAGACTAAGACCAGTGACCCTGCATGCCATAGCAGTAGAACATCAAATGATCAGATTCCACAAACCAAAGGAAAGTTCCCATGGGGGATTTCTCCAATAATTCTCCAATAATATGACACACGATTTGTCTTAAGTGAAGATAGAGGCTGAATTATCTTCCTCTTACTCAAGGCCGATTCCACCCCCTGTCACACAAATAACAGGAGCGGGTAACACACGATATGTAAATCATGTCGCCCTGTCGACGCCGAGCGGTGATGTGCAGAAGCGTTTTGTGGCAGAGTGAGCAGACGCTGGGTAAAATAGCTGGCCTGGCACTCCATTTATCAGAAGACTGCATGATGGACTGAAGGGATGCTCAGTCATTACGGAGCTGCTGATTAGGTGGCAGAATTAAACTCTGGAGGGGAGGCCATGCTGGGAGAGATAGTGAGAGCGCCTTCCAGGCTGGGACCAGCCTGGGAACAAAAGAACACAAGGAAGATGAAATTCGAGTTCCATTATATTCATTTCTACTACTAGCTGATAACATTTCTGAGATCAACCGAAGGAGGTTTTGTTGTGCAATGCACAAAATATAAGTGGGGGAAGATTTTTATTACTCCATCTGAATAGCAAATCGATATATTATTCACCCTCTGATATTGATATTTGTTTAGATAACGGACAGAAAATCATGCTAGTAAAGATTATAAATAAATGCACATACAGACAGTAATGTAGAATAAGGAAAAACTGTCTTTATTATGTGCATAAATAGGATCTGTAATGGGAAATAATTCTTAACTTATTTAGATATTATAAATATAGAAATGAAAAAGAATAATAAAATGTCATTTTTACCGTGACCATTCTTAAATTTTTTGCACTAAATTGAGCAATTTATCCTTACGACATTAACATTTGCATTGTTTAGCCATAAGATCTGCCACATCTGGTCTTAGCTGTAGAGTGCAGTGCGGAAGCGCGTCGTCACTGCATGTCAAATTTGACCTGTGACTGACAGGTTCGGCCTATACCAGGTGTCCTCGTGCAGGGGGGCGTGCCCCAGTGTCCAGGTTTTACTGAATGGATTTTAATTAACAGATGGTGACACCTGAATCATCAGAGGACATGGCTTTCATCCTTAAAGTTACTTCAATAACACAATTAAGATGTGATGATTGATGAACCAGCACATGATTGGTCATTGAAGATCAAGCTCAAGAAACCACAGTGTACTAGATGGTAAATCACAAGTTAACATAAACCTTCTACAATGTAGGCTTCTATTAATAAAGAATAAAGTATTTTCAAATAGTAGTGTCATTTACTAGTACTAGAAAAAATGAGTAAGACTTAATAGAATATAGTTTAAAAAATGTACATTTTATTACCATCACCAGTTGTGGAGTCTCATGGTTCTGAGTATTCACTGGGGAATTATCATTTCCCAGTCTACCTGACCTCTTCATGGATGGCCTTGCCAAAAGACTCAACAGGCTGTACGATGAACACATGGATGGTACCAGCCGAATGAATGAACGATGAACACATGGATGGTACCAGCCGAATGAATGAACGATGAACACATGGATGGTACCAGCCGAATGAATGAACAATGAACACATGGATGGTACCAGCCGAAGGACTGAATGATGAAGAAATATGACATATCTTAACACACACTGCAGCAGTTTCTTTCCTGTTCTTCTTGCCTATAAGTTCACAATACACAAACAATGAAATATCTTGTTTATAAGAGGTAGAGTACTGCAAAAAGTTTTTTTGTTCATATTAAGGTACATTTTTTGTTGACAGGTCCTCAGCAAGTGTCTCATGGATTCTAAAAGCATTGTGACCTTTTGTGCAGGGTGGCACCAACCTGGCTGTTGTCAATATATAGTCATCTCTGTTAGTAAGGAGGAAATATGGGAATACAGGGGTATTTGTAATGCTAGGAACTGATTCTGAACAATGACCACTGAGTTCTTATGTCTCCCCTTTTGGACAGTTTCCCTATTTGGATCTTTACATGGCCCCCTTTTTTAATAAAGAGAAGATATGGACTCCATTTTAGTAGCTTCCACTTTGTCTAGAAACTAAATATTAAGTCAGTGCAGAAATAGGATGGCTTTTTCTCAGCCATCACTTGGCTGGATGTGAGGATAGCTGTAGCATGAGATTTTTACCCGTAATCTTAATGTTATTTATCAAATGTGAGAGTGCAAAAGTGTGTTTGGGTCATGTTTATATAAGCCTAAGAGCTAGAGAAATGAACTCGCCCTCGTTTTGCAGGACATGATGCAAAACGTATCTGTAGAATCTACATGCTTGTTAAGAGGTTTGCTTTGAAACTGGTTATGCCACGGACAATCGCAGTTGATCTCTCCACAGACAAATAAATAAAAAAATTGATCCAGGAATCAGACTTGCATTTGACCTTGCAAAAGTAATAAACTCCAACATATGCTGAATTATGTGTCGGAAGTTAATTAATATGCATGCATACCAAAGTTCCTTCCGTTGTATCCTTTCCCAGTTGTAGAAATTCCAATCTGGTTTTGTTTTGTTGCATTTCGTTGTGAGCATAGTCCACGGAGACAGTGAGAGGATTGTGAAACAACACATCTGCCAAATGACTCTGGGATCTGGGGTTTATCTAGACATTTCATGAGAGAATTTAACTCAGTTCCCTGATTAATCCTGCAAAACACTTGTTGCAAAACAAGGTGATTACCATTAATTGAGCCCCGTCCCTGCGGTGACGTTCTCTGGTGATGATAATGTAAAGTTCTTCTACAGTAATGTGATGGTCTCATTTGGTAATCCAATATAAGGGTGCTCATTTTATTAAGAAACTTTTGTGAACACAACAGATTAAAGTTTTTCAAATAAACAGTACTTCCAGTCCTCTGTTTGCATGCTTCCTGTGTGGGGATACTCTCTCTTGTAAAAGCAGCCCGTACAAGTACTTTTTCTAAGTTAGTGGTAAAAAAAAAACTATTTCATATGCCAGCCAGCCTACTTTTGATCACCGCTTACCTGTCATAGTAATGTAATTGCTTTAAAAACCTTTAGAATGTATAAAACAGGAGGAATCCAATTTGTAGTATAATGTTGTTGCCTATGATAGTCATACGCGTAGTGTGTTTGGTATGATAGATTGTTTCTGATCCCTGTTTACCCATCATGCATTACTTGCTCCCCGCTGGCTGAAAGCCAGAGCTCTGCCGAGCCTTGTCTTCTGATCAGGACGCCTCTTGTCCCTCTATCTGCTCTCCATCTTGTTCTATGGCCGTCTTTGTTTCTCGGTCTGTAGTCTAGTCTCTGTTCTGTGATTGTACGCGACAGGAGGTTGATCCAAATGAGCCTGCTCTTTGTCAACTGCCAGGCCAAAAAATGTCAATTGAATAACAAAGGGAAGAGATTTTCTAATAGGGTAACAAATGAACATCCCAACAATGCACTTCCGTCATTATTTGTATAAAGCAACAATTAACAAGTTTTTCCCTTAATGTTACTGTTAGCATTGATTTCCTGACAAGGTTAGACTTCTACAACGTAGATCTGACTATTAAAATGACAATTGTTTCATATTTAATTTTATTCTGACTTTATGATGCTGAAAGTCATATTTATGTTAAAAGGGTGGTTTGGGTTTTCTTTATTGCAATAATTATAATAACATTACCATCCATCCATCTGTTTGTGCTTCCATCCATCCATCCATCCATCCATCCATCCATCCATCGATAAATCCATCCATCCATCCATCCATACACCAATCGCTCATCCTGGTTAGGGTCACAGGAGGTCCTGGAGCCTATCCCAGGCAAAACAAGGCACAACCCTGCATCAGATGCCAGCATCATGACTGATGTATGTATGAAAATACATTATCTCTATTTACATTGTTTTATGAAATTTGCTTTCTGGTGAAGGATGAGTTGCACATTACAGCCACTCACTAGGCTTCATAAGTCTTCCAACAAGGTAAGCCTTTGTAGGCACTGCGCAATTGGATCAATTAAATAAATTATCCCTTGCATTATTATTATTTTGGGACAACTGTTATATGTTAACATGGTCTAAGCTATTTACAGTCGTGATGAGTCACCTTTTTCTGAAACATTTTATTTGAGAGAAGAGCAGCACCATGTGAAACTATTTGCTTTTAGCCCCATTAAAATTCTTCTGAAGTTTGTACATATCACCACATCAAATACACATAAATTATGAATGTTTCACATAGCAGCGCTGCTCTCGTAGTCCCCGGAGTTTAAACTGATTTGGTGTCTGTGTACTTTGTTGTTACACAGGCCCAGGAAAATTGTTGTAATATGCTTTCCCCGATTCATCATTCACATTTCATGCACACAAATTCAGGCAAATTAATATACATACCTATACCCTTATTTTTCACTGTTTGTTGCTTAATAATGTATTCGTCCCAGACTTCTTTCAAGAATTAAATGACATTTAAACAGATCAGCGTTATTTGTACCGTATTCTGTTTTGGGATTGATGTATTTTTTAATATATAAGGTTGATAACTTTTCTGGGGATTTATTTTTTTTTATTATTTAAAAAAATACTTTAAAATCAGAGACTCGTGTCATGAACTGAAAGTTAACTAGAAAATTAATGACCCGAGTGAGCAGCGCTCTGCCAAACAGTGATAAAACGTATTTATAGTTAACAGTTCAGCATTACACAAGGTGGCCGTAACTGGCACAAGTCTTATATTTCACATTTTAATGTGAAGGCTGACATCAGGCATCAAAACCTGCAGAGCATTTGCCAAGTAATTTTAGGCTCAGCTACTGTTGCCCACTGTGCTGAGAACAGGGTCCAGTGACCCCCAGGAACAGCTTCAATATTTGCAATAATTTTCAGTCATGTTATCTGGTAGTTAGCTGGGCAATCAAAGGGAGCACAGAGTGGCATTGTACCACATGAGGGTGCGTTGTGAACTTAGAGGGATGCCTTCTTAGCTGCTTGTTAGGTCAGTGTTACGCTCTGTTATCAGGTGCTATATGCATGATATCAGATGCAGACTGTAAATGATAGGTAGTGAAGGATGTCGTAAGGGCGCCAACCCTTCATCAGTCCTGATTAACTGAAGATGTCTCTGGTCTTTGCTTAAAGTACTAGCCAAAACAACATTTCTGTAGTCCAACAAAGAAACAAACTGACTTGTAAAGGATGTACTTGTACCCTCTGATGCAGGAAACAAAACATACTTACGTTCTTACATCCTACTGGTGGTCTTTATACGACCAACTGTCCGCTTTTCACATAGGCCCATAAGTCTGATGTTAGTGTCTGTGGTTTATGTGTCAGCTCTAAAGCCTCAGGGCTTAAACTTTTGTTTGGTCAAATTAGCTCAGAACTTTCATTTTCAGCTCAGTCCTGCCCCAAATTACCTAAGTCCATATGCGACATGTTTCCTGCAGTTGAGAAGTATTGCAAAACAATGACCGTCTTACTTTTCAAGATATAGAAAAATAAATAGATGCATTAGCCTTTGGCAGATTAGAACGTTGCCTTTCTTTCAACGAGCAGAATTGCACGGCAGATCCAAAACAATGCTGCAAGAACAGTAACCAGAACTGGAAAATATGATCCCATTACAGCCAGGATCATGCCTCTTCATCCGTTTCTCATTATGCACACCATGGGCTTCACCGTTCCTCTCCTCACTTATAAGGCATTGAAATGTCTGACCTCTTCTTGCAATTACCAGGATGAATAAAAGACGTGTTGGCGGTAAAGCCTTCTGCTATAGGGTGCCTTGCGTACGGAGCTCTCTGCCAAATGATGTTAGGGCTCTGCTTAATCCTGAATGAAAACCACTTATTTCAGTCTATCTTACCCTAGTGCATTTGAGTCTATCCTACCTTAAATAAAGCTCCTGGTGCTGGTATACATGTGGCTATATGCATGTATTTATGCCGTATGTCAGTATCAGTACTGACCCCGTTTGCTTCTTGCCTCCTCCCCTCGCCTGGCTGTCTCTGTGCCTGGGGCGAACATTAAGTGAGAGTGAGCTGCAAAGCTTGGAACTTCGACCCACACCACTGATGCAGCCCCACTAGAAGCCAGCCTGCCCTAACGGACTGTACAACAGAAGCCTGTTGTAACACTTGTAACTCATAAGTTTGGCCAGCACTCACAGACTTATTTCTGACTTAGCATGCCCAGGGGTTGGTAGACAGTCAGTTGCCCTTATACCCTCAGTAGTTCCCCCCCCACCATAACTACCACAGTAGTTTTTGTTTCCTCCTTTGCCTTCTGGCACTCTCCCGCCGACATTAACTACTGTTACATCCGTGTGTGATGCTCTGCCTAATGCTGAATCCTGAAGTGCCTTGGGAAGAGTGGTATATAAAAATGAAAATAATAAAGATAACTCAAATTGTGACCATCTGTAGTAATACTGAAGAATTAGGACTGATCTGTCTCATATTCTCATAAGAGCGAAAAAGTGATGCATTTAAAATTCAGGTTAGAAAGTATGTTTTTGGTCTCGGAAACCTCAGATCTAAAGTTTACAAAGGACTGTAATCTTTCAGTAATAAAATCGGTATGGATTTGCATGTACTTTGTAGACATGCATTGTAGGTTACCTACATAGCATATATTTAATAGAATTGAAGTGCAGAGCTGTTTGAAACACTAATTGCAAATCTAGTCTCAGATGTGTTTGCTAGACTCACACACTATCTTTAGATCAGATGAGTTACTACATTCGGAAGTTTCTTAGGCATTTTCATGTTAGGAAGTTTTGCTTATATAGTGAGGTGTCTCAGTGGCTAGTGTTGTTGCCTCACACATCAAAGCTTTGAGGTTTGAATCCCTCCCCTGCCAAGTATGTATAGAGTTTGTATATTCTCCTTATGTTGTGTTGGTGTGCTCTGGGTATGCTGGTTTCATCTGGCAGAGTAAAGACATCCAGTTATGCACGTTGGCACCTCAAATTTGTCTGGTGTGTGTGTGTGTGTGTGTGTGTGTGTGTGTGTGTATGCTTATGCCCATCACTGCACCAACACCCCACCCAGGGTGTACCCCAGCTTTGTGCCCTGTGCTGCCTGGAAATAGGCTCTAGGTCCATCTGTGACCCTATACTGGATAAGCATTTGGAAGATGGATGGATGGATGGAAATCTTGCCTGAGATGTTTATCCAGCCTGCAACATTGGAAATAGCTGGAATTTCTAGGGAGACTTTTCCAAGCTAGACACATTTGTCAGAGTTTTGCAGAGATTTCCGGACTAAAGAGTCAATACGAAGGTCAATATCAGCTGTGCAGTGGACTTTCTGTCTAACTATTGAATGTTTCTTTTCCCCCTCTTTTTTGTGTGACCATTAGTTTTGATAAATGCGACAGAAGGAGATCAATAAAGGATTAGATATCTAAATTATGTTTTATCATTTCTAACATTAGGGCAGTTTAGTTGATGTGCTTGCTATTTGGGAAAATGTCAGCGACAAGGCATCTTCTATGATGAGTCATTATGTTTGGGAAGGTATGCAACTCAGTAAATTCTTAGCATTAAGGAAACCATCTATCTAGTTAAAGAGATTTTTAAAAATAGCTTCGTGTGCATATGGGTGGTTTCACATATGTCATGGAGTATAAATATTTATTTCTCTGGTCAGCCTTATATGATTTGTTTATTAGATTAATTATACTTTTAGTTTAAAAAGATGTGTAGATCTTAGATTGGTTATCTGAAGCAAAAGAACTGACATCCCATACAGTTTGCTTACTATCTTGTGCTCTGTGCTTACCGTGACCATGTTCTGGAAAAGCGGTGATGGATGGATGGACGGACGGACGGACGGACGGATGGATGGATGGATGGGAAAAAGGACACAAGGTCTTCTTCCTAATAAATTAGTGACACACTTTTTGTATCCATTTATTCATATATGCAATCTCTGTCTGCATACTATTTATATGAATACATATATGAGTAAAGCATTAATATTAACATTAAAATGCAGGTGCTTTCAAAGCTACACAATTAGTGAGTCTGTGTTTTGAAGTTTGAAAAGTATGCGCTCCTATGCTATTCATTTTATGCTGCAGTATTTTGAGGGACCATTTGTTACATTTCAGTAAAGGTTTATTGCATCTTAATCTCACCTTATAGTAGCGCTGGCTGCAAGGACATTAAAAAATGTTTTACAGCCAGTAGTTTGCTTTGTCTCAATTTGTTTTAGACTAATATACAATTTAACCTTCAGAATAGCATTTGCAGGTTCATAACATTTTGAGCAGGTGTAATTTTTCTACAGAACACAGTTACAATGTGACCCTATTTATCTCTGTTTCTAGTAATGCATAACATTAATCTATGGGCTATTCATGACCCATTATTACAACACAGCAATAATTCATTCCTATTGTTTAGACCTGCACCTGAGGAAAATATATGTTTAGGATTGAATTTTTCCCTTAAGCGTTTCGCCAACCAGCAATACCATGAAAGTGGGAGGGTGTTACTTACAGAACGCTTCACCTCACGGTGCGTGAAATGTCACAAGTTGTGAAAAGTAAAATGGGTTGCCGGCAATTTGGCAGCCATCTGAAAGCGTTTAGAATTCACTTCCTTCTCAGAATGTTCCTTTTCTGCATTATTTTTTGGCAGGAACCTCCATTTTGGATGATGTGCAGACCACTATTGGAGCCAAGTGGTAAAAGGCATAGGAAGTATGATTAATATGTAAGCACATAAAATCACAAAATCACAATGCCTTAGTGATTGCTGCAAAGTCCAATCTAAGCAACAAAGTGCATGTGCATTGTTGTGCAGTACACAGTCACACAATATAATTATGCATGTTATGTTTCTATTGGACGGACTCTACCAGGTGTGGTTCTGTTCGTTGAAATAATACTGTAAAGTGTTTGTTTTCCTGGAGCAGACCTACAGTGACATAATCGGCATAGACTGAAGCGACAGTTTGGGGAGATATTCCTTTAACGTGTCAGCAAAGTGACTTCAGCCAACTGTGCCGTAATCACCTTGATAGTTTGCAGCTGCATGCGACATCCAGCTTCCACCCCGCAAACACATAACCAGCCACAAAATGGAAAGACGAGGTCATAACACCTCCCCTTTAAGACAGAGGTTCCCAAAACCTCTGTACAGTATAGATGGAGATTCATCCATATTGTGCCACTTTAGCTGTCTTTGAGGACCAGAAAACACTAGATCTGCTCAATTTTCATTCGGTTAGATGGCTAGGGTTCTCTGACTCGAAAGGCTTTATGCCAGCTAGGTGTGTACAGGTCCGGCGATGGAGTAGAGTGTGTCATGTTCTCCTTAAAGTGTGTCGCTTTGCTCGACAAAGTCCTCAGCACGCGTGGCGAAGACAAGACTGCAGCTGCTAAAGGAGGACGCGAGTGCTAGTTTCCGATCCTCCTGAGATGGGTGTGAATAACATTGGCGTAGATGTCATTCCTGTGGATGCTGAGTGGGAGACCTGAGAGAAATGGGGTAATTGGCCATTCTTGATAGGCAGAAAATGGGAATTTTTTTAAAGAGTACTGAACAATTGTTCTGTATGATAACTCAAGTGATTGTTAGCAGAGAAATTATACAGGTCTGTTTGACGGCTGAGGGGATGTAATCAGTGGTTTGCAAAGACTTGAGAGGAGACAAGATAAGGCGACATGATAAAAGGTGCCATTGGTAAAGACACAACGGGATTACATTGACATTGTGTGAGTTTATGTCGGCCTCCTCAAGGAGCACGCTGTCTACCAGAGACGACCTGAAGCCACTCGACTCTCTGAGGTCAAATGGAAAACCAAAAAATCAGTTTACAATACGATAAATGAAGTCACAACACAGTGGTGATTTATTTTTCATCAATTTGATGTTAAAATAAGGGAAATGAGAAAAAAAATAATTGGACTTGACTCTTACTGGTCAATTGCTTTTTGAAATTTGAAATCAGTCAGTAGAACCTGACCAATTAAAACAATATTTATGCTTTTATTGCTGATGCTAGCACAAAATCGGTAAAGTTTAAAAAAACTATGCAAAAGTGTAATGGATTTCAGATAGTCTTGTTTGTCTGCACAACTGGAAGACAAATAAGACCATTCTCAGTGATTTTTATTTATTTTCTCACAGATGAGCAAGGCATTACGTAATCAGATGCTAAATGTGTACTGTACTTTCTACTGGATGAAAGCAGCAGCAATGACATCACTGACCTTCTCTAGACATGTACAGGAGGTGGCATATTGTTAGACAAAAACTGGTGGTGTCTGTTACTGCTTGTCAAGAGTTTGAGCCAAGAGTTGGGATTCATGCTGTGTCTGTTTTCTCTTCCGAGAAATGGCTCGCCTTCCTATTCTTTGTCCAGTTAAGGTACCACAGCTGGACAAATGTTAAATAAACTTGTCCAGGTGACGTTATCCTTCTCCATACTTTTTTCCGGAAAAAAAGTGTTGTCTGCAAGCACAGATAGATTTTGAAATATATAATGGTATTAGTATCATTATTATTGTTAATAATGATAATAAATATATTACGAGCCTGAAATGTTGAGAACATAATGAAGAACTGAGTACAAAATGGCAATGCCAGCTTCATCTCAGGTCAGTCCCTACCTCCGGTGAGGTGTAATTATGTTCTGCATAATTTAGCTTTTGCAGAAATAGCAGTTGTTTTGACCTAAAGTATTACTAAATCTTTCTTTGTTTAGTCCCCTAAACCCCAAAATAGCCATTCATGATTCCTTAGTGTGCTTCACTTCCAGGACCATTTAATACCTGAGTCAGCAGAAAATGTGTGCCAAGTGAAGTCTGTAGTTTTCTTTTAATCTTCCTCGAAGTTACAATGCATGTTTTTGTATATATCAAAGTCCTTAACTAACTGCTGATATCATAACGTCTACTGCTTTTTTGGTCAGTTGTAGGTAACCAAGAATTTCCAACCAGGCAGCATTAAAGGCTCTTATTAAAGAGTCAATACTTTCAGAGCCTGGGTCAACCATTGGCTTGTGGGATCCCGCAGAAAGGAAATCGGGAAAGTTATGTTTTCCCCATCTCTTTCCATCGAGAATGTTGTAAAGTGAAACAGAGAAGTCTGTCTTATGGTCGTCATCACTAGAGCAAAATAATCTCCTTTCATTTGTACAGTATTATTATATTAAATATAACTCTGTGATAATGAAACATCCATTTGAACTGATTTAAATTATTAAATCATTGTATCAAAGTTTCTGGAAGTTGTATCCTCAACCTCCTGCCCCCAGATTTTTAAGATCACTGAAGTGATTAATGGCTTTGAAAAATAGATGTATTTTCCTTTTGATTGTATAAATTTATTCACCTAAAGTAGGTGCATTCCAAATTTGGGTGAAGATGAAGATTTTTCATCCTGATATTTAATCTTCATAGCATTCCTGCAATACGTCTTGTCTTAAGCATAGAACCAGTTGCACATCAAAAAAATCGATGATTTATGAAACATAGACCTGTATAACATGTATTGCCATATTTATTTAAGTGAATATAATGTATGGTCTTTTTATGATAGTCATGAGGGACATTTTTACTAAATGGTCAAGATTAAACCCAGAGTCAGTCAGCAGATAATGTTTATCATGGACACTTTGGATGCCTGCCACAGAAGTGAAGTCTCCGGCTTCCTGATTCCGAATCCAAACAGTTTGAACGCTTTAGTGTTTGTGTTAGTCCTTTTTTTTGTAAGCTTTGCCTATACCTACTTTATAAAAGCATGCTTTCTTTTCTTTTGCGTTTACTAAGAGTGGCGGTAGTTGAAACGGCATCTACTTTCACCTTACGAAAATCTATTTTTTACATGAAAAACATGTGGCTGACTTGTCATTTGTTAAAGTGCAACAGCAGAGAGCCAAAGCCGGTCAGTGAATGCTTCAGTGAGACTACTCATTCAGAATGATGAATGTGGCTAAACACACATTTGTCCGTAAAACTTGCAGAGTGGATGAGCATCATTAAGCATGAGAAATAGGTGTAGCATGCTGAGAAGTGAGTGCAGCAAACAGATGTTGTGAATTTTTGCAGGCATCTTTCATACAGGCTCCTATCATTAATAAAACTTGAAGGTGATCCTCTCTTTCCATTTAATAACACGAAATAAGACAGGCTTGCTGAATAAACTATTTCACATCGCTTTAAGAGAATTTTGTGTTTGAATTTTATTTTATTTTTTTTCCTTTACATCAATATCAGTTGAGTCCCTGCTAGTGTCTGTTTTGTTCGGTGCGTACAGTAGCCTGACATTGATGTGGTTCACAGATTAGATGAAATGGAGGGCTTTCTCCTTAGCTAGTCCAAAGCTATGTCTAAATGTATGGATTGTACGAAGAGTTTGTGTGGTTTAAGTTTTTGCCTTCTTGTCAACGGTATAAACAAAAGTAACAGGAAATAATTCAGCAAATGTTGACCACTAATAAGCAAATGAAGGGTAAATTCTCAGATTTGTGGAAATTGGAAAATCTTTGTAACATGTGATGTGTTTTCTGTAGAATATGCCAGATCACTGCAGGTCTTCAAATCAGGACAATAAAGTGCCTTTCTGTGACGGCACGGGAATTCTGAAGTAACCTAATTCCATAGGCGTTTAGTGAATAACCAAAAGCAGAGATGCAGAAGTGAGAGTGAACTGCATTCAAGTTAAATTGCAACAGCCTGCTTCTGAGGCTGAACCTACCCGATTTTATATACAATGCTAAAATAGTTTACTAAGAATAATGCTAAAAGCCCTAAAGGATTGTCCAGCCTATAAATCTTAATAGAGGTTCTGTGATTTCAATGGGCTCCCTGCGTCTTGTTTAGCCAACTACGTCCTGCCTCTCCTCCCCTGTGATGACTGCAATTTTACCCCAGCAAAGCCATTGTGACTTGAATTTCCCAATGCCACGATTTGCCTGAGAACAGGATTACATGCATATAACTTATGCGGATCAATATAAAACATGTCAAGAGGCCTTAATTTTATGTTCCCTGCTACGTGCGACATACCACACCACAAACAAATACAAGGAACTTTGGAAAGCAACTGGATAGAATATTGGAGCAGCACCTATCAGACTTTAAGACTGCATTTCTCTTTCCAAATTATGGTTTTGCAGTTACTATGGGAGGATGTATGGTTTGTCATTGTTTAGTGTTAAATGTAGGTAAAATGAATTTTGTCTATGTGTGTATGTCTATCTATATATGTACTGTATATAATACATACATGTACACTATATGTATATAAAAATACAGTTGAGGAATGTTTGTATTTTGTTGTTTTAAGTTGCCTATATTAGGTGACTCGGTTGCCAATTTCGACTGTGTTGAGTTCTTTTTTGATGTAATAATGCAAAATTGGGTTTTAGCCAGACAGAAAATAACTGTCTTCCCTTTCCTGTGGTCCAGTCTCATCGTAGGGAGCCTTGCAGAGCTTGACTTTCAGATATTAATAAAAAACTGACAGATCCAAACCAGGACCCCCCCCCCCCCCCCCCCATACTGAAACTTTACGACAAACCAGCATTATTGAAATTGTTGCAGTTTTCTTTTCTTTAATTTTCTTTTCCCTTTTTTCTTTTCTGGCCCGCTGAACAATATGATTGACTCACGTCATAAACGGAAAGTCGGTTTTGCACTGCTCCTGTTTTTAAATTGGCAGGTCTTGCATAAAGCATCCACAGTGTTCGGTTTTGTGGTCAGGAGTGGTTTTTGCATTAGTGAAATGTAATATTATTTGACATCAGGGACAAATTACACTATAGGACATAAATTAAATAGCTTTGAAAGAATTGCTGCTGCTCAGCATGTTCTTGAATGGCCGTTTAACGGTAATAAGGGATTACTTTCATGTTCTTCCCACTTTTCTTTGATATTGTTATATTTCTCCAATATAGAGAAATGCAGTTTAAATAGAATATGACTTATACCGTTGAACTATATTTAGGCTAATTTTCTTTGCTTGATACATCCTTCCACAAGGCATAAATTTCGTACAGAAAGAAAATAGATTATTTACATAGCTGACTTGCGCTTTAACCAGTGGTTTTCAAAAATGAAGTCTATTCCCGTTATGCATATTTGAGAAACTGTTAAACTTCAGGTATTTTTGCATTGGTGCATGGTAATCTTGCTACAAGGGACCCATGTAAGACTCCATGATTTAAGGATCTGTAATTTAGTTGCGGGCATGATTGAGTTATTGGAGCCCATTGCTTTCTTGGAAGGTTCTTTATTATGTAAAGCATGCTGTTTTTTTTTCTTTGATGCATGTGTAGGAAAAGACTCTTGATATTATATTTAAGGCTGTTCGGTTGGACTGTTATGTATGGGTGTATGTAAGGAAACATGGTTACATTGTATGAATAAGGCTTCTATGACATTTAGCAACAAAAGCTGGGATTGAAACCAAAGGAATTATGGATTCTGGTTGATTATATATCTGTGCACTTTATATTACTTGGTCTGCCTCAGCAGTGATATTTCAATAGCCGCCTTTGAAATCCTGCTTAGGCCCAGGAGGACCATAGAACTGCACAGCACACATCATTCTCTGGTTAAATAAATACAAAAAGTTGTTGATGTCAGGGGTTAGTTTGCACAATAAATGCAAAAGTGCACCAGAACATACATATTATTCCCTAAATAAATTGAAGAGTCATTGATATAAGATTCTCCAGCCTCGGTGCCTTGTAAACATTTTAAAACCGTTCTAGCTGTTCCCCATTTAACTATTTAAGAGCAAAAACAAATCTGCCAAGGAAATCAGACAAAAGTAACAGGGAGCAAGAGTGCGATGTACTTAGAGAAATTTATCATCTGACTGACACTGCTGAGAAAGGTGTTTTGGTTAAACAGTGAATTCAGGTGCCGCTACATTTAGAATTCTGGATACATACCAGATAGTTTGAATTTCAAATGTAGCCAATAATAATATCATCATTTAAGCTTTTAAGTATAATACTACTCATGTAGAAAAGTATGCATTGTTTTCTAATTAAAAGAAATAGTACAGTAAAAAAATGCAGATCACTTCAATCTCCGCTTTCCACAGTCCGTATATGTAGTGTAAATTGTACTGATTCACATTGCGAGTCCAGCGAAATGCAATTGTCTGACTTTTTGCCTGACTGGTACAATCCATACATGGGCCCTGAAGGTAGCTGCTTGCTGAATGAAGCAAGAAAGTAAATTTCATATTCTATCTCTCATTACATACAAAAACAAAAATTTTATTCTGCTGGGCAAGGTTCCTTGCTAGCCATTCTAGATAAGAAACATGCATACACACGCACGCACACACACACACACATACATACATATGTTTGTATTTCTAACCTTGTGGGGACCTTCCATTCTTTTCTATGGGCCTAACCCTAATCCTAACTATGACAATCCTAACCCTTACCCAGCCCTAACCTTAACCACAAGTAACCCAACAAAATACAAGTCTTTCGGTTCTTGGTTTTTTGATTACATTCACCGATTTTTATAAAATTGAGTTTTCCCCACAGGGTATTATAAACATGGAATACGCACGCACGCACGCACGCACGCACGCACACTCATTTTCAGGCCAACAGGAAATGGTTGCTAGTTAGCATGGACTGGTTTTCAGATAATACTGGCTTGAAACATATGAAAATGAAATACTGCTGCACTGTTAACTGCAGTGTATTAAGAGAAATTATATAGACATCTCTGTTTTGATCTCAGCTCTACAGTAATATTTGAACACTGTTTTTAATTTTGCAGGTGCCATGTGTTGTTAAGCAATAATACCCCATGTTGTTTGTACAAATAAGAAATATGCGTTGCACATGTTGGTGTCTCTAAATTGCACTTAGTGTGTGTGCCCTGTGATGGATGGCCGTCCCTGGTAAATGGCATTTTCTGCCCCCTACCCTGCTTCCTGGAAAGGCTGCAGATTCACTGTACTCTCTTCTGGTTAAGTGATATTGCAAGATAGATGGATGGATGTGGTGTAGCCTACAATGAGTAAAAACATGGCTGACATGCAGAATTTATGGTCACAGATCTTTGACTTTTTGACATGTTAGATTGGGTGAACGAAATGTGAAGGTGCCTGAACAGAGAGACAAGATTCCAGGTAATCATTATAGTGGAGGACAACAGCAGACTATTGTGTGCTGTTATTTGGAAAATAGTTTCTAAAATGTTTGTCAGTAAATCATATATTAATCATGGCGGTGGATATACGTATATACTAAGATGATTGCAACCAAAATGATTTACTGCTGGTGTGTGAGTTTAAAAAAGTTAACTTTGATTCCCCTTTTAATGACATTCTGGTATGAATTACACTGACCCTCTTTAATGGTAATGAAGTAGGACTTTGGACTATTATTCATATTTTTATTTTACTGGAGAGTCAAATTAGGCAAAACATCTTTTTAATTGGAGTTGTTGTCAACATTCTGACTTAGCATTGCACAATTAGATTATGTACGGCTGCAAAAATCTTTCTTACTTGCAATGCAAATAAGCATTTAAGCTTAGTCATACAATTTTTTTATACAAGGACACTATGAGCTAGACCAATCAATATTTATTTTTAACAAAAAATTTACGTAATTAATTTCTTTGTCCAGGTGATGATTAACAGTGTTAGTCTGATCATCAAAATGAGGCTGATATGTCAACTTGAATCTGACCTTCTCATGTGTTGAGTGAAGCTGATATCTGGAGAATTAAGTGTACACATAAATTTGCACAACACGGGATCATTGAAAGAGACAGGCCACTCCTATGGTAGCCTGGCTTTTCATCTCAGCTATCGACTTATTTCAAGTATTCCGAAACTATTCTTTCTCTTTGTTCCAAAGATAAATTAGCAGCTTCTAAATAATGCAGTGAACCCTAATTCTCTTTGATTAGTATCAAGTTAGATGATAGCGACCCATTGAAATTGGTCATCAGCATAAATAATGAGTGAATGAACTGATAAAATGCAAACTCACCAGCCATCATAAATCAAATGAAATCCACTTGCTGTGGAAGTCACTGAAATTAGAAGTCCATGCTCCTATTAATTATGTTGCCTTCTGAAGGCGACAGTGTTATAAATCAGCCCTGAAAGGCACTTGGGTTGGGGAACTGAACGAGTGAGACTAGCTGCAAATTGCTTTGTATATGCTCCTAATTGTTTCTTAAATAACCCACCTTTGAAGGTAGGTCTGATAGCTATACTACCATGGAGGGTCAACTAATGTCTGATCGTGAACATTTTTAATCGCTGCGACAGAATGGCTCTTTCCCGCTAGTTTATACACTTGGCTTCTTCTTTTTTGAACATAGAGTCTATTTTTCTCAAAATCTTCTCTCAGATTTAGTTCCGATAATGTGAGGTCCTATTTAAATGCTGAATGTTGAATCTTCCAGCATTTGGTTTGTAAATCAATTTTTGTCTTTACCTAGATATTGACACACAATTCTATTTCCCCCCATCGTCTTAGCAAGGCGTGATAGCTTTATGACCCTAAAACAAGAAATTACCCCATATAATCATGCTTGTTAGTTATAAAACATGAAATGTTACACGACAATGGGTTCGGGTCAAAATAAATGCTATTTGTATAGATTGCTAATCTTCCATGCAGTGGAAAATATGTATGCATGCAATTATCATATTTTGCACAAAGTGGTGTCATGCAACTGGTGACAAAACATACCTATTCTCATACACAACCCAAGATGTTGCCAAGAAAAGACGATGCACTTCGGTGGCCTTGTTTGATTCTGTTGGATACAAGTTCAGTTATTCACTTTCAAACATACATATGCCTTCCACTTCCAACTTTCCTTACAATATCACGTCTCTTTAGGCAATAAATAGCCGAGTGCTGGTATTTGTCCCAAGGGGAAACTGAATTTTTGCGGCTGAATGAGTTTCTTCTCAAGAAGACACTTTACTGTGATTTCATATATGTTTTCATAAATCTTAGTTCTTTAATAACCCTTATCGGGTCAGCCAGAGAAGCATCCCAAATTTTAAACAAAGACCTTTGCATGGCATTGATTTCAGCATACATATATTTTTATTACAGAAATATATAACATTATTATTATTAATGTTGCACTCATCTAATCTAGTCAACAATTTAACATTCATTTCATAGTGGCATGGGGCAGAACAAGGAAATGGGCCCGTATTCCCTGTTTTCAAACTCAGTAACAGCATTTAATTCCAGCCTTTGAGCATTTGCCATACAAATGACGCCCAGCTGGTTTGAGTTTGTGGGATTAATTAGGTGTATTTAATCAGCTGTGCCTATGCAAAAAGGGTGTGTGTGTGTGTGTGTGTGTGTGTGTGTGTGTGTGTGTGTGTGTGTGTGTGTGTGTGTGTGTGTGTGTGTGAGAGAGAGAGAGTGTGAGTGAGAGAGAGAGAGAGAGAGAGATATGAACAGCAGCTGTAGGATAATGGACTTTGTGAGTCCAGCTGTGGGACATGGAATTTGTGTTTATGCTTGATTTTAATTTGTATTCTTCTGTCATTGTGGCCTAGTGATTCCTTATTTGCTCTACTTCAGGGAGGATGTTGCACAATGTAACTGTTTTCAGATAGTGAGATAAATTCAGAAGATTTCTGTCAATCCAATGACCCCCCCCCCCCCAGTTGCCACAGTACCTGATAATTAATTGCATTGGAGTTTGATTAGCCATCATATATATTATGCTATTTTTGTCTACCCTTTAGCTGTAATACTTGTAGTCATGGTGTAGTTTAACTGGTTTTCCCTACTGATAAAGTACACAAAGTTGGATCGTTTTGAACATTTTGTTTGTAAACCGTGTAACTTCTCTTGTGTTTTTGTTTAATGTTAAAAGTACATAGTATAAACATTTTTGTGCCTAGGTTTGGTCACAAGAATTACTGCTCATATCATGCAGCCGTGTATTTTTTGTGTAATCTGCTGCATATCAAACAATGTATTTTTGCATGTATTTAACATGTACGTTAGACAATAGCTTGTTAGCATCAGTTATGATTTAGTCACATTCCAATGTGTCCTTTCCTATAAGCTCGCACCTTCAAATGATAGCCCTGTGTCTTCTGTATCACTGGCCCCAATCTATCCCATTCTACACTTGTTACAGTCTGTCCAGAGTTATATTTCCAAAAAAATAGTTAAATATAGCCCAAACTCATTGAATACATTTTTTTGTGTTTCTGTTGGGTTCTAAATCATGATTAATGAAACATGCAATGTGCTTTGTGCCAAATAAAGATTCAGTAGTAAGACATCCCTGTTGATCAGCCACATCTTGCCGAATTTCTTATCTGGCTAGGAATCACAGTGTGTGGCATATTTGCTTTTTTCCATTGTTAGTCTTGTAAGGACCATAAGAGTTACTGAAGCTATGTATATGCAGATTAAATTCTGTTTAAAGTGAGCAAATGCTTTCTTCTTAAACAAATAAATGTGTTAGGAAGTAGCTTTTGGTTACCGGGGGAAAAAATAAAGCTACAATATTTCTGGGTCACAATAGCTCCTCCCCCTTTCCACTGTCTTACAGAAATGTATCGATAATTAAAATTTCATATCATCACACCTATCAACGTAGTAAGTTCCTAGTCTGCAAATATGTCAATTAACTCTTTTTTGGAAAAAAAGCACTTGTTAAATTCACAATGATTTAGTCGATTGCCAGTCATTTGTTTTATCAATGCCAAGAAAAGCTAGATGGTGTTTTGTTAACGTAAAGATGAAAAAGGTTAACAACATTTTGGAAATGATGCGTTTTTATGATTTCACTTGGTTTTGCCTTTAATATTCATCACTTGTTGAATGCAACCCCTTGCTTTCAAACATCCTGGTTCCTCTGTACCACCAATTCTTGCCATCCTGTTCCCTCCACATAGCAACTTTACCCCTTGACCTCACCAAAAAATGTAAAAACTTTATTCCATCAAAGAAAAAAAAGGTTTAAATTTTAAATTGAATTTTATGTGACGGCATGGTGAATAAAGGATATTAAGCAGCCCTTATGAGAAACTTGTGTGTATGTTTAGCTTAAAGGCATGCCGGACCTAATGTATCAACGTGTTAGATCTGTAGACATTTTGCTGTGGTCGTTATGTTATATTTATGGGAGGAATGTTGGATTCCCTCATTATCTTTCTTTACATGCTTTTAAGGCTGATGGTGCACAGCTAAGCTTTACAGCAGCGGTTAATGAAAAGAAAAAAGGCTAGCGCTTATTGATCAAAAATTAAATGTTTATAGATAGTATTTTGATTTGATCTATTTAATGATATGGATTGTAGTCTTTTAAGAATTCTTTTATAAAGTTACACTTAAGAACATTCAGTAGAAGTTTGAGCACCTCTGTGAATGAGAATGATGACAGAATCATAAGACACGGAGAACCAGATGTCGTTTTATTATTGTATTTCTACATTTCTACTTACTTTTTTGCATAGTCTTTAGTATGTCATGGTATCGGAAGATCTGAAGAACCACATCACTGGGAACCAACGTTATTTTTAGTCATGAAATGGATTGTGTGTTTTAGTGACTTAAACTGTACTTCAGTGTTACTCTTCAGTTAAGGAAAACCTATTCTTTGGTTAAAAAAATCCTATTCATCTGATGTCGTGTTCTCTTGCCCCATGCTCGATTACATATCAGTTTCCCAAAGTCTCTGCCATGTGTATGACTTTTGTGATGATACTCCGGTGAGAGATTGATTATTGGTCAGTCCCTGAATTCATCCATTCTATTCACAGCCATTATCCAGCATCGGGTTGAGAAGCGTGTCAAGCTTTAGTACTTTCAATCATTAGGAACAAATCTCTAAGAGACCCTCCCCCACACCTTGGAAAATGAATCAGTTGTCTAAATAGCCCTTTACTTGTGACTTTCCCTTGCCTGGCTGCCGTTTATGAAGCCCTGTTATGGTCGAACAGACAGTACCCATATCATCCATGTAAGCTGACATAGCTTTTTGTATTTTGCGACCAAAGTAATCCACTTTGGTAATTTAAAGTCTGTTTGGTTCTAACAAATGTTTCTTCAGCTGAAAGTAGTCTTTTTTGTGGGAGGTGTATAAATGAATTTGGCAATGATTTAAGAGCTATGCAATGCACTGTTAACAGATATGATGGTCTATATGTTAAATAATGATTAATCCAAAAGAGGGGGAAATTTTTCTTCATTTGTTACTGTATTTCTGCATAGATTTCAGAATTAAAATAAGTATATAAATGTACTAAAACATTTAAATTAAATTACTCTGGCTTCTGGGGCATGTAATAATGACCCGAGCTCTTCCACGCTAAGCATCTGTAATTAATGGGAGTGATGAAGCTGTTACGAACTGCTGCTTATTAAATTATTACTCCTACCATAAAAAATCCTTGAGTTTTTCTTAGGAACTTAATATATGTCTATAAAGTGGTAAGCATCACCTACCATGAAATTTAATGTTTCCAGGATATTTAACGTTAAGATGTAGTTAAAATTAATTCAACGTGCACTTTCTCAAAAATAAAGGCGACATCTAATGTCAATAAATTGCACCTCACCCTTGACTCGTGTCTGTAAATTTGGAGTGTGGCGACCCAGCAGTGTTGTCAGGGTTGGATGTTGAGGATGGATTTTTAGGGGGAGGACAGAAAAAATGGGGGGGGGATATTTGAACCCGGATGGTTAAGATGAGAGGAGACCGCGTCGCTGTCCTTGCTGTGACATTCAGCCCCTCTGTTTGTTTGCCTTTAAATAATGCTCTCTGTAGTTGTAAGAATAAAGGTACGGCCTTTCGTGATAGTGCATCTGAGCCAAGGTGACTGGCTCCTGGACGTGCCCCCCCTCCTTCCTCACCCTTTCAATAAGCATCCACTTGTCTGACGGGCTCACATCACAGCTCAACAGCTGACACCGCAGTGCCTTTATATCCTGTAGCAATCCTTTTAAAGCTCACAACAGTGGCCATTAATATGGCAACACCAGTGGGGATTTTAACCCTTTTGTGTCACCCGGCAGCTGGTACGAGCTGCTACGTTGTCACATCATGGTACATTTTTCAGTGTTTTGTATACTTCTGGAAAATGTTTGCTGTATTCTATACATGTTTAGGTGTTTCCTGGGTAAACAAAAAACAGTAATTAGAATGCAAAATATGATATTTTGTACTTGGCATTAACTACGTCCTACGTCTTCCTTAGGTCCGTCGTTCTCCATTACTGCTTGTCTACCTTAAGGTCAGCCTGGAGCCGATCCTAGCAAGTTCATAGCGAAAGGCTGGGCAGACACATACAAACAGATTCAGAATCAGAATCAGAATATCTTTATTGTCATTGTAACGAGTACAACGTACTCGTTACAAAGTAATTCACTCACTATGGGCAACACAGAGACATCAGTTCATCTAAGCGTATGTTTTTTTGACTGTGGGGGGACACGGCATTGTCCCTAGGAAATCCATGAAAACACCTCAGACGCAATTCAACCCATAGCCTTGGGGATGTGGCGAGGCCAGAGTGCCACCCACTAACCCTACGTGGTACCATCCTTATATAATTATCTTATATAAATGTAAAACTAATTAGCTAGTATCTTTATGGGCGAACAGCTACTGTGCTTGTTGTCCAGTTACCAGTATAAACTGTTTGACCTTTATGCTGTCTACCTTGCTTAGCACTGAGTAATGAGAATAAACAGTATACCAACAAGGTCACATTTAGTATGTGTTTATGGTTAAATACTGTGATTAAATATTCCATTTCTGGCAAGCTTATTACAATTACCTCATTACAGTATTAGGTTTCATAGACACCTGGACAGCTATAAAAAGTAAGAATTTTTGGTTCTTGTCGGTCTGTCAGAAGATGATTTGAAGTACTTCTAGATTATGAGTCACTACCTATTGGGGTGTGTGGGAATCACAGCAATCTTCTGCTGTTCTGTCTTGGGGATGGGATTTTTGATTTTCTGGTTCACTTTAGCTTCCTGTGGACTGGTACCCTGGATGGACATACAGTCCCTGCTGGGCTCTTGACCAGTTACGGTAAGGGTCACTTTATGGCGCGTTTCCGCTGCATGGGATCGGCTTGATTCGGCTCGACTCTACTTGCCTTTTTTCATTTCCATTAGGCAAAACTGAGGAGAGTACCTGGTCCCATTTTTTGGTACCATCTCTGCTGCGGTTTCAGTCGAACCAAGTGGGTACCAAGACGATCACGTGAAAATGCTGCAGGCTATTGATTGGTCAGAGAGAATCAACAGCACTGCGTTGATCAGCACACGACGGGGTTTACTGGGCAAAGCATTTTAGCAAGCCGTATTGGATTCGACTGACCATCCATTGTTTTTAACTTTAACTGATATGGACACCCACAAAACCACGCCGTGGACAACTACTATTACATATTAAAATGGGTATGCTGTGTATGTGTGTTTCAGATCTTTCACTATTTGCAAAGTCGCCACCGCGGACCGTCTGTTTGGGCGTTTGTCCAAGTAGACCACCGTTTTTCGACAGTGTTTTGTTTTGCTGCACTCAGCTGCACTCTTCTGAAATAAAATTTCTCCTCGCTGTGACAAAAATCCACATAATGTGAATTAAATACAGAATCCCTTCCATATCATCCATTGCTATTTCCTGCTTGTCGTGTTGAAGATGACGTTACGGGAATTGCGTGCAGCCTCATGAGAACCAGCTTTCTGCAATGGAATCGCAATGCTAAGCGAGTAGGGTTGAGTCGAGCTGAGTCGAGCCGAACCGGTACCATGAGGTGGAAACGCACCATTAGAGACACACATTCAAAAACGGAATATCAGGTTCATGAGTACATGCACACTGTGTGAATAGAGGCCTAGGCCTGGATTCAAGCTCTGGTGTGTGACAACAATCCGACATTCCACAGAGTACAACACGGTCGGATCGAAACCACAGCTCAAATGCCATATAAGATGCCTTTTGAGATAAGACTTTGAAATAAATCTGGAGACATGCTGCATTTTTCATGCAGCACCTCCTTAGAGCCTTGTGATTGTACCATGTTGGACATTAATGTGTGGCAGGCATGGTGTAGATATTTTAATTGCATGACGGTGGGTTCTGCATGGTTTTACACTACTATGCTGACAGGCCACACAAGGCTTCCCTCACAGAGAAATGCCAGTACACGCTGATCTGATTAATAGGTGAAGATGCTGGTAGCAGTTTTTGTCCAGTTATTAGCACTACTTACCAGAACAAGTTCCCCACCTCTGCTGTGCTGTATTACCAAGCAGGGTTTCGAGATCTGTCTGTGTTGCCCTTCTCAGTAGTCCTTCTGCCTTTTTCCACAGTAACTGTAGACAGCTTGTTGCATTGTGTACAGTACTGTTCTTTCAAATAAGCAATAAACAATTACTTAACAAGAATACAGTTGGATGACCAATAAAAACAAAATTTGCAGCTGAGATATTAGTCTGGAACAAGATGTGAACTACAAACATCTGTATATTATTAACCCCAAAAATGTTAGTTCCCATCAGTCTGGCATACTTCCAATATATTCAAAGTTCTTCCGCTCTCTCCGATCCAAAACCTGATTTACTTCGTTGTTGACTGTCAGGAAATTGTTACGTGTCTGCAGTTTTTGGTTGAAAAGAAATACAAAACTGTTTTATGCCAGCAAACTATCAGAATAACATCATCCTGATTCAAGACAAAGATAAAAGCTGTGCCACAAAATATACAACAACAGCGAATGCATTGCTGAAAGCCAAGATCTAGCTGATACATTGAGTTATCTCATTTGTCTCTTTTTTGCTCTCATGACACCGTCTCTGCATGTTTGCTTTAGCGTTGACGTGCTGAAGGAGAAAGCCAAGCGAACTTGCATTAGTGCCTCAGGGAGAACAATTATTTTACAATTTGGAGTAAATAGTGCTGTTTGAGGCAGGTAAATAATAATAGAGAAGTCATCTTCTCTCTGGAAAAACATATTTATCTAGTAATGAATCACACGGCTTTTCTACTCTCGCATTCACACAATGGTCTGAACTGGATCCTCTGTAATGAAACCTCTTTTGCAATCCTGTATAATATTTTAATATCTCAGTCATTGCTTTCCCTTGGGAAAATCATCTATATGTTTCTGCACTTGTCCAGAAATGACCAGTTTCCTTTGTTTTTCATTGCTGGTATTTCTTGTTAGTCAAAGATCTTAGCTGATGTGCACACACACAGACATTCACGGCATACATCAGCCGTGCTTCTCCCTAGTATCCAAAAGCAATGCAACTCCAAAGAAAGCATTATAACATTAAAATTAATGATTGATTGCCCATAATTAAGGAGAACTTCTTAAACTTTTTTGCTGATACTTAGTTGTGCAATTCATTTTTGTGCGTTAAAAGCTTTTCAAGTTCTAAGCTGTCAGGTTTGCGTTTTAAAATAACCATATAACAAAATTGAAACTAACGTACATCTTATTCTACCATGCAGGCCAAAGCGATCCACTGAAAGATTTTTTGATTCCTCCAGTGAGGTTTTAAAGATGAAGAAATGATTTTCTTGGGTCTTCGTGTTAAACAAAAATCAGTCAAGTTGGGTCAAAAATGGAATCATACGCTGAATGGAGATCAGATGAAAACGGTGTCATGGCAAGAGTGATAGGACAAGGTTAGAAAGACAGTCCCTGCCATTCGTTATATGACACAGGTTTATAGTACCGCGCTGTATTTGCTATGTATAATTGATTGATTAGGGGTGATTACACAGAAGTTAATTTAAAAGGCAAACCCTCAAGATTTCCTCACCGTGGCTTTAAAATTGACTTAACGAAGCAAAGCATATTCAATTTTTGTTAGCCAAACTGCCCTGGGATGAAAGAAGACAGCTTCTGCATACAGATGCGCACAAGGTTATTGAGTCTGAGTCTGACCAATATGAATTTATGGCTTTAATTAGCCCTACATTTGCACATCCAGGTGCTGCAGTTGTTTGGCTCCAGTCATGGGTCACTTTAATTAATTAGTGACCAACCTTTCAGTGGGTTGACACGTGCTGAATTATTGTCACTGAGGGCCTTGCATCCCTTTGTTTGGCCTGAACAACTGTGACAGCTTGGCAAATTATGAGTTTCCTGGTTTAAATCTGCCAAATTGTAGACAAAACAAGCCATCAGCTGAGCAGGAAGATTATACTGAGTGCTTAGTGTTTGTAATTGCTAGTAAGTGGCAAATAGTAGGCTCTGTCTGAGTAGAGACTGTTTCATTATGCCTAATTAACACCTACTTGATTATTGTTAATTACTACAGTTTGATGATAGAGGAGTCAAGTTGTCAGTCTCCAGACATGGAGAAAGCGTCTGGGTCGTTGGTAACCATCTGCTAGCACATTGCCGTTGCGCAATGTCATTACTTTTTTGTAAAACACAATTATACCATGCTGGTTGATGAGTATCATGCAGTGCCTTTGCTCTGGTTAGCTGTCACTGATGCATGGCAAAGTCCAGTTGAGTTTTCAAAGTGGCCTCTCGGTCAGCATTTCGGATAATGTTACCAAACACCGAAGTAAAGGGAACAGGGGAAAACGGTAAAGACTAATTGAAAGAAGGTAAATGAAAATAAGGAATAACTATAAAAATAAAAGAAGTCCTAAAAATACTAAAGATGTTTTTATTTCTTGCTGGTTTCTTATGTTGTGGCAACAAAGAAGAGGGTAGATAGTTTGGGTAATTTATGGAATAAATATAGAGACTTGCTGCTGAAGACGAGCAACATGTTTTATTCTGTAAATAACTTTATATAGCTGGCCCATAGACTCTCTGTCATGATGATATACACAGATCTGCTGTATGAAAAATACGTGTGGTTGCACTTCAAAAGGTCTCCGTAAATCCAGACATACGTAAACCATTTTTTGAGAATCGGTCACATCCCACGTAACGCAAGTAGCTACATGGTGTCATGACGTTGTGCAGTAGTTGTTATTTGGGCACAGTTTGTATTTTTCAATAAGTCGTTTTAAGGTAGGCACAGCAGTAGACGTCATTTCAGTTCTGCCTGGTTCTGTTACCAGCTGTAGATGTTTAAAAGGGTGTATTGATGCTTGGAGAGTATACTGTATAACCAAGTTGAGAATATGGGCATGTTTCTGATGATCTTTCACAAAGATGGGAATGGATAAAAATGTTGTTTTAGGCCATCACAGAAATGTTTCAGTGGTTCCTTTCGTCCATTCCCCCATCTATCAATCAGACATGCTCATTGGCCATAAATAACCGTTGACCAGTGTCATACAGAGAACAGCTGAGTTTTCTCTACTTCTGGACGTTACAAATGGCAGTGCCGGGGGAGTGTTCCTCGAGTCTTCCAGATGCTGCTCCCACCTTCCATCATTAACTTTCACACTGAGATTTTAATCAGCGCTCCTCGCACCACAAGACAGATTCCACATCGGCACACATTTTCAAAACTGTCATTCTTACCGTGTTGGCCAGGGCCAGATGGATGGGCCTGCTCACCTCATTGGACTGCTAGCAGTTAATTGTGGTGACCTAAAGGCTTCCGCAGTGTTCTTCTGAGTTGGAGAATTGAAAGTATGATGAGAAGTCATCAGCGAGGACTAGTTAATCTTTTCGGAAAATCTCATGTTGCACCAGTTTGTGTATTAAGCTGACTTATACGCGATGCATCCTTCCAGACAATTTTCGGGTATCTGTTGTGATATCAAGCTTTGAGGTCCATAGTCACAACATTGGTTGATTTTCCTGTATTTCCACATACAGTACATAAAAACTTTTGCTGCATGCTGGTGAATAGTTTCACCTAATGGTTGCCAGTATTGTCAGCAACAGGAACTGGGTGACATTGATTGACAGTGCAAAATAACCCAACTCATTTCCTATATTATTAACTATATTCTTCAGTTCATAAAAAATACAGTGTGTACGTCTCAGTTTACTCAATTTTATGTTGGCATATTTGAATAAATGCTTATAATATTAACTCCCTTTTCACTGTTATTAGCTGAAACATTTGTTTTGTTTAAATCACTATCTTCACTAATCTAGTCAGCTAACCATCTTTACTACATGAAGTACTGAGAAACATTTCAGTCCCCACAAATTGCATAATGATGTCTTTGGCTTGTAGCTTACAGTTCATCCAGATTGTATCTTTAAACAGGGGCCTGTTGCATAACTAATACCAATTCAAATAATATATAAAAATATGGATCTGCTTGGTGTTATTTTTAAGCTGAGTGACCACTATTTAAGATGTGGCCAGCTGATGTTAACTTTAATGCCATTATGCATTGATTTTATTCATGGTAAACTTCCATATATATATTAAATCATAACATAACGCTTAAGTATTTCCTGTGGTGTTCTGATAGTCTTTATCCTCCCTGGTTTTCAGTGCTGTTTCATTACTTGTTTATTGCTGTGACTTGGTGGCTGCAATTGTTCAGCTTACCCTCCTACAAGCTTGCTTCCTTTGCAACACTGTAGGTTCGACTGCTCTGTGCAGGTGCACCAGGGCCAATTAGAGGAGTGACATGTCTCCCGCTGTTGGCAGCCGCCAACTCGTAGGCCTTGTAGGCAGCTCTGGATGCTGTGGAACTAGTCATGGCAACCTGTGAATGACTTCGATTCGAAGGCACAATTCTGCGGGGTTGTTGGCCTTGGCCGAAACACATGGAAGGAGCTTTTACTGACCGTGCTGCAAGGCCTGCGTACAAATTTTGAATGTTTAGAACTGACGCTACATTACCAAATGAGAAATGTATTGTCTAAGCATCTGCCAAGTTTTCTGATATCGCACTAGCTTTTGCAACCATTTTGGGCTTTGGTATGAGTAAATACATGAGCTACTCTTTAGGGTGTGGTTCTGTGTTATGTTTATGACAGAGAATGCATCGTATTTTTCTGTCGACAGATCTGCAAGTAGAAATCCAGGCAGCTGTACGTCCTCTTTCAGTTTAGAGATGATAAACTATGAATCTGGTTCCAGTGTAGGCGCAATAAAAGGATTGAAATTCAACATTTAATGAACACTTGCGATGAATTACTTGTTCTTTCTGGTCATTTTGAATGAAATGTACTGTATTTGTATTTCATATAACCTTGAGAAAACCAGCAGAAGAATCGACGTGGTGTGGTTATCAATAAACAGCTTTGTGAATGGTCCTCTTTAGGACCGCATTTAACCAATTGCTACAATGTTCTGAAATTACAGAATTGGATAAAACTGATCATTTATCTGACGTGCAAGAATTGCATTTAAGAACATTTTCAGTTTTTATAAAAGGGTGTAATAACAGAATAACGTCTTACAGGGGAGAATGAAAGCCTGATTCTGTGTTTGCTGTGTTTCACCTAAAAATTTGGTTTGCCAAACTGCTGATTAGCCGTACTGATTAAGATTGGTGATCTAACGCTGCTCTCTTGAGTTAGCTTGTCTATGCATGTCCAAATGGAGAGAAAATTCAGAGTTAGGGCCTGTTAAAAATCTACATGTACGCTGAGAAGTCTGAATAATCCTTTCACAGAAAATGTGCACTGTTGTAGCAAACAAACAGAAAATAAATAGCAATACATAATTTTCAATCTTTATATTTCCTTGTTAATTGTAAGCATGCATATCGTGAAACTACTTATGTATTTGTGGGAAAAAAGATAAATGACTCCTTGTTTGGAGGTATAAATTACACAATATACACTAAGCTTTAGTGTATATAGCATTTGTCGCGTTTAATTAGCAGATCAATTAAAATTCAGGATAATTATGATTTATACTCAGCTCTGTGTGATTTGATATTCATTAACTTGGCCAGACACATGCTGATATTAGCCTGTTAATTATATTTCCTTTCGCTGAAAATCACCTTTTGAAACCAATCTGCTCAAAGTTTTCTGTTAATTTGGCTAAATGAACATTTGGCAGCTGTTCCTGTTATTGAGGTGGTCACTGTGGCTTTTTTCAGTTTTCTAATAATGAATTGTTGATTTAGAAACACATTTCGGCTCTTAGCACTTCCTTAATGTACAGCTGGCCAGCTTTATTATAAAATCTTATTATAATAAAATCTTATTATAATAGATTTTCATGGGGAAATTTTTCATTTACAGCAGATTCCCTTCCATTTAACTTGATGAGTGTGACTGTAGTTAGGCTCAGTTCAAAATTATCATTTAGAAAATGGATGTAACCGCGTATCTTTTTGTACATTAATTTTAGTGAGGAAAAAAAATCTTTCATGCATGTGTAGCAAAGATGGGGATAGTTATGAAGTAACGAATGTGGTTAAAATGATATTATGTGGTCAGTGAAAATGTACATACTGCATAAATATTTCTTTATATTCCATTCTTACAGTCTTCCACTGGGTGTCCTGATCAGGGTTGTAAGGTACGTTTTAAATTCCACCTTTATCATGCAAGATGATAGCATAACAACAACCTTGCTGATTACAAAAAACGTTAAGCTACAAATCATACATGCTGAAATCCACACGTAAGTACAAAGCAAGTGACATGTGGAGTTTTTATGTGTAGGCCTATTTGTTGAAAAGACGAATACTTTATTTAGGAATATGGAATCCTTTGGATGTATCTTTTCCCAAATTGTTTTTTTTTTTTTTTTTTTTTTTAGTCAAACGGAATAAATAAAACGGTAGCACCGTAAATATTTAATGGCATACATGCGTGGATTGATGTGAGAATCGGCGAGGAGGTCATGATGTGTTCTCCTCGCGCATCTCAGCCGAGCTGTAGGCCAGGCGAAAGCGCCTAACCGCTTCGGCAGTGGAGAACGCCGCTTTTGAAGAAGGGTAGCTTCTTATTCATTTCCTTAGATTACCATCAAATTTGTGTCACCAGCAAAGCAGCTTTATTGACTCTCACAGATATATTCCTTTTGCTTTCATTGTCATTAGTTGGCATGCTGACATTTTCATATGTGTCTTTGCTAATGCCTCCAAATTACTCCATCCAAAAATGTAACGCTTGCGCAGATAATTTTAATAAGATTCAGCATGACTTCAGACTGCACTGCTTTTCCTTCGCAGAATGCAAATTGTACCTGTTTTTTAAAGCTGTGCAATGCGCTGAACGTTAATGGGATTTGACAACATCATATTAAGCACAACAACTACACATAATGTACCAAAAAATTGAACGTGAAATTGGAAATATAGCCAAGAACAAAGTAAATTTACATGGTTTGGTAGTTTGAATGTCTGATATCATATTCTCTCATGCAAGCTCCATAAAAAGCAAGGGGTTTAACAATGGATATCAGCAGAAAGTGCTTTTAAAGTTAAAGCTGATGGATGGCTTGTCAAAAAAAATAATTGCACTGGTTGGAAAGTGGGGATGCGTGCTGAGGGGGAGAGAGAAGGATATACAGAGAGGATGATGGGAAGTGACAGTGGTCTGTCAAGAAGCAGTGGCTGCCCAGAGAAGTGTGAAGCTGGAGCTATAAGGTGGCAGAATAGAACAGGCTGTCAGAGCGGGAAAGTGCCTTTAATGCGCTGAAAAGCAAAGGAATCCGCCTGTCAGCCTTGCTCAGCCATGCCGAAAGAGGAAAAGAATATGGTGGAAAGGTAGAGACAGTAAAACCAGGAAATGCCGTGTTGAGAACAGGACTGGAAAAGCCATCAGTAGAAAGTACATGGGGCAGGAGGGACATGCACCCCTGTCAATGACACGTTCCGTCATAGTGAGCCGGCCGGTCACAGAACGCCTGGGTCAGCATGTTAAACTGCCAAGTATTCAAATGTTTTTTCGTCGGATTATGGCGGCACGTGCCATTAAACAAAGGGCTTCCTGTGCCCCTTGAACAGTTTTGGCAAAGGCGACCCAAGCAGACTTGCATAGATGCGATGTTGTGTCTTGTGACTCCACGAGAGCAAAACGTTTGGGAAACAGGATGGTCTGGGAAAATACGGTGCCAAGCCTCCCTGAGAATTTACGTGAATGAGTTGAATAAATTACATAAACCCTGTCTTTCTGGTAAGCACTGGCTCTGTCCGCAGGTGACTCACAGTAGTTTAATTTACAAACTTCATGGTCCTGTTGAGTTGATGTGACAGTTGCATTTATGTGAGTGTATAAAATCTGGGTTCTTTTGATTTTTACCCAGAATGCTATGGACTGGTGTAGGAGTATCAATGGACTGTGATTACAATGTTCAGTACGAACTGCAATAATACATTTACACATTTATAGTTCAGACTACAAAGAGCATGCGGGCATGGTTATTATAATTATCTTTGAAACGGAATATTTTAAACATACTTGCCTAGTAAAATGTCTGTAATATCCTGATTGATATAATAATTAATCAGTGTTGTTACACAAGATTTGTTAATGAAAAAATTGTGTGTAAGAATATCTCAGCATGATTCATTAGATTAATCAGTGTCAATCACTGTTCTAGGTTCTACACAATAGAGTAGACACAGATCTAGAGAAAACTTGCACATATATTTTTAAAAAGGATCACCAAAGGTTTCCTCAAGAACGATGAAAAGTCCCTTCTAAATGGCATCCTATCAGATCACACATATTTACGAATTTAGGGTTTACTCAGTGTTACCGTAGAACGAGGTGCATCTACAATGAAGAGTGAACACACGCTAATTTGTTTTGCCGTGAGAGTAACCGAGTGGCTTTACAGCGTGAAACAGCTGTGGATGATCCCAGCGGAGTTTCATTAGGGCACTGAACAGCATCTTACCGCCTGGAACAGGTGTCACAGCCGCACAGTAATAGCATAGTTGTTTATCAGTACCAGGATGAGTTAGAGTACAGACATGTCAGAAACGTATTTAACCACACGTGGCTATATCACAAACATAATGAGCCGGTAATTAAATAGTTTTACATAACTGACCATATTTATTGCAGCTGTGCATTTGATCATAGGAAGTCCAAGACTATGGTTTCATTATTATTAGGCATGGCCATGTCAGCTTCTGGTGACCGTACAGTTGGCACTTATTGTGTGACATTCTGACGGGGTATAGTGTGGCTTAGATACCGCAGTGTTCTGTTTTGTCACTTGCTTATTTATGGTGTAGTCAACCTGGAACAAAAAATAAGTACTAGGGAAATTTATTCTCAATAGCCATACATTTCGTCTAGTTTAACTGGAAATTTCAAACTGTGCACGTCATCCCAGTCGCTGCATCAAAAGTGAAATGACTTCACAGCCCACTTCATTAGGTACACCTGTTCAACTGCTTGTTAAAGCAAATATCTAATCAGCCAGTCATGTGGCGGAAAGGCAATGCATTTAGGCATGTGGACATAATCAAGAGGATCTGCTTGAGTTCAAACCAAGCATAGGAATGATGACGAAAAGTGATTTAAGTGACTTTGAACGCGGCATGGCTGTTCGTGCCAGACAGCTTGGTTTGAGTATTTCGGAAACTGCTGATTTACTAGGATTTTCACCCACATCCATCTCTAGGGTTTAAAGAGGATGGTCTGAAAAGGAAAAAACATCCAGTGAGCATCAGTTCTCTGGGAAAAAAAGCCTTGTTGATGGTAGAGGTCAGAGAAGAATGGCCAGACTGGTTCAAGCTGATAGAAAGGCAAGAGTAACTCAAATTGCCACTCGATACAACCAGGTTATGCAGAAGAGCATCTCTGGACATACAACACGCTGAACATTGAAGCAGATGGACTACAGCAGCAGAAGACCACACCAGGTGTCACTCCTGTCGGCTAAGAACAGGAAACTGAGGCTACAGTTGCCACGGGCAAACCAAAACTGGACAATGGAAGATTGATAAAACATTGGCTGGTCTGATGAGTCTCGATTTCTGCTGTGACATTCAGATGATAATGTCAAAATTTGGCATAAACAAAGCATGGATCCATCCTGCCTTGTATGAACAATTTCGGCTGATGGTGGTGGTGTAACGGTGTGGAGGGTATTTTCTTGGCATACTTTGGGCTCCTTAGTACCAACTGAGCATCATTTAAATGCCACAGCGTACCTGAGTATTATTGCTGACCATGTCCACCTCTTTATGACTACAGTGTACCCATCATCTAATGGCTACTTCCAGCAGGATAACATGCCATGTCACAAAGCTCATATCATCTCAGGCTGGTTTCTTGAACATGACAATGAGTTCACTGTACTCAAATGGCCTCCGCAGTCACCAGATCTCAATCCAACAGAATAGAATAAACCTTTATTGTCCAGCCAGTTATCATCATCACACATACAGTAAAATTGAAACATTGAAGACACATGCAAACATTCGATTAAAACATTAAAAAAAATAAATAAATAAAATAGAGCACCTTTGGGATGTGGTGGAATGGGAGATTCGCATCGTGAAGGTGCAGCAGACGAATCTGCAGCTACCATGTGAAGATATCACATGAACTTGGACCAAAATCACTGAAGAATGTTTCAAGCACCTTGTTGAATCTATGCCGTGAAGAATTCAGGCAACTCTGAAGGCCAAAGGGGGTCCAATGCGGTACTAGCAAGGTGCACCTAATGAAGTGAACAGCTACTGTATAATCCATTTAATATTCATAATGCAATCTAAACCAAATCTGACTGGGCAGTGTCACTTGGAGCTGATTGTGCAACATCCCTGGGAAGAGCTGACTGGATTACCTAAAAATACAAAAATATTAATACAGAAAGCTGCTATTATTGCATTTTTGCATTGTACGACAGAAAGATTTCATGTGACGTTGTTCATCACATCAAAGTCCTACCCAAGCATTTGAGTGTGCATGATAATGTCAAGAATTTCAAGCACCAACTTCTTAGCTGGAGAAAACGTCAATTCTAAGGACACCCTATTTAAGTCAGGGTCACGTCACCAGCTGGGGTGTCTGAAAACTAATGACTGTGAGTATTTGTACTGCAGATCTACCACTTCCTGGTCAACATGACCTCCCTGAGGATGGCACCTCGTGAAGGATGCTAAACACTGCACTCGGCACACTAAAGCACAACAGTGCAAGCTAAATGGAAATCATGAACGCAGGACAACATTGTCAATTTTTTAATTTTTTGAAAACTTTTTATTGCTGTTCAGTTGCATGCTTGCAGTTCTTTTCAATATACTTGTTGAAATTTATCACATGCAAAAGGCTTCATTAAAACACTTCAGGCAGCTGCAGTAATTTTAAGTCTACAAACTGTCTTAAATCCTAAGAGAACGATAGTACAGTAGGACGTGCGGGTGAATTTAATGGATGTGCTCTGCGTTGTCTTTCCCACATACAGTGATTTTATTATGTCACATTATGTACTGTATATTGCAAATGAAAAACATGGTTTTACTTTTGCTCACTTTTGGTTAATGCGTTGTGCACTTTATACAAAAAACATCAAGCTTAAATTGATCATTTTCTTTTGTAAAGCAGATAACTGGCTTTTTAGTTATGCACTAATATGTGTATCATTTCTTAATGAACAATCAACATGAGAAAGGAAATATAAATCTTGCATAAAGGCCCATTTTTGAATTGGCTGACGAATGATAGACCCTGATTGAAAAAATGATGTATGAAGCAACCCAACAAAGGACTGAGGGTCTGAAAGGGGGCATTTTAATAGAAAAATGAAGTGAGAGGCCTCATTTAGAAAGAAAAGGCTGTTTGCGCTGCCAATATGATAAAGGGGGGAAGTCGACACCCATTGATATACCTCCACGAATGACAGTTAAAATCTTCAGCAATAATCATGACAAACGAGAAGAGATGCCACTGGAAGAAAAGACTGTCAATAATCCGAGCCCCAAAAGAAATGCCAAGGTCACAGGAAAGAGGTTCCTGAACTTCTATTTGGATGCCCGTAAATGAAATATTGGTGAAGAAGGGTGTAGGGGTTAGAAAGGGTGATACAGACAGAAGTGATATTAATTAAGCCTGGGATCCCATGGGAAGGTGACTGCCTTCTCGTATGGATTCCTTGATAGAAACATGTGAATGCCAAGGGCAAAGTGACCATTTTCTAATTTGTGGTTTCAGAGATCTTGCCAGTTCACTTAGCTAGTTCTGATATCTGCACTGTTGAAATTCAGTGTTTCTAATATTAAATTTTCATTGCTGTGTATTTATCTGTGTTTTAACCTGAGGAATAATTCAAGCATCATCTAATCCTGGCATTGCATGAATTATACAGAGTCCTTCATACATTGCTTTGTCTTCTGTGTCTCATCGCTTCAGGGCCATGAGTTCAATTCCAGCTTGTTTTCAACGTAGTACGTGTTCATGTGTACTTTCATTAGCTACTCAGGTTCTTTTTTTTTAAAAAAAAAAAAAGAAAAAAAAAAGTGCCGTTTCCCAAAACTGCCTTTCGATTTGTCTGTGTGGATATTTGATCCTATGGGCACGAATGTACCTGCACAGGTATGCTGCGACACACGACGTGTCACTTGGGATAGCTGTGCTCTACGCTCAGAGCCATGGAGGATGGATGTGTGGGTGTCTTAGAGTTTTTCAGAGTAGTGTGGGTAATTTTGTGTTTAAATAAGAGAAATGGTGTTAAGTACTGGATATTAATGCATGTCCCTTCTGGTCCTTGAGGGCCAGCATTCTCCAGATTTTTAGAAATACATTTCAATTAATGCCTGACTGATATGTGAAATCACAGATAAGGTGACTTTACCATCCAGTTAATTACTTAGGCAGACGTGTTCTATCAGATTTAAAATTCGTTGCTTGCTAAGCATCCACGCATCCATCTTCCAGCAGCTTCTCCTGGATTGAGTAGTGGGGAACCCGGAGCCTATCCCAGGCAGCACAGGCCACAAAGCGGGGGTTGACCCTGGAAGGTATGCCGATCAATCACAGGACACATATGTACATACTACAGGAAATTCACAGATGTCAATTAGCCTGACTGCGTGTCTTTGCACTGCTGTAGGAAACCCGAGTAGCATGGGGAGAACATGTAAACTACACACGCACACACACACAATTCTGCAGTGATATTGCATCGATCATAAAGTAATTTCAGCGGGTGCTTGTCTTTTCACAGATTAGACTGCAACAGTAATGATTTAAAGCTTTGTAAATCAATCTTCCTCTTGATAAGCCATGATCTCTAATGGGTCTCCTTCAGTGGCTGGAAGACTGCAGCTACAGGAAGACTCAGTAGGAGCCAACCATTTTCCAATCAGTTTTATCACACATATCTGAATTTATCTTATTTGAAGAAAATGCCAATATATTAGTGGGCCTGTATGATGCACAAGGTGACCCTACCGACTTAATGACATAATACATTATCGTTAATGAAGTCAATATCTTGTCTTTTAGCTGTCTGTCTATTGGGGCGATTAATTGCAGTGTCATTAAAGTTAGCTCTCTTTTCATTTAAGCTTGGCAAGTCGCATAAAACTAATGTTCTTAGTTATCAGCCACTGAAATAGGGTGGAAGAGAGAGAAAATTACAGGGCAGATATGAGGGGGGATTCCCACAGCCCACCCACAGGTACCTTTTCAGTGACATGCTCAAGAATAATATAGTAAAACGCTTTCAGGTAAATAGATATGAAAGCATTCGTAGTATGAATGAGCCTTCTGCGATTGATTAGTAGCTGCCCATCCGCGGCATGTGGTAAGCGGTGGTGCATCAGTTTTTCAGGCTTGTAATGGCTTCTTCTGCATTCTGTCACTGAAATGTTTGCCCCAGCAGTGGTAGGTGCTGACATTTTGGTAGTTCATCCAGCTGGACCTCTTCAGAGACACTGGGCCGTAGAGTGTGCAGTTTAACTGCGTCATCACGTCTTACGAGTCCTCCTGCTGTATTCGCCTCGCCGTACACCGCTTTGGACGTGTGAGCGTAAATGTTCTGACCGATGCATGGTCTGGACTCCGGATACGTGGCTGTAAATGTGCACATTTCAGAAGTGGCTAGCTTTATTGCATCTCAGTCCCAAATTAGCCAAGGGGTAACAGCTGTGTGCCAGGCATTACTACAGAGACGGCAAAAGTGGACAGGAGATGAGAGTATAGCAGGTAACTGAAAACAAACGTACCTTCACGCTGACCGATGCGGAGAACTGTGCAATGGCACTCTTGCATTACATTCAACTCTTTGTAACTGTATGTGCTTGTTAAAATAGCCTTTTAATATGTATTTTTGTTCATTGTATAGTGATACATATTTATTCTGTGTACATTTAATGGTAAACAGAGAACTGAAAAAAAACTGATAAGCATAAAAAGGGACCAGAAAGGATTGCAAATTTGAGTTTGTGCTGAAAAGCATACCGTATGAAATACTCTGTATTATAAATGCATAATTATATTGTAGGTGAATGATGTAATAATAGAATATTGACAATAGATGCTGCGGCTCAACAACAGTTCAAATAAGAATATACAGGAATGGATGAATTTTCTCTGAAAAGACTTGAGTTAATATGTCCCCGCCGCCTCATCCTCGCTGTCCCCCCTGCTTCCCCCCCAGAGCTGTAACAAGGAGGCAGGATGGCTGTAATTTACAGCATGTTATCTTTGTCCATAGCACCAAGATGATATGAAGTAAATCAAGGTACGAGTAATGAAATGTATTCCAGCGAGCACACGTTTAAGTGTAGTATCTGTTACAGTGGCAGCAGCTGAAACGAGGCTGGGATGAAGAGCAATAAAGAGACACTGGGGTCCACAGTTAATGCTGTTTGTCTGCACTAAGTAATTGGCTGGTGTTGATGAGTTACCTGAAGACAAAGTGTAAATTCTTGCAAGTATTGTAAATCTTACACGGCTGGCAGAGAGTGCAATCCTCACAAATATTGATCTGCTTTCGCCTTGAGGTTAGAGGGAAATAAAAGGCCAGCAGTAGCGATGGTTACTTCAGTCAAACTACCACTCAGCAAGGAGCTCCACTGTTATGATGCTGTGTGTTTGTCGTATTTAACATTTTTGTCTCAGCGTCTGGTTTTTGAGGGGGCAGACATTTGTTTTAATATAATATGCAGTTCTGAAAACGTTTTTGGTGGCTCAGCTTGTATAGCTGCTTTGTTATGACTCGAAAGACGTAACGTAAAGTCGTTATCCTTTATTGTATCTATCTCTGAGCTAGACAGTGCCTTGTCTGTAAACAAAGTAGCATGCTTGTGTGTGCATTCATAAGAATGTGTTCATTTGTGTTCACATGACTTCTCTAGGCTTAATATTTAAAGCTAAATGGCTAAAGATATGTTCCGATTTCAGTGTACATAATTACCTGTTAGCAGTGTTGTTCATTTTTTAACATGCTTACTTAGAACATCATTATAATTTCCAATCGCCTGAAGCTTTTATGAAAAGATTTTCACAGGAAGCTGGCGCAAATCTATGAGGATGCTCCAGACCAGCTGATGACAGAGCCAAACTATTTACTGAAACCTTAAAATTCGTTAATTGGCTGGATGGCACTGACCAGCCGTGTTAGGCTAATCAAAGCGAAATCCATTTTTTCCAGCATATCTCATCCTGTATCTTTACAAATGATGGCACAAATAAGGCTTCAAAACCCATGATGGGTGTGAGTATCCCGAACTAATCAATCAATACTGGCACTAAATGAGGCTTCAAAACTCGCAGGTGGTGGGAGTATCCTGAACTTCCGATTAAAACCACCACAGGTTTGGAAGCCCCATTGATTGGTTAGTTTGGGATACTCCCACCGTGGGTTTTGAAGCCTCATTGGTTTCATCGCTAATCTTTACAACGCCAAGACCTAAAAAACAAAAATTGCAGTAACCATGCTATTCTATTGAGTTATGTCCTAAACGTGTTTGACATAGAGAAAAGGTCATGTCATTTTTAGTCACAATCATTGTTTTTGTTTTTTTTCCCTCTGTCCTCTGCATTCTTAATTAAAATGATTTGGTAGTCAGAGGTTTCTTGGGTTAACTTTTCAAATGTCAAAAACTTGGAGTACAATACTGAATTTCAAATACATTTAACCATGACAAGCATCTGATAGTAATATATTTAAATTTCTTTTATGTATATAAATAGCCATCAATAGCATGTCAGCCTTGGGGATTTCACAGTTTCAGTCCTTTATTATCGTGCCTTCCCTTCACTGCTAAGCGCAAAGTGCTGGTGTCCATCTACAGCCAAATGACCACCCTTCCATTTTCATGGTGTTTTCGCTAAGATGAAAACGCTTTGATAAACGAAGGGTATTGCAAATTAATTTTCTGAAACTGTGAGGTATAAATTCAATTATGATTAGCATTTTTTTACATACTATGTATACACACCCCTTCGTTCTTGATGTTGATCACATTATAAATAAATCATTGCTCTTGTCCATCTATAAGGTGAAACTATGACTGGGACTTGGCAGGAGATTAAGTGGCCCTCTGCAGAGTCCATTAATAATTCTCATATTTTGGAAACGCATCACACTTACAGAATCAGAGGCCTTTAATCTCTTTTCAGAGAAAAAAAGGTCAACGGGGAGACCCACATCTTTTTCCCTGCTTGGAGTGATAGGCCCAGATTTTCCTAGGCAGTGCATTTGTCTGTCAAGATTCTTGGCTGCCACGGTGATTTAGTTTCCGTCAGATGAGGCTTGTGTCCGGTTGATGATACTGCCTTGCTGGATATGAGGAAATTTGTTACCTTTAGCTCTGACAGCAAGATAATTGCTGATGGTTAACAGAACTGTGTGGAATTTGAGGATTTTAAGCCGTAAAGGGGAAATATATACACTGAAGCTTTTCTGTTGTTAAAATGTGCCACTAAACGCATTTCTTATTCAGAAATGATCTTGCTCTTGTTAATATCCTTTGCTAATAAGAATGAGGTTCTGGTTGGCAATCAATATTTAGGAGTGAATGCTAAATGACTGCATGAGACTGGCATGGATCTCTGCAAGATTTTTTTAAATTATTTTTAACATGCATAAAACTAATAAAATAAAATAAAACACCCTGAAGCCTTGCAGAAATTCATCCAAATGCTTCTGCTAGATTTGGCATGCTTTAAGATACTTAGATCAAGGCCTTTGCCAATCAGGTAGTCAGGCTGCCACTAGCATTTCACATAGGAGTTAAATGGAAGCTAAAACAGAGGAGGATACGTGATGGGTTGAAGGGTGAGATTGATAGGTTAAAACCTGGTATAATTGTCTGCGCCTTTTCACATTTCACTGGATTTCTAACACTGTGATTCAGCTCTTCTGTCATGCAGAAAATGAAAGTAAAACACAGAGACATTTTCCAATAAAACCTGCTTATGAATAGCTTTGCTGTTTATAAGCAATTGATAAATACCACTCTCTACAAGCATCAGATATAAAATATGTGCTTTGCGTTTTTAAGCCAAAATTGACAGAGAAATCTTGATACACTGACACTGAAAACACGATTAATATGATTTTTCTTTTATTTTTTCAGATTTTTTCGGTGGATGAAGCCAAATTGACTGAGATTCTTTAATCTTTTCATACAACTTGAACCTTGGCTTCAGGGTTTAGCTAACAAACTCATACTGGTGTCATTTGCCCGTGTTTCTGTCAAGTGTTTTGATACGACTTGTTTCCGTTGAATATCCTGCCAACTCCGTAACCTGCTCGTCAAAGGCCACTTGTACGCGGCCTCAAAAAATGAAGTCAGAAAGTGTTTTCTAAGTTGCCCTGCGAGTGCGTCGGCATAAATCTGGGTTATGTGAACGTCTGAGAAGCGGCCATGTTGTTGTTTATGTGGCGTGTCACACTGTGAAAGCATGTGCTGTTGCTGGCTAAGGCTGGGGAGAAGCCTGACTGGACAAAATGTTGTGCTGAACGTGGGAGGTATGCATCTCCTGGTGTGCTGACATTTCTCCCTCTTCCACACTCGGTACTGCAGAAAATTGGTGTCTGATGCCAAAAATTCTCTGCCTGTGGGTCCCGACTGGACAAAGGAACCTGCCACACATGGTCACTTTTCATACAGTTTGAATCCAGGACCTTGGAGCACATGGCTTTACCAGAGGCCTATTCATATGCACCATATACATAATTCAATATTTAAATCTTTCATTCTTTAGAATCGCTTGCTATACTGTTCATTGCACTTGGAAAACTGCCGTTGAAGAGTCGTCAATCGACATAAATTTACATACATTCAATTGACTTGACATACATTGGATACTTTAGTTTAAATTTTAATTAGGAGTAAAACTAGCAAAAAACGAAACTCTCAAAAAGAAAAAAAAAAAAACAAATGTTTTCCAGACCAAAAACTCCCTGGCTAATTCTCAAAAATTTCTTTGCAATGCTTCTGTAAACTTTTTCATTTGAATAATGCAAATACAAAACAAACAAAATGCATAAAGGCCTATACATATTCTGATCACTTATCCAGGTCTGGGTCATGGAGGGTGGGATTTGGATCCTATCCCAGGCAGCACAGGGCACAAGGCCATGGTACACCCTGGATGGTATGCGAAAAAAAGCATGTAAAATACCTAAAGTATAGCTCAAAAAGCTTTGGAGGCTTATGACAATATACTTATAATTAACAAAAAAAAAACCCACACAGACACAGATACAAATGAACTGAAACGGATCTAATCCAATAACACAAGCCAGGAAAAACAGCTTCCATTAGAGGTTTAGTAAAGAGGCCAGTCACATTAGACAGCAAAAGTAAATGTAGAGACAGGACAGTTAGAGATAAAGGAAAACTGGCAGCAAACTCAGCTCTGGGCTTTAGGGATTCTCTCTCTATAAAAGGCAGTGCAGGGTCAGAGAGCATTCCGTGTCTGCGTCCTCCTGTGTGTTAACTAACATTCACAGTGCATCGTGTGATCTCCTGCCATCTGAGCAGAGCAGGGAGGCCAACATGCCCTGCAATGTGACCTTACTGAACACCACCTACAGCATATGTGTACCAATAAGTCACTAACAGGGAGGTGCCTGTGGCCCACTTGAAAGAATATACATATAAAAATGCGGTTTTATATTTTGTGTGTTACATTTAACACAGTTATATGCATCCAAGCAGAGGGTATCTGAATTCGCTGTATGGCACGAATGAGACACACACACATTTTTTTTTTTTACCTATTTACCTTATTTAAACTTTTGGCAAACTGTAAAATATTTAGCTATATGTTTTTTTAGATCTTTATTTTGCTAACCTACTGTTTCTTTGTGTCACTGAGCCCGAATATGTTAGTTACTTGTGATGGTGTTAGCACACTTAACACGATGTGCTTTTGATGCAGACTCCACTGGAGTACCGTCTTCTTAATCTTCCCCCAGTCCAGTGGGGATCGGCTGCATTATGAACATGGCTATTTTATCGGGCCTTTCTGATTTTGAAACACCTTAATTATATACAATGACAATATGCCTCCCCCCTCCCCTTATGAGCATGGGCTTGGGCCTGAGTAACTACCGTTAATGAAGGTTGCCTTTAAGAAGACTCAAGCAAGCACAGCGGCATTACAGATTAGGTCAGTGGAATGGCTGCTGGGTTGAGCATGATGGATGACACAGAGAATGAGTTTCTGCTGCACAGCATTGTCAAATCTTTTCATTGTCACCGACGGGCCTATGAGGAACTGATGAATGGGAGACCGAGTGTCAGAAATGCCCTTCCCCGCCCCGGTATGCTTTTAATATCTCCCAGAGCTACCGCACAAGTATTGATAAAAGTAAAGTTTAAAAATAGCCAGGCAGATCCGGGCGGAGGTGATTAAACAAGGGTGCAGTTGTGCTACCGAGTCCATTTCTGTAAACACAAGCAGGAGCCAGTAGACTTCCCGGTTTGAGAGGGACCCTCTTTATGGAAAGCATTTGTGACCACGGTGACAGTTTTCCTGATGGATGAGTTGCCTCCATCTGGTTGCAGTACATGTAATAAATATCTCTGCTCATGTTTGACCTCTCTCACTTACCAGACACATCTTTCACTTTTGGGACATCCAAGAGGGACTCACAATTATGAGCAGAGTAGCTGTGAGGACACAAGGATAGTAGTGTTTATGGGTTTTAGCCCAAGGGCAAAGCGACTTGGACAGGGAAAAAATAGCTATACACAACGCTGCACTGTGCAGTCTTCTTTTCCTAATGCTTTTTCACACCTACTCATAGTTTCTTTATGAATCTAAATGACCGTAGTTGTTATATATGAAATGTCATTGAGTTTAATTCACTGCTGGTGACAATGACCAGAAATCCTACGTGCATCGAGAAATTGTTGTGATCGGTGAATTGTAGACTGTTCTTATAAGCCTCCATAAAATTATAAAACAAATGATTTGATTAAGCAGATTATAGTTTTCCCTTGTCATGAAAATATAAAACTTGTATAAGCAAACTATTTAAACGTTATATGAAAACTCTTAAGCAACCTGACTAAGTAAAAAGAAAAACAGCAAAACGAAATAAAACCCCAAGAAGCATTAAAATCATCTAAAGATTGACAGCACGTATGCTGTGTCTTGAATATACAGGACTCATGCAGATTATACATTCTCTACCCCGAGAGTTAATTTACTTTCTCGCTCTATTATGACATTCTCGCGATGTGTCATTTATTTTAAGCCAGTGTGGATTTATTGAAAATATTTACTTTGTTTTCTCTTTTTGCAGGTTCGTTTTATTTGCCTTCTGCTAACCTTTAAGGTTTGCATCCCTGGTCCCAGTTAAAAGAAAAATAAAATCTAAATGTATTAAATTGGCCGGTGTCTATGTAACAGAAACAGATGGTGGTGTCATTGAATTTTAGTGGGCTTTGATAATGTGAGAAAAGGTGGAGTGAATTGTAAAGCAGGAGCCTAATGAAGTACCTGCACAGGCAGTCTTCGCTAAGGAACCTATAACCCATTAAGAAAAAGCCTAACTCACTTGGGTTGAGACGGAAACCTTGATTGAATTAGTGTATTCTTTAATTACTGAGTATCTTAAATCGGAGCTTTGAATTTAATTGAACTTTTTCATGCTCCCTGCTCCCTAGCAAAACAATTTGTACAGAAAAAATTGAATTAACAACCTGACTTTTTGCATTGATTATTATAACATTAAAAGTCCCATGAGTTTCCAGGCTGTAAAAAACCAAATTGTATAACATTACTCACAATAATGCATATGTTATAATCGCAATGAACTTACTTAAAATTCAATCCACTTTGGCATCATTATCATGTATCAACATAATAAATGAGTCCTTCAGAGCATGGTAATTATAATTTGATAAATCATCAGCAGAAAATTAACTGGATGTCAAAACATTCATTGGAAAGGGTGATGAATTGAAGATGATTGTGGTGATGAATTGTGTTAATCTGCACAGTATGAATCCCGCAAAATGGCTAAGCAGCCCAAGATGGATGGGGCATATAACCAGCAAGGTCAGGACACAAAGCTGCAGTGTGGAGGGAGAGGAGAGGGTGGGGAAAGGGAGAAGATCTACGTCGGGCTCCAACTGCTCTCACGCTCCACCCGATTTCTGTTGCATTATATGTTGTCTGAGCTGGTGTTTAATTATGCTACATTCCAAGGTGCATAAACGACCTTCCCCGAGAAACTTAACAAAGAATGACGCTTAAATGTCCACAAATCTACAGACACACGCGTACAGAGGCTCCTGCGCGAGCGAGCGACACGACATCACCAGTGCATTGTGACTGAAATATCTGCGTGTGGTTTAAGAATGAATTATAAAACTAAGAAGTTGAACGTAACGTAGAAATAGGGGACAATGCCTGCATTTCGTGGTAACGTCATGTTTACAGATTCAATTTTTTTTCTCACTTTAATTTAGTAAGCAGAAATGACGTCGCTGTATGTTTGGGCCACTCTGCTTTTTTTTTTTTACAACTTTTGTTACATTCCTGAACTAAAATAAAATTCTAAATAAAGTTTGATGGAGAGAAGTAAGCTCGATGTCACAGTTTAACAGATTCCAGTGTCTTAGCGGGAATGCTGGCTTAATAGGTTAATCGATAGGTTGTGAAAGTTAAAGAAAATGAATAAATAAATAAATATCCAGAAGTTAGGTGCTGCTGTTCTGGATTAACTGCAAAGCTGTTATCACTTTGTCGCTAACCCTATAAATGATTTTCCTTCTCAGTGACAACTTTGCAGTTTGTAATTGTTCATTTTCAGTAGAAGTACGATATCATTCAACAGCCCAGAGATGAAAAAATGTCAACGCGCCTCCGTCCTAGACGGCCTTTCCCATCTCGCCAGAAAGGTTTTGGATTTATTTCAAGTGCCTTTGTACATATGTTCCAACAAATATAAAGTTATTATGTAGTGTTATGTGCACAGAATAAGGGAAAGCACACATAGATCAACTGAGAAAAAAACATTTTCTGCAGCTTTTAAACTCTTTACGTCTCTGCGATGAAGTTATTGCTCTGTTTAACATGTCACATGTGCCGTTATTTAATTTTTGTTTTGGAGCTTCTGTACAAATTCAGCTCTTAGCTTTAGTCAGCCAATGGCCAACAACCTGTTGTATACATGGAATGTTTCTCAGTTATGTTAGTACCATGCATGAGACGTGTTCTTGCCCGTAATGATAATGGAAGGTAAAATTCACTCTTATTCAGTTTCTTCCCTGAACCATCTTCTCAGTGCCCTATTACTTTGCCACGCAACAAGCAAATAGGACAAAGGATCAGTGTCCTTTTTGCCTGATAATTCAATATTTAGAAAGTCTGGAAGACTGCCAGAAATGATGCCAGCAAATGCCAGTTTTAATGGATATTTTCCTGAAGTCTATGTCGATCAGCAGATGGCCTGAGACCATTCAAACGTAAGCTATCCATGTAGCTATTTTCAAATCCGGCGTAATCATAGCCGAGTGTGGTTTTAATTGACAATAGACCCCGACTGCTATGCTCAGTTCAGCATAAATGCATGTTGTGAAAGTGTATTTGGGCATCGTGTAATGGAAATGATACCCTTTTCACTGCCGAAACCTGAATCCCCGTTGCATGTTGATCTCCCGTCGGCATGGTATACCATCTCCTGATGAGACCACAAGCCCCGTCCTTTTGGCAGGGTCCCTCGTCACCCTGACATCTTTGTTCTTTGTCTCTTTCCTGGTTTGTCCGTTCAATACACCCTGTTTAGTGTGTCTCCATTCATGGCATATCAGGCCGTGCACTAAATAACTCCTTTCTTCTGTCACTGTCTGAAACATTTAATGCTGCTGGTCTTCAGCGGCACAATGGCATGGATCGAAGTGGAGGGCTGGCTTTTTGTGGACTGCACCCCTGCCATTTTTGTTGAATGCCATTATGCAAGACTCACCCATATTTAGTATTAATAATGCATAGCAGTATTAATTTCACATTGTACAGATGCCTTTCAAGATTCCATTTTCCAACATAAATAGTACTGATCGTTATGATACATATTTTGTATAAAGTGATCCGTTGTTTATATCGGTGTTCAGATGTACAAAGCGTTATTTTGTTTAGCATATTTAGTGAGGACAGGATCTTCAGTAACTGGGACTACTACAAATCATTGTGTGTTTGTATCAATTAGGATTCAATTTTTCAATCACCAGTAGCTTGTTGGTCAAAAAAAATAGCTAAATACAAGTCAATGAAACAGTAACCAGAATGAGGTATTGCCCTTAATATTATTTGTATTTAAGATTGCTCTGGTTAAAATGAAAACTGCAATGGTTTGAAGTACTAAGCCAGCGTTGACTTGAACCACCTTTCCAGGCCTATTTCCAAAGGTATACATTTTCAGTTTGGCTCCACTCAGTTCAGCTCATTTGCTGTAGACAATCGATACGATATAATTTAATCTAAAATGTGACCCGTTTTGTTTTTTAACATGCCACCCCCACCGACTCTCCAAAAAAAAAAAATAAATAGTGGACGAGGAATGAAAATCCGACTAGTCATCTTTTGTGGCCATACCTGTTTTGTTTCCTTTTCGTTTTGAGTTTACTCTTACTATGAGACTCCACAAACATCTTCATGCATCATCATTGTAGCGTTTTTATAATCATTTGCTTTCAAATATTTTAATTAAACTGCCATGGTAAGGAAGCAAAAACTTATTACAGCAGTTTCTAACAATGGAATGATTTTAATGAATTTAATGCGTTTTTTTTTATTTCTCCATTTGTTTCTTTGTGTATTTGTTATGGTCTTGGAATGCAGGGTCACTTCTGTGGCTCTTCTGGGTAGCTAATTTAGCTTTAAAAATGGCACAGCATTTGGAGATTGCTGTTCAAAGAAGAGAAATTAAGTGTAGATGGACCAAGAGCTGATGCCTTTAATGAAGATTTCATTACATTCGTTGAACCTGCTGTACGTAGAAGCCATTAACCTTGTCTGTTCTGTTATTGCTTTTTGAGCACCCTAGAGTAGTTGAAACTGCACCCAATAAAGAACAATAAATTGCTGTTTTCATTTTATCAGCTCTTTTCCTTTCTCTTTTTGATTAAATTCATTTGCGGAGTGCAGACAAACATTTTCAACACTGCAAATATTTACGCACAGAAGGCCAGAGTGTTTCAGCTGAACATCGTGTTGCTTGCTGTAGGTAATAGTGGTCGGTAATATATGGTAAGGAGTAATTGCACTTCTCATCATGGATTTCAACATTTTTTCCAATGTGGCTACAAGAGGAAATCGAAAGTACAAAGTGGATTTGATCCAGGACCAAATGTGCCTTTTTCATGTCGACTTCTTTGTGAAGGTACATCCCTAAACCTGACTGTTGAAAAGCGACATGGGAGGGGTAGATAATTCTCTGCGGTAGATTTACTCATATCGTTTTGTCTATATTCGCTTCAGGGTATTTTTAACAACTGCTTTTGCGATGACTTTCCAAAATTTCAAAGGTCTCTAAAAGGACAGGGACACACATGAGATACTAAAGACATTTTTAGTTTGAGTTCTCCCTACTCCAATCTGCAAAGGTCTGGCTGAACTGTGGCAATATTATTACTAACAAATACAACCAATGGGACTGCAGTGTTGTAAGAGAGACTAGTGATAAATGCACAGCATTTAGCTTTAAGAGAAATTACAATGCTGAATTATCAGAAAAACATCAGGAGACATATCAGGTGGGAAAAAGAAAGTAAGGGTGATAAATTGCATTGGCAAAAAAGTGACCAAGGCCTTTCAGTCCTGTAAAATCAGAGACATTAATCAGTAAAATATGCTTCCAGTGGAAAAGTACAATGAACCCTCCATCTCCTGAGACTTGGAGGAACCCTCGGTGGTACTGCACGTGTATGGCGATGTGGAGGAGGGGTGGGGCCACGATAAGGGCTTGTGTTAAGTACTTCTAAAGAACTGCAGGGGAATCGCTATACCTGAAAGCACCATCTTGATATGGTTAGGATACTGATTTTTAGAAACTGAAAAATAGGTGTCCCTCTGAAAGAAACCACCGGCAGATGTGCAACCTTAAATTGCTTTAAAAAGACTTTATTGAATAACACTGGTATTGGTTAAGATATATATTCTAGTCCAGATCAAACTTGTGACAGATACTTCTGGAAAGGTCCTTTCTGCTCTATTGCTCTGCCACCTTGGCCATTAAAAGGTGCCAATTAAGGTTTAGGAGAAGACCAGCATTCAGTTCTCCTCAGAAATGCACCACGTTTGATGACTGACACACTGTAGTAATCATTTTCACTGCCTGGTATTTGTGGGCATACTGTTTGTGCATCACAAAGTAAGTGAAACCGTAAATGTTAGTATGAAGTGAATGAAAGGTTAAATTTAAGGCTGAAGACACATCTCAGTTAAACCCACACACATCTTTTTTAATCCTAATAATCCTAATAATATTCTGCAGTCTGCTCTGGAATCTAAACATTGAAAAATTTGTTAGTTTATCAATGTGTTATTCTCAGTTTTCTTTTGAAATGGTGCTACGTTTTAAGCTGTACATATGTTCATAGACACATAGAGTACATAGATACATTTCCAGTGTGGCACTGTGGTTATGAAATGCCTTGGCTTGAATGTCATGTCGTATTACTGGTCTTTGTACATGGTCTACCAGCTTAGGGTTCAGACCTTCTGCTTCAGCGGCTAATTGGTGGGTGCTTAGATTGACTTAATAGACTGAGGGAAGAATGACATCCAAATGTGTGAATCCTTTGTTTTGCTACGAGCAGATTGGATTTCTGCTTGTCACTCGAGGACATTGCCTTTAAAGCAGACCGTTATTGGATTAATTAGTACAGTATTGGCGAGCTGTGATGAGGTTATGTGATCTTTCCCCTCTTAGAGGTAACAGCACTGCTTGTTGTTTCTAGAGACTATAGTGGAGGCCTCTTTTTGCCTAAAGGACTTGTGGAGTAAGGCGAGAATACGTGTAAACGGAGCTTCTCAGCTGTCCTGGTCTTGTCAATGTAATTTGCCTATGCTGTAGGAGTACATTCACTGCCCCGAACAAGTGAATCACAATGTTTATCTTCCTTTTGTCTATTCAGAGCAGACTTTATCAAAGGAAAAGTGTTTCTGAAGCTTTGTTTTTGGGAAGCTGGCGAATCTGAGCTTGGTTTCACAGAATAAAAGGGGGACCCAACACCTCTCCAGTGAGTTGGTAAGCCCGTCGGACACCAGGCTTTGTTCTCCTTTGTAGTCTACTTATCAGAGGACTGATTTGGCTGTCCTCTTCTATGTTACTCTTGTATCTCACAGTGGCCAATTTCGACAGGATAAGTGCTCAAATTGAGCCATTTTGTTTCACTTTAAAATAAACCTAGACCTATTATGCGTGATTTTTCATTCATAGCTGCCTTGCAAGCCCCCTCCCCCCCCCCCCCGCACTCTCTCTTTGCCCCGCCTCGCCGTAGTCGTAACCTTGTGAGGACCAGTGTTTTCACTCCAGGCATGTCAACTTCAATCTGCTGCGATTTGGTGTGAAATGTGTGCCTTGGTGTGGGGCTCCAAGGTCAGGCTCTGGTAATTGATGTCGCTTATTCATCTGTTTCCCGTGTCTTTTCTCTCCCTACACAGTGGCCTTTGTTTGGATAAATTGTTTGAAGATTTACTGTAGTTCTTAGGGCTCTGAGAAGCATCTCCTGCTGCACAGTGTCAATGTTCCTGCCAGGCAGGAGACTCAGCAGTGATGACATATAATGGTACTTAGACAAAGGGGTTTTTCCCATGACAAGATGTGAGGGACATTTTCTTGCATGACAATTAGGGCAATTTTGAGACTAATTTGCTATGAAATCACATTGTCCAAACCCCGCATATAGTCTTGTACAAATGCTAATTAATAATAAGCAAACACTGTATTAAAAGGAAAAAAAAAATAAAGGTGCAGTACCACTGTACTGCCTGTACATCGTAATGCTTGCGATAACAAGCAAAATAAAGTTTGACTCTAAAGTCCAAAATTTGGTGGATCAGATACTACATTCAAACATTTAAGAGTTTTTACTTCTGCGTTTTTAAAATCACAAAAGTCCATATAAGATACACACACACACACACACACACACACACACACACACACACACACCTAAACAGTGTTGAAGTGAATGAAATATTTCAAAAGAGTTTAATGCAGTGTAGGGTTTATGAATTGGATTTCAGGGGTTTACTTGCAATTTAATTTAAAAAACAATGCTAGAGAGAAAAGAATGAATGATGATATTTGGAATGATCAATATTTTTAAGAACATTGCAGATTAACCCGCAGTGAGAAAATTATGCTTTTTTTTTCCAATAGCTATGTGGCATTTTTCCAGTTCTTTTTTTCTTTTTTTTCTCTCTATGGCCTGCATAAGGCTATCCCTAAGAGACAAATGGTCTCCTCTGATAGATGAAATGTATGCCATGATCTACCACAGACGGATCAGGACCTGTGATCTACCATCCCACGTCTCTGACCATCACGGGGCCACAGGTTCAGCAGGGCCCGGGATACAAACTCATAAACACTGTCTTCAGATGTTTATACAAACGCCAAGCCTCGCAAATGCCTTCTGTAAATGAAGGTCCTCCTCAGCATTATGGCAATGGAGATTCAATAACCGAGCTCGGCAATGTGCTTCCTGGGTTATCACACTGGTTGGACACAAGGCAAACGGTCCCTCGAGTCAAGTTTAAGCTCTGTTGCTTTTTAAATTGCCTTAATCTTTCAATGGTGCACTTAGCTGCAAACTGGCAGAATAAAACTGAGTTTCCCAAACAGGATAATCCAGGACACTTCAGCCTTGAGTTACTAGCAAGAGTATTAAAAAATTATACCTTTATAGGATGAGAAATATAACGTACTGTAAAAAGAAGTAAACATAAACTTGGGCTATTTTCATAATCTCAAGAAAAATGTTTGGTAATAACTGATTATTTTCAATTTTCTCCCTCCTCAAAAATTCTAAAAGCATGGTTTTCATGTATAAATTTCTTTGTATTTGCACTTTTTTTTCTTTTCTCCGGTTACACGACACATAAAGCATTCAGTTTGTGTTCAGTGTTCCCAATATAGCATGCAAGATATCTGAAACAAAGGAGGCGATCCAAGAATGAGAATTGTTATACATAAATAAGGTGTCTGTGTTCAGTATCCTCTATTTCAATCTTTCTGTGTTTCTGCATGACTGAAGTACAGTCTGCGGTGTCACCTGAACTGCGGATAAACAATGGGCCTATTTGAAAACACACGCAAAAAATAATTATAGTGGCACGTTTAATCCTTGCTTGGCATGTCAGCAGACTGTGCAGGAGGTACTGCTCAAGAAAGCTTTTGAAGTGGCAATCTTTTCAGAGTTTTGGATCATTACACAATAAAGAACACTTCATAAGTACTGAATTGAGTTGGGAAATGATGGCTAATGATGTTGACAGCGATTCAGCTCTGTGGAATTACGGAGAGATTTGACTAGTCTTGACTAGTCCTTTAATGAGGCTTGCATTTTAAAAAGAAATAAAATACTTGGGTTAGAAGGCCTTTTTTTTTAGTAATAGCGCCAAATACCTACAATACTACACTACTTCCATACTTCTTCCATAGAAAACAGTGACCAGTTGCCCTGTTTTCCTCAAGCAGTACAAAACTACGACTATAACTTTACGTTATTAGGGCAAATGCACATTGGAAGGCAGTTGCAAACAAGTTAACTGTCAGTCCAGATTGTAGAACGTTAATCAACAACACACAGCAATCCTACGTACTCACCATGCAGTAGCCATCCTAAGCCGATATCCATTCAAGGAATTAAAAATAGTTCATTTCCCTCCTCACTGTCATCCTTATTTTCTCGAGGTATCAGTTCTGTGATAATGGGAGGTTTGATCGTCAGAGAATGGTTCCATCCTTCAGGGTCCTTATGTAATGCAAACTTTAGAACTTTAGAACACTTCCTGTGTGAGACTTCCTGTTCCAAGTCTGTTCTGTTGACACCAGGCTGCTCTTCACAGTTTATTTCAGAAAGGTACATTAGGATGAACCCATTTTATTTTTATAACAGAATATTGGATAACTCTCTCTGCATGATATAAATGGCTGTGAGTTTTACCCACATGATTTCTTCTACTGGTAATTTGACAGCAGATTGAATTTTCAGATTTAGTCACTTAGAAAGAATTGACATAACTCCCAACTGGTCTGCAATATTTTTTGAACCATATTAATTAAATTAACAGCAAATAAATCCTAGACTTGCCTTTATGGAGATGTTATGCACATTCTTCCGTTAAGCACTGGCCTGTCACAACAGCTTCGATAAAACTGACTGCATATTTGTTCAAGAACATATTCATAACTTGCCCTCATCAGTTCCAAAATCAAGGCAATATTCTTCTTAGCTTGCTGCATTTAAAATAAGGCATCCTTTAAATATGCTATTCGGAGTTCTCATGTAGTGCGTAAGATTGAAATTAGGTTATTAACACACTTTCTCTCCAAAGTGCCATCCAATTTGCAATTTAAAAATGGTGTGAGTGGCCCTCAAAAAAGCGCATGCATTTTCAGAAGAAATCTCTGACACTTGTGAAAGCACATCTGTAATGTCTACACTGACCGCATTGATTTACAACCATGAATTTGACATTATCGCAGTGCTCACAGAGAGTAACCTAAGGTATAACGTAAGTGTTAATGCGTATACATCTGAGGGGGAGCTTTAATTAGTTGGCAGACATTTTTAATTATCACATCTATATGCCTTCCCAATTGTTTTCCCCCCAAATATTATTCACTGTCATATTAACTCCCCAGAAGACGTATATGCATTTTGTGACCACTTTAACAGGATGTTATTATCATATTCTGCTTTTCCTGTAGCCCAGATATTACAGCTTATTATATCTTTAATATCTGGACTGCAGGAAGTATATTTTTCCATGTGCTTGTACTTTAACTTTTTTTTTCCTTTTCCTCCAAAAAATGCTTGTTAAAATGTTTGGATATTCACTTACTTAAATATACTTTAAGTAAAGAAAGCAACACGTGAAAATCAAAGGACTTCGGAACTAATGAAAACTGTTGAAGGTTAAACAGAATTCAGGCTTAGCTGTAGCAATAGTTAGAACTGAACTGAACATCACTGACTATTTCAGATATCGGTTCTCTTCCACCACCGGGCCTACAGTCTGATTCAAGTAAACAGCTGATCGCCAAGTCCATAATTAACTGAACCAGGTGCGCTAGAAGGGAAATTTTATAAATATATTGTGGGAATGGAAGCGCTGATGTCGGACATGTAAAAAGACACAGAAGAGTAATCTTGGGAAGCTGTTAGCATGGTAATTAAGGACACAAACTTGAAACATCATGTAGTAGGTAACATGGCTGGGTTAGCAGTGGTATGTGATGACTAAGGTAGTAATTAACTGTAGTGCCATTCTGCCATTTTTCAGAATCATAGTAATTCTTGTAGTTGGGTCTTCTTGAGCGGCACTGGCCTGAGAACGAGCTGAACCAAGTATGAAATGAAAACGAGATTGAAAACCAAAGTACATTGGATCTGTATTTCATGCAAAACTGAGTGAACCCTTTGCTGTATTTAAGCCCTATTAACATATTTTTAATCTTTTGTTAGCGTTTTATTCAGTCCCAATAAGACTCACGCCAGGTATAATTATACACATAATGAACACAAAACAACAGGAACAATGTGATCAGCTTTGAAATGTTAGGGTTTGCATTTATGATTGTATATGATTAGATATTTTCAGACTATGGCTTTTGAAGCAACTTTGTATCCTATATTTTTTGGCGTGACATGAATAAAAATCACATCTCAACAATATGTTCTTTGTTAAATGAAATAACGGGCATTTATAACAGTTTGTCGGGATTATAAACTTCATGAGTAACCCTTTATCGCCAGTTCTTTTGTGTGTGTAATTCATATTCAAATACAGTTTTTTGTAACCTATCTGTGAGAACACAGTGGATTTTGTCATTTGTTTTAATCACAAATCAATAAAAATATAGCATATTAAAATGAACATATAAAGTAGAATCAAGGACATAAATGTTTTTTTTTTTAATTATTGTTAAAAAATGCTGATTGAAATTACGCATTTTGCAAAAAAAAAAAAAAATACTATTTATCTGGAATTTAGTAAATGCTGTGTTAGGGGCTGATCATTTGATAGTCACAACAGAGTAGTGCTGAGTTTTTCTTGGACTGCAATTTTAAAGCATTTCTGTCTAGCGGGCCTCACTTAGGTAACAGCAATCCTGGGCATGTAGGGAACTGAATCCACTGTGCTCCAATGCACGTTTAGGCATGTTGAGTTCATTTCTCGTGAGGTAGCCGTGCAGAAACTGGAGACAAACTCTGTTCTCTGCCGTGTACCAACCCCCGCCCCCCATGGTCCCTAGCTGCTCATGAAAATATGTAAAGTTAACAGAATTTACGAGCTTTTTTTTTTATTATTATCATCATCATTACTCAACTGTAGTGTAAATGCTGAGTTTGAAGAGATCATGGCGAAAGAATTTGGAGAAACATCCATGCCAACATATCAACCGATTGCTTTACGTTTTCAGTATGCTAATACGAAAGGGATGGTTCACTGAAAGTGCAGTATGAAGGCTCCACCGTACGAATCCATAAAACGGCAAACAGTAGCTTCCTCTTTCCCAAAGTCAGTGTCTGCCTTGTTGTCGGTCACAGCCTAGGCGAAGAAATGTACCTGGATCATTTGTCGTTTACGCATCCCAATAGCTAATCCGCTTGATAAAGAATAAATGGGAAAGGTGAATGACGCACGTATTTTTAAAATGCTGAGCACCTGTGAAAGCAATTTCTTCCACAGGAAAAATAGCAGACATGCTGCTGGAAACCGTTTAATTAGTACTAATTACCTTGGCAGAAAACTTTGGGGGTTTGAAAGGATTTGTGTCAGCAAATGAAAGATCAAAGATTGCGGTCCTCACACTTCAACTCTGTTGAATAAAAAACTAATAAGGGGGTGTAATAGGGCCCAGGAGAACGACAACGCAGGTGGTGGAGACCTTAATCCTTTCTTTACTGCTGAAGCCTGAGGCGTAATTCCAATTAAATAATCAGATGGTTTAATTTTCAATTAATATTGAAAATTAAGATTTTTGTTACCCCTCAGTGAGGCTAAAATGAGATTTCAGATGCGAGATTCTCATCAGCAAGGCTGTTGTAATGGCCTCAAATATCGCTGTAATGGAGTTTTTTTTTTTTTTTTTTTTTAGAAAACATTTCATTGTAAAGTGAATTCATGGCTTTGATGTGGCTTTAAGGAGGGAGGGGTTTAATAGAGGCCATTGGTATAGTGTCAGGGTCAGCCATCAAGTGTCATCGATCATTTGCTATGAAGTGACAGTTGCTTAGTCATTATTTGCTATTAGGTCGACGTTCATACATGCATGATTGGAACTCTGTCAGGTCAACTGACTTAATTTAAGCAGAGCGTTTTTCCATGGAAATGAGGACAATAGGTTACCTTCACTTGAGTAAGAAATGATTTTTTTAATATGTGGTTCCCCAAACAATTGTCCTTGACAGGAAGATTAAGGAAATGGTGTTGCCAGGTTGATCACACTGGTGAAAACAATCATTGGTTTACTAACAAAAATTTAATTTTTTATTTTCTTATAAGGACAAAAACAGAAGACAAAGAGAACAAACATATATGTCAATGAACGATAAGAGATCAAAGATTGCTATATGTAATATTTTTTGGCAGTGTTGTTACTAGAATCTGTTGTCTTTGGAACTAATGTTAAAAGATGAGTCTTGCTCATATAGCATAAAAGCAGTACACGTGACACCTTTTAATTAACGGCCGCCAGTGGTAGACTTTGAAGTCTCACAGTAGAAACCAACAAGTCTGGTGAGCTGGTGAGCTGGTGACATTAACCCCCACGTGACCCTACCTTGTACTCTGACCCTTAACCGATGACTAATTTTTAGAAATGGATTTGGAATTGTGACCTTCCCTTGCCCCATTCACGTGATGTTTTCCATGATCTTTTCTCAGGTGACTTACACAGCCGTTAAAATGTTCCATGTTTAGGTGCCGGCACCATAGATTTCTTGTCTAGCATGAAAGGCTAGACCTGTTCCTCCGTAAGTTTAAGACATAATGCATCCTCTTTTTCGGCATGTATAAATCTTGAAATCAAGAACGCCCTCTTTCAGGAGAAATATTTTTTCAGGTCAAAGTTGAAGTTATGTGTAGTGAGACAAGCATGCACAGGATGCACAGAGCTAACATCTCCATACCACAAAAAGTCGGGCCAATTATGTCTATTAAAATGCATAAAAAGGTAAACAAACTCCAAGTCTTTCTTATAGACATGATCAACTAGTAAGAATGAATAGATGTATCAGATATGTTGTCAGAGAGATATTATGTGGGGTTTTTTGTGAGGAAATTATTATTTCTTAGGAAGTTTTGGATGTTATTACTACTGATAGTGCTTTAATAAATTTAAATTACTAAGCTCATCTTCAGTATGTCGTGTAATTGTATTCCTGACAGTAGATCCATGACACTCAGCACTTATCTACTTGAAATATTAGATACTATATAAAATATGAAGATGCAGGTCTGTTGTATATGAATATATGTTTTATGTATCTTCTTTTATACAATACTTAAAAATGTATATTGCATTTGCTGTTTTCTCTTCTGAAACACCCCGTTAATTAGCTTTATAGTTTTTTGTCAACTTTTTTGCCGATAGACTATCCCTGCCTCATGCCAAATGAGACTGCAGCCACTTGGGAAGAGGTGGCCTTTAGAAAGATGGCTATCAGGTTGGTTAGGCATCTCCTGTGGTTAATAAGAACGGCTTCAAGTTCAGCAACTTTCCTGACAAAGCCTATCGGGTCAGTTAGAAGCAGTGTTGGAAACAAAGTTTGCTAGGTCCTGGGTCAAATCCAGCTTAAAAAGTCAGTCCTGTCAAAAGCTTCAGTCACATTCTTACCTACAGGCAACCTCTGCTGATCCCCAGTCATTAATCAAACTGGAGAGCTGTCCTGACCTCAGCCCCTTCCCTTTGAAGTGTGGTGTCCTCTGCAGCATGAGGAAATAATTTGCTGCCTGATTCAATGAGCCATCAGTGAAACCAGCAGACCTAATGACATGTGAGAATATTAACCTCCTACCACTAAGAGCTGTGAATCTTGAGAGGCACTCTATAATTCACCCTATGTTTCAGTGGTCCTTCCTTGTCTCAGACCTGTTCATTGCAACACATTTCCCAGCATCCAGTGACAGGGCCTTACTCGGCTATTTATTTTAGACATTTCTCATTATTTTATGCATGCATTGATATAGAAGTCCATGAATAAACATGTGACACCTTTTTTGATAAGCATAGTGTACTATAATGTATTATGGATCATGACTGTATAGTATAAATACAGTATAAAATACTATTATATACTCATATAGTATATTGTTTTCTGGAGTACTTGAAACTACCTCCTTGCTTTCAGCAGTATTTTGAGGAGTCATGTCACAAGCTAAGGAGTGTGCATAGTTATGCAAAGCAAGTGCAGTTAAACGTAAATACGTGAGCCAGTTCTCGCTTGTCCTTTTGCAAACTGAAACACAGAGTATCTGAATAAGGAACGCATTTAGATATTGAAGCTCTAAGTATGGCTTGGTCCTCTTTTCACACGTGCTAAATGCGTTTGCCTCACATTAGTAGAAACTTCAGCTGATGTTCCTGTAACAACACAACAAGACTTGAGTAAACATTTCCCTTCGTTTATTATGAGTGGTTAAAAAAATTAAATGCACTAAAAATTGAACTCCATATTTTTCACAAAGTGTTTACTTTATGCACTTTATTAGATATTGATCAACACTGAAATGTTTTGTTTTTATGCACTCATTTAAATTTACGCTGCGAGCATTAGTTTAAACATATGCGTTTAAATTACCATATGCATGAAGAGCGTCATTAACACATTTTGACTTGTTAGAGCTTTAAATTGTTGCTCCCTGAGCGTTAGAAAGAACACATAACTGTGACTGGATTTCAAGAGATGAAGTTACTTGCATCTAAAAGTCAAGTAGTCACCATTCTCAACATCCATCGCTGATATGCCCATATCTTTGCTAATATCCAAATTGCATAATGACTTAATGTAATGGTTTTATAAAGCATTGAAACAAATGTAAGTTTAATTTGTAAAAGGCTTTTTTGGTCTTTTGTCCCCCTGAAAAGCTAAATGTATGGCAGTATAATATGTTGAGGCATGAGTTTGTCAAACTGGGAAATTATTGGTTCGTTACCATTAGCTACTTAAAATGTTGTAATGAAAGTAGTTATATGCCATATGATTTTTTTTTATTTCAATTGTTAGAGCATGTTTGTAAGATATAGTATGAAAGGCTGCAGGCTAGTTGCATCCACATTTGCATGAGTGATATAATAGAGTAATCTTTTGACCTGACGTACCATTTTAAAACTGTAGAAATGGCCAAGACTTGTTTTTATTTTTTTTGTTTATTCTTGTTTATTTGCCCTTCCATTCTGATACTGAGACTTCTAACTGCAGCCTGTAGCTAATTAGACATTTAGCAGGAGCTCGAATCTTGTGCCGAAATCCGCTCTTTTATGCTTTCACAGCCCCTCATCGCAGTCCGCCGTAATGACATATGACGACATAATGACATGTGACGTCTTCAGCCTTTTCCTGTGAAAACTGACTGACATCTCCAGTCTGAGAATGCATGTCTATTTTTGTCTCTGAAGATGAAGAGCTGATGTTTCTCAGTTGAAAATTTGCATTCGTCACAATTCAAAAACACCTGTTATTTAATCAACGATTTAGTTTTTCTTGCAAATATATGGACTGAATTCATGTCTTAGCCTTTAGCTATAACCATCACTGTCTATAAACTTGTTATTAAGTTTATTAAAACCAGCTCGAGTTGACTTCTTACAGCTATGCCCCAGTCAGCCATTTATTATAGATTCTAATCTTGGCAGGCAATCTGGATCAAAAGGCAGCTGCTCCATTACGCACATGCGAAGGCCATCACTCCTTCAGTATTGGCCCGTTCATCTAACATTTGTCTTTTACCCTCTAAACAGCAGTTCAATTTGCCTGTCACTCCAAGCCTTTTATACCTTTGAATAAAAAGCATAACTTTTTCAAAGTGAAGATAGTGTCCTTCTTCCCAGCCAAATTTTAAAGCAATGCCAGGGTTCATACTGGCTTGCACACCGATTTAACCAGATTTGCTTATATACTGTACGTATTTTAAATTGTCAAAAAGGCAATGATTGAATATTGAATATTATTATTGGTGCTTTTATTTGCTTTGTATTTATGCGAAACCTTTATCATTCTATAAAGGAAATGGAAAGAAATATTCAAGAAAATAATGAAATTGTTATTTCTGTGAGGGACAAACCTCTTTTCAAGAAACCTCATAGGATAATAAATTTGATTGTTCTGTTTTTTCTTTGCTATGGTATTGGTGCGACCCCATACATAGTATGGTAATTAACAAGTCATCATACTTCCGTAACTAGCTGTCTTCAGTACTCACTGAGTACTAATGTATACATAAAAATGCTCATTTTTGTTTGGTAGTGACTAGTCCAGCAGAATTCCCGGTCAAATGTGAATTCAAATTCAAAATTGCTATTAATCAAACATTGCTAGCTAAGCTTCTGCCTTATTGTGTGTTTGTCTCTGATGTACCTCTAGAATACCTTGTACTCGTGGCAGACAGCGGTGTTCGTAAATAACAAGCACGGTTGAAATGGGCTACCAAACTTGAATTTTGTGGTGCAATAAAAAGAATTACAAAAGCACTTACTATGCCCTTTAGTAACTTATTTGTAGAAGACTAATGTTATACAATTCAATTCAGGTGAGCATTAAAATAACTTTGTGTGAAAAACCTTGGGAGACTCATTCTAAGACCAGGCACAATTAATTAATTTACTGTATTTGATATTCAGGGTTGTTAAAACGTGTTTTGGAATTTTCTTGCCCGTCGATAAGCGTTATTTACTGAGTCATGGCTTTGTGCCGGGACTCCTAAGCCATTCTATCCTGCAATGGTTTCCCATCTAATTCCAAACTAGATTTAAATTCTCATTAAGAAACAAGGTAATGGGTTTAGTGCTATTATACACAAGGGAATTACACTATAAAGCAGCAGTTAAAAGCTGATGTAATGACAGAGATAATTATTCCTATTGATCAATGAGCCAAAAGAAAAACAACACTTCAAGTTTTATTCCTGTAGTTCTGTACAATTACATTATAATATACTGATTATTAGAATAAACATGAGCACTATTATCTTCAAAAGTGTGGTAGGCATTAAAAGTTTGATCAATTCCTTACAATAGGAGGAGAAAGAACTGTAAATTGTAGTTTTTCAATCCATAAAGGCCAGAAAGGATAGTTAGATACCAGACTAAATAAAGGTAGCTAGTAAGATCCGGATCTTCTTTTTCACTCTTTGAGTTCTCTGCTTCATAATGTCTTACAATCAGGGCTTTATACCTGTGGTCACAAGTTGAAGACATCTGACCTGAAACGCAGCTATTCTAATGGTGTGAGTGATTGACATTTCAAACAGCAACCCCAAAGTATTTGCCTGTTGTCAGCAAGAGTTTATCAGTCAGCCTGTCTAAGTATTTGTCTATTGATCCATCAGTCTATGTCTGTCTTTCTCTGCTTTAGTGTCATTCATGGAGCATATTTTTAACAATAGCCTTGTTCTCTTTTAATTTTGTTCATATGGTACTGAAAGGATAACGAATCATTTATTGAAAATCATGTGTGCATCTCTACTGACCTGATGTTATGTATAAAGCTTAACTGTTATTGAGAAGACAGCTCTCCGTAATCTTTATCGAAATATTTTTCTAGTTTGTCTGCATTCAGTTTGTACGTGTTTTAATTGTATGACTTTAAATATACCATTTACCTGAGTATGTAGATCTTAAATTTATAAATTTTTAAGAACATTTTTATATGACTGTTTTGCTTATGTTTCATATAATGTTGGCTACTAAGTATCACATAACTGGTGTGCTGTCAAGAAAAATGGATAACTGTATAATAATAATGGATAACTAGATATTCTAAATAGTGGTGTATGAAATCAATTATATAGATTACTTAGCTTTGTGACGTATTAGACCTGGGTCTAGTTGACCATCCATCCATCCATCCATCCATCCAT
>JAACJT020000035.1:6387506-6445671 GCA_009936485.2 Gymnarchus niloticus
CCATCCATCCATCCATCCATCCATCCATTTACCAAACCGCTTAATCCTGTTCAGGGTCACGGTGGGGCCTGGAGCCCATCTCAGGAAGCCTAGAGCACAAGGTGGGGGACACCCTGGATGGGGTGCTAACCCACAGATAGTTGACTTACCATAAAAATAAAATTTCATCAATGGTATTAACCATTTATTTCATATTTTTAAAGTAGTATTTGCCCCATCATTCTGGAGGCTTATTTTTTTATTTATTTGTTTTTTTCTGGGCATTTGTCTTATTTTAGTTTAAAGTTTGGACTACTGAGCTTGAGCAGCACACATACTAGTAGAGTTTAGCTACCATTGAAGTGATGCAATGTCCTGGCCAATGAAAGATCTTCTGTCTTTCTTGTATATGAGTGAGTAAAATAAAACTACATACACTGACTGATTGCCCCACTCTGTTAAGTAGATAGCTTAACTGTTGTCTCTCTGTCGACAAGAAACTGAGAATGGTTTCCGTTCCTGCCATGTAAACAATAACTGTCAAAAGACTTATTTGGCCATTGTCAAAAGCTGGATGGCATGTTGTAAGATCTGCCCAAAAACTACACTTATTTTCCATACCTCAATTTAAACTAGCTTGCCTTTTGCTAGGTACTGCATTAGAATGAATTCCTGAAACAAACCTAATGGCAAAATCCTTTTTGTATGTCAGTGCTGGTATGACTATAAGGTGCAAGAGATTACAAATTGTAAGGTCTCTTTGTTAACAAGACTGTATGAATGTTATAAATGATACTCCTAGATTCACTCACTGAGGGTGAATAACATACCCACCCCCCCATGATAGAGGATTGAAATCCAAGGACAAAGTTATTTTACACTCTGTATAAAATTTAATTTATTTTCCAAATATATCATCAGAATATTAAGAAATTTAAGTGCCTAAGGCCATTTTGAGCTCGCAAAATAGAAAAGAGTGTATATTCATTCGTATAGTAATTTGTATCAATAGTATTTGTCCAGAATTTGCACACAATCAGTAACCCATACATCTTCTGACTGCTTAAACTGGTCAGGGTTATAGTGGGGCCTGGAATAGCGATAAAGTAAGTCAACAGTACTTTTGTGATCAAAGAAAAAGTAGATCATCATATTGACCGAGATAGCTGTGTTATGCTGAGGTATCAGATAGCAGTTGATGTAATACTTAGGCATAAAAAAAGTTTCTGATGGTTTTTTATTAAGTGTTTATTTTCAAACACCTGTGTCCAATAAGAAAAAAATTGTAAATCACACTGAATATGGCTTTTGAAGAAAAAATTTCAAATGTTAAACAATACTTCAATGGCCGGGTATGACTTAATGTGAACTAATTGGCTGATTTTCAAAATAATGTTTGTAGTGGGGAGGAAAGTTGTTCATCATTTTATTCATCATTTATTATTCATTTGGAATGTGAAATAATCTTTCTATAAAATCCGTGAGAAGTCTATTGCAGCTTTAAATATCTAGCAAAGTACTATTAAAATATACCTTAGCTATCCTGCAAATTAGGCCACCAACAACGTTTGTCAAACTATTTTGTTTATATATACAAGGAATTTCCAGATTGTTTATGCTATATGAATTTGTTGCCTAGTAAAGTTTATCCAAATTCATTCATGTGCCACAGATGGGCAACTGCCAACTTAAGACCATGCTCTCTCTTCTGTATCCAGAACTGTTCATGAAAATGAACACTTAGCAGTAGTAATAACATTTAAAAATGGCCATATCAGTCTTCGGGTTTGTCCTTAAAGCACTTCTGGTATATTACACGTGTATTTTTCCTAGTGATTAAAATATATACACAGAGTCCAAAAATTTAAACAAGATAAAAGATGATGTAAAAAAAAAAAAAAAAAAAACATACATTTTGGGTGCTTATCCAATTTTTGCCCTAAGACCTACCATTCCAAGCAACACCACACCCATTGTAGTTATTATTTTGCTATTCTACTATACTATAACTATATTTAGCTTATACAGATATTCTAAGCCGGAATAGACTTAAATGTACCATACACATTAATAAATAATGCATTATTCTTTGCTGTGGTCGTCTAATGTAGTAGCGTTTGTGGATTATTCTCAAAAAAGAAAAACAATACAATTAAAATGGTTTAGTTGTATAATGGGAGGCATTGCCTTACTTTGTTAAGTAAATGTTTAATCTTTAATAATTGATTGAGATTATGTGATTCCTATTTTCAACTAACCCTACACAAAACAAAATGAATACTATATCATTACCTTTATTTTTTGTTATTTCAAAAAACTATAAAATAATTCTAAATGTGGGTAGATGCATACTAAAATTTAGAGGTAACTGACCAGACAGAGTGTGCATTTTTATTCTGTGTATATATTTATTATGTTTTTTTTGGAATTTCAGTTCTCTGGTTAGCTCTGCCACAAAAAACCATGGGAAAAAGTCATTGTGCTGTTAGCCTTGACAGGGAGGTTGGACGTAATTATCTTAACAAGGAAAGGGTTAATTTCTGGGACGAGACGAAGCCTCCTGTTCGGATCAGGCAGAGTTCAGGTCACTGTGGTGCTCTTGTCACTGAGATGTGACATCAGAGACGTTGGTGAAAATGTGCAGGTCTCAGTAGGCCTCCCGCAGGGGAGTGGTGTGAGTACAGGAGTGAGGTAACTGAGATCTTACCTGTGGGGGAGATAATGGGCAGCTCTCAGATCATTAGAGCTCTGGGAGAAGGCAGCTTGTAGCCACACTTCAACAGTGCTTATTAACATCCTCAAAAACAAAGGGGTGGGACCTGTGTTATTGACGGACAACTTCTCTCTCAGCCTATAGGGCTACTGCTATGGAGGGGAGGGGGTTACAAAAAAGAATCATATTACACAGTTCTTTTTTGTTTTGTTTTAGAGATTTGACAAATTCAACAAAGATATCACTGCACGTTTAAGACCGTTTCCCATACAAAGGCAGCACTGTAGCCCAGTGAACGCACTTTCTGAGAGATATTATTCCCCCCCCCCCTCCCTTGGCTGTGAATTTAACTGATTAAATCACTATGTGCACGCTGTGCCACTGACGCGAAAACAACAATTAATAAGAACCCCCCAGTGCCTTGCTCCTCCCTTTTAACTTGTGCACCTAGTAATATTACAAGGCAAAAATATAAAAGGCGGACAGGTGTTGTGGGGTTTGGCCACTGTTTTATTTGCTTGCTTGGAAAGTGAATTCTGTTGTACTGCATCTCAGTGTCAGAGAGCTAGAGAAGGCAGTTTCAATAGGAAACTCCCCCTAGTGCTCCCGGTCCTCTGTCATTTCATTTTATACCCTCCCCAAAGCATTTTTTTTTTCTCTTTTCTGATCCCTTCCAACTATTAGTTATGATCCGCCTGAAGATTCTCATGATAACTGTATTTAATTTGCATTACGTGGCATTGGAACAATGTGTGTTGTGATGATGACTCTGGCCAGAATACAGGCTCCGGATAGCAAATTAGTGTTCCGTAAGAGTGTATTGACATATTTTTGGGATATCCTTTTCTTAGTTCCAAGCAAGGCTACGTTTTCATCTTGCCAGTTCAAAAAGAAAGAAAGAAAGAAAAAAAACTGCAGTTAAACAAGAGCTTTAGGTGTTCCCAAACCAAACAACAAAAAAATAAACATCATATTTGATCTCTAGACTTCAGACTAAAAGAGTCTCATGCCTTGAAATATTTTAAATGAGCCTCCTCCTGTAGATCTACTGCCACACATTTGTCTCAGGGTGGACAACACGTCCTCATCATTTGTCAGCAACTGAAAGAAAGACACTGTCTTATTGGATTTTATGCACCTTGAACTTCATGCGGACCCCTGGTGTTGCACTGCCAGTAGTTCTTAGTCATTGCACTTGGAGAGTTATGCTTTATCATGGTGGAAGTCCCCAGAGAAAGTGTATTAATACCTTCAAATTGTAGTTTTAGATTAATTTAAAAGGAGCCCATGTAAACAAATGTAAACCGCAGCAATATATTTTAAGGTATACCTATTATATTTGCTGGAATATAATACTTCTGTGCTAAAATGATGGATGACAGGTTAAATTTGTGTCCAGGGACTGAAGGTGAATGGTGACAGAGGTATTTATCTTGGGAATGGCGGACAGGGTCAGGCAAAGCTGGGTGCCTCAAGGCACAAGACATTGACAAATTCATCCAGTGGACCCCATTGCTGAAACCTTTTGTTTTGGATCCTGCTAGTCACTAAGTGACCCTCATCCCTCATCCTGCTGGCATGTGAAGGATGCCAGGGAGCTCACTGCCACTAATTCTTGTCATTCACCGTTTTGACGGGCTCGAACCCAAACTATTTCAGCCTCTGAAAGGGAATCTTGAAGTATTTATTTCTGCACATAATGGCCAGCCTGATTTAGTGCTATATCATTTTTCCTGTTGCCTTATCATCGCAGGTCACTGGCAGGGCTGAATGCGTTTAGCGAGCCATAAGAACAGATTGTTTTTCCCAGATGTCCTCGGAAATGACCTCTGGTTGTCCAGGTTACCTCACCTCTACACCCTACCACTAAATAAGAATCAAATAGCTTTTCTAGCCAGATTTAAATGTGGCTCACTGTGTTACTCTTACGTTGAAATTAATTTGACTAAATAGTTTCTGATGTGTGTGTGTTAGGTAATTAATCAGTTCTCTACCTACATGCTGCTGCTTTCTAAAACCAAGGAAGGGTTTGTTTTATCTGTGCCTAAAAATAATAGTTTTCCCTGTAAATTGTTTCTCTTAAGTTTATGAAATGCCTAGATTTTGTGCCAGGGTGCCCTCTAGTGGAATAAAGGGCACGATTTTTTTTTTTTTTTTTTTTCTTTTCTCCAGTTTAAAATGAAGGTTGAAAGAAGTTTTTGTGTTAGTTACCGTAAGTGGAACAAAGAAAAATACATCATTCACTTCAGATGAGGATGGAAAATTGTATGTGCTTGCCAATTTTCACGTAAAGAATATATTTACAATGGATGTGTTTAAAATGACGGTAAATAGTAAAAAAAAAAAAAAAAAATGCTGTATGCCACTCTGCACTGGACTGAAATAAATTATACATTAATTATGATTTTGGATGATATTATAGAGTTCTAATACTTGAGATTGATATGGCTACTACTTGCGCTCATCAGTTTTGCTGTTGTAACGTGACATTAGAGCACTATCATATAGCATTATCACACAGCAGTCTAATGCAAAATGTGATTTCTTTATGACTTTTTCTAGGGAAACTTAAAGAGTACAATTTGGTAATATATACATATATAAACAAGTATTTTTGAAAAAAATAATGGTTTCTCTGTAAGACTGAAGAAAGCAATATAGAATTTTAAAAATCCTAAATTATATCTCATTTGAAATGTTAAATATGTTCTTATCCAGATACTACTGTCAGGCTTGTATCTTCCTGTTAAACAGAAAAAAATGCTGACAGACACTAGTACCCACATTCACTGTACGAGTGAAGTGAAACAGCGGAGTCCCAAATGTGAATTTAGCTCTGAAATGGTCTCCCCACGACCTAATGGTGCAATTATGTATTTCTGACTTTGGCACGGGTGCATTTGTATTCAAGTGCTGCATCAACGACGTTTTATTTTGATACTTTGGGATCATTTTCCAACGAAGCGAATGTGTTAGTGATGGATGCACTGTGAAGTACCCGTTTGTTTCCGCGTTGGAAAAGTTTCACAGCTCTAGCAATCGCTAACCATTTTTAGCACAGGGCATCCATCATTTTGTCAATGTTTTAATGTTCTGCACCAAGCCACCTAGGAAATGAAGGGGACAAAAACATGGGACAAAAACAGCTGCATTCTTTCAGTATATGCCAAAATCTGTGACTTAAATTTATCCCCAGTATGCAGGAGTACAATAACCTAGATGGGCCATTGAAGGCTGTAGTAAATTTAATTGTGAAGAATGAGAAGTGTTCTTTTATGCCAGTGGACAGCCCAGAACAGACGTTATTTCAATAAACAACATTGACTTCTCACCTCTTAACCTTAATACAGACACACTGCTGGAAGACTTGGGTAAAGGAGAGACTCTGTCATCAAAATAATTTTTTTCCAATGATTAAATCCACTCCGAAAAGATGTGCCTGTGTAATATATAGTAGTCTTTATAAACCACAGTTTGTCATAGATGTTGATTGTATTATTGACAACATGCAATGTGGCTACAGTTTAGAAGCTGTGAGTTTAAGATATAACTGTTTGTTTTCATTCTCCATTACAATCATCTGGTGATTGATTTCACATCTACCAAAAAATTGCTTTTTGCCACTCTGCACTGGACTGAAATAAATTATACATTAATTATGAGTTTGGATGATATTAGATTGCTGCATGATGCCATTATGCTCTGCAACTATGACTTGTCAAGAAACATATTAACAGAGAAGTATATGGGTTCATTTGACCCTCCTGCCTTTAAGCACATTTTCCAGCAATATGTGTCATATTAATCATTTACTGCACAGAGGTACCCTAAAGGAGCCATTTTCTTGCAAAATCCCATGCTTCATTTACTGCTGACTAAAGACCTTCTTTTATGATTGGCAGTGTCTGTGGTTTTGAGATGTAATATTTATAACATGCCACATAGTAATAGATCAATCCACGCATGGCTGTTGGTTCAGTTTAATGTATTTTGTATCTGACAAGGTTAAGCCTCTTGCAGGTTGTGGCAGATCAGGCCTTGTGAAACCACTACTGCTGCTAAGCCTATGTGTTTAGCTGTGTGCTTCGCCTCAGACTGAAGATCTATCGTTTTAGAAACTTGGCTAAAGGGCAATCCTGTGGAAGCCTCAGAAGCATTTCTTTAATGAATGCAGAAGAGAGCTGGATGTCGTAGCACGTAGGAAAATGTCAGTGATTTTCATCAGATATTAAAACATCTATGCTCATTTTTTGTTTGTAAAACTCTGCTGATGTCCATCCATCCATCCATCCATCCATCCATCCATCCATCCTTCTTCTAACCACTTATCCTGGCCAGGATCTTAGTGGGGCTTTGTGACTATCCCATGCAGCACAGGACACAAATGCGGCTTACGACCTCGATGGGCTGGCTGTACTGTAGGATGTAAATATTAAAGTGTACAATTAGGACACAGTAAGAACATACAATATAAAGTATGATGGATATTTATTTATTTAGATTAACTATAAACATGTTTTACTTCACGTGAGGTGGGAAAAATGTCAATAGCTGATGAAGGAATGCAGTTTTCGCTAAATGATTGCAATGAGAATATCAGCAAAACAGAGGAGTAACTTGTAATAATTTGCACTTTTTTGCTAGGGAGTTGCTGCCCTAAAAATGTATTTATTTTGGCTGCTCTGTGCATTGCCGTATTTTTCTTTCTTTCTATGTATTGATTGACTGCGGTGATTGATTGCTAATATCCTCTGAAGACTGACTAGGGTATGACATCTCGACTCACCACACCATCTATTATCTGTTGAAGCTGAGGTCTTAAAACAATGTTATTGCGTGTACCAAAAGCTGGTTTTAGAGTTCATATGGTTTTGTTATATATGCCATGTAAGTAGGTAAACATGCTCAAAACTCACTGGTCTCAATTTATTATAATCTTAGCTGTGACTGTAATTTATGTTCTTACATTCCTTATAATGGCAATGCATAACAACGACCTTTCATTATATACAGTATATCGAGTGGCATGAGAAATATGGCTCATTTCATCAAGTGTGATGCAGCAATATTAAAGTGTTATGGCTTCCTCTCCGTCTTCATCATCCTCATCATCGTCAGTTTGTCTTTCTCTGTTGCGTGAAGGATCTGGTGAGTGTTTCTTTGGGGTGTTGTCTTCTCCTATACACCCATCTGTTTTCACCCTCTACTTTGCTGTTGTCTCTGGTGCTTTGAATTCCCATCCTGACGTGCTGGTTCCCTCAATTTTTGCCTTCCTCTGAAAGAATCTGTTGTCATCACTGTGTATCTTATGACATTTTTTTTTTCCCTTTAGAATGAAATATAGAGCATGCCTGAAAGCTTAAAGAGATATCAGTGTTTCTGAAATGACAGTTTGGCAGTTGTATTCCAGCTTATTCTTAATGTGAATGTTATTTTTTCAGTGCTTTTTTTACTGATCACTTTTAAGAATGCTTAACACTATTTTTGTTTGTGTTGGGTTAGGCTGGTAATTTGTGATTATAACCTGTTTAGTCCTTTTAGTTTTTTTAACAACAGTTTTTGGAGGTTTGATACTGAAGTGTAATGGTAGTGAAAAACATCTGTGCGTTGGTGTCTAATGTGCAAGGATCACAAGTAGGCCAACAAAGACAAATCAAATCCTTTTTTTGGTAGAAATAAAATATCTAGTTAAGCTGTATTATATATTGATCGTGATGCATAATCTTCATTTTTTTAGTGTAGCACAAAAAAGTACTTTTAAGACAATGACATTCTTCATTGGCTTCTGTTTAAGTTGAAATGTTTTGGATTTCTGAGGATTATTCATTTATAGGACTAGTTGTTAGAATCGCTGAGGTTTCCGCACAGTCTTGATCCTAGACTGCCTTTATATTGGCCACGTTAGGATGTTCCTTGTGTGGGACACGTTGTGAGTTGTGTACCTCGGTGTCATTGGGTATTTGGCCTTCCATACACAAGACGCCATCTTAAATTAATCTTTAAGCAAGTGGGAAGATTGGAAAAGCAGATGAATCCAACATATTCATATTTTTCATTATTTTGGAAGTCGGAGTAGGGTGTTAAATTAATGAATCCGCTGTAGTATTTATAGTGATTTAGCATTTGAGGTTTTACTGTTTACACACTTACACAACTGGACAATTTTGCCAAAATGAAAGCTGTTCTCAGGATCATCTTATTACGGCTCATTATTTATTTTGGCTATAAAAAAATTAATATATAAAACTATTGAAGGTAAACCATCTCCGTCATGCACATAACGTCAGAGAGTAATGTGAATCCAGTGATGAGGCTGAATTCATAGCAGTTATCCCGGGGATCATACAATGTTGGAACAAAAGAACCCTCACCGACCGGCCTGTCAGGAAGTTGAAGGTTACTGTGGGCCGGTTCCATGGGTTGTATCCCTGCTCCTATCAATGTTTATCTCTCAGTGCAGTGCCTTGTGATTCACAGTGGGAAAAAGAGTGTGGATTGTCAGGAATATGAAATGGAAGAGAAAGACCATATCTCCTGCTTCCGGGATGGAGGCACTAAGGACAGATGTCTGGCACAAGCTAAGAAGCTAAGAAATTACAAAAAAAAAAAAAAACTTTGAAAGATACTAATATTTAATTTCTTCTTCTAAACGTACAAAAAAAAATTAAATATCTATCTACAGTGGAGTGCCAAGAAGCCACTCTGAATAATAAAATCCATATTTAATTAAATGAAATTATTAAACGAATATGCATATTTGATACACTTTAATTGTAGTTTAAAGGTTCGTATGGTCTCTCATGTTCACCGAACTCTTCATTTTTCATTTTCTCTTGAATAAAGGGACGGCTGTAACCTCTTACTCTTCACTCCCCTCAATAATTCAGATGCGTAATAACTACTGCAAAGCGCTCTGCTAATTATCAGAACCACTTTTTCTTTCTTGTACCATGTTGTTTACACATGTCTTATTGTCAAAATCCCTTGCAAATGCTTTATCTAAGTCCCTTTGAAGAAATTCTCTTGCTTGCCTTGATTGTCACATAAAGGAGTTTCTTTTTAATGACCAGATTCTGACCTCATTTCATATGCATAAGCCCAGATCAAAGTAGACGGTGCCTGTCCAGTCGCTGTGGCGTTGTTGGACTTGACAGCACTTCACAGCAGAAGGGCGTCTCACCGTACATGACAGTCAGAATTACTTAATTAGGCCCTGGCCTCATAATTCTCAGCTTGTTTTGGGGCTTGCTCGAGCAGACTCCCGTCTATGATTCATTAGCTTTGTTTCAATTAGAGTTTTCCTCTAGATGTGAGGAGTGATACATTTTGAAATAACTGATTTTATGCAACCAAACGCACTTGAACTTTTACCATGTGATTTGTTTAGACATCCTCACCATCACGAGTGTATTTCACTAAGTAGTCATGGATACATACGAAAAATAAATGATATATAGAAAGGTTATGATAGAAGAGCATCTGTGGTGGGCTAGATGTCTTTTCCTTTGTGATGCTGTTTATGTTTTAATGCGGCATTGTTATTTAAGAAACTTTTGTGCCAGTATGTTGCTGGGAGATGGCAGATGTGACGTGACATGGAGTCAGCGAGGGTCTGCAGCCATTCTGCATCTGATACTGCTCTACCACTGAAAAGCCCCCCAGTTCAGGCTTTGAGAGGGATACTGCTGCTCTTTGGCACATTTTCAGACAGTCACATCAGTGCTCTATAGTACTGAGATCCAGTGATTGGGAGGTCTGGAAATGATAGTGATTTTTGTCAGTTCTCCGTGACAACATTCGCCATGTGGAGAGGGGCATTGCTGCGACGTTTATGCTGTTGGATGAAACAGCCGTGGTGAACAGAATTACGAACACTGTATCAGAAATTCCGTATGAATGTGCACTGGGAAAGCGTTATGCTAGAGAACGAAATATGTTTCATCAGTTTTTGTATTTTAATCGATGGATGCATGATTAAGCAGAATATATCAACGTTTTTTTATTGTTAAGAAAACTTGTCCTTGAGTGTAAGTTTATAATTTTGGGCATACTTTTATATCTATATCACATATAAAACGTCGACCCCAGTTATGCAATCATAGCATTTCATATGTATATTTGCTTTAGATATGCTTATTTAATTAATAAAATATATGTGAATGGGGTCCCCCTAGGACACAGGCAAGCAGCTTGGATGGGGGACGATATCCCAGTGTTCAGATTAGCTTAGTGAAAGTGTCAGGCTAGGATTTACATACCCTTCGTTTTGAGTTTGATAAGAGCTGATATGTGCACCATAACAGCCTCTGTGGGGAGTGTGTACACTCTGTCCTTAATTGCCTTCATCATTATCACTATTGTCTGCTGGCCAGTGGAGCAGGTCACCAGTTAATAGGCTCTACAGACATTCTGGGCCAGAGTGACACTACATCAGCTGATGATAACGTATGTGTTCTTTTTTGTTAACAATGATGACTGGGAGCTTTGTTTTCTCACAGTAACATAGGCAGAATGTGAGAATAGTTTTAGAACTTTTCCTTAGAAGTCTTTAATGACACCCAATGAACATAAAGGGTCATTTCAAAAATAAATGACAACTGGTTAGTGCATTCTCGAGGCAAGAATTCTTTCAATAATTAATTCTGAACGTCTTCTTCTATTGTGCGGTATTAAATTGACGGGAAAATAAAGACGTATCTTCAAGAAGACAAAATTCAGTTCTAAGAACATTATAATCAGTAATACTTCTAAGCAACTTTTAAACCAAAAATGTCTTATCGCAGGCTTTTGTTATTTTCATGTTTACAGGAAACGGAATATGTTTCTGAGTCCCGATGATAAACTTGTTTGGCCCAATCTTTAAGTACTTGACAACTTTAATTAAATACACTCTCGACTGCTGAAGTTGTCTTCAATACAAGACCATTGCATAATGTGCAGAAATAACCTATTTAAAATTCTGTTATCAAACTAATTTGTGTGGAGAAATGCCGGCAGTTAGTAATACGCGTTGCCCTTCTGATTATTTCCAGAAAATCTGGAGCCCTAAGATCTCAATGAGGGAATTTATGAATAACACTTGTAGAATTTCCATAGCAGCTGTGGAATTCCTCTTTTCACTTGTGAACTGCTGGGTTGAAGTTACAGCACAGTTGCTATTGGATTGGGGGCTATGCGTTTAGGTTACCGATGCAGCACGCTATTTGCACGCTCAGATATTTACGTCTAGATTAATTAATTTGGCAGCCACTACATCACAACATACAGCAGTCAAGGGGCTACCTAAGGTGTAAGTGTGACTAGGATGACCATCCAGTAAGGGACCAGCAGCAGGTTAGCATCGGAGTATGAGTTACATGACATTTTATTTAACTAGAAAAAAACCTACAAGAGGATACTGTCAAATCAAAAACCATAACTAAGGTCCCGGAAGATACAGTAGGTGCAGAAAAATGTTTGCGTAAATAAGCATAAACAAAGAGATGGTCATTGCTTAGATGATTTAATAGGGGAGTTCTCAGAAGAGAGGCATTTCTTAAAGGTCAGGAGGGCATTCGGTGCCCGGATGTAGCTGGGCAGCTTGTTCCACCATCAGTGGACCACACATGACATTTGATATAGGCATAGGCATTTGCTGAGAAGCTTTGAAGCATTCCAACACTCTTTTGGAACAGAGTGCAAATCCAGTGCAACACTGGTGACTGCCTGTGTCACCAAATCATTTGATTCATGGTTAAATCAATCCTTCAATTTAAATTTAGCTAGGGCTAAGAGCATGTAAAAAAAAAAAAAAGACACATCCTAAGAGATCTGTCATCATAATTCACAGCAATAATGGCATTCATCCCAGCTGAACTTCTTTCAGGTTATTCTATTAAATTTAATGTTGTAAAATATCTGTAAAGCTCAGTAGTCATTAAAATTGATCATAAGATTCTGTGGACTCATTTCCTTTGTCTGAAAAATTGGAATTAGTCAATTGTGGACTTGTCTGTAAACACCGAAGGCATAACAGATGATAACGTGTTTGCTGTAATATTTTGTTCAGCAGGGTGTCCTACATTAAAAATGCAGCAGAAACACAGCTCCCGTTAATGAGGTTATAACATTGTTATTATAAAACACTTTAATTAGTTCACTCCACGTTACGCCACACTTTTTTGCTGTAACAGCAGCATTTTATTATTTCATTATGGTTATTGAAATACAGTGACTGCTTTCATACCAAAAAAAAACAAAACAATAATCGTGTTTCCCTTCTCCTCAAACTGCTCAGTTTTATGTGTATATGTGAAATGATCTTTATTTGCCATTTGTTCGAGTACAGGTACATTGGAATTCTTCAGTTTTCAAATATTTCACGTGGCTCTCCATTAGACACACATACAGGTTAGAGTGAGTGAAGCTTGGGGTTAGAGCAAAGGGTCACCCATTATCTGGAGCCCCTGGAGCAGTTTTTTTTTGTGTTAAGAGCCTTGCTCAGGGGACAGACTGTAATATGACAGCTCTACCAGCCGCGGGATTCAAACCAGCAACCATCTGGATTCCAAAGCGCATACACACTGGCCTATTTATGTATAATATTTATATGTTTTACAGATTTGTGCCAGATGCTCAGCATTTATTATCTTTCTGCCTTCAACACAGTCAATAATTTAACAATTAAAGTTAGGTGTGCTTAATATTTAAGGTTTTCAAACCTATCCTGCACAGGATACAACTGTCACATATCTCCCCATTGGCTCTCCCAGTGTACGTTATTTGCCGATGTCAAATACACATGTATTGTGACATTTTTTGATTTTTTGGTCGTTTATTCTGTTTACTTCTTGCTGGATGGACGAGCAGCGATCGCATACGTCAGATAGTCATATCTATCATATCACTTCCATTGATCATTTTGCTGTGTGTCATGATGTAAGTGTCACTTACATATGCATTTTGATTTATGGATGTGCAGAATGTCTGAAAACAGGTTTACTCTGTGCTACCTTAGAAACAACAGTTTCTATTTGGAGGCAACAAAATCCTTACTGAACGGCTTCCAGATTTTGTCGAGTTGAATGTTTACCTTTTTCTTTCATTTCTCATCTTAACCAATGGTATTATCTTGATAAGTTGTGACTATATATGCTGAGTGCTCTTCAGTTTCTCTATGTTAAAATTTTCTTAAGCATATTGGACCAACTCCTGAAGTTGAGGTTAACGTTTTGTGGAGCTGGGTCTTTAGCAAACTAATTGTACTACCTGGCAAGTTTTTTTTAAATTCCACACCCATAAGCAGACAATCAGGAACATCTTACTCATAAAATCAGGTACATCATATTTTACTCTGAAAACAGAGCACATTCTGAACATGGGGTATATCCTACTCCTTTTTATATTCATTAAAGTTGGTTTAGGGAATATGGTATTGACTGTTTTACATTTGTTACAAGCAATCATGTCCTGCTTGTGTGCCATTCCCTTTTAGCCAGGTACAGTCTTGTCTATTCAAAAGTAATCGCCATACACAATAAATTTAAAAGATCTCTTAGCCAAATAGTTGAAGTGCATTAATGTATTTTCTCTAGTCTCTTTCAGATACTGTCTTAACTTAAAAGGAGGAGACTGCAACTATTGAAAGGAGTTGTATAAACAGCCCACTGGAATTAAAATATATGGTTCACTGGCATTAAGATACATAACAAAGACGAATCGCAGTTAACCAGACCAAGAATACCTTCCTTCACAACTGCATTTTACAATTAAGCAGGAAAAAATGGACGACTAAAATACTTTGATTTTTAAAAAGTTTAAAAATACGAATCCAATGTTGTTACAAGATACTTAAAAAAATAATCCTGAATAGCGAAGGACGTGTTCTTTTCCAAATCAAAGACATAGACAGGAGACTGCAAAGAAAAGGGTGCTTCTTTTAATTAAAGAAATGACTAACAAATTGCATAAAAAAAGAGAAATCATGTGTCTGTATGCTTGTGCCTGCCTCCCGTGGTGTTACAGAACGTACATTTACATCAGCACTGAGGTCTCCTGGAGGGATGCTTTCCCACACGATTTGCAGGCCGCTTTAATGTACCTCTACATGGTATGTCCTCATTATATCTCCACTGGAAAAAGGTATTGCAGTCCCAACCTGAGAGCTAATTGATTTAATTAGGTAAATAACAGCTGAGGTGCAATGCAAGCTGGATGTCCTCCATTCTCAAGGGCCACAGTTGTAGATCCCAAATCAACACCAATATGAGTCCTATGAAGACAAACTCGTACTTGACCTGACTCCTCATGAAGTATTATTGTGCAGGCGGCTTTGATAAGTCTAAATTCTCTTCATCACACGGGAAGCAGAATGTGCAGGACGCAGAACTCAACTGTCTCTGCAGAGCATGCTATGAGGTTATGCTCTGTGTGGTAATGATAATCACGTCAACACAGAAAGCTATAGTGTTCCAGCATTATTTATATAAAAGTTTGCCAGTGTGCTTGATGCATTTATTTGTCTATGGGGAGCTATTTGTGCATCTCTTAAAAATGACCAGAGGAGAGGATAATATGTTAACGGCGAGATATGATTTTCATTTAGCTAAAACGTTTGATTTTTATGTAATCAGCTAGAGAATAAAAAAGCACAGGAATCTGGAACGATGTCCTAAATTACTTTCATTCTTGCCAGCTTGCTAGTTTAATATCAATACTCCTTAGCAGGTTGCAATCTTGAAGTGCAGCTAGCTGAACTTAGTGTTGTGTTCATTTTTTGCGTATTTATTGCATTCACAGAAATTCGAGTTGTAACGATCAGTACTCTGAACCCATATGCGTAACTGCATGCTTTATTAATTATGTAGGGAAGACTGAGAATAAATAATCACTTAATAATTCTTAAATTAGAAACCCAGATAAATTTAATAAGACCCGGGGCCCAGTATCTGTCCAGCAAAACAAAATCTGGACTAGAACTTCTCCAGCGTTTCACCTTGGTTGAGGATCACGTACCTCTTACGGTATGGTATTGCAAAGAACAGGACAGGTAAGTTTGTGCAAATAATCCTGCAGCTGGAGAGAGGTCAAGTCAGGGTCAACGCTCTCTAAAACAACCACAATTAAAGGGGTGACTCAATGGATGCACATAATTCATAAATTACATGTTTAAAAAGGCTGTAAAATCAAAAATCAGATTTTATCAATTATTATCATTTTAGAATTGTTGTGTTTTAATGGGTCTAAGGGTGTTTGATTCACTAAAAATGTTTCTTTACCTTAAGTGAATGTAATATAACATTGTAAATTTAGACCGCTATGTTGTAAGCTGTAGTTTTCTCCATTTCTTTTAAAGGTTTTGGTTTTTATTTTTATGTGTTTCGGTGACTAGTAAAGGGTAGACTGGCAGAAGTCATTTTTAAAAATATTATCACTGATATTTATAGTCAATGAGTTTCAGTTTTGGGCTTCCATATTTACAGAAAATGATGTATCATCTACTCCACTCTTTGGACGTGTGCTTAATTTTGGTGGTTTTTTTTTTAGGAATCATGGCCGGAATCATGAAATGAGGTAAACATCTTTCATACTGGTACCCGGCTATATTGGACTCAGCATTACGTAAACCATTTCAACCTGTTAACTTGAAATTTAAACAGCTCGCTCAAAAAGAGATATTTTTGTAAAAAATTGTTCAGTTCCTTTCCTATTTTCCGAGCTATTGCATGGTGAAAGAAGTTTGCAAAATATAGCAAATGTATCTATTTTAAAACAAATCTAAACCATGACAGACTTACTTACAAACTGGAATAACTTAAGGTATAAAATTCTGTATAACTATAAAATACATACAAAACTTAATATCGCCTTTCTATATGTCAGCATCACCTCAGTGAGACTAGGCCATCAGAATCCACCTGGACCTGGTATGCAGATGACGTGTCACAGATGAAGTGACACGTGACGTTCTGACCTAAATTACATATGATTTGCATGCCTAGCTGGCCTTGGACCTCCGGGGGTTTGTTTTTTATGTCCTGGACCTACTTTGAGAGTTTTTCTTACTTGTTCTTCATTGCTTTCTGGCTTTATCACACTGCAGCATGATGTTATGCTGGTAACCGTCTAATTTCTATTTATAGTACACCGCTATGTTTCATGTTAAATGCTTTAGGCTAAGGAAGGACACTAGATAAAAATTAACTGAATCGAAATGACCTAGCTCATAGTCAACAGAGTGCTGTTCTGTTGAATGAGGTGCCTCACTTTTCACTAATAGTTTCAAGCCAACAAAATGCCTAAGTGTGTTCATTTTTCCGAATGATTTCTGAACTGCCATTTTACTTCAGTCGTGATGCGTATTAGCTGATGTTCTTGACAATTACGGAACTCAGACTGCTGGCTGAACATTTTATTCTGTTGGGAGGGATGTGAATCCCTAAGCATAACTCCTCATAGTTTAATTGCAGTTTAAATGTTCTTTTCCTCAGTAGACTGTATGATGTTGCCAGCTTAATTAAACACAGATGGCTTGTTTGTGAAGTCCTCTCTTTTTTGCCTTGTTACTAAGGCGTGTGCCAGGTTTTAGGTTTTTAAGTAGGTCGATCATGAGGCGGCATTTAAAGTGAAATCTGCACCAGATTGCACCCTTCTCCTTGCCAGCCATGTTAGGAATATTACAGCTGCACGGAGTATCCAGTCAGACTAGGTAATGTTTCCATGTTATGTAAGCTAAACCAAAGTACTCTCTCATCAATGAGATGGAGATAAATTACTGTTATGAGGCAAATTAATATACATGCATTTCTTCTTTAATTATTTTTCTAATGCAAGCCAATTGCTTAATTTATGAAACGCATCCCTTGCAGTAGTAAGCGTATTGTTAGTGGGTATCTGCTTACAGCTAATACAAAGAAAAGCTGTTCCATGTCTTATTTTTTAGCTTGGAGCTGGTGATACATGTCCTGGCCTGAAGGAAATGTTAGCTCAAAATTATGGAGAATGTTGTTTTTTTTTCCCCCCGTCTGCTCTGAGGGATAGCTGTTGATTTGCTGAATTTAAAGAATATGCCAAATGAAAGTTCCTTCATTTAAGCTTGTGCTTACACAACGCCTCTTTGTGATTTTTAAAGCCTGTCAGACTTGTCAAGCATGGTAAGAAAAAGTATATTGTTTCCAGCAGTTGGATTCCTTTCCTTCTGACATCTGCCACTCTGTAAAGATGATAAATTCTTGCCTCATTAGCCGGGGGTGTGGGATTACAGGCTGACAACACATTAATCACCAGCCTGTATGGCAGGCAGACTAGCAATAGGCATTGTTAACAAAACTTTTCTTATATGTCACTCTCTTCTGTGACAGCCTGTAATCAATCATCTTGATTGACAGTGCTGATAGATTACACTATTTATACTTTGTGTAATGAAAGATAGCGTTTCCACCTATTGTCATTTCTGAGACAACGGTAGGCCACCGTTGAATAGAAACATGCACAAAAAAACAGTCCTTGGCTCAATAGCTTGAACTTGTAAAAGCAGACAGAGTATCAGTCCTCTAGGGTGCTTTCACTACAGTTCTCTGGTAACCTGGTAGAGCGTTGCCTCCATTTTCACACCGCTACCAGTTTTTGCCACTGTTGCTGGCAGGTCAGCTTGTGGCGAGCAAAACGCATGCTGTGTTCCACACGTGCTGTGTGTTTTGGTTTCTTTGAGAGCCAATTTTGGTAAATATCTACCGATAACTCATGGATAAGAAAAAGCTCTGAAGGTATGAATTCTGTTATATCATTTCAGAAACATGAGCATGCTGTAGTCCCTTTAGCCATTGTTTCCTTCACTTCCATAGATAGAAAATGTGTTTTATCACATAAAAAATTACCAGTCGATCTAAGCTTTAGCCTCTGCTCACTAACTACTCATCCAGTTAGCTTCAGTGCATACCGGCCCCGTCGCCAACACAAGATTGCAACGTAAATCTCGGAAAAGCTATGAAATTATCCGTAGCCTTTGTTGTTTAAAAAAAAAAAAAAAAAAAAAAGGCCATTGGAAGATGGTCTGCCAGCTAAACTTCTTGTGATGCACTAGCCGCATATTAGCTACCACACATGGAACCAGGTAATGCACCCTCAGCCATACAATCACATATAACTTTCAATAGCTTCATCCATGACCTAATGTTCTTTTGTAGTTATGTTTGAATTTAGTGGCATGTTTAATGGATTCTGTCACTTGTCTGGAATCTGTCTACCATGTTTTCTGTTAGAAACATATTGGTCAATTATGTCTGTAGATGTCAAATATGGAAGACACTGTTATTTAGTCAGTATTGACTGCATCATTAAGACAAATGGTGATGGCAAATAACAGAGAGGAACGTTATTTATTTTTATCTGAAGCTGTAATGATCTGCAAATGGTGTGACCCGGCAGCAATTTTTGAAAAGCCCTCTCGATACTAAACAGACGAGTCTGTGATTGCTTTACAGTGTCTCCTAAAAGGGAATGAAATTATCTTTAATCTTATGCTTCACCACTCAAAATAAGTACATTATCTAGGTAACATTTTTTCCTGTTGTTTGTTAGATGAATCTGCATGCGAATAAGCCAAAGGCCGTGTTGTGCAGTAAACACGCAACAACTTGAAAAAAACAGATAAACATTAATAAAATGTGATTAAAAAATAGATGCAATCAACTGATCTTTAATAAGATGAATTAATATCGTGGTTGGTAACCCAAATTTCAGAAGCACCAATGAAATGGAAGATCTATTGCAGAAAATATATTCAATGACCAACTTATTTGACCAATAGATATAATAAATATTTCTAAGAGTAGTTATGGCATCAAACCTGTATGTCAAGATTTTTCAAAGATGTGTCAAAAACAGTTCATAATTCAAAGATTACCATAAACACATAGAAGAAAGAGACATAGCTGAAGACAGATCTGTAAAAAATCGTTTAACTTGGCTTTAATAACACTTGGGACAATGTATCCATGGCGATTTGATTGACACGAACAAGACAAGAGCGTGTTAAAAATTTCCACTGCGTGAAATGTGGGATCGTGATCTTATACATAATTATGACAGAAGAAAAGATGGATTTAAGTCCATACGATGGAAATTACTTTCCACACAAACCAAGTCAGGTATAACAGAAAAATCACAGGTGAAATGGTCTTATTCTTAGCTACAAGGCTGTTTTTTTTCCTCTCCATTGGTTGAAGGCTTGGTCATGAAATATCATGATGTAGAAGAACAAGCAGAATTAGTCTGTTGACAGGCTCACACTTATCAAAGTTTGATCAAGCATCGAAGAACTTCTGGCCTGCAGTAACTCAACATTAATATGTGAATATACAGTGACTAAATTAGATTTACTAAATTCTGCTTTCAATGAATGTAATAACATTTATTCTCACTTAAATGCTTAATGTAATAGTCAATTAATGTCCAGATTTTCACTTTATTCGAAATGGCCAAACTGGATTAGGTGTGCACCAATGTTGACTTTTATTTGAGATCAGTCAATTGGCTATTAAGAAGACCTCTAGTAAATAAATAGGCTGTGGAGGCCTCTAGGGACCACGAGCTATTGAGTGTGAGTGTGAGAGTTGTTAGGGCCACTGGCTGGTAGAATGGGCGAGGATGGGGGGTTTAAACTTTAATCTCCCAGAAAAAAAGAGTTTAAGCGACGGGTCAGAATGATTAATGGGAAACCTGATCAAGTAAAACCCCATCATGTCACAGGACATGATTAGTAGGTGACAGAGACTGTAACAACATCTAGCCATTTCTGTTTCTTCAACAGCTCTGGCTCTTCTATAATTAATGTTCCCAAGGGCTATTTGTAGGTCAGGCAGGAGAAACCTGTCGGAAAAGGTGGCACTGACAACTTCAGCAGAACCGCTCACTCGTGGGGAGAGGGGGCACGAGAAAGCTATCCGATGGGCTGTTTGATTTTTCTATGCCATAACAAAAGCCATGACGCTGGCGGGGATTAAATGCTAAACATGATGTGAACCGGTTTTCCTCCAACGGGTTTTTGTCACGAGTGGCATTTAAGAAGGTATTCCCCATATTCATATGGAATTGTTCATGAGCCTTCACACACAGCTGTGAAGGTGAAAGTGTTGAGTCAACATGCCAGTCATCAATGCCGAATATACACGGTATCACTGTATCGTCGCGGTATTGTGATATTTTCTATATTAATGGAGCTATTTGATTTGGTTATAGTCCTGTGCCTTCAGCCGTTACATATTAGCTGTCGTGTTCTTCAAGCCTAAGAAGATGCCCATTTGTCCCAAAATTGCAACCTTTAGCAAGGCCTAGCAGCCTGCTAGCAGTGTGCTCCATCATACCATTCATATCATGGGCTTGATAGCCATCTGCTACACAGTCCATACAGCCTACTGCTACTCAAACTTAGGAGGTTAAGAAGCTAGAATTTCAAGTAATGGTGTCTAAGGCCTCCCACTGTCCTCCTGGGTCAAACATAGGTCAGAGAGGTCAAGTGACACTTGTGTCGCTTGAATTTCCCTCTCAGTAGTGGGTGGACAGCAAAGGCAGCCTACAAATAAAAGAAGAATTTTGAATGGCCACATCTCTGCGTTGGCAGTTCACAGGCATACTCTGTTGATTCAACGTGTTTTTGCCTGAAGATTTGCTTCAGTAAACATATATAATTTTATACTTGTACAATAAACTCGGTGGTTGGAAAAAAAACACACACACCCTGACTCTGTCACCGTGAAGTGAATTAGATTTAGATCTACTCTTCTTTGCGAAGGAAAGAAAGAACGGACCTAATGAGTTCAGGACTTTCAATTGAATCGATGCTTAGTCATTTGGATGTGACTAAAATGAAGATGCAAAACTGCGGATAGCCATGCCAAAAAATGATCTGAATCATGTTAGTGTGAGTAAATAATCATTTTATTATTAATATTAATAAACGCCGAGGTATAACAGCATTTAGTTCACACTTTCTACAGTAAATCGGTAATACCAGAAAAAAGCGATGCATAGAATTTATAGGGTTCTTTGCATAGGATAGCTTGTGAGAAAGAAAAAAAAAACATTGCCCGTACATATAAAAGATACATGTTGAAATTTTACTATATGCTCATTAAGGGGAGCATAATAGTAATTACTAAATTAACTTTCACGGTTAAGGACTTCGTATCTTTTGCGAATAAGTAAAGTAGCTATGTATCTAGCAAAGCATATATTAGGAATAATTTATGAACAGAATTTTCTAAGAGTGCAGTGGTGCGTAAAGCCTGTAATGAAAATACTAACTCTGAGGATTTAGTTACTACTGAACTGTAAGGATATATTTGGTCACTTTCCAAGATCCCCCTGGTACAAAACGCATGGCCTCTTTTCACTGTAAAGGAGCTGCCCTATCACATCAGATTATAAAATGCTATACCCATACGACCTGATATGGGAGCAACGTGGGGCAGACAGTACTGTCATTGTCATCGCATCTCCCTGTTTGTTTCCCAGCTGGCACCATCAATCACGGCATTTGTTTAAAGCAATCTGATAAGTAAAAGGCCCGCCCATGCCATTCACACCTTGCATAACAGCGGGAAAGCATTGTAATTGTTTCCCAACCGTGATATTTAGTTTTAGTCCCAAAACTTTTGATTCTTTTGTCACTCTTCTGGTTTCAAGGCAACTGCGAGGCCTTTTTGTGTATGACACAGAGGAGAGGATTCTACGTTATATTTGGTGGGTAACTGTCACTGTGCCGGCATGTTTACCACTGGCTTCTCTCAGTGGATCTCGCCTCAGAACTCATCCCTGCCGTTTCAGTTGGCAGAAACACAGCTGTTTTGTGACGCCGGCATAAAAGAGCGATACTTAAAACAAAACCTAACGAATTGTCCTCTCATTCACGTGAACTTGCATCTGAACCTTAAAATATTTAGCTAGGCGCCATGTCCTGCCCGTTATCGTTTACTGACATCTGTCGCTAATGTTTAATCATTTCTCAGCTCCTCACCACAATGTTGCTCACTTTTTTGTCATATAGTTGTTTTTCTGTCTCTCTCCCGCTAGGAATTTCCCGCTGTTCCAGCCCCAACCCATTTCTTGTGTTCATCACATAAAACATGGCAACCTTCCTTTGCTTTGTTGTTGAAATGAGTGCTTTTTGCTACCCTGTGGGGAAGCAAAGTAAAAATGATTGTTTTTCCTATTCCTTGAACTGAACATCAGAGACAGCCAGATCAATGTAGTATTATTTGTTCATGCTGAATGCTTTAGGGCCTGTAGAGTATTGTAATGCATAAAGTAATGTACTATATTAATACAGTAAATGATATTCCCTGGAATTGTGTTACATTACATATTTTGACACTATGATGTGCTTCAAATTTTCCCTCAAAATAAACAGGTGAACTTTTTTAATTTAGAATATTGATATACAGACTAATAAGAACTCGATAATAATGATTCACTCTGGCTTTATGAGGTATTCTAAACATATTCTTTTTGTGATGTTACAAACAGCAGTTGTTTTCTTGCTTTTGGCACTGTTTGCCTTTCATATACGATACCCAGCTCAACGAGGAATCGTTTTACTAACTGAACTACGACACTGCTACGTTTTGGGACTATATTTCTGGATTAGATTAAAATGTCAGCCTACCAAAACAGTCCATAAAAAGCCTGTTGTTTCCAAAAAATCCTAGTATTTACAGTAACAAGCTTTTAGTCAAAGCAGATTTTTGGTTGCCAGCTATTCACCACGCTGGCCTAAGGATAAGCAGATCCATTTCAGTCGTACCGCACTGGGCTCATATGTAAACAGAAAATATCAGCTCTTCAAAGCGTCCGAGTGAGTAAGAAAAGACAGATTGTAAGAGAAGTTGTCCTGCCTTGTACTCAAAACGAGACTACCTTGGGACACCAGTCATCAAGGCTGCTTGACTTCATGCTTTCCACTGAGTCTACTGCTGCCTGTTTGCGGAGGTAGCCAGGCACGGTACCATATTAGTACAGATCCAACCTAGCTGCCTTCGAACTTGAGACTGTTCGAACCAATCCAAGACAGATTTGACATGTATTAGAAAAATGACCTTTGCTGCAGTAAACTATCTAGAAAAGCAGATCAGTGTTATATTAAACAAATCAAACAACCCACGTAACGTCTGATGCAAAAGCCTGAATCATATGTGAACAAGCAAGCAAAGGCATTCAGCTAATTTGTGTTAAAACAATTAACGGTACTATTATCTTTAATATTGGTAAGAAACAAAATCATGCACTTCTTGTACGTTTTTTAACAAAAAACCATACGTATGTAGCTATTTTTTACATAACAATTTAAATGTTAATTAATATGCTTATTCAAAAAGATTAATAAATATAATTAAATGAATTGGCCACCTCGTGTGTACACGGTATGGCAAACAAGTGGAATGGCTTTCAGTTTTACAATCTGCGTGGGTCAGCGACTCAGACGTGATGTGTGAGTCACCGTTGTCATAGCGATCTGGGTGTTCCCTGTCAGCGAGACACTGGCAACCCGTGTATAATACAACAGCCGCTGGGTCCTGACCCTTTGTGTACCGACTTCATGATACTGCACTTGACATCTCAGCAAAGATATCGAGGACAGACATGCAGCTATATCGCTCTTAAGATGTGGGTTTTCTCATTTAATATTATCCAGAGCTCCCTAAAATTTGGGGGTGGCTTGCACAAGTTGTGGCAGAGCATATTCGCTCAAAAAGATTAAAACCTGTAACACAGGCTGGAAAGTGACTGGAGCTCACTGGAGATGGGGGGTTCAAGGGGCGGATGAAATAACCCAAATAATTCCTACAGAGGGCTGTAAAAACATCTGTGTGAAAGGACTCTGTTTTACCTGTCAAATGCCTAGTGTGCTGTCTTATTATGTATATCTCTTAGTTGAACACAGCACCTGAATGCTAAGCAAATCAGATCCACTGACTGTGACTAAACTTCTCCTGCCATGCAGTAGTCAGGGCATAAACAGTGTCTGACTGTCTTTACGAATGCCATTTAAAAAAGGCCTTTTCACGTTAGCTTTATGTAAATTCTTCGCCAAATAATGCCAAACTGCAAACTTAGTGTGGGGGCATAAATATATACACATTCTGTACAGTGGATGACTGGGGTGAATGCGTCAGTATTGAGGGGGAAGTGAGCAAGACAGTAGGTTACTGCTGTAAACAAAGGAACGGGGGGAAAGAATATGCACCCCTTTTCCTTTCCTGCTTCCTTTCAAGAAACAGCCTTTGACTTTAGCAATAATTTTATCCCAACGACTCCTAAATCCCCTTGTGTGAACTGACCAGACATAGACAAGAGGATCTGCAGAATATCAGTGGCTGTCTTTGAAGTCCAAGTCAGACAATAGAGAGCGAGTAGGAGGGGAGAAAAATGAAAACCGTGTCTGGACTCCTCCCTAGCAGACACTGGGTGGTCGACCACTGGCCCTTCTGGACTTGGGCCTCACAGCCCTTCCGCTTTTCGACTGCCATTGTGGAATTTTGGTCACGCGTGTCCGCAAGACAAACTTTAGTGGCGGAAAGCTGAGGCGAGCGCAGGCTGAAACGGGTCCGGCGTCGTCGCTGTTGTTGATGTCGCTGTTGTTATTTCTATAAAGAGATTGTTAAATACAGATCAGCAGTCGTACCCGAGACTTTGACAGCAACTTTAATTCCTCTCTCCCCTCACCTAAAATGGGACGTGCCTGTAGGGGCCACATCAGTTACCTGCTGACATGCAGAACATGATTGATGAACCGCCTCGGGCACTGGAGTATACTTTGTCAGCTGCTCATAATTTATACATCTTATCTCTGTCAGAACAAAAGACGGAGCACCGTATATGGAAATGAAAACAGAGACTTGTTTAGGCTCCAGTGTGTAGAGTGGAGTGATAACTCTGATAGCCATCTGCCAGCTCCCTCGTCAGGCTGTAAGTGTCTGACTCCACTTCTTTCAGCCGACATTTTTGGCTGTACACCCTCATTGCTCTGTTGAAAGTACTTGGCTCCTGCCTCTTAGAGCAATGGCCAAGACATGTAGGAGTCTTGAGTTACAGTATAATTATACCTCTCCATGCTTTAAAATGGATACTTAGTTATTTTATTTATGACTGGGATTTCAAACAGAAATGGCTCTTATTTTTGCTGTTGTTTAGATGAACTGACCATCAAATATCATCGGTTTTGTTATGACGTACACGTTTAATAACTTGCTTTACATGCAAATCAGGAACATATATTACGAATGATCTATAAATGAAGTCCTCTTTCTGAATTTGGAAATATCGGTGCTATACAAGTTCTCTCGGCACTTTATTACTCACTGTCTGTGCTGCTTTTAATATTGCCATTACTAGTTCCATCATTTTAATGTTCGTTGGACTCTTGGTTAAAATGCGATGCAATCCCTGTTTCTGCTTCTCTTTAAGGATCAGATGTTTTCACCCAGCATACCCGCTGACACATTTTTTGTTCTAACAGGATAGTCTACCTTAAAACCAGCATTCCTGTTTCCCGTGACCCTCTACAGATCCTCGCTTACTACTAACAGAAGCTATCAAAATGTATTTGATTAGATAACTCACTATAAAATTGATTTTGTACAATGATAAAGTAACTCTTCTGTTTGCGCATTATGTATTTTTCATACCAAGATCAGTGGCATCGACTTAAACCAGGGCATTGTCAAATTGAGATTAGCTCACAGCAACACTAAAGAATGCTGTCTGTTTTATCTATCGATTTAGTAATTTTTTTACATTAGCAATTAGCAATAACTCTTCATTCATATCATTTTACTGTGGTTTTTGACCAAAAATATTGCTGTAAACAATGGCAAGGCATGAAGAAAATTGAACCTAGTGGATTATAGCTTGTTAAATATACTAAGGGAACGTATCTCCTGTGTGTAGCATTTGAAGAAACCAAATGAGAATTTGGAGGAAATTAAGATGTGTTTTCCTCATCTAATCCATCATGCTTTGCAGTATTTTTTATTCAGTTAACAAAGGTTCACTTTGTAAATTGAAATGAAAATTTTTTTGTTTACGTATTTATTACAGTTCAGACATTATTTTGCTATAGGCTCTACAGCTCTTTGGCTGTTTTTTTTTTTTATTTATTTTTTACCATAACTGTATAGCTATCCGTTAACCAAAAGCTTGGTCAATAGCGTTCTGAAATGTACGTAACAGTTATGCAGAAATTTTGAACACACAAGCTTGCAGTAGCCAGCTTAATCCTGCAAATGATTATTCGGCATCCAATGTTCTAAATCTCAAATAGCACACACAGACTTGTAGTTACCTAGATACAAATGGCCGCCTTTCGGTCTCTTTGTTACACTGTGGCTTTAGGCTATGTGATTGTGTTTTAGGGCTGTTAAGGTTTCTCTCGAATAGCTGTGATGCAAATTTATATCCTACCAGTTTCGCTTTTGTTTGGAGAAATGTGCAGCTCTCTAGTAATTGAACAAACTCCCAGAACCACAACAAAGTTGATCAGCAGTGAAGACTTTAAGGCAGTAATGAGTAGTTTCTGCATATATTTAAGTGTACACTGACTGAAAGTGTAGTTGGGATTTCTGCTTTTTCTCTACTCTGCCTTTTTATTGTCTTCAGATTTTTTATAACTTCTCCTTTGTAGGTGTTTGCTTGTCCAGCCGCTTTTCTTTTTCATTTTCTGCTAGACACCAAGGGTCTGATTTATTGCCTCGTTTTAGCGGTGTCAAAAGTTTTCAGATTCCAGTTATTTTTGAAGTACAATGCCCTTGGACTTTGACAATGCACAGCTTTTTACTTTACAAAAACACAGCTCCTTTTTTTTTTTTTTTGGAAGAATAGATTGTGTCACAAATATAGGGAATGGCTATTACTTATGATGAATGTGTGAATATTGCTCAAGGAAATTACTGATTTCAAAAGTGATGATCAGATTCCGGCAGTTGGCTTGTGTCAGAAGTTAAATAACACTTTGGACCAAGGACAGCACAATGACAGTCTTCTCAGAGAGAGACTTAAAGAAGAAAAATATCGCGTTGAGACAGGAAGGACTTCTCAGAGGAATGACCATCAGCGGCATCACTATGTTTGGCAGCATGCAGCTGCCACGGAATAATGGCAGAGAAAACGTATATGGGTGCAAATGACCCGTTGTCAGCAACATTAAAAGGGCCGGCTTTGGCATCTGAGAAGCGAGACAGCAAGAAAATCGGAGAGTGAGTAAAAGACAGGATTAATGAAAAAGAGGCTCAGTGCAGCTGCATACAAAAAAATGTGTTGAATAATTGGGTCCGTTGCAGAACACGACATTCGTTTATGGCGCCTTACAACGTGTCCTTTGCACAATCAACAACAAAAATTCTACAGGGAGATTTTTCATACAGCACATTTTTTTTCATATTAAACAAATTTGTGTTTGGTCATCAAAATGCTTATTTCTAGCAATTTGGTCAAGCATTCATATCAGTAGGGTAGGTCTTAAAGCAACCGTATTGCCTGTGCTCATTAATTTGGTGCATGCTTATAAAAATTGTGAATTCTTGTCATTAGCGTTCATCACTACAAGCAGCCAATTATTCTGTTAGTGATTAATTAATGCAGGGGTTCTCAAACGTTTTAATCTGAGGGCCCAAACAACAAACTTGGCACCATGCTGGAACCCAAGAAGAGGATGACCAGAATGACAGCAAGGCCATACATAACCAGGCGACGATCCGTCAGAAAAACACTGGCAACCCAAATTGGGTGGCGACTCAAATTTGAAGAAGCACAGATTTAGTGCACCGAACAACTATCCAAATACTCCATTTCAAAATAAAGAATGCTAACACGCTAGGCCTGTGAGCTGAAAACTGAAAAAGGCTGTTTAATTCTTTTACTTTCTGTTCCCAAACTGCTCTCGCTTGGCATTCGTTATGAATGATAAGCATACGGATACTTCTGAGATCAATACTCTCACGAGTCATATTTCATATTTAACACCTTCGTTTTATAGTAAAACCCATGTTATCCCGTTACAGTTTTTCTGAACTTGTTTTTCTTTGGTAGCCAGACCAACTTTAAAGCGAGTCGGTGTTGGCATGTCTCTCAATAGAGGATTGTAGGTTCTGGTTACAGTTATTTTCTGCTCTTCTATCTTCCATCCTTTCTCACACTCTTTCTGCGGTGTCACCAAAGAACGTCCATTCTCCTCAGTAATGTGCGCTTGAAAACTGCCTGACCTCTTTCAGCTGAGCATGCCAAAATGTTAATGAAGAACTGAAAACGCCCGAGGGTGTATAATGTCCTCACAAGCTGTCCGTTAAATTTATTTATTTATTTAGTTTGTTTGCCACTTTCTTCAATTATATCCTTGGACAGAGCTTGTCTTGTATTTGTAGGCAGCTGTGCAGGCCGGCATTGTCCCCCTTCAGATTGTTGCTTTAGTTCCTGTCCTGCCCTCATTAATCATCCCTTCAACTATTTATAACGGTGGCAAGTATAGCTAACACACTTAGCGGCTGCTTTTTTCATTGTGGCACCCTCTTTTAAGGCAGAAGGGAGCCTAATTATTAACTGTTAAGGTGTCAGTGTCTGCTGTTTTGCAAAGAAAAAAATGGATAAATTTGGTATTCTAATATTTGGTCCAACCAATTTTCCCACTTATTAAACTTTTTTTTAATTGGTGTATGTTTTCTGTATTTACTTATTTACTTGTTGAACAGATGTTTTGCCCACACAAGGATATTGTGGGTTATTAGATTCTGAGTTGGGTCTAACTGTATTTTGCTTATTATTAATTAGATAATCCTTCAGTGCCATTGACGTATGTTCAGAGTCCGTGTCGACATAATGACATGCACCCAGAATGAGGCAGTACTTGAACCATACGGAGAGGTGTGATCACTTTTAACAGACTTGACATTCCTCAGCAAAGAATCAGATCAAATGTCTTGGTAGCACCTGATAAACTGGCCAGACGGCTGTGGCCGGGCACCCTCTTATTCCATACAGTGGGGGTGGAGGGTGTATGTTTACGTTTTTTATCACAAGCTACATAACTGCAGGCCCGGACTTTGGCCTCATGTAGTGGTATTTTGCATTTATTAAAACGTCTTTAGAGACTTCAGTGAAATTGTCGTCCTCTACAACAGAAAATCTGTCATCATTAAAGTCTATTATAACTCTGTTAAATAACTGAGCCTAGTGTAGATGCAACCTGTCAACTTATGCAGCAGTTAATTTTGACGCGTAAACAAATTTTAGAAACTGAACATATGCTTAAGCAATTTTTTTGTGTAAGGCTGTTGTTAATTGTATAAAATTTTGCTGTTGACTTAATTTCAAAATTAAGCAGTTAATAGTAATTGCAATAGTACTCTAAATAGTTAACCATTTCAAATAAAGTCCAGTTTTAAGTCTTTTATTTGATTAGAACATGTCTGAATGTTCATCAACCAAATGACAAAAAAATAACAAAACAGGATTAACCCTTAGTGCAATGTAAGTATTACACCTGCCTCTTAATTAATTCGTTTTTGATTATTGATTCAAGAACATATGCAGCACAGCATGGGAATAGTCCTAATTTGTCATTACAGGAGTTTAAAATTGAACGTTGGGTTTAGCTACTGTGCGGGATTGTCTGTTGTACCGTCGTTCATTGTGAGAGTGGGGTGGGGGGCGGTTAGCTTTCACTCAGTCTATTAAGTCAGTTTGTTTCATATACACTGGGCATTCTCATGTATGTTCGATTATCCAAACTGCTCGATAAACTGAACCAACTTTAGTCCCGGTCAGTTCAGAATATAGATATTCTACTGTATTCTCTTTCTGAAGATTAGGAATCTTGATGATTTCTTTATAGGTACACGTGTTGCACATAAAAACAATATAAGAATAATAATTTGCAGATCAAAGTTATTTTGTATTTATAGTCTGCTCAAATTAGCCAATTCATTTTCCAGTTGTAAGTTAATGTAACTAAATGTACGGTATAATACTGATAATAATAGAACATCGCTAAGAACACATAACATGACTTACTTTTGAGTAGCCACTGCCATAGCTAATCAAACAGGAAAATAAACATTTTTTTTTTTTTTTTTTTCCCTACTGTATTAAGGCTTCAAGATTTCAGATGGGTAAATGACTAAGTTTTTCACAATATACCAGATAAAAAAAAATGTAATAGTAAAATAAATCTTGCAACTTTGTGTTTGCACAGTTGACCACATTTAGAAAAATCTTTTAAAATATCATATTTATGTTCTGTATTCCAGCCAGCAAGACTTGTTAGAGGTATTGCTCGTCAAATCCATAACCGTGGCCTTGTCTTTGCGGCTCTCTGACAAACTTTGGCTTCCATGCTCTTTATTTTAAAATAATCTTTCAGATCAAAGATTGCAGTATGATTGTATACTTGAGCTAATGTAACAGAGACCACATTCATTTCAAAGTTTGGTTTTCTTCAGTTACTGAATCGTTTGTCGGGTGTCGCTCCTAAAAAATGAATTGTCAGACACTTGTGAAGAAAAAAAAAAAAGATCACGGAATTACGCTGATCATTGCAGAGCTAACATAATGTTGTGGGACAACATGTCTTATAAGTAACGTCGGATTGGCTGCAACACCTACCGAACGTGACTAATGCTCAGCTGCTAAGTTGACAGAAGCGAGACAGAAAGGTTAGGTCATAAGCTAAAGGCGGAAAGTGTGTTTATATTATTCTGTTTCTCAATCCTACCTTATTAACTCCTTTTGATCTCCGTGTTCCGTGAGACGAAATGAAAGAGGAGAAAAAAAACAAGACTTCTACTCATCAGTGTTGCAGTTAAAAGCCCTGATATCGCTGTAGCACTGATGACATTATTTGCAGCTGAATGGCAGGTACATCAACATCTCCTTGTAACCGTATCAAACGGGTGACAGAGGAGGCTTTGTTCTCACTCGCGGCCAACTTGGGGCCCTGGCGGCGTGTTGATGGATATTATCATTCTTAATGTCAGTAAATAGCGCCATGCCAGATAGCAGATCTGTTTCCTTTCACTCGTACAGAGCTCATCCATCTTTCCACAGCTTTGACATTTTTCAGAGTCTATGCCAAAAGTAATCAATGATGTGTGTATGAATGGATTTTTGATATTTGTTAGTTTATATTATGAGTTTTATATGCTATGTGCTCCCAGCTCACTCTCAGCTTACTCGAAGTTTCTTATTCAAAGTACGATAATTCAATATACATGTCATGCATTACACCCCACCAGATTTATCCTAATAAATCTGTAACCATTATAGATCGACCATCTGTGCCCGTCTGGTTAAAGGAAAAAGCTGCATTATGCCATTAACTGGCATCAGCAAACAAAGAATGCAATTTGTTCAGAAAGATTTTTCTTAATTCATTCCAGATTGAAGACTTTGCTGTGAATGAAGTCGCAATACAGCTAAACAAATCTCAATGGATATCCAATCATGCACAATGAATCATGCTTGTTTGCATAGAATTAAATACTTTAATATGGATTTATTAGTGCCCGGCTCTTTTGATTCTGGCAAAATTATGCTTTTGTAGAGCATGACGTGTCAGGACAGTGATAGCTTGTTGATAAATCCTAGGAGTTAAACAGCAGTCAGGGATAACACATTATAATAAATCGCTTTACTGGCATCACACTGAAAAGGTTAAATACTCACTCAGGATTTGCATTGTGTGACAGTGACACGAGACAGCTCTGCTCACTCACATATAGCATTCTGAAAGCTAGTAGACAGGCTAGTAGAAAAATAAATAGATTTTTCCTAACACGTGGAAGAGAGAAAGAGAGTAAGGGAGAGGAGGAGACTATTTTGGTAGCTAGGTTGCCGAGTATGAAATTAACATCTTCATCAGAGGCCGAACGGCATCAAGAGTAAAAGGTGAGCTGTAATTGAAAAGCATGCCGTGCTGCGGCGGTGGGGCAGTGAGCGCAGCCAGCCGGCAGCCGGGCGGGGGGGGGGGGGGGAGGGTGCTCGCCATCAAGCCACGCCCACCAGCCGAGTGATGAGCCCAGAGGAGTACCGTCTGCGAATTATCAGCAGGCTGGGGACGCGGCCTGGAGAACCGGAGCTGCAAGACCGTTTGCGGCACGCCACAAATTTCTCTCAGCACTTACTGCCCCACCATGCGAAGGCCTTCGCTATTAGGCTGACAGAACAACTCATATCCTGCAAAGCGATGATAGATATGTCACATCTCTGAAAAACTTGTTTGTCTTCCCAAGGTGTATTGGCTTCCCTCTCTGATGCAGACAGGGCACAAGACACTTTTCGACACTCTTCCCGATAGTGATTTGGCATCCAGGCAGTATCAAAGGGGAAATCTTTCACATGCAATTATGGCAGAAAATCAAGGTGATGAAGTGTAGTGTACAAAGGAGAGTAAAGGATCAAAGGGCTGTAATGAAAGCTGATTACAATAAAAAGCCCCGACTCAGACTCAACCCTGGGAATTCCAGTGCTCAGCATAGGACGTTAGCAGACAGGAGTGACATGCTGATGGAAGCATGCTATGTTGGTGCATACGCCTATGTATATGTGTGTATTTTTTTTATGGGTTTAAGACCGCTCAGTGCTTACAGACATCCACTAATTACACTTGGCAATGTTAGCGAAAGTAGATCATGAAGCCACAGTATTCAGTTTATTCTAACCAAAATGTTGCTTGCATTTCTAGGCGACATGTAGCAAATGGACACAAAGTTAAAGTTAGGGTTAGCGCAGAGAGCGTGTGTCATAACTGTGCCATGTTTGTATTGGAAGAGGGGTCTCGGCTGATAGAAGAAGGACCCTCAATAGCTGAGGACGAGGGGTCTCATGTTCCCTGAGAAGCCATCTTCATGCCAGATCGCAGCATCAGCGCCGGTGCCTCTCATTGTTTGGGTGTCATTGTGGGATTACAATCTCTCTCCCGTGCACCTCATAAATAAATAAAAGTGGTCTCCTGATGGGCAATGAGTGAAGGAGGCTCGCGTCTCTTTCAGCGGGGGCCCCCGAGATGCGAAACCTAGCTTTTTGTAACTGTCTGAAAACAGTAGCCAGAGAAGCGGCCCGCTAACGTGCAACGATGCTGTCAAGGTCATTTGTAATCGCATCAGAAGTGCATGTCGTTAAAGATGCGCCGCTGAGCTTTTGCGGGACAGTTTAGCACTGGTGCCAGTTGACACAAAGCGGCCTCAGTTTCTTGGGGCGTGCCAGGAAGGCAGGCACTAATAAATGGCAGCATGGCTCCAAACAGCTAATGTTAGCCTCATTCAGTCATCATAGGACAAATTACTAGGCAGAATTGTACATTTTGATATAGCCTTTTTTTTTGTTTTGTTTTGTTTTGTTAAGAGATTAACTCTTTCGGGACTATAAGAATTGTAAGCCATTAATATTATGGGACAAATATGTTCTTTGATATTCAAAAGATTAAACAGTTATTTAGCATGTATAACTGGTTCCACACTGTATAACTGGTTCTATGACTTTGTGGTCTGAAAGGGCGGCTAGATTGATTTGGCCCAAGTTTATCATGCATCTAAATGGTTTTTCAAAATGATTTTAATAATGTGACTGACTCTGGAGAGCTGATGAATTAACTGCCCAGAAGTTCTGAAGCAGAACACTCATCCCCAACTCTCAAAACATCTTCACCAAAAAAGAATGCATTTTTCTTCTCAGTTTACTTCTGGTTTAATGTCTCATTTTAATCTTTAAAGATAGGATTTCAAAGTTATTTAGACATTCAGTTGAAATGTATCAAAGTTTATAAAATGACTTGTGAAAGGGGATCATGTTCAAATTTTCATTTAACTCAGATCACAAGATCTGAGACAATCTAAATACAAATATCTGTCTGTTTATCCACGTCTTTTCATATTCATGATTCAACATCACATTTGTTTATAGACTAGAATACTGGTGGTTAAAATTGCGCCGATCGCTTTTTTGCGATATAATTTTGCATAAAACATTTCTTTAGTGTCCAGTGTTCCCTTTCAACAATGAGGGCAGTTCTCCAAAACTCACCTGTTAGTTTAAACCAACGACGCAGACATCCGGACATAACTCTCAGCGTACCAGATTACATGAGACAGAACTGTGGCCCTACTGAAGTAACGTGACGGTGTGGCAACACTTACACCAGTTTACAGCTGATACCAGCCGGCCCTTTGCGATACCCAAAACTGCATATGAGATCTTCGGCTAATTAGTCATAATTAGCTTTCCCTGAAAGCTAAGTCTACACTTTCTCGTAAAGAGTAATTGTTCTGCATAAGACAGGTTTCGGCTCCGCCCTTTCATCTCCATGAAGCGATCAGAAAAAGAGAGATGTGCGGGCCAGGCTGCCCATGTCACCCATAGCCAGCTCAGTTCTATCCTTCAAAAGGATTTGCAGACTGTTATTGTGCCTAATTCTTTGTGGATTTCATGCTATTCAGAGGTCACCTACTGGCTTTGGTGTGTAAAGACTTGACTGACTGCCTGCTCCTTTACAGGTATAACACACACCAGATGGCTGATAGGTGATAGGCCGTCATTTTTATTTATTTACTTATTTCCTTATTTACTTTTTTATTTATTTCACCTTTTGTCCTGTTGGGTGCTGGAGTAAGTGTTATCCAGAAGTGCTTTTTGGAATATTTTTATGAAAAGATTCATTCCACATATTCTGTGAGAAACAAGGCAAAAATCACTTGAAAAGTCTTGAAATCAAAAGTAAAAATATGGTTATCGCGTATGAACATATAGTGTACCTAAGAGGCACAGTAAAATCAGAACAACTCCTTAAATCGATGTTCGGCAAGAGTCTCCTGCAATGTGTTTGTGGTACTGAGTAAAAAAGGGCAACCAGTAATGACTCAACTTTTGGTTATTTCTAGAAGATTCCCGCAATGACCATGAACTCGATCCACCCATAGTGCATGTCAGAGTTCTAGTTCTCGAGATACGGTCTTGGTCTCGAGACCGATCTCAAGACCACTCAACCTGCTCTCAGTCTCTTCTCGGCCTTGAGCCCGTTTTGTCTTAATCTTGTTTTGGTTTCCTCGAAACAGCTGGTCTTGAATACATCACCGGTGCGTATGGAATAGAACCAGACAGCATGCCTCACTATACCCAGAATGCCATTCTCTGCAGTCAGCTACAACTTCTGCAGTTCCATGTTCAATTAGACTTTTTTGTCTCTTCAGTCCTCTCTTTGTTGAAGAGGGTTGGGGAACATATGCAGATTCCTGCAAAGGGTTACTCAAACACCCCCATTGCTGTTGAGTTGCTGTTTGCATACATTCCCTCAGCAGCACATACCCCAGTGGCATTTTTTAATTACTGGAGCCAGAATATGTATTTAGTATATGGAACATTAATCCTCACTTTAAATTGTATTTTGTTTTGCAGGATTGTTTAATAAGCCAGGCTGTTTTTATTTAGAGTATGACTTGAAAAAGTACATCATCATCATCATCATATTTTGGTGGCCCCACCACCCCTATTTAAATTTGCATATCTGCTTGGTGGCACCTGCGGAGAGGAAGAATGTCATGCAAATGCTGTCATAGGAGTCCAGGAAGACAAAGTCATGCAAACTGCAGTGGCTCAAAAATACAAATTTGCTAATTCACTCACTTGTCAAACCACCCATCAATGTCAAGTACTTCACATTCATTGTCTGAAGATAATGAACGGCACTGAAGCTCTTCTGGTTGAAATTCTGTCTTGAGTCACTTTTTATTAACAGTAGCAAAGTAGCATTTTTCAGTTTTACAAAATGTCATTGCACATATAGAACATATATCGATAAAGCCACATACGTATCTTCTAACATCTTATCTCAATCAGGGTCTCCAGCAGCCTGAAACCCAGGCAGAACAGGGCAGAAATGAGAAGACCTATAGAACATATATCCCTCTGTCCATCCATCCATCCATCCATCCATCCATCATCTAACCACTTATCCTAGCCTAGTCTGTCCTTGCATCTCCCAGGCAACATAGGCCATAAGGCTGGCGTACACCTTGGGTGGGATGCCAGTACATCACAGGTCACATACACGCTAACACTCAAACATAATCCTTCTCCACATACCATTTAGAAACACCAGTTAGCCCAAAGTGCACATTGTTGGCTTCACGGTGCCTCAGTGGGTGTTGCTGTTGTCTCACACCTCCAGGGTTAATGTTTGCAATTTCAGGGTTCCAACAGACATGGGGCAAGCTGCTGTCTTGATTATATCTTAACTTCATCCTCTGTTGTTTTTATGAAGGTTTTTTTTGCCTCCATGCTGGTTCACTGACCACATGTCAGTTGAATCCACGGCTGCCTTTGGTGCCCCTACTTTTGGTAGAGGTTTCCTGAAACTGAATTTGGAGATGTTAGATGAGAGAAACTTTAGATCACTCTTTCTAGATCATTTTGAAGTGTGGCAAGGCTGTAAGGTATTGTGGATTCGAAAGGTGATTTCAAGACCCGTGGTGGGTGGCAGTATGCAGGACCACCAATTACTGCTTGCAATAGTTTGAATAGTATGAATGCCGGTAGTTCGAGATACTCGTTTAGCACCAGCATTGATTGGTTCATTCAAAATCCACCCATGCACCATGGATTTTGAAGCCTCATTTAGCGCCTGCCTTGATTGGTTCATTGGGATACTCCTGCCCACCATGGGTTTTGAAGCCTCACTTAGTGCCAGTATTGATCAGTTCATTCAGGATACTCTCGCCCAGCATGGCATTTTGAAGCGTCATTGGTCTCATTATTAAAGTAAGGCTCCTGGAGAAAACCGCAGTGACTCCACACACACAGAGCAGAGGGACTCAAACCCCCAAGTCTAGTGGTGGGATGCAACAGTGCTACCCACTGAGCAGCTCTACATATACGGCATGGCAATAAATAATTATAGAAACATAAAGTGCAGTAGCTAAACTCAGATTCATAACTTGAACATTTCGGTTAGACATATTTTATGACCATGTAAGTCTGCCTGACATCTTGTGAAAGGCTTTTTGAAGTGTAACCACATATTGCGACCGTATCTTTTCCTGAGAAAAATTGAGTGGAATGCTTGTTGCCAATATCAAGTCTGGACTGGGTAAATGTTTAGTTAGAGATAAACAGTGTTTGAGGAGAGGCTCCACATGCCTTTAAGTTACTAAGCATCATGGTATGTGACAGATAAAGTTTAATGATGGCTGGCACTCGTAGGAATAGTACTGTATTTCTCATATACTGACATACTATAAATCCCTTTAAATAAAAAATCTATTCAAATTTTATCAGTTTTAAAATACGTGTCGACAAGGCACATTAGTAAGACTAATGAATAAATTCTTCTTTAGAAAGACAGTATGTATAGATTTATGTCATGTTATTTATACATCGTGTATTTTTCACGCGTAATTGTCAGATTGATTCTTAGGAACATGGCCGTATTTATCGTAGGTTTTTATATTATTGACCAGGTAACTTGTATTTTACATAAATGAACTCAAAAGTCCTGCTGCTCAAAAACATTTGTGTCAGTGTTCAGCCGTTCCATGTAAAATATAAATTAGAAAGTGATATATAGCTATCATGTAGCTTATATGATTCAAGTACTCCTTTGGACTGTTGTGAAATGACAAGAATGCTTTCTAATTTGCAATTGTTTAACAGCTACGACTCTTTCGCTGTACTTCCAAATGGTACCGAACGATTATGTTTCAAATATGTTGCCTTCCTTCGTAGCTCACGGAAACGGAAACGCGATCGTCTATAAATTCTGAAAATTTATAGTCATCGGTCAAATGAACAAAAAGATAATGCATCATAGCAAGAAAATGTTTGCCAAACAATTTTGCCAATGTCGTATTGTAGCTGTAGTATGGCTGTAATTTCCAAGTGGGCAATGAAAAGCATGCTGAGAGGGGAACCGTGCATGTAAACAGTTGCCACTTATTTTCTTGCTCTGTTTTGTTTCACCTGCCCATTTCATGCTTGGTTGTTTAAGCACACCGTTGCTGAGTGCGCTGCTCAGAGCAGTGAATCCTGATGGGTTATCTCCAGGTCGGAGTGCTTGTTGAGTGCATGGCAAGGAATCTTGTCTGATAACACATTATTCTTCAATAAAGTTATTAAGTTGTGTAAGTTGCCTTCAGTGCCATTGACTTGTGGGGAATGTCAGGAGGTCATTGTCGGTAAGTCATTGTCTTACGTTCTAACAAAAACTTTTTTGACATGGTAGTAAGTCAATGGCCAAAAAAAATATATTCTTTATAAAAAATTCTCTCTCTCTATTCAAAATTTTTTATATGCAGTCATATTTGTGCGCTGTCGTTTTCTGCTGCAATCTTAAATATGCTTAAGATCATGCGAGTCCTAAATATGCATGAATCACTGAATAAGTGTTACAGTGTATGCATAAATTATAGTTTACCATTACTGTTCTCTCAATCTTCTGAGGTAACCGTATGATTGTGTGTTGTAGATATCACTATGCCGCTATTTTTTTAAGTTAATTAGCCATTTTTTCAATTTCTTTATGAAAATATGTATACATATTTCCTATATACCTTGTTTGAACAATATACATTTTTTCATTTGACCGCGTCACCTGCACACCATAGGTAAAAGAAACCGTGAAGTAGAAGCAAAATACAAAACAACATTTATAGATTGAGATAAGTCATTTTTGTCAACACTCTTGTACCGTTGCTGACCTGTGATTTGATTCATCTTAATTCACTTGGATGAATGATATCATAGTTGAGCTGTCTAATTCAGTTTTCATTGAGGGGCACAAATAATAATGCATGTTCATTGAATGATGTGAATGTGACTGTATTGTGTAACCACGTGTATGTTTGGTGGCCAGTAACTCTTAATTTTATAAACGTTAAATTTCACCGTTTTTATTTAGTGAGAAGTAAGAAAGAAGACAGGAAATCTGGAGCGGTAAATGAACACAGCTGTGGCTGTGACTGCTGACAGTCCTTCAGTCAGGCTCTGAAGATCTGTCTGCTGTATAATATCATAATGAATAGGATCATAAAAGGAAGTACTTTAATTATAGTTCAATTTCCCTGGATTGTTATTCAGCAAGTGCTCTTCAATTGTGTGTGATTTCTACTAATAGCTATATGTGTAAATGAACTTGTTTAAATGATATTTTACAGCCCATTGATAGAATTACTGCTAGGGGCAATGCAGTGATAGACTGACAAAGGCCATGCAAGAATTATCATAAAATATTAGCTTGTTTGCAAAAGGCTTAATGTTAATCTTTTAGCAGTCAAGTACCCTGCTATTAAACATATCAGGAAAAGCTGCCTTCTAGCTAAAGCATGCAAATGACCAGAGCCTAGTTACAAAAGAGAAACATTAAAAATCATGTGGATACTTAAAAATGTGGGGAATTGAAATGAAGGGCACAATAATTTAGTATGTGATTTCAGTATGGTTTAAATACGATATTATCTCTGCTGAGCTTTGCCATATTTTCTCTGCTTCATATCTGAACCCGTCCACATGCTTGAGTTGTATGAGTTTTAGTTAAATGGATAGCTACCAACAGTCTTGTCGATTGTTTTTGTAGTTTGTTGCAAGTTACAGCTGTGTCCCTTTTCAGGAGTGATAACGGTTAATGTAGAAACCACAACATAAGCTATAACAAGCACAGGGCTATAATCAAATAAATTCACCACTGCATAATACATTTGAATTGGTGAATGCCTTAATTCAGTTCCTGCCAGAGATTTGTTCGCTGTCGAAAGTTTGCCAGACACAGCCTTTGAATCGCAGGGTCCGATGTACACACAATGGAAAGGATGAGGCGCCAGACACATTGTTTGCAGACCAGGCCCAGCAGATGCCTTTGTATTGGCATTCAAGCCACAATAGACAGGAGGGTTAACTTCCTTTTTAACTGAACGCCTCTTTGCTGCCAAAATGTTCAAAAGAGTTTGTTGTGCGGTGTAAATATGCCCATGAAATATTGTTGGTGCCCAAACAGAAAAATAAAACATTTTTGGATTCAGAGTTCAGTGTATAAATAAGGGGGCTCTCCAGAGACAAGGGTAGACAAGGCCCAAAGTTTGATGAACACTTTGCTTTCAAACTGAATTCCTGTGTGTCAGTTCCCATAACTTATAGCACGCTATTACAAAGCTACTGATATAATAAATTAGACTGATGGACAGAATTATACCCTGTGCTTCCTTCCCTCCCCAATGACGCACACTGGCTTAGTGCTCCTTGACAGTTACTGTGATTTAACACCCAGCCAAAGGGCCAATGGGAACTAAAACATTCACAGAGGCTGATATTGGCTTTTAGCCTAGTTTATAAAACTGGTCTTAATTCACTACAAATGTGTTGCCATTAAAATGTGGAAAGGACCACGGATATCAAAGAGTCTCTAATTTATTACTGAACAACAAAGTCTTCCAGACGAACGGCTATGCGTTTCACGTGATATTGTCAAGTGGGTGAATTTGACCAATGGTATGTTTCGTAGATATAGCAGAAACAGATGTTCTTTCTTGGCTTGTCGTTGGCAGAGGCAAACTAAAAAATAAATAAATAAAATCAAAAACAAGATAGGACTGACCTGGATTGCACTAATTTTTCTTGCTGAGAGACAGATTCAAGCACTTGAAGTAAAAGAAATTATTCATGCCTAATCAAAGAATAAACTGCAGGCATTATAAACAATATGCTACAACAAACTATGGAAAAAGCACAGTTTCCTGCTATTTAATGCATCCATATTTCCGTCGTCCAACTGCTTATACGCTTTAAGGTTGTAGGGGTGGCTTGGAACCGATCCCAGGCCGCAAAAGGCACAACACTGGGGAACACCCTGGATGGGATGCCGATCCATTACAAGTCACATACACGCACAGGGATGGAAGTTTGCCATGAAAAATAGTCACAGGAATAACCTCACTGAAATGGGTTAGTGACACGTGAACCCATCTCCAAATACCAACACACAAAAGCTTAAAAAGCCTTCAAATATGGTCAAAAGCACCCTTGATAAATGTTTTGTTTTAATCGGGGCCATTTTTTTTTTTTTTGTGATGGAACAAATGAGGCTTCAAAACCCATGGTGGGTGGGACTATTCTGAACTAACCAATCGATGCTGGAGCTAAAGAAGACTTCAAACCCAGTAGTGGGGGGGTGTATCCTGAACGAACCAGTCAGTGCTGGAGCTAAAGGAGGCTTCAAAACCAATGGTGGCTGGGAGTATCCCAAACTATCAATCACTGATAGTATCATTTGTCACTGATAGTTACATTTCTTCTTACAAGCAAAAGAAGCGTTTGTATAGGGATTTGTCGTTACAGTTTTTACTTGTATTTTGCATGCCTTATATATGCAAAACTCTTAAGTAGCAATGGGAAAGATTAGGCCTCAGTGAGTTGGATTGTTACGTGCTTTCAGTCACAGACTGGTTTTGTCACCTCATTCACTACTCTTAAAGTCACAGTGGTTAATACTAGGCATGCCTTTTGTATTAAAGCTTATTCCAGAGGCTCATTTTTTCCAAAGGCAAGCAAGATGATTCATTAGTCACTCAACGATATATGACACTGTAATCGCTGCGTTTTCAAATGCCCTTAAAACTAGATTTTTGATGATTAATTTTAATTGTTATGGCATGTAAAAGTTCGAATCTCCTTGAAGTGACAGAAGAAGGCAGAGACATAAATGAGAAAGAAAGATACAGAGTCTGGAATGTCATATTGCATAAGCATTCACCATTTTTAGTGTATGATTTGTGACAAAGTCAGGCAGCAGGCCCACATGTGTCTGATCACTGCGGCTGAGCCTTATAAAATGTTTATAAATTCAATGGCAAGTTAATCATATTCAATCCACATTAAGGATTACAAAAATAATAAATGTAACATTTTCATATATTTAAAAATGATATGTATGATAGATGAAGAAATTTATTCTTAGTCAAAACATATGCCTAGTTTGGTGTTCCTGAAAGCATCGCAAAGCTTATGGGCTGTAGAGAGATGGCATCAACACAACACACCCTACAGGCATTACGGTAGACTGCACGGCAGGAATAGCCAGAGAAACATGACGATGCAAACGGGTTTGTGTGCTTCCATGTAGTTTTAGAGAAAAATAGAAGGACCTCATGGAGTCTTGGTCAGCTTATCCCCTACAGAAGTGTGATGGTGTGTGGCTCTAAGGGTTAGGTGTTTTTACCCATGATGGAAGGTTGCTGGTTCAAAGACCCCATGCCGCTCATTACGGCCCTTAATCCCAAAACTGTTGTTGGATAAATGGCTGTCCCCGAGAATATTCACTCTCACCTGTATATGTGTTCTGTATCGCAAGGTGACGTGATATAGGAAAGTTCCATCTCAAAAGGGCAGTGTGTACTATGGGGAGGACGTGTCAAATCAAAATCTGTACCTGCATACGTACAGAGTGGAGGTACGGATGAGCAAGACTCAAACCCCCAGCACTGGAGGTGTGAGATGACAGTGCTGCCCCATAATGGTGCAAAACTAATTCTGTAATTAATAATGGGTGTGTGGGTGGGTGGGTTTCTCTGTTTGAGTGAGCTGGGAAAAACTACATTCATGCTTCATATTCTGGCGATAATGCATTTTAGTACAAGTATTTAATATTCATATTTTTGCCAGTGTTATGGTTTTCAGATCATCATCAGGGTTTTGTGAAAAATTTTTCATTTGCATGTTTCAGACAATGCTCTCAGCAATTTTGTTCCAATTCAGAAAGCTCCTTTTGTGAGGAATGTTATTACCATAAACTTAACAACTGCACTCGATAGGTCAAGAAATAGGGTAAAATGTTTGTAGGCCTGGGATACAGCCCACATCATTTCACAGTTTGACACGGAAAGGTAAAAGCTTCTTATCACTTGTTACTAATTCTGTTGGTGATCAGGCTTTCATAGACCAATGTCAATGAACGGTTATTAAATTTGACTATAAAATTAACGGTTCATCCAGTCGGTTTTCCAAATAATGTCATGAAACAGAGAGCTTCCTGGCAAACAAAAATTCAGGCCTAGTTTCATGAGCTGTCTTTTAAGTATTTTAATATTATCTGATAATATTGTTATAATTATAAGATGGTCCTATAGTTGGAAACCTTCTCCAACAGCTCTCTACCTTTCACATTATTCCTAGCTTCACGGCTATTCTTCTAGTTCTTCCTCCTTTTTGTTTTGTCTCCTTTTATTGAACGTGCTTTGCATAAACATAAAGGATGCATACAGTGGCGCTATGACTGGTTTTGATGAGAGGTGTTAGGCCTAGTGAAGCTGGGAACCAAGACAGGGCACATGAGTTATACCTGTTCTTCTGCAGGTTTGACACAGGAGTTCTTAACCCAGCAGGGGGACTCACAGACTCGCACACGTCCAAGTCAACCTCCCCACCGAAAGAAAAATTTCACTTTGACCCTTGCCAACGAGTCTACTTTGTAGAATGTAGAAGTTGAATAGAATGACTCTACTTTGGATAGGCTGGATGCCCTGATGGCATCACCCATGAAGTGCTTAAAGCCTGCGCATTCCGGCTGAAGGAAGTTCTCCAGCACATTTAAACAGCCCCCCCCCCCAGAGCAGCATATGCATGGTTCCTGGACCCAAGATGGGCGCTGCAGTGCTATGATGTCTACACTACTGGCACTGACAAGCCAGATATCTGAGAGGCTGATTCTCCAGCATCTCAGACCACTTGTAAAGGAATTCCTAGACCCACCGCAGCTTGCATCCCTGGTACATATCAGTGTTGAAGATCAAGGTGGTCCAGGCTGACGACGCCATGGTGAGGCATGTATCAGTGGAGTGTTATGTTGGGTGTTGTACGAACAATCACCTGCAGCTCAGTGTTGGAAGGACCAAAGAGCTCATGGAGGACTTCAAGCAGAGCAGGGAGCTGCCGACTGCTATTACCATCCAAGGAGAGAGTATAGAAATGGTACTGTGCTATAAGTACCCTGGCATCTACCTCAATGACAGGCTAGACTGGCATGCCAACGTGACGGTAATATATAACGAAATGCAGGGTAAGCAGTTTTTTTTTTTTTTTTTTTTGCTTTGTTTTTGAATAGGTTAGCCTTTCGGAGTTTGTAGCAGACCGCTAGAAAGGTTTTACCAGTCCCTTGTAGCCAGTGTCCTGTTCTTTGCTGCTCCTTGCTAAGGGTTAATATCAAGGTGAAGGAGGGTGCTGAGTTGAACAGACTTTTGAGAAAGCAAGTTCTGTCACGGGACTGAGTCTGGACCATAGAAGCAGTGGTGGCAGGAGGAATGAGATATCGATATGGATAATGAGATCGGGCCTGGGCCTCATTCTCTACTCAACAGAGAACTTGTGCTGTTGAGGACCATTTTCACCAATATGCTGATGTCCCCAAGATTTGTTAAATCCCCCCAGTCTCTGTGTCCGTCACCTCCACCAGCTTTGAGGACAACAGCTCAGCTCAGTTTGACTCATGACTGTGCTGTCCAACAGGCTTTTAATTATGAACCTCCCATCTTTAGGCTTCCCTTGTGCCAGCTGCAGTGTTTCATTCACTTGATAATTATTAGCTCTGGTATCAGCTATTATTGTGCTAGGAATTCTGTATTTTTCTAATGTTGCTAGACGATAAAAAATTTTCCTTACTCTCACCCTTATGTACAAGCACGTTTGTTATTTTCATGGAGAACAAGATCTAGTATGTGAAAATGAACATGAACATGCTCCTGTGCACCTCTGCTCATTGTTGTAGTACTGGAATGATTCTTGTAAAAAACCAAAGTGAACACACTTGATTTGGATTAGTTACCAGCTAATCTACGGTAAGACTGAAGTGCAGATGCTGACTGTGGGTGGGTGTAAAAGGTGAAAATTATCCATTAAATTGACCCACCGTATATTTACTAACTGGAAAATTGCCTCACAGGTTCTATTTAGTTTGTCGATGTGATCACGAGTAAATTTTTAACATAATCAATTGCCCGTTTCTGTTGACAAGAAATTTATGCGGTAATAATTTGCTTGAAATAGATGCCGACTGTAGGAAATGAGATATCCATCACGGCCTTGTGTTCCACCAGCTGCACAGCGGTTAATATGAAAATATTTCAGCCTACGACGACCCTGCTGTTTGTGCAGTCAAGATTATATATACCCACGATCCTTTGGCTGCCTGAGAGTCACTCATGGAGGTCTATGATAACAAAGACTTTGTGATTTATGGCCTGCTGTGAAAGCAGAGCTTGATGAGATTAAACAATTTCATAGCACGAGTGTTTCTTCAGGGCTGATTTGTAGTTGCAAGCTGATAGTAAATCACATTTATATATATGAAAGCATGCTCAGCAAAGGAGTGCAATTACAGTTTAGGACAGCTACTTTTTATTTAATTTTTTAACCTGGCTTTGTCTGCTTTATTCTCGGGCTGTCATCAAGCCACTCACCTTCAGAAGTCCTTTTCTTACAAGGAGGTGATGAACTGTCTTGTAAGGCCTTGCTGTTATCGCTCCTCTCCAGCTTAACAACAACCTCAATAAGAACAATAAAACAACAAGCCTTGAATTTTACTTCAGAGCAGATTTACAAAATATTTTGTGTTGTCTTTTTCCCTCTAAGAGAAGTAAATGAATGATGCAACAGGAATATATAAGGTGGAATATAATTTCCACCTTACAAGCATGATATATATATAAATGAGGTCTATACATCATGCGTTACCACTGAGGATTTAATGTACTGATAATGTAGTGGCTGGTTGCACTTTGTTTTAATGTTTGGAAGCAGACTGTTTTTTGTAGTTTTTTGTAGTTAGTATAGTTTGGTGTACAGTACACAAGCTTATATGTCGCAAATCCAAGACAGCATAAAATACTGTTATCTATTTCTGAATCACCAAACCTTTGTGGCCAATATCTGTGTTATTCTGTGTACGATTCATCATAATGGTCAAAGTCCTTAACAAAAATTAACGTGGATTTTTCTGAAAAGCCTTGCCACAGTGAGTTGTTATGTATTGTAAGATAAGAAAAGGTTTACGATAACAAAAAAACCTAAAGTCTCTTAAATTTGATATTTTTTAAACCACTGACATAATAGGGAGAAAAAAAAAATCATTGAAATGTTGTTAAAGCAAGCTGGTTTTCCATTATAAGCAGATTTAGTGTTATTTTGTGCCCATTTTAGCACATGCAAAGCAGCAATGAAGCCATCATACTGATTTACTGACACGCTTCACTGGGATTAACATATCCAAATTAGAGATTTTAAGGAATGAGCAAATCTTTACTAAGTATGTAAATTAAGGGGGTTTCCAAATGAGCGCACAACATCTTGACGACAATTTATAAATAATTGAATGGAAGGTAGTGGCGTGATTCATCAAAGTTTATTGAGAGCGTAGTAATGAAATTGATGTGTATGTTGTCTTTGAAGAAAAGCGATTTGGCAGGGGTTTACTTGCAGTTTGTGGTTTTAGTGTTTGTCAAATTTTAATGTAAGGTGAATAAATTAGTTGAACAGACATTTTGAACAGTCAGTCGGACAGTCAGGTTCTGAAACCCAAAACACTTGTAATATTAAATTCAGTTCAGTAGACTCCAGCCCGTGGTTGGGTGTCATATTCGGTTATGAGATAAAATATGGAATTTTTAAATATAACCACATGAAAATACCTCCATATCACATATGTGTGAATAACAACATTGTGTTAAACCTCTGTATACTGGACAGAATCACAGTACACTTTAAATATATTCCGTCTATCCAAGCATCTGTCTGTCCTCTAGCCAGTAATCTTGGCCAGAGGTACCTGGAGCCTATCCTAGACTGCAGAGGAAGAACAGCTTTGAATGCCCTTGGTAGGACACCACTTACTTGCTCTCACACGATCAAACTCTCTGAGCAGATTCAGAGATGCATGTCTTTCGACCACAGAGGACATCAGACTACCCAGAAAGCCATACAAACTCCACACGCAAAGCAGAAAAGAGATTTGAGCTCCTGGAGGTGTGAGGGAATATTGCTACCCACTAAGCCATCGTCCTTTGAACCTATTCCTTGTACAAAATGTACAAAAAGATACAAGTTATACTTAGCTTCACTCTGATTCACATTTACCAGTCAGAAAACCCATGTTTATAATTTTAGGATCGCATTGCTGCAGCGTACTCCATGATAAGGATTGGTTGAAATATGATTTATCTTGAAAACATGATTTGCAGCCCATTTTATCATGTTATCTTTGATTAAAATTGACTCAAAATTGTATATAGTTATGGATGCACCATATTGGAGTTATTGCATATTGACATTTACAGTATATGGCACTCAGTGTAATTAGCAATATTTTTACATTGTGCTAACGTGTAGTTTTTTCTAATGTAAAAATTAAACAGAGTAATAACTGAAAAACTAAAAAAGTTGTTCTTTCATGATACAAATGTTGCCGCAAACTACAACGTTGTAATTAATATAAAGTTAACATTCAGTTAACAATATTAATCATAAATAATAAACCATAATGAACTTATTCTGTAAAACTCTGAGATTTTCCTCGGTGAGGAAGGCAAATGGATCCACGTGACTCAAGGACTGGATGATGGAACAAAGCCTTTTTTTGATCATAGCAAGGGGGCAAAATGACCGAAAACAAAGGGCTACCAGCCAGGCTGACTTTGAATTTTAGGAAACGGTAATAAGATCCAGGATGGCAGGATGCAAACTCTAAGGGATCGCCTCCAACGAGAGGAAACTCACATGTTTTATAACCTGTGGGAGGGCCTTGTCACCTGACTTTGTCTCACACTTGGAGATCCACACTCTCTTTGCATCTTACAAAGAATAACCTTCCATCTAGGTACTGGTAGCTAATTCATACAAGATACTCCTATGTAGACCACTACATTTTATTGCTATCTCAGGAGGTGTAATCTGAACTTTCGTTTTGTCAGTTTCTGTTCAGATGCTTCCAGCTATGTTTTTATAATTACTTCCGAATCTAGTTCCTTTTTCGACATAAATACCGTCAATTAAAAATGCTGAATCTAAATGGATGGATGGATGTAGTGTCCATATTGTAAATTGTGGTGATGCTCAGACATGATAACTGCCTCTGATAAAAATTTCAGATAGATTCAACCAAGCAATAAAATTAGCTATGTACTCGATTATTTACAGAAGTAGAAGGATGAAATCAATTTTGAGAGGCACACTGCCATGTTAAGTAAAAAGAAAGTGAAAATGAACTGTCCTGTCCAAACTACTAACACTAACTAGCATTACAAAATATCAGCGAGTAAGATTTTAGTGCAACATTAGAAAGTGAAGTCTCAGTTGATGAAGAGGAGTCCACAGAAACCTGTGGTGGGTGTGCGTGTGTATGTATGTGCGTGTGTGTGTATGTATGTGTGTGTGTGTGTCAGTGTTTGAGTGAGAATGAGAGCCCTAAAATGGTGCCAACTCTGCCCCACCCACTATGTTTCCCAGGATTAACCCTGGAACAATGTACAGCTGACTGAGTAACTATTTTACATGGATGGATACTGTATGCAGAATGACACTTTCCTCTGCAAAGTATTACATAGATGTGTTACGCAATAACCAGTTGGTGCCTGGCAGGACAGGCTGGGCCAAGCCAGCTCACGTCTAAAGTCTTGTGCCATAATTCCGAGCAGTAAGTGTTTGTCAATCAGCTGTCAGATGTTGTGTACCGCAATACCCCATCTACTTTAGTATTGACCTAATGTACTTATCCTCACCTAAAAACGGATATGCAGAAAGAAATTAACATTAAGTTCATATGAAAGGAAAGTACTTCATTTCATCTAATGGACGCACCTAGCAATATACCGTGTGGTGTCGGTTTTTGAGTAAATTCAATGCATAGTAATGTCACAATAGAGTATTCATATGCTTCTATCCTTAGATAACCAAACTACCTCTTAGTGCCAAGATTCCTGCCGTGAAAACAATGCCAAGAATCAGTGTGGCACATTCTCCAACCGCGGTTGTGGTAAGCTGCCAAAGCCAAATCCCTATAGGAATAAAGCTTTAGCCATTCAAGTTCTTGAATTTCTTAAGTGAATCAAAATCAGTAAACATCCAAGAAGCAGCACTCCTTCTCAATAAGCACAGGAGAAAAAACAGGATAACATGTTGGATGGGATGTCTGGCCTGACTCTGACACAAAAAAAAAAAAAATCAAGAGTCACCAGTTCACCTAACTGTATATTTTTGGAGTGAAGGAAGAATGCAAAATCCCTGCAAGCCCCACAAATGTGGGAAGAACAGGATGACTCCACAAACACAGAGCTACCGATGAGTTGACCTTTGCATAATATTACAATGATATTCAGTCATTGACTAATAATCATAGCTGTTTGTGTGTGTTTGTATCACATACCCAGGTATACCCAGTGAGCATTAGCTATTCAGAAGAAACCTCATTATTTAGACACCTCAGCTTTTTTCATGCTCTCTGAGTCACAATTAGTTACCGTCTCTCCTGTGATCTTCCTGACTAAAGCTGACGGAATAAAGAAAATGGTAGTCTTCATAGGAGGCCTGAGTCAAATGTACACTTCAAAGGACTGTATTCTGATTTGCTAAGTAACCATCACATTTCACTTGTGTGAAGAACTAATTTCCTTTTAGAGTTCACGTGTCACTTCAAAATCTTGCTTCTGAGTCCTCCTCAAATGTCTCCAAGCATCTAATTGGACGGGAAAGCCATCGAGATAACCAGGTGTGACACTTCTGTTCAGTGAACCCTCAATTATTAAATATTCCACATACATGAAAACATTTCTGACATCAAATTCACCTTCTAATCGTTTCAGCAGGCTTCACCATATGTCAGTGTTTGGAGTCTGCATTTGTATCTTTGTGGGACATGTAAACCAGGGAAAAGGGAAAATTCTGTTTTTCTATTTCGGATCATTTGGATGCAAATATCCATCAAGGCCACATAAATATGTGAAATGTTTACCCACATTTACTATGACCATTAGACTCAACGATATTGCGAACGATGCTAATTTATCATTTTTATTGGGACAATATAATTGGTGTTACTTGATTTAATGTTATTTTTCATAAAATGTCTTTGTTTTGTCTTTGTCTGAAACGATCCATACTCAAAGGTCATAAACATCTGTTTCTGAAAGGAGAGGGATAGGAAACATTTTCTAATCTGCAGTGTTCCATCATGTTGATGTAAACAAAGCCTGCTCCAGGCTCTCCATGGCGTGCTAATTTTGGTTGTTAACGCCTTAACGGCACAGAGTGAAATTTCTCACAAGTACTTTATGTCTGTTGTTTTCAGCTTGCCATTAAAAGAACACCACAAGCAGAAAACTGTCAGTGTTTCTGTATTTGTGTTGAATTTTCCATGCTCCTTGAGACATGCCAAAAAAAAGAAAAATCAGTTTGATGTCACTTTTCACTTTTAGCATCACGAGCGTGGACTTTCAAAGCCATTCTGTGGCTTAGGGTCCTCTCCTCTCTACCCCTTAACTGTCTGCCTTGGATGTCATTTATTGGATGTAGTAAAACACACAGCTCGCCATCAACCGTAATCAGGCGCAAGGGTATGTAAGCATTTTGTTTTTAAATGGCCACTCATGTCAGCACTGTTAGATCATCTCTTTTAAAGAGTGTGTTCTTCCATTTTCAGAGCTAGACTCGTACAACCCTTGAAAGAATATAATGGTAAAAATATCTTCCAAAACTTTTTCAAACGAAAACACCATTTAAAACGTGGTCTTTGTAACTACACTGTACTACTGTACTGCTAAGTTCTGCACTACTGCAGATTACGATACTTTTTAAATAAATGTCACTTTGGATAAGAGCCTTAGCTAAAGTAATGAGTTTTCAGTATATTTTACACGTCTTATTCTAAACATGCCACTTAAATATTTAAAATCCCTTAAATGTGTTGCCTTGTTTCTGATGGCGTTTGCTGTTAGATGTGCAAATCTGCACAAATTCTGCCATATTTACTCAATTATTCATATTTTCACAAAACATATTCATGCTTTCTTTAAGGAATGAAATTATCGATTAAGATATTGCATTGCCGCATTCATTTAATGTTTGAATTTGTGTTTTTGAACAGCTGTGTAAATTAGCAGCAAAAATTTGCAGTAAAAGGCATTGACTGGAAAGGTCAGAGAGTTTAAAATTCAACCTCGTGATCTTGCAGCGATCAGCCATTGTGGCAAACTGCAGGACACATACATTGTTCAGCAACTCTGTGTCACCCATGAAACAAAAGCTGTTTAACCTGTGATCAGCGGTCAAGCAGTCTATTCAGTGAGTGAAAGTTCAGTCAAGTAGAACTGGTAAATCATTAAAGACAAGCATAGCATTATTCCTGTTGGGCGAACACCTCAGTACCTAACTTCAAGCTGTTAACTTTGGAGTGTGACAGCATTACTCTAAATGTTCTCTCTGCGTGATTACCTTAAAAATGACTTTTACAAATGTTGGATTGTGGAGCTTTAAAACCTTCTGAGTTCAGTCTGTCTACGGTTGACTGTTATTTGCTGAAATTCACATCTTTAAGCTCTGCGGAATATGTTTTACGGTGATCGCTTTAGCTTTTACTGAATGACTTTCCAGCTGAATGTGACGTATGCAGTAAGTTGTACAAAAGTTGTATTTTTAAACTGCAACATTGTTTCATACATTCAGAGATGTCCTGCTGCCTCTTTTCTACATAAGTCCACACTAACAAATATACTAGTGAATATTTGATCATTCAAAAAGTTCATAAGTACAGAAGTACACAATTTGTACAGTCCATCATATATATGGCTAAAGTACATTAATTCTCATTTAATTAATTGCAGGCTGCATTTAAACAGTCAGGTCTGCTCCTGGTATTGTACAGTAGAAGGTCGTTAGATCACAGATACGTCAAAGAAATAATTAAAAAACTAAATAGGACCTATTGTGTGTCGTCACGTATAGCGGGCGCTCATTTTTTTTTTTTTTACAAATTAAAAAAAAAAACATTCTTGATATAACTCTACAGGAAAAAAAAAAATGCTTCAAAAGAAATTTGTATACAAGTCTTTTGGAACTCAAAAAAAGGAGGAGTGGTATCAAGAGAACACAAAAAAGAGCTTGTATTTGCTAACAATTGCTCTAAGCTACAAAATCCCCTTGAATCCCCAGCCTGCCCTCACTGTCAAATTCCCGCTCTTTCACTTTTCCCCATCTCCCTCTTAAAGGGGAAAAAAGTCTGTCTTTAGGGGCTGATCAGTTGTAGGCTGATGCTTAGCAACAACATTCCTGTGCCTTAAGTAGCAGTAAGCCCTTAGTGGAACCCTTTGACGTGGCTGTCAGGGCAGATTTATTTCGTTTTAGCACATTGTCTGCTTGTCCTGATGTATAAGGAGATAAGAAGAAGTGCTGTTTACACTTTTTTTTTTTCCAGCCATAATTAAATTGTGCTCCTGATGAGTTCGGAGGGATGTAGGATGAGGGAAGGAAGGATGGGCGGCGGCAGTCGGACGAGTCACTTGTCAAATGAGCACCTGACGTTGCCGGAAACTTCCTCACCAAGCATCCGTCTCAGCAGGAGCCGTGCCATTTTAGGGCGCACATTTAAACTGCATCCCAGGAGAGGCAACTGCAGCTTGACTCTTCTTCTGCTATGATTAATAACCGATGACAGTCACGGGCGCCTATAGATTTATTGGTGTAAAATAAATAAATTAATAAAATAAAAAGGGGGTGGGGGGGAATTTAAGATCATTGCATGAGGTATGTTCCAACCAGAGACTCATATTTCATTATGACATTTAACAGAGAAATGATTTTCAGACAGCAGATTCCCACAGGGGTAAAAGCTTCCGTGGCATTCTCCGTAAAACCCATTATTATAGATTTCTTGTTCCTTAGCTTGTAAATTCTGGGGCATTATCATAAACTATAGTGATAACTCACAGTATATAAAGACAATAATGATCTGAACACCCAGCATATGCCTTAGGCCCAGCAAATTAAAACAATGCTCAGCTTGATGAGTTACCTCCTCTGGACTCCGTCTTAGTGCAGCAAATAGATTGCACTGCAGCACCCCCACCTGCTCATAGCTGGAATTGAAGGAGGCTATAGTGATAATCAGCACCTTCTGAGAAGGCTGGGAATTCAAAGTTAATTTAATTAACGGGATAAGCGCATCTGTCAGACTATTAACCCGCTGAGGGTCCTGTCTAATGAAGAAAATGTATCTGAATTCTGGGAATAGATAACTGTTTTTAAATTACTTTTGGTCTAAACTAGGGCAAGTAGAAAACAATGGCCTACTATCTAAAACAAAAACATTGCACTAAATCTGTATAGCGTTCACATAAAATCATCAATAAATATGTATATATATATATATTTTTTTTTTAATTCGGCGCCGTGATAAACATCAGCCGTTGAAAGAGGTGAAATGGTGTACCTGTTAAAACAAATTGTATTCTTCCACACGGACGCAAGTAGCAGCTCATGATGAGCATATACAGCTTAACCTTTCAAGAAGAAATATACACATTTTGGCTTTGGATAGACAATATGGACTGGTGCTAATATGTCTTTAAGCAATCGTAGTGTGGGTGAACAGATCAGTGTCTGTACATAAATAAATAAGAATGTGATTATCACTTTTGTAATTGATATGTCATTGTAGTTTTCAAATTGCCAGATACAGATCGATCGGCAGTATATAATATGCTCAAAAGGATTAATTTTTTAATGAAGTGTCTTGCATACGTAAGAGTAATTCTATTTCAATGTAGCTTGATACGCGGAAAATATATTATCTCAGTGACACATAATATGTATGTTTTGGGATCTGTGCCGCATGTACTTTGTGTGGACTGTAAACACAGTCCTTTCTAACGGTATGCTTTCCATATTTCTTGATCTGATCTATTGTACGTTCACGCGTATAGTGTAAGCACAAAGATAACTGCTCCCAATCTCTCAGAGGAAAGGACGGGAATACTGAGCGAGCGCCAATGTAAAATGCTGTTTGTGAGCTCACCGCTCTGAAATGAATCAATTTCTATCGCCCAAAGCAACTCTCGGCTTTTGATTATGTTTGTGTAAAATCTTAAGGGCTGTGATCAAAGCGATGCCTTGTCCACTAGGCTGTAACGAAGAAAGCGCTGATAACAGCTGGGATTTACATTTAGTTTTCCTTTAACTTTGTTTCGGAGGGATTCCTATTATCAACAACATCCTCTCTCATCTCAAGGATGGGTCATTGAATAACGTGAAAAGGGAGAAAGGCCAGGGGGAGGAAATGGGGGAGGGGTTGCAGATTAATCTTCTGAGGAATAAATTGTTTGATCAGCGGACAGAAGGGGGATGAAAATCTCTGATGTTGACAGCGGGCAACTTTCTGAGCAGCGTGTGATTGACGTCCCTGCTGCTCGGGCAGGGGGGGGGGTCAGTGTCCGGTTGTGCTCAGGCATCCTCCACCCGTGGGTGGTAGTGTTAATAATGTGGCAACTGGAAAGATTAATTGTAGACAAGCAGCAGGATTACGAGGGGCTTTGTGGGTCCAAAAGGAACATTGGTGGGAAAGGCCTCTGATCTGTCAGGCTGAGAGGAAATTAGTCAAGGCAGACTGGAGCTGGCTTTAATAATGGCATTTAGGAAATTAAAGCCAAATGCTAAGACGATATTGAAATAAGTAACAAGGAAAGTGCTGACGTCCTTAAAATGTGATATCCCCAATTCCAGTTCTGTTTGCACAAAGAGTTAAAATGTTTTTGTGTAATGATTCATTTTGTTTTACGGCTTGAAATGCGAAAAAAATACGATAGTCATGTTTCACCTATTAACGACAGTACAGCAAGGTGTTTTTCTGACTTACACTTTTTATTATTAAAAAGCAGCAATGATAGAAACTGTATTTTACTCGGTGGGAAAACATCTATCATCATAGCTTTTTGCTAAAATAATTAAAATCTAAGTGAGCCCCCTGCTAACAGGACTCTGAACACTATCATGCCACACTCTCTGTTCTGCTTCTCATATCTGTCAGCTAGTTAAACTGACTAAAGACGCTAAGCTACTGAGACAGGAATGTGCTGAGATGTAAAAATAGCTCTGGAGTTTGGAGGGCAGCAGCTTCATGCCACCTGTTGGATTGTCAACACATAGCAAAGCATTAGGGTTGTCAGTCACAACTGCAGTCTGACCTTCCCGTGACCTCTGACCCACTTTATAGCTCAGCAGCAATAAGACCTTCTGCAGCCCTCTCTTAAACTCAGGGTTGTGGATAATCGCAGCCTTGGCCGCAGAGATCCCTTCCACTCCAGTGTAATGAAATCTGCACTTGTATATAGAGTGATAAAAAGAATATCATTCTCGCCGGCCCTGTCCTGTTTTGATAATGTTTATGGCATCAGTCATTGCTACGAAAATTAAACTTCTCTCTCGCTTGTCCTCTGAGTTGGTCCCTCCCTCCCTTTACACACACGCACACACACACACACACGAACACACACACGAACACACGCATACACCGATGAGCCAAAACATTATGACCACCCCCTAGCAGAACTGTTGGCTCTTCCCAGCAGCCAGATGGCAGACCAATAAAGGGGCAAATGAAAAAGGGGATATAAAGGGATGGGCACATGCCGACCAGAGGCAGCTGTGCTGAACACTCCAGGCTACGTGTCCATCCTGACAAATGAGTCCCACCCCATCATGACTGTTTACCCTAATGGCACAGGTTGGTTCCAGCAGGATACTTCTTCTTGCCATGTCACTAGGAGTGTGTGCAAATGGGCCGAGGAGCATAACAGTGACTTCATTTTACTATCCTGGCCACCGTTTTTGCCAAATGTCAATCCTGTTCAACGTCGGTGGGATTACCTTGATTGACAGGTTCAGCATTTGGAACCACTGAGGACTATTGATGCTTCACGGGAAGCTCCGGTGTCAGCGTGGTACAGCGTCTCCATGGAAACATTCAGAGGCCTCAGTTAATCAATGCCTCGCAGCATAGCTGCAGTATTGGCAGCATGAGGGGGCTTTTCTGCAACTTCAGTAAGTTGTAGTCACTGTCATGCACATCAAACCATTTATGCGCACACTCCTAGTGACTTGAAAGGGGAATTATCCTGCTGGAACCAGCCCCTGTCATCGGGGTACAGAGCCATCACAATGGGGTGGATCTGGTTCACCCGGATGGACAAGTAGCCTGCGAACGCTCAGCACGACTGCTTCTGGTCAGCTTGCGCCTGTCGTTTTACAGCCCCTTTCACGTTTGTATCATTATAGGTGCACCACCTGTCTGCTGGGTAATGTCAGTTGTTCTAATTGGAGGTGGTCATAGTGTTCTGGCTCATTGGCGTGTGCATAGGCACACATACACATAGAGCATGAAACATTAGTCTATGTAGGCACAATACATTTATCATTGATGTGTTCCATTGTTCACAGATACACTCATTTCCTCTCCTCTCTGTCTTTCAGCCCTTCTGAAAACTACCGACTAAAACTTAAAACCGTTTCGACCTTGATGCATGTCATCCTGTATTTATCAGGAGCCTAAAGCTCCTGGAAATAGTACCAAAATAAAATGTGCAGCAGACATGTGACAGGCTCTATTATCATCTCCTGCTGTTATTTATGAATCATATTCATACATACATTAGTTGTATTTTGTGATTAACATTTACCGTATCAGTATAGATAGGTAGATTTACTGAAAAACTTACCTGTGCACCCTTTAATCCAACCAGTGCTTAGAAATGTAGTAGAGCAGTTAAATGAGGAATAACTTAATTGAGTCCTCATCTTCACATTTTTCTTAACATGACATAACGTGTATATTCCTTGTAGTTGTACCAGATGGAAAAACTGAATTATGAGTATGCGCTGGTTAAATGGATTAAGCCTATCCAGGAAAATGCTTCATGGGACACCTGATTAATTTTAAGACTTATCTGGAGTTTCAATGATGGCATGGACAGAACTCGCGACTGGTGGGAGCTACCAGACATTTAGCACTTGAGCTCCGCAGGTAACATAGACCTATCTGTCATTGGTGAGGAGACCCTGGTGTTAGACCAGTAATACAACTGTCCCTAAGCATGACTGGCACCTGTGATGTAACTCCTGCTTTTTGCTGCAGGCAGACACATTAACTTGTGAATCAGTAAGTTTCAGCAAGCACCAAAGGTGGCCAAGGCAAGATGATATAGACCACAGATTAATCTTTCCATCAGATGTGTTTTTGGCTTAAGGTTGATATAGACAGCATTAAGCTGTCGAGGTTTTAGTCAGACAGGATGTCAAAGACAGTAGTTTTTGAATATATCGGCTACGTTCAGTAATACTGTATTTACTCTTGTCCATCATCATCCATCCATCCATCCATCCATCCATCCATCCATCCATCCAAACTTTTATTCAGTTCAGGGTGGAAGGTGGGTGGAGGGCTTTAGCCTGTAG
>JAACJT020000035.1:6445771-6473156 GCA_009936485.2 Gymnarchus niloticus
CATCCATCCATCCATCCATCCATCCAAACTTTTATTCAGTTCAGGGTGGAAGGTGGGTGGAGGGCTTTAGCCTGTAGTTGACTCTAAGCTGCATAGCTTTAATCCTTCATGTCAAATCCTCGACGGTCCACATGCAGTAAGAATCTGACTGCTCACAGTAGCTAAGGCTAGCTGGGTATGTTGTTAACTTGTTACATAGTTCTATTTCTACTTGGAATGTTGTTAAATTAACATCATTCTGCCCAGCTTAGTACAGAAGCTTCAAGTAAGTCCATGCTGGCGTATGAACTGAGTTATTCTATAGTGGCTCATTTCCACTGTCTAATCCAACAAATAACCTTGATTGAACCTGTCTAATTCTCTTTCTCAGTTCTTTGTGGTGTGATGTAAACTGGGACATTTTCTGAATTTATAAAAGAGAGATTGTCTAAAATAATTCTAATGTCTTGGTATTCTAATAGTCATTAGTGTAATAATTTTGAATGTCATTTCTTCTGTTAGACTAATGTCCTGTAGTTTTCTCTTAATAAAATTAGTATTTTACGTAAAACTTAACAATGTGAAAACTTGTATTTGTTTTCTTGAATAGCCTTTGACAATATTTCTTTCACGTCTTTCAGATTTTCACCTCTCTGCTCTCTGAGGATTATTCATTCCTGCATGAATATTCATTGATTGAGGCTTCAGTGACAGTTGCTATGAAACATACCATACCTTTCCTTATACAGGGCAACTCAATAGATCTACATTTACATTTATTTATTTAGCAGGTGCTTTTTCCAAAGCGATGCACAAGTCAGCCAGATATTATATCCCAAGCAGTACTAATACTTTGCAGATAACCAAAATTTTACATGGTAGCAAGATTAAACTGATGAATTTGCATTTTGTTTGTGAAATGTCTGCTTATGCAGCTCATTATCATGAAGAATATGAGATAACCCCTTGTAACATGATTTGGCAAGGGCCGTAATCTGCCATATTAAATAATTCATAATTAACCACTTGTTCTACTTAACAATATTAATGTCAAAAACGTTTTCCATATTTAAACAACGCAATTTTGTATTTATTTTTGCCAAATTACTTACCCTGCAAAATGACTGAAACAGGTTCAGAAAAACTGCACCAAAATGAATTACAGCCATTACTGCTAGCATCATCACTGTTTCTTTATAATTTGCTTTAAACAGCTTTAAAAGCAGTAATGCGGTTATCACCGTTTCAGTGCTGCCTGCATCGCTAAGTGCCTTTAACAGTCGGTCTGGCTTTATAGTCAAAAACTTTGATACTGGTTATCACAGGATCACGTGATGCGAAGCACTAGATGAATATACTTCTTTTTCATACAGTGATTGACAGATTCACAGGTGTTGACAATTAGGGATGGGTAGTAGGTATTTAAAATAAGTTTTTTAACTGCAAAATAGTATAGTGTAATTTGTATTTGATTGATCTCGTAGAAAATGGTTGTGTAATATGTATCAAGATACTGCTGGGTTCAGTATTTTTGTATTTTAAAAATACCTAAAATAGTTTCTCCTAAACTGTATACGCGATGACGTCTCATGAAAAAGGCCCGATTCGGTGTGCTGTCGGATCATTTAAAACCTCTTGTCCAAGCAAGGAAGTCATGTTCTCAGTTTAATTACAGTAAAACTAGAGGTGTCAAATTATTCATTTTTTTAAATTGCGATTAATCACACAATCACTCATACGACTATGTCGCAATACTATTTGGAAATATCATGTCGAGTATATATTCAGGATAGACAGAAGTCTTAAAATAAAGACAAAAACAAATTATGGGTAGGCCTATATTAGTTTCACCCCACCATGTCCACCAACAGATATCGTTCTTAAAACAGAAGGTAAATGTTTAGGAAGAAAAAAAAAATCAAATGAACAAACACCGACACGTGCCTCTAAAAACAGAACAAATTCAACCATTTAAAGCTCACTTCATAACTGGCAAGATGTTCCTTTTAATACACTACCTTTCGGTAAAATAAAACAATTTCACAGAAATATGGAGCAAAGCGCCATTCTGAAAAATCTTGTTTTAATGAAGTTGCTTATATTGCAGTCAACTGGCAACGTGAAAACAATCCATATACCAACCTCAAATAGGGTAAACACATAGTAAGGGGAGACCCTCGTTATACGTCATGATCAGAGTGGATACTCTACACACACAAGAGGTTCCTCAGTATAACACAGGTTAACTAATCATTACAGCAAACAACTACAGCTATGTAAAACCTAGTGACCGCAATAATTATGGACAAGGGTACATGATACAGTTATCTACGACCCGGTGCATGCTGGGAGTGCAACCTGGAAGAAGCACAGGCAATATTCTTATCATCTTATCATCGACCAAAGCTCTCTCTTTGTTTACAAGCAGAATACAATAGGTCTCAATTGAAAATATTTGCTCGGGCTAGTCTTCCTTTGGGGTATGAAAATTACTGTACATAGTAAATTACCGTACATGGTAACGCACACGTTAGCACGATCAATAAAAAAATGTTACATTGTGACTTTAAAAATGAGCACTAACACTGTGTGTTGGTAAAGTGACAGAACAATCAGGCCGATATTGAATGGAAGTTCATGAGATGTATTTTTAATATATAAAATACGGTAGTTTATTTTGATACATTTACAAATAGTTTGTGTTGTATTTTGCATCAAAATACATTTCGATGTTTTTTCACCCGTCCCTGCTGACAGGGATAAATGATGTATTGCATGCCCATAAGTACACACTCAAAATGACAGCGTTCTTTTGCCACGGTAACTGCTAACTATGGGTACCTGCTGAATGCGCCTCCTCCTGTATGTTCGGGGAACTACATATAACCATTTTGAAAAATCACGTTTTAGGTTTTTTTTTTTTTTTGTTGTGAGTTTGTGTCATTCTTAATGAGGCCTATTATTTTATTAACTAAATAATTAAAATAATACTGAACTATTATTTTTAAGTAAATGCACAAACGCACGTATGCTGCTTAAAATGTTGAAGTGACCTGTGTGTGTCATGTTGCACGATTACAACTGGGCCTCTTTGCAGGCGCATGAAGCTTGGTGTGTGTGCATGCGTGAGTGTGCTTTCACTAACGTCAAGGGTAGACGCGTCTCGTGAAAACTCAGCCGCAGCTTTTATGCTGGCAACGAGACCGAACAGCCTAGTGATTTGTCAGAAATAATGTCGACTGCACACAGTCCATTAACAGGTATACAAAACTGACATGAAATATTTTTCTCACAGCTAGATTACAGTTGTGTGTCATTTCGCCGTTTGTTATTTTTACGATGCCTTGTAGCAGCATCAGATAATGCAGGCCTCCCCATTGTTCTTCCTTCTTTTCATTTCTCAGCTTTTACTATGGTGTCCCCCCCATGGACTTACGAGTGTTAAATTGAGTGGGTGCTTTTATCAATCGACTGGTATGTGTTCGCATCCCATTTTACCATGCTACCGTTACTATATACAGGCTTTTGAGGAAAATAAAAAAGAATTTATGTCAGTTTGCCAGAGCTCTTTTGCCTGGTATAAAATAGTTACTATTTAACCTTTACATCTGAACATTTTTTACTATGTTTTTGTATTGACAAATAGTTGGTGCCAGTAGTCGCACGTGTAATAAATTGCTGTTGATAATCCAAATGTGATTTTTAAAACTGTGATTAAAAAGCCGCTTCCCCCAGCCCCCTACCGTCCGACATTGCTTTGAGACTCTTCTAAACTGTGGACTGTGCATCCTGGTATCAGCTCCATCCCCCACTGCAGCCTGCCTGATATTGAGTGGTGCTGTGCGCTTTCCCGATATCCCTGCAAGTGCTGTCACCTGCTCTGGGACTGAGAGCCAAGGTGCCAATGGTAATTACAGGAACAAGGTCGCCCCTGGAGGAAGAGTTCTAGCCGCACGCTGGTGAGGCTGCGAGGGGGGACCACGCTGCAGGGTACGCTGCGGTCTGGGGCACAGGAGAGGCCCTGATTGGACGAGCGCTGAGGAGACAGGGGGGCAGGGTGTGCCGTGAAGGGGAGGCTGTGCCGCAGAACAAGCACTGACACAAAGACAACTGTGAAGTATGGCCGCAGGAACCAAAGCTCCTGTCGTCTCCATTTTAAGCTCCTGATCTTGTTATCAGGCATGCAGTTTCTTAAAGCAAACACCTCCTGGTATTGTCGCCATCACAGTGAAGCCGATCTGCGAACGCCCGAGTGATGCAGACTGCATAAATTCATAATGTCAAACATGTCGTCAATTGTTTAGTGCTTTTTTATTTTAAAAAATACATTTAACGTTACATTTTTCTTATAATGTGATCCGATGTGCAGTTTTGAAGGGTAGATAGTTCCTTGTCTAATAAAGGGTCTGCAAAAAAAAAAAAATTACCAGCTACATATTATGATTGGGAACTCAAGGATCTTAAGAAGAGGCACTACAGCCTGGAAATGGAATAGATCTGTTACTGCCGAAAAAAGCTGGGCTTCTCCACAGCCCGTTATCATCCGCTCCGGTTTCTGGTTATTGCTCGTGATAAAGGTATGTTACGGGTGCTCGACCACCTCTTACTCTGGTCACCAAACAAATCTAAAGCCACTATTTTTCTGCAGTTCTAAAGCAAAGAGGGTAAGGAAAGCCATAGGCAAAGGTGAACATTTCTCTTCCTAGAGCCAAGCCGCCCTTTAATAATATTATCGCTGAGCAGTTTCCTGCTATGCTGTACATATGTATCTTTAATGGCACACAACTGCTATTACGGCCCCTGAAGGAAGGCGGCCTTCAAAGGGAAAGCTCTGTCGAGCATGCCTCAGGGGCTTCTCACTATTTCTCGCAGTTTGCTTTTATTGCCATGTGGCTGATTTGCACCAAACTGCATACTTCTAAACAATAAACTATTTACAGGGTTAGGGAAACAAATAAACAAACATCTGGAATCATTCAGGGCACGGAATTAAAACGTGAGCTTTTTGCCAAAAATGAAAAAAAAAAAAAATCATGAAGAATGGCCTGTCAGACAGACTGGCTGCAGCCAGATGACAAAGCTGTGGGGGCCAAGCGTTGACTTTTACTGCGCAGTGGAATTTGCTGATATTTACACCTGCTGTTACTTTCTGTAGTTCCATTAATATACATCTGGAGCTCTCTTTGTCACTCTGCAAATTCGCAGACACTAGAATGTTAGCTTTATTGACTGATACAGAGCCTAACCCTTAAGCCTATCATTACTTAATGTAATGTGTGTGTTTGTGTTTACCGTGTTTATACTACATTATGGAGACAAAATGTCCCCAGGATGTAATAAAAACCTGACATTTTTACCCCACAGGGGAAAACTCAATCTTACAAAAGTTTTGTATTTTGTTGGGTTACTTATGGTTAAGGTTAGGGCTGGGTAAGGGTTAGGATGGTCATAGTTAGGATTAGGGTTACGGCCATATAAATGAATAGAAGGTCCCCACAAGGTTAAAGATACAAGCGTGTGTGTGTGTGTGTGTGTGTATGACAGAGAAACATTCCCTGATCAGGAAAGGTGGGATGGATGGATGGAATTCTAAAATATTACTTTGTTCTATTCTGAATTATATGTATTCACATTTCTTTTGCAGTATAAATTTCAGGCTTGCACTAATTAACTGATATTGCAATATATTGTGCCAATTTAATTTTAGAAAGTTGTGTTTTTCTAGTATGACAATTTTTACCAATACTTTCTTAATCTTCAGAAAGTGCATGCTTATTCATTAAAGAAACTTAACTGATAATATTACCCTAATATTCTGCGATTTAATTTTAGCGATGTCAGATCAAGTTCATAAACGTGTTTTTATACTAAAAATTTAAAGAGCGGGCGGTATTTCTTGGATTTAAGAGTATTTCAACCTCAAAATGTTTCAACCGTACCAGTGAGAGGTCTTCCAAAATATAATATCGTTCACAGACAAAGTTAAAGGTTGCAGAAGGTCCACAGAATTTTATGGTCTGGATCAGAAAAAATTCCAGCAACTGCTCGTTTTCACATCTATATTTCTCAGAAGCTTTTCCAGCATGGAGAAGAGGGGACAAAACAAATCACCCTCAGCTGCTTTGTCCTTCCAAAACTCCACCCTGTTTTTGTCCAGTCTCTGCAAAATGCAGCACAAATAAACCATCAAATCGGTGGCTGAAAAGGTTTGCCTGTGCAAGCCTGGATATATCAGTCATGTGTGGAAACAGCTTCACAAGAAAGGGAAACTGAGGGGATAACAGTTTATATATGTTTTGCCCTGAATCTGATACAACGCGAATATACTGTATACACAAAAGGTTTCGTCTTTTGCTGAAGAAATGCTGAAAAACGGCTCATTCACAGAAATTTCTGATTCTGTGTTAAGAGCATTGCTAGTACATGTATATATTTTATTTGTCACGTTGGCCAGATCTTTATGCTGTTTCCCAGCCTATGAGCTGATATCATATTTTATGCTTTCTAAAAGACACACTGAACCTGTATGGATGTATCATTGTGGATTTTGGTGAATCACTATATGTGTTTTTGCAGAGGATGTAGGTTGTACAGTATGAAAGGCTTTATGTTGACTGATTTTTATTTCGCATCTCTACTTGGTTCCACCGCACCTTCAGACCTGCTCACTTTTGTTGGAATAACACTGCACGGAGCACTGCGTCAGAAGTATTGAAAAGCCCACTGTCACGTTCTTCAAGCTAAGAAGTATACTGCAGCTTTGACAATAAAATAAAGTACGGGAAAATCGAGGGAAACGGGGGTGACAATGCAATGATTAGTCCAGAGTCCTAAACCCAGAACAGTGGAGATTCTAGACCATTCCAAATAGGAGGGGTTAAGGAGGGGCCAGGTTTTGTGTTGGAAGGCCATATAGTATATATAAGAAATGGCATTGCCACCAATCAAATTACAAGTTAATAAAACAAACTCGCATTTACGGGGGGTCAGTGGGAGGTTGAAGACTACTGATGGGGGGGTCAGTGCCCCCCAGAACCACCCATGCCCCGGACCAGTCATCTTCAAGATCACCTGGAATGCCCAATTAGGACAAGGCAAAGCCAGCAATAGCACCAGTCCTCATTGAGGCATTTATTAAGGTGAAAAATGGGCCAAATCCATCCAGGTAAGAGTTAGTGGTAAGTTAGTGAAAAGTTTGTTGTTTTTTTTTTTTTTTTTAAAGGATTGTGTGTTTCAACTCAATAATGTATTGTTTGGATAGTGAAGACATAACTAGCAAAAAGATTTTTTTAAAAATCAATAACCGCTATTATGCATTGGATTTTGTGTGTGTGTGTGTGTGTGTGTGTGTGTGTGTGTGTGTGTGGGAAAGCTTTATTTCATTATTGTTGCTGAGGCAAAATAATGCTTATTCTCACTGGAATATTTAGGAGAATGTTTCCAGGAATGTTTTGGCCCAAGGCCACAGATATCCATTGAGTTGAATATGGAGATTAATGAGGAGAGTGAGCAGCTCTTTCTCACAGTGCATCTAAGCACGAGAACGTCTGTTTCTTCACACAAAGGGTCAAAAATTTGAACCCTTCCACAGAGGTACGAAGAGACCCAGTCTTACAGACAGTGGAACACTACGTCGATTTTTCTGAAAGCAAAACTGATTCCAGTTAAATTATCTTCATTTCTTTTTGATTTAAATGACTCGGAATTTGATGTCTCAACCACTGTTACATTAAGCTTCTCACAGATTATGGGTCTTCTATTTGTAATGGCCTTTGTTGTTTGTTTGTTTGTTTGTTTGTTATGCTGTTGTCTTTTTTGACTAGCAGCACTGAAAATTCGGGAACGTACACATGCTGAAATTAAAAGAAAACCATACAAGAGTAGAGTACTGTGAAATGTATACTACAGCTGAAATTTCATTTGAAATGCATTCCATAAAAGTATAATTAACATTCATGTAACCTTCCTTGGTAATATATGCTACTAAAGTAGACTAAATCAAAACAAATTATATGTTAAATTTAATTGGGAAAATGACATAAACCGTTCCCTCAAAATCACTTAGATCAGAGTACTGTCATTTAGCATAAACAGAACACACACTTTTAATTATAAAATGAAACGTACCAAATGAGCTAATAGGCGTGATCAGCTTCCTTTCAAATAAGTATAAAGCAAGTGCATTTTAAGAAACAAATAGATGAAAGCAATGGAGGACGAATTAAATTTTGTTGTATAGATGTAACCAATTTTAGGAGCAGGAGCATACCGACAATGTTTGGAAGTTGGTTGGTTTCCCCGTACTCCGGGCTGAAATATCAGAAAATATATCTTGCAAATGTTAACATTGTAAGTTATGAATGTGATTGCTAAATGGGCTGGAACTCTACTTCATGGACAAGTAAGATTTGTTACTCCAGTTTTGTTAAGCTGAGATGCTGTCTAGTATTTCGAGTATGTTTCTAGTTGTGCCAAGGCTTCATACAGGTCCACATTATTTCTTTATGTATTAATTTAGAGTCTGAGGCACTTGTGATTCAGATTTACTCTTAAATGGGTCAGGCAGACACATGGTTTTGGTATCTTTGACTGTGGTCTTAGTAGGTCGTCGGAGGTTCCACTGTCTTCCCCTGTCTGCTTACGTAAAAACAAATGACTAACATCTTGTTTTTAGATTTATCAGTTAAGCCCTTAAAACGCAGCCAATGAAATTTCCTGGCAAATGTTAAGCGACATGTAATCCTGAATTATGAAAAAAGGACCATAAATAATTATGACTGGTTATGTTACAATTTTAATGTGGCTCGCTTGTCGAAATGTTTTACATTCGGATATCAATGCTTCCATTGCAAGAAGGAAAAGTTTCACACTCTAACAAACATTCTTGATATCTTACACGGAGTGTAATAGTGTCTTTCTGTGTTGTACACCATGTTAGTGTGATTGCATGCTGTTTTGTAAGGATGTTCTTAGTGCAAAATTTAGCAGATTAAATTTGGCTCGGTGTCTTCCAAAGATATCACTCTTGACCCTGGGGTAAGGTTGTCACTCCACCATCAGGCGGTAATAAAACAGGAAAGCAAAAGTGTACATCAGGCTGAGGTGTGATGCAGCGACCGCAGGTTTCTGGGGGCTACTTATTTTTCTCAGATTAATGCATTCATTCCCTTTGCCAAGTTCGTTGACATCAAGATTAGTTTGTGACCAAGCTGACATAATCCTGGATTCAACAGTCCAACAGCAGGGCATCGGATCTGAGGCCTCAGTAAGTTAACACATTAATAACATCAAATTAGCTATCAGCTGATGTGATATCAGAGGTACACAAAAAACATGAATTGTTTAGTAAATATGTTTCAGATTTTGAGTGGAATGCAGTAAAATGTCATATCTGTCTGTGTATATATACTCAGCAGGACCCCTGGTTACTTTTGTTATAACTTCCAGCTTGTATCCGTTCCGTGTTTAACAATCAACTATCAAAGTGCCATCAAAGCATTCTGCAAACACCGTCATTTTCCATAAAAATACACCTGTCTCTCATATTTCCCTGTTTCATCATGTGCGCCTTGCCCACATTTTAAAATGCTTTCTTTTAAACCATGGCAATCTTTCCCCGGATCTCAACGAACACCAATGTTAACTTCCTCTGTGAATGCATCGTAGTGAAAAATCACACGCAAAAAAATTAATCTAATCTTGAGCTGTATTTCAATAGGGAGTATTAGAAGTATATTGAGGAGTTCTAACCATTTTAATATAATTTTATTATGCGGTCAAGTTTGAAAATTACAAGTCACTGCAAAATTATTCAGTTTATCAAATCAGTGCGATCAGGTATACAGTAATTATTTCAAGGTTGCATCCAATTTCAAAAAATAAAGAAAAATTACGTTTTACGTTTTTTTATTTTACTCTTTTGCCATTTAAAAATGGTACCCAATTGTATGCCAGCATAAAGGATGGATGGATGGGTGGATTAAAAAATGATTTTTTTGGAATTATTTGCTCGTTGGGATTTTAGAAGCCAAGGTCTTTACATAAGCTCCATAAAAGGTGTAATCCACACAATATGGCACACAAGGTGGCTTGCACATTAGCAACACTTGACTGTGATATTAATCACTGTACATATTATGAGTGTTTAACTCTCATAGATGAAAGGTGTATTAAATACATTAAAGCCATGTGACTGTGCACATCTGCCAGGTTCATAAATGGCCGTATCCATCAAGTCAGGATAAATGAGGTGCCATTTTCAGTGAGTCACATTTTATTTATTATAGTGCATTTTCACAAGCAAGCTGTCACAAAGCAGTTTGCTGTTACATTTTCAGAGGAAATCAGCAACCAGCAAACTCAAGAGCCAAATACTGAAAGAGCAATTACTCCCAAGCCCTTTAATAGCGATATGTTAGATTAATACTTGTGGAGAATAATTTGTATAAATGTATATTTTACATAGATTGTATATATTATTGGTAACTACCTATATCAATAATTCAAAAGCCATCATCAGAGATGGTTTTTTTAGAGTGTTATCCTGGTTTATAGAAATTGCAATCATGCATTAACATGTGACCTTAATATATCCATAAACCATCCATCTATTCTCCAACAAGCTTATCCAGGACAGGGTCAAGGGAGATTCAGTCCCATTCCAGTATACTTGAGCACATCCGGTCGGGAGCACCCTATCAAAGATGACTCGGTTTAATCAACGCAGTTAAGCTGTTTGACTTGAATGGCCCTGTCAAGTTGGCCTCTGTCTTTACACTCGTCAGGTCACGTGGCTCTGCGCTGTGAGAGTTAGCACCAATTCAAGAAGTGACACGTTTCACATTTCTGACAGCCCACAAATGGCTGACAAGTACCTAGGCGATGCTTATGCACAAATGGGATGAAATAAGTGTCAGATTCCCAGCTTTAGCCTCTTATATAGGCAGCTAGTTTAGTAGGTAGCATTAGTCGGTAGGTCAGCACATATTTGTTTTGTTTCTTGGTTTTTCTTTTTTTTTAAAAAAAAAAAAGAATCTATTTAAATATTTGCTTGAAACCCGTTTGAATTAAGGAAAATGATTTAGCCGTGCATAAATAAATTAGGGCTGAGGTAATTACCAATCAGCTGTTTATGTATTTTTGTCATGAACGATGCTCTCCATCTGTTACTAAGGCTATTATTTTCACGTTATAAGGATATATTTACGATGAGTTATTTTTATTTATTTATTTTTTAATTCAGTGAACAGTTAGCAGTATAAATCAATACCGTTCCACACAACATAGGGTAAAGGGTTCTAAGGAAGAAAAAGAAAAACGACGTCTTCCTACACTTGAGCTTTGACTGTTTTTTTTTTTTTTTTTTTTTTTGGAGGGAAAAAAATTCTCAAATTCTCAGTTGTCTCAAAAAACTAATCTCGAAGCATCAGCATCACTTTTGTATTTTGTCTATCGTATGACACAGGTCCAGGTGAGACCTGCCCCCAAAAGCACACCAGCAGGAATATGAACATTATCACGGACCAGTCAGACGCATACGCACAGCTATGTGTCTGACTAGACCGCTAGATGGGTGTGAACAATAAGGCTCTTTGCAGTACCTGTTGTGACCTATGAAGTTGTCTGTGCTGTGAAAGATGTGGTTTGATCAAAAAAAGCATTGATCTCTATAAAATACCGTTTTTTTTCAGCAACCAATTTTCACCATTGACCATCCCATTTGTGCATTTAACGCTAATGCTCATTAAAATCGCAAGTGTTGCTATCCGTTTACCGCTTGCAGTATATGAAAAATATGAAAAGCCTACTTTTAGTGTACGTGCTTTGTTTAGTCACGACGCAGTGTAAAGCATATAAATATTTTGCGTGCAATTCCATACTCATTTTAAACATTTTAATGAATCAGCGCTGCAGCTGACTAGCCAATGAAGTGGTTTACCACATGGTTTAGTTTCCATTCTGATCCATTTTGATCAGAAAGATGAATAAAAAAAATTGAAGTGAAATTGATAACAATAATTTTCTGACATTCACAAAAGCAGCGTGCTTCACTTGCTTGGTAAATTGCTCAGCATACAAATTGAATAAATTTTGTGAGACATAAACAAAGAACTGTGAACACAAGCGAGCAAATGAGGCAATAAAAGGGAGAGAAGTATAAAGACGTCCAAAGGATGGGGGTTTCTCTCTATTTGACACCATTAAGCTTATGCAAACCAATGACCCCTGAGAGTCGGTGGATGTTGTTTCACTTCCAGCTCTCGAAACCAACCATTAGTAGCTGTTTTGAGATTATTGAGCAATTGGTGTGTCCCGGAGAATGACGGCAGAATAGAATAAGGCATTGTGATGAGAATGAATTGAACACAGCTGTCCCACAGAATCATTTCGTTTTTGGTCCAGAAGTAAATGAAGGAAAGGGTGTTTGGGCGTGATGACCCGGCCGCTCCGCTATCGGACCCGCTCGGGGCTGAGCACGGCATTGGGGCATTCCTGTGTGCAGTGCATTTATCTTTAATGTCAATTCAATGTGTTCCAAAGAACATTAAATGGAATTACACTAGGTAGTGCTATAATATTACCATTCAGCCACAGTAAATCTGGCCTTTTATCAAAACAGACAAAATGGCGCCATGACGATAAACTGTACTTTTTTTTTGTTGGAGAATAAAATAATGTCATTAAAATTATACGCCAGAACTGACGATGTTATGATAACCTTGGGGGAGGAGATAGGAAAATGACACAGGACACCCTGGTGGAATCACTAACTACATCTGACATTTAGGCAGTTCAAGTCACTGCACAAAGAAAATGGATATCCGGTGAACTTTACATCCCGTCTGGTGCTTTTCATTTTATCGTTATTTTTATGAAGTCTTCTCGGGAAACAAATACACACTGTTAAACCGAGAAATGCAAACACTAAGCACGTCTCTTTCATCTCCATAGTCTGGTGATAGAAAATAATTACACTACAGCAATTATTGTGAATAAATGACGGAAATGTTTCCATGCCCTTAAACTACTCCTAGTTGATATTCACTGGTTTCACAACCCATTCTCTCCCCTCCACACCTCAGCTGGGACTTAGTCATGCAGCCAAGCACATAATATGCTCTGAGCTCTGTATCATGTACAATTATAATTAGCTTTGTCAGGTCTGGGCCCTACAACCCTCATGCAGATAATATGATAATATGTCTTCATAACCAAGTGACCTTACATGCACAATATTTCTCCCCTTATGAAGATTGGATGTCAATAAAATAATTGAGTCTCAGAGGCTGTGGCAAGGGAAGATTTAGATGATTGGACACTCAGGGCAGTGATGTATGACTGTTATTATTCTACCTGTCAGGGATGTGCACACATTGCCGAATGGTCAGCCCATGCTATGTTTCATGAGGAACGTCTCATTGTTAATCAGCCTTTCATTGCCCTACAGCTGCATGTTGAAGGGACACTTATTAATACTGTATGGATTAAAACAAAATGCTGGAGATAAAGTCAAGTGATCCATTTGGGACTGGAGTAGATGCCAGAATTCCAGGATCACCTTGGACGTACCCCCCCCCCCCGGCCCAGTCTGCCTGTGGCTTTATGCCATTTGTTTTAATTTCCCCAGACTTAACTCGCCGCACTGCGTAATCCTCCTGTATTTCGGTCAACACAGCTTCTCCTGACATCTTCTGGAATGCAACACCAGTGATTAGTATAAAATAGAATCGTCAACAAAAATTCTACCTGTGCTATCTGTTTTGTCAATATAAAAATGACAAATCTCCTGTAAAGGCTTTCCCGAGGTGCATTAATCCAAATTCCTGTGTCTCCTTCAAGCATTTGTTGTGATCGCAGGAGCTACCAGCTGAATTTATCTGTTTCCTGGGAATGGTGATTGCAGCTTGTCGTAAACTCAAGTTTGTTACACAGTTGTCGACGAGACAATGAATCTGACCCTGACTGATGAGAACAAAGAACACGAACTAGCTCAGCCGACGATGTTATAGCAGATCAGGTTAGCGGGTTCTTATCATGGACATTCAGATTCTAGGTCTGGGTCGGTGGTGTGTTGGATTCACTTACATGTAGAATTTCTTTTGACTTGAGGAAAGATTGGGTTTAAGGCATGAATATGAAACCCAGAGAACATGTAAGTAATAGAAGGTGAAGATGTAAACGATAAGGGAAATACAGTACCAATAGCTCCAAAGATTGTTTATATGCTTAAATGAACTGATTATCAAAAATAACACACTGAGCTAATTTTATTGCGCCAAAGATTGAGCTAGTATACAAATCACCATCGTTGCTATTAATACTTATGTACACCTTAGTATTTTTCCATGTGTTTTTTTCTTAACTGTGTATCCAGAACAAGGTCACAGTGAACTTTGGACAAGAGGTAAGCGTGCACCTTGGATGGGATGACTCCATCACAGGGACACATTCACACACTGAAATTTAGTCTACCAAAACCATGTATCTTTGTGCCATTTGAGGGAAGTGGAGTCCCTGGAAGAATCACAGAAATGCAGGGAGGACAAGAATTGGGGGTCCCTACAGGAGGCCACAGGGCTCTCAGCTGAAGTACTTTCTGGAACTTTAAAGTTTAAGTTCACACATTTTTATAGACTTTGCTGTTTATGGGCAGTTTGCTTTTGGTAGGTTGAGAGTATAGTTTTACTTTATTTTTTAAACAGGCATAAAAGTACTTCTTTAAGTAAGTATGTGTTATTAGCTGACTAAAACTTTACTAAAATATTACGTTTACATATTTGGAAAGTTCAAATTAAATAATTCAGTTGTAGGTATACTCTTGATTTTTTACTTCTCTTGTATTTTGACAAAGTCGTAATATTTGTTTGAAGTAAAGTTTGTACTAAGATTTATGTAAAGTATGGTGTATCGCCAAAGCTTGCTTGAAATATGTTCCGCTGTAAATTTAAGCCCGGCGACTTGTGTTATGTTGTGGTATCTCGCGTTCAGTTCCAAATCTGAGTACCTAACGAAGCCTTTATGAACTTCCTTTCCACATGGGTAATGGCTAGTCAGGCGACAAAACTGTACTGATACTAGGGTAGACACCATAGCAGACCAGGTAATGGAGCTTTATTTTTTATTACTATTAATGGCTAAAGGCGCATATAGGTTTGCGTGATTAAATTGGTAGTCTTTCATGTGAAGTATTAAATAGATGTAATTAGTCCCACTTTCATACAGATTCTTTATAAATGAAAGACTCTTTTACAATGAATTCCTTTTTAAAATTCTGAGGCTGCAAAGTAGCAGGTCTACACAGTGGCGCTTTTAAAGGCACCGAGAAAGGCTCCTTGACATGGGACACAGTAATATGCCGTATATTTTGAGCCACCCGAAGCAACACGTGCAATCGGGAGGTGAGATGTAGCAAAATAAGATGGCACAACTGAAGTCTGACAAGGGATGTTGCAGGTTAAAGCAGAAAAGTGAGAAACTAATGGCAAAGCTTATCTTACTACCTCCTTTCAGATTGAGCGGGAAGATTGATGTCTTCCAGTCAAATGATGCACTCATCTGAGTGATCTCACACTTCTATCATTGTGACACCAGGCTCCTAGCTAACAGTTATTGGTGTTGATGGGCACTCTGCACGTGGCGAACCAAGCGCACTTGTTTAGATCCCCCGTTCCTTTATTTCCACCCCCTTTGCCTGTTTTCTGTCACCGTGTCATGTCGAATCACCGTTTGGGAGCAGAAACCGGACCCTCGGGTACTAAGGTATCAGGCTTCAGGAGCCACGAGAAAATGAATATAATAATAGGGGCCAGAGAATAGCCCAGACCACTTATCAGGCTAGGTAATAAGTGTTGTTGGGAGGTTTATGGTAAGGGGGAAGCCAGATGGGCATCCCGCAGTCACACGGGTGTATGTTGCCCTGTCGGAGGGTATGCTTACAGGCAGGGTTGGCAGATTAGTATTGATATCTGTCACTTCGGAGCCTGTCAGGCTGCAACTCTCTGATGGTGTTAAGGACAGAGGGTAATTGTAGCTGTGCTCTTTCTTAAGTGCGACTGAGCCAGCTGTTTCGGGCCTTTGCATGGAGTTCAGTGCAAAGGTTAGCTGCACTCCTCTTTTCAGATTTGTTGTGCTCTGTGAGGTTTTATATGACGGTAATTTGAAACTATCAATCACCCCTTTGGTTTTGAATTCTGTTTGCTTTTTAACCAGCTGCTGTTTTTGTGGTAGGTAATGATTAGCCAGTAAATATGCATGGTAAAGATACTCCCTCTGTTGCTCTGAGATAAGACATTTGATATTGTGCATCGAGGTATACGAATATTCACGTGCACGATAAATGTTAAATTACTTGCGTAAGAACACGAGATTAAGATTTTGCTGCTTGTACAATATTAATCACCTTAATAGCACAATCCCAGTTTCCTCACCTGCGGCTGAGAGTTTCATTTATACACTTCCATATTTCTGATGTTTAAATGGAAAGTATCAATGTTAAAATATGGCAAGTGAAGTGATTGTGATGTGGAAGCTTCTATAAACAGCAAGAGTTCAGTCGTGATGTCATAGGCCACACAAACAGAAAGGGACCCGATGACCCAGCATCAATACCCAGCCTCACCGATGCTGTTATGGCTGAATGGAAGCAAATCCCATCGACGATGTCCAAACATCTACTGTAGTGTAAAGCCTTTCCCAAAGAGTGGAGGCAAAGGAGGACAAACTTCTTATTCATACCCTTGGTTTTGGAATGAGATATTGTACAGGCAGGTGTCCCAATACTTTTGTCCATATACTGTACACATAGTGTAAAGTTAATTGGGACAAACAGACACCTAAAATGTTAATCAATGCAGAGCACTGCCCACCAAGTCTGATTAAAGAAACATGAATGAGTATTTCAAGTGCCTTTTCAAAGTGTCTGCTGTCCAAATTTCTGTTTACTATTTGACTTACATAGTAGATTTTTTTTTTAAGTGTTCTATATAAAAAGCATTAAATTAAAATGCAACACGGGTTGCATGCATTCAGAATGGATTTTAAGTGTTTGAAGTGTTGTATTCTGGAGTTTCTGAATTTGTTTAGCAGACCAAGCTATCATTTTTCTCTCAGAATGGGGTAATTTATCATTACTTCTCTTTTGGAATGTCCTATTCAGATGACTGACCAATGGAGATGCTCAAATAACTGTGCATCTTGTTTGCTTTTAATAAATTGTCACCTAATGAAAACTATTTACATAATGACTATATTTTTACACCAGAAATCATTAAAAATTTTTATTTATTCCTATTTAGTATGAAGTTTAACACTGTCACACCCTCTCTCTCCCGTTCCCTGGTTCTTCCCCCTGCTGCCTGGTTTCCTTGTACTGTACCTGGTTGCTGTGGTGATGCTAATTGACTTGTTACGCACCTGCTGCCGATTACCTCGTTAAGCACGTGGTTGCCTGGTTCCCTAGCTTATTTCCCGGTGTCAGCTCGGTTAGTTGGTTGGTTGGGGTGGCGGCGGCAGTAGTAGTAGTCGTCGTCGTCTTGATCTGGGAGCATGCCTGGTGGGTCCTGTTTGATCGTACCGCCTCATGAAGTGGTCTGAGCCAGCTTCTAGCTTTCTTGGATGCTTAGGCCTTGCCATGGTATGTCTGCTTGTCTCAGTGGCTGGTATTGCTATACTCCAGCTGGTAGCCAAGAGTCACTCCATTCAATGGGTACTTGATGCCTATGAATGGACAAGACTTCCCCTGTTCCAGGTTCCCTTGCTCCTGTGTGCCTGCGCCCCCCTTGTTACTGTGTGCCTGTGCTCTGCTCTGCTCTGCCTCGTCCATGCCTCGCCATGCCATGTTTTGCCTGTGTGGTGTTCTCTGGCCTTGCTGGTTATATATGAGCCTCCCTGCCCTTTGGGTCTTAAAAGGGTTGCGCTGCTCAAAGAACCGGTTTCTGCCTTGCCAGGTGTGATTGTGTGCATGTGTCTGCCAGTGCTGTGTGATTTGTATGCTATGTGTTTCCCAGTACTGTGACAAACACTAAACTATTGGCATACTACAAGTTCTCTTTAGTGGGAATATGGCTATAGATCCTGAGGTGATGCATCAGAGTATCACATTATATTTGATTTCAAAGTCAAGTCACTGTAATTAAAGATGAGGTAGTCATTTAATTCAGTTTAGTAGCAAGGTTTCTGTTTAAATCTTTGATGAAGATCTAAGCTTCTCAGAGAACCTTCAGGATTAAGTCAATTAAGCGGCCTGTTTTTGAAGTCGGTGAGCCCTGCTGTTTTCTACTTTTTTTTTTTTTTTGTCTGAGATGGGGGGGGGAAAACTTAACTGAAATGTTTATTTGAGAATGGATTATGCATAATGAGTAATGAAATCTATTAGCCCCAAAGACCTGACATCAAACTTTCATACTTATAATTTTTATGTTGAGCTAAATTTGTTCTGATACTGTTGTAAGATCAGACAATAGGCATCAAGTGACAAGCCTTACTGTTTATTTGTTTGTTTAACTGATGTGCCTGCATTGTTTTACTATTTGCATTTTGGATGGCTTACTTTTCCTAGTTTTTATTGCAGCAGTTGAAAATTGTTCTGGAATGTAAAATGGTTTAAAATGTTTGACAAATATTTCACTGGCTAAGGGTTATGCTTAAACAAAATTTGCTCTCGGGAAGAAGGCTGCTACAGCCCTACCCATCCCTATTTTTTTAATTTTGTTTTTGCATATTAACTTTATGTAGCATAAATTCATAATGCAGTAGAACTACTGTAAGCCATAAATTATATGCAAGACAAAGTGAACAGTTGTATGACGTGAATAGTGACATCTTTATTGTTTGTTGTGTTTGCGTATAGCAATCTTGGGTCTTTTCAGGAAGTGCTTTGTCATGAATGAACCTTATAGCTAGCGTGTCTTTTGACTTGTGAATTTAATTCACATCATAACGAGAATTAAACATCCCCTCCAGGGTGTACCCCGGTCTTGAGCCCTATACTGCCTGGGATAGGCTCCAGCCCCTCCCCCAAAACTCAAACTGGGATAAGCGGTTAGTAGATGGATGGATGATGCAATTTGCGTGAAAGGGATTTGCATGCTTGCAGTTTAGTCTAGTCAAACTCAACTTGTATCGGTGTCAGCTGTAGAGGTGTAGCGTAAGGTCACGCCACTGATATCAGACTTCGTCTCATTTACGTTGAGGAGGGTCAAAATGGTCCTCAACATCTGAACACTCTGATGTACCGTCCCATCATGTCTGCTTTTGATGTTTAGCTGCTCTGTGGTATAGCAGAAGGTGCTTCACCTTTAATTTATTTGGGAATCTGTTTGGTCTGATTCGGTGATTGTCGTTGCGGTTATGCATATTGGCAGCAGCTATCGGCTTGAATTATTCAGCTTGTGTACGAATCCTGTATATCTGAAGGCAGTCACTTTTAATTGTCTTGGATAAAAATTTAATTGAATTTCAGTCTTCTTTCCTGTAGCTATGCTTGTGATTAGAGCTCATTCATAGCCATTTCGTTTTATGGCTGAAAAGGTGCGCTTCTGAATTATCCGTCTATATTTATACATTTCCTGCTGTTTCCATACGTATCCACATGCAAGTTCCTTTGGGGAATAAAGGGTCCACCAAGTCAATGTAAATTTTATGTTTCACGATCCATCAGTTGTACTGTTGTGCATGGAGCGGCCACATTCTTCCAGGTATTCTGGTTTCAACCCAAACACAGTTCCTTACGCGAGATGTACGTATGTGACGCCTTTCTAGCAGATCTTCATCCCGTGTGGAGTTATTAACAGTAATTGCATCGTGTCACCGGTCACTGACCGTTTAACTTAGCCTTACGTTTACTGAAGATCGGAACACCAATACACTGTCCGTAATTGTATTAATACGGAAGTGCTTGTAAGTGCTCTCCTTGTATTAATATTTTCAGGGAAAAGGTGTCTGTTTCAGTCTTTGTGCTTTGAGGGGAAACATTCAAAAGTCAATTAAATTATGAAATTCAAAGATTTTGAAAATCCATCTATTAGGTAATGGTTAGGGGCCACTCTGCAATAAGAAAGGAGCACCAGTAGGGTTAAACCCCCTTGACTGTTAGAAGTGTGCTCAGCCTTAAATTACCATTCCCTTATCTCAATGCACCAGAGCTACTGTATGTCTTGTAGTGGCTCCCTCTAAATAGAATAAATGTCATTTAAATTAATTTAATCTTCCTTAAATTAGCTTCTTGCCGTGATCTCTCACAGTCAGAATGTATGTCCTCCAGAATTCAATTTCCTACAGAATGATAGGATTTTATCAGCACATCATTTTGAGACCTCCATTAACGATCACTGTCATTCTCACTAAATAGGGTCAAGTTTGATTCTGGTCAAGTGCTGACCTTTTGAGTCTTCCACTACTGTGGTATGCGTTTTCAGTGTCAGAATGGTTAGCCTCCTAAACTTGCAGTTTATGAATCTTTTGAAATGTAATATAAACTCCTGCCAAAATCATTTAAAATTAGTCCCTGCGCACGCTCCATCTCCGGCGTACTCCATTCTTCATCGTCTGACGATCGTTAAATGCGTTTGTGTGCGACCAAAATGACTTTCTGTCTCGGGACTTGATTTTGAGTTGAATCTGCTGAGGCCTGCGACATTTAGAAATGCAGAAAGGCACTTGCCTGTGACCTGCGGATATCCCGGGAACGGTATGCCAGGTATCTCCTTTAACAGTATACCATACCGATGTGTTTTAAGGGAGTATTGGGCTGAGGTGTGCAACCGGTCGTTATGGTTACAACACTATATGGACAAAAGTACTGGGTCACCAGCGAATAGGGGGTTCACATACTTTTGGACTCGGGTAATTAAGCCATAGTCATTGCTGAGACGTGTATAATTAAACACACAGCCATGCAATACTCAGCATCAAACACTGGTGGCAGAATGGGACATATTGAAGAAATGACCTTCAACGTGGCACCATCATAAGATGCCCCCTTCCCAACAAGTGGGTATAAAACTTCTGCCTTGGTTAACTGCAATTAAGGTGATTGTGATGTGGAAACTTCTATAAACGGCCAGAGTTCAGTTGTGATGTCATAGGCCACACAAACAGAAAGGGACCCGATGACCCAACATTCACTCATGCTGTTGTGGCCGAATGGCAGCAAATCCCACCACCGATATTCCATCATTTAGCGTGAATCCTTTCCCAAAGAGCGGAGGCAAAGGAGGAGCAACTTCTTATTTATACCCTGGGTTTTGGAATGAGGTATTGCACAGGCAGTGTTCCCAATACTTTTGTCCATTTAGTGTATGTCCAGCCAGCTACGTTATACTGTACACTGGTGTATTCTTTCACTAATTCAGATTAAGCTAACGTTGTCTCCCGCGTGATTTTGGTGTATAAATGAGTGTTTTTGGTTTTTTTTTTTTTTTTGGACCTCTGTGACCCCAAATTTTTTTTTTTTTTTTTCCCCCAATACATATGATTGGATGGGTGACTCGCTTTATGTGAGAAGCATTACCTGCATGCTTACATAAAATGTATTCGTATGCAAAGGACTGATTTACCCTTGTAAAAAATTTACCGAAACACAAATTTTGCTGCCAAAAATATGGACCTCAAAAGTTTTGTGCGCGGTTGCTGTCTTAACGTGACACAATTATCTCACATTTGTTCTAGATTATCTCTTTGAGCAATGCATTTGAAAATAAGTAACCTATGTTTAATTCATCATTATTATTAAACTTTTAACGTGCCGTGTCTTGGCTTACGTGGTGCGTGACGGCGCTCAATAATGTAAACTTAAATTTCTTGCCTGACAAATGTGCTAATTATACTATATTTGATTTCCATTTGTTGTTTTTTATTTCTCGACCTGCAGTATTTACAGGCCTTCCTTGGATGTGTGCTTTTTTTCATTAAGTCCGCTCCGTCGACCCTCCCTCCCTCTTATTTGTATGCAGTGCAAATTTCCGTTTCTGCTCCCAAGCCTCCACAGAGTGAAAAATGGGCTGCATTTTCTTGATAGCCCATGTGGTTGTGGAGTATAAATGGCTAATGAATTACAGATGAACATTGACGCAAATTAATCTTCCTGATGTCCCTTGGTAATATGGCAGCCATTTAAAAGTTTAATCAATACACTAAAGTTGAAAACATGCAGGCACTGCAGTTGTTTGGTTGTAATAAACATCAGTGGGAGACGGGAGGCTTGTCCCTAGTACATGTATCATAATGACAGGTATTTATGTTTAATGGACTAAATATTTTTTATTGGAAGAGAACAAATGTCAGTTTAACTTTATGGGCTCTAGATTCAACTTTCCTTTGAGGTTTGAGATTGATGGTTGACAGCTTGGTCAGTCTAAGTTGGGTAAGAATAATAGAGACAATATGGGAACAAACTGAACTATTCATTTCTGTAATTTTCCTGTTGTGTAACATCTGTCTCACCTCTGAGCTGGTGGACAACTTTAGAGCAATAAAAACATTTAACTCAATATAAATGACTGACAGACATTTTGGTATCAAAATTTCCCACATTGCTACCCAATTTATCACCTCTTTGGCTTAAAAGTGCTTGTGTGCAGCACAACAGCATCCTTTTTATCCAAATGCGATCGCAATCCAACATTGACACAAACCATGCATTTTAACTGAACTACTCAAAAATGTGTCTATTTTCCAGCATCAGCAGCATTTTTCCCAGGAAGGGGGAACAGAAAACTTATAAAACATCTGTCTATTGGCTATGTAGTCAGTAATATTTATAGACCAAGCCTTCGGCTAATCAACAGTGCCTTAGAGTGAGGGCATATGCCGGTCATAAAATAAGAGGTGCTATGAAATCAGTTTTTGATATTATAAAATATTTACTCATTTTTTCTGGAAATTAGTGATTCTGTTATCACATGTAAAATGTTTTTCTTTCAGCAAATGGTGCTTTTTGTGTAATTCCTATTGTTTTGCAGTTAAAATGGTTATACCGTTATTTCTCAATCAATATACAAGTACGTCATGCTGGTTGACTCGTAAGAAATTTACGAGTAATTATTGGCAAATGACTGTCGTGGTTTTTTTTTTTTTTTTTTTTTTCTGTACTCATCCAGCTAGCCATGTTCTCACTGCTCATCCTGGTCTGGGTCGTGGGCAACTTGCAACCTATTGCAGGGAGCCAAGGGTACATGGCGCGGTTAAACCCTGGGTGGCATGCCAGGCCATTGAATTATTCTACTCACGGGCACACTAATTATGTGCAACGCATGTCATCTGCCTCAACAGTTTAATTTGTCTATTTATAATAGTTTATGGCTTAAAAAAAAAAAACCTGAGAATTCATTACTGGATGAACAGTCTTTTTGCAATTAAACTTATATTCAGATTTTGATTGATGACTATGTTGTTCCAGGACTCCATTAGAAGGATTTGGAGATGACACACTTAGTCCAAGGCGCTGTTTTCAGAATTATAGCAAGGTTACATATACCTGAATAGCCTCATAATTCACTTGTCTGATGCATTCTGGATGTCTGCATGGAGATAATAAGGAAAGTTTAATAGCAGTGTTAATTGATTTTTTTTTTTTTTTTTGTTTTTTTTTTTTTTTTGGTACAGCATTATAACAGTGATTGATTGCCGACTGGATGGAAACGTTCAGCACAGGCTGTATAAAATATCAAGCAAGTGAGAAGTGGAGATAACCTTGATGTTGAGATATCTCCTCCGGATATATCGTGCCTTGACGTATTGATGGCCCTCGAAAATGTAAAAGCTGATTATACGCAGAACGCAATCATTAAACCCTCTTCAGCTAGCTGTTGATTAATCTGCTGTTTTTCTCCTCGTTAAGGGTCTGGTGAAATAGAAGACCTTGTCAATTTTTGCTGCATGTCGAATACATTACAGCTGTTTATACATGGTAACCATGCCCTTTATTCAAAATAAGCTGTGGAACTAGTCTTTTGTCAGTAAGCATTATTTTCTTTACGTATGGATGCCGTTAAAAGGGACATCATTTTCATTGGTTACATTGGGCATGTGACTGATGCTGTTTGGGTGAATCACTGGTAGTCTGGAATCTTTTTTTTTTTTTTAAAACAAAATGACCCCCCAGCGTTCGAACCTCACCAGCTCTTCATTCACAGACACCGTGGGTTTATGTATGGGGGGTGATTCCTGCCATTATTAAGATCCCCATTCGGAATGGGGACGTGCACGCGGAACATTCGCATTCGGTACGAAGATCCGCTTTCGGAAGGTTCGCGTTTGTATACCGGGTTGTTATGTATACTGAAGGCAGCCCAAAATTTATTGCGCGCGTTAATGCGCATGTTTCGCGTACACGTCTTCCTTCCGGATGTGCATCTTAATAATGGCGGGAATCACCCCGCGTAGTTTCCGGCGTTTCTGTTATTTTGTGCTTGTATCACGGTAAGTGCCGTGACACCGTTTGATCGGTAGCACTTTTATATCGGTACGGGGGGTCTCGTGTGGTGTTTTGACTTGTGTCGTCGTTTGTGTACACATTGTATATGTGGGTAGTTTTTTGAGAATGTGCCGAATTTTAATTGTTTAATCACCCCAGGGAGAAGAGGGAAAAAATCTCTCAAATGAGAACTAATCTGATAATGCGCTGATTTTTATTTTCTGAATGCTTTATTTAATCGCCCAGGAAACTGGTTTAAATTATTATTTATGGCTGGCTTTTAAGCATGGTGGTATGTTAAATTAATTGAAATAGTTTGATAAATATTAATAATTTACTGTTATTAGTTTAATGGAGTTGGAGCTAGTAAATTTTAAACTTCTGCAGTTCAATTGGTGAAATGCTGTTAATTGATGGACCTAAACAAGTATGGTTTACCTGAAGGTCTCTGAAGGTTATTGATTTATTTATTTGTTGGAACCTGATTAATCCTGAGTATTTGAACATAATCTGAGGTTTGATGCTTTGCAACTGTGTTATTGTATTGTATAATAAGGTTTGGAAAAAAATAGGCCTATTGTTTAACCTTAATGGGTAATAATACTTGAGCAAGTTTTTTTTTTTTTAAAAAAAAAAAAAAAATTAGGGGGTGAGCACTGTTAGAGTGGTACGACAACTAGGATGTCAATTCCTAGTGTGTGGTGGCTGGGTTTCAAGTTTTCCAAGCACTGGCCAGATTTGGCCTAATTCTTTTATTGCTGTGCATTAATGGAGCGGCTACATCGGCATGTCTGCTTGCTAGCACCAACTACACTGGCAGAGAGAGCAGTGGAGATCCTGGCTGTGACTGTGTTGCAGAGAGCCCCGAGGAAGGGGATCTTGTCTGTGCTACCAGCACAGAGCCACAGAGGAGGAACCACCACCGGTCTCGTTCACTCTGCGGTGAGCCGGGCCCCTCCCGGCAGGTGATGCCACGTGAGCACAAGCGGCACCTTAACAAACTACTTGCGGTGCGCCGGCTTGACGGGGATGACGATCTTGTGGTTGGATTCCTGGTAGATGATGTTCCATGCTGAGCTCTGATGCATTACAGGTTCTCCCAGATGCAGATCAGTCGGCCCCGCCTGGCTGGGAAAGGACAGAGGTCTGCCGTATGTCAGTGACAGATGGCTGTTGGTCAGGCTGCCTTCTGTGGAGCGGGAGGTTTGGATCGCCTACGTCAGTGACTCCTGCATTGTGGCGTAGTCGAGGTCTGCGCCGCTAGTTGAAAATGCGAGACGTGCGGCCTCTGTCCGGAAAGAGGAAGTGACCTCACGTTTAGTGCTAATTTTGATAAGGTTAAGGTGAAGGTTTTGGCATTAGGCTTGGGTCGGGGAATTAAAACTGAGTTTAGGGCCAAGTTTAGGTATGGGGGTTAAGGTGGGGTTTTGAAATTTAGGCAATTAGAGACGGCAGAACGATCGTGACGAAATGGCAAGAGCTCCGGCATGACTATCGGGGAGATGCTTGCGGGGACACGGCTACGAGGAATCTCTGAACGCCGGCACGGAGGTGACACGCCAAGCCGGAGTTACGGCACTGACGGAGTAGTTTGCGCAAAGTCGACAGCACCGTTGTCCTCCCACCTCAGACTATAGCCTTGCTGGAGAGCGACTAACAGCCTAAGGTCTCTGTAAGCTCGACTTAACGGGTGCATTTTAAGCCTAGACTTTAAGGTGGAGAGCGAGCCGGGGTGCCGCACTGTTTCTTGATCCCTCTGAGGGTATTTTTCCCTTGCCTCTGACGTCCTCGGTTTATTCTCCGTGTACCCTGGACCCAGTGCTTTGTGACAATGGTGCTAGTTAAAAGCACTATATAAAAAAAAAAAAAAAAAGTTTTTATTAATTTTGTACTTTTTTGTTTCTAGGAGAATATCTGATTACCCTAGATTTGGGGAGACTTGGGGTAGGGTGAACATTTCCGTTTTTAAATGAGGACACTGGGGGCAGGATGGTGGCGTGGGGCAGACGGACACCGGCACACAACGGATAGCGACCCTGGAGAGCAAAAGTTGAGTGACGGACATTTTTGGCAATTCAGAAATGGCGGCAGGACACATTTCTGAGATCTCAAAAAGAGGACGTGTTCAGGAAGAAGAGGACACACAGTCACCCTAGTTAGGGTTTCAGATGGAGTTTTGGTTTGGCTTCTTAGGATGGTGATTTGTGTTTGGGTTGGTTTTAGGGGTTACGGTTAGGCAACGAGTTAAGATTACGATTTTGGATTTAGGGGTTAGGATTTAGGTTCGATTAAACGAAATGTTACATTAGGCTTTCGGGTCAGGGTTCGCTTAGGATGGCCATCTGCATTTGAGTTGCTTGTAGGGCTTAGGGTTAGAGTTGAGATATGAAAGACACAAAAAAAAAAAGTCAAATCAAAATACCTTTTAAAGTAAAAATCCAAGCGTTAATATTTTTTAGTGGATCCTTCTGGGTGATTGTTGTAACAGTAATAGTGGAACAAAATTAAGAAAAAAAAAAAAAGTTTTCACAAACTTTTGAAGTAATGTATGACTCCCGTCCAAATCAGAGACAAAGACTTGAACGAAGGAGTAAGCCTAATGAAGTAATCAATTGTGGAAAATGTCCCGTAAACATCATCATTTAAGCGCTCGACGAAGATGCAATTATGAAAGTTGTTACCTGTTAAAAAGGGGAGTATGCAAAAGATGAAATGCGCGCTGTTATTTTTAAGTGGTATGTCAAGACATTTTATCCAGTTACTTCCTTGACTGTGGCGATCGATCTAATTTCCTTTTGGAAGCAATTTATCTAATCCATTCAACTGAACTCCTTTTCTCTACTTTTGTTGACCATTAAAATTTGCTTTGACAACAACGAGGCACGCCTGCTAAATGTCAGGAGCAAATGATTAGATTCCGGGCCGCCCGCCCCCCCCCCCCCCCCCCCCCCCCCCCCCCCCCTCGCCTCCCCCCCTCGCTTGGATGGTAGTATG
>JAACJT020000035.1:6473256-6514345 GCA_009936485.2 Gymnarchus niloticus
CGCAAAAAAAGGTCACAATTACCCCTTGTTTTTACCTGTTATTTTTATAATGTACGTTTTTTTTGTCTTCTTCGGAAGTTTTGGGCCCTTTTGCCCCGGGGGTTTCCCCCCCCCCCCCCCTTCCAGTGGTCTTCGGATCAGCGGTCAGTTTCATTGACCATCGGTGCCCTGTCTCGGTAGGCGATCTCCACAGACTCGCTCGCTCCTCGGACGGTGCCGCTCGGCTCGACGGGAGGCCCGAAATGAGGAGCCGACTCGCTGACTCGGCAACCTACGTCCCGAGGCAGGCGGCGGCGGCTGAAATTCATTTCCCTCCGCCGGAGTGTCCGACGTCTCCGCTCTGCCATTCGCGGCGCGGCCATCTTGTCCGTTAGAGATTTTATAGGAGGTGACAGCTCCTCACACTTCAGCGTTTGGATCACCTCAAGTAGCTCAGATGCAAGGGAAAATGAGAGCACTTCTGCCACAAACTCCAAATTTAGATTGACTGAGGTTATCGCTCGGCCTGCGGGTGCCCCGCTCCTCCATGACAGAACAGGCCTGCTGGTAACTTGTTCTATAAGGAAGCTGGAGTTTAGAATGACATGTGTGAAGAAAGCGGGCTGCAGATACAGTGATGAATACTTTGAAGCCATGGGAGATGATGTCAGGTTCACTTAGAATGGAATGCAGTGTTTGAATATGCTCGCCACTAATATGGCACCCGTATCTCTGTCCTCATCTCTGTTTTCTGTCACTATGTACAATTCAGGGCCCGTCTCTTCAGCCCTGACAATGTCTTTTAAGATCATGTTTTTTGCACTCGCTGAGCCGCACTCAGCAATACATCAGTCAGCCTCCTGTGTTTGATGGCTGCCCTTTTTTGTCATTAATGCACTTGATGTCTATTTAAAACTGTCAGTGAATGCGGTATCTGTTTTCCTGTCAAGAGATCATTGACAATATTAATACCACTCGTCCTTGCCTCATTTACTAAGCGCTGACACCTAGTCTCAGCCTGCAGTATTTATCAAGTGGCACTCTCCTCTCACCGGGATGTTTCACAGCCGTCCTGCGGTATCTCTCTACTTCAAAAAAAAAAAAAAATAAAAAAATAGAAAAATTCAGCGGGGAACAACAACAGCGAGGCCCCATCTATATGATATTCTTGGGCAGGAGGTTTAAAAATATTCCGGGAGAAAATGTTCTGTAGTTTATGTCAGGTAAATCGATCGTGTACACATGAACAGTGACAAATCTTGCTGTAGGCCCCGCACACCTACATATTACCGGGTATTAATTAATTAATCATCCGTGCCGGGCTGTCGAATTCATTTGGGGCTTCTGACACTGTAATTATGGTGAATATCAACCGGACACGGTGAAGTGATTGAAATGATATCGTTCGGTCGTGATCAAAATGGAAACCGTAAAGAGCAATGGCTAACTGCTGAAATTCACATACGCTGGATTTTAGTGCATTGCTGGCAGTTGTAAAAATCCATTAATGAAAAAGCGAGCTGCTGATATAACCAAAAATCTAGCATTTACTCAATACGGTTAAAGGTGATTTTCTCTAATGAAAAGCAACTTCACGGCAGTTTCTTTGGGCGTCCCGGTTTAACTGGCCATCTCCGGTTGCTCTGTCGGTTGGGAGGGGTTTGCAGTCTTGGATAGCTGCGCATTTTGTCACGTCGGTGTCACGATACATAGCCAAAGTCCATTCTCCTTCCAGTGACCAGTGCGATACTTCTTAGAAGAGAAGTTTATTTTCCATTGATGATTATTCTGGTAGCTGAGGCATGAAGGTGGGAGGTTTCCTGGTTCCCATCCCTGCTCCGTCACTCTGCCCGGGTACAGTAGAGGCACTCTCTGTGGTATCGGGTCATTCGTCGCGACGTCTGATCTCTTATCGAGAGACGATTTGTTTTTGTCTCAGCTAGACAAACATCACTCTCCACGTGGCTTCACGCTTTGTTTTATGAACGTTTTATGGTAAAGGACTGTAACGAGGCTAAGATCAATGGACACGTTTATTTATCTACTTGTTTGTTTATAAATTTTGCTCAGTAGCCTAGACACTCGTCTGTTTGTCTGTGGCTTACTGTATCCCATCTTTGGAGACTTATAAAGGAACATTCGGTGGAGGAGTTTCAAATTATTTGTTACCTTAGAACCTACGGTCATTATGCAGCATTTTACACTGTATTTCCAAACTTGCCGAAGGGAGCTTTTCTAAACGTTTTACACACACAAACACAAGCACATATGAATCAGGCGCTAAGTTAAACAAAGAGTAAAATAAAATAAAAGCAAGACTAAAAAGGCGTACCGTGAGTTTTGAAATGCACGGCTCCCGAGGTTTGAAATTTCATAGCCAGATGCGGTCCTCTATCGCCTTCTGCTGACCTTACCAGTTCTGTCAATCCATCCTTCTATCTTAGTCTGAGCAGTCACGTAAGATTGACACGATTGCCTTTAAGCAGCGCCCCGTCCACCACCGTGACAGACAGCTACAGCCGAACACCTATCCTGACAGGATGAGCGCCGTGATGGATTGCCTAGCCCAGCCGCCGCTCCCTGAAGGTCAAAGGTCAGGTTCGAGGCTGTCTTTACTCTCCGGACGCCGTCGACGGACGTCCTCTAAATTAGCGCGAAAGTTCATCGCAAAGGTAATTAACTACAAAAGGGAATGCTGCACTGGGCTGGCATGGTGTCATTTTGCATCCTCTTGCTTATGTATATTATTTCTTATACAAGTACTTCTGTGAAATGCACGCTGGCCGATATTGCACGGTTGCGTTCTTTGTAAAGGTATGTCAGGCACCTGATGCCATAGCCGTAGGAGGTCTGTTTGTCTGTTGGCCGGTGTCATTACAGAAAATGATTTGCATTATTACCAGTATTAAAATTCATTATCGTAAGCTTTTGCAAAAAACCCAATACGATCTAAAAATATCTAACAATGACAGATAATATTCCCTTTCGCTATTATACATTTTATTCTAGTGGAATTCAGCATGGTCGTTCAAGCGGCTTACATCTGAACAGGGGGATTTTAAGTAGCACTGCACAGTTTCGCAAAGAACATTTTCAATATGCGAGAAAAATGATTCGTATAAAGGTGTAAATGTGTTCACGTCGTGCATCTAAGTATCTCGCAGACAAATCGAGTCGTGAGATTGAGAGCTACCCGATGGCAGAAGCACAGATGCACATGAGTGTATACTGTTTATGACATCGGTCCCGTTGGTTTGTCTGTGACTTACTGTATCCCATCTTTAGCGACTTCAGCTCCCTCACTTTTAATTGGTTGTGTGGTTAATGATCTTTAAGCCCACTGGGCAAATGGATGGTCTTATGGGTACATGGGCTAACCTCAGTTCTGGGTGTAAGTTTATCCCATTTGTATGTAGGTACATATTTACATTTAGAAGCGCTTATGGGTTAGCCCACTTGTCCTTGCGATCATCCAAGTTATTCCACCTGTTTCACAGACAGCCCCGAATGTGACAGAAGTCGTGTTTAGTGTGAGTGAGCTCATCGGTCTCCGGGAGACAGCGCCGCAGCAAGGTCCGAGACAGCCCAGCGCGATACTTCACGTGTAGCGTCGTCCCGCGAGGGAGAGTGCCCACAGCCGTACTGCCATGCGGCTTGGGAAGCGCGGTCACTAGTGCCAGCTTTTATAAATGACGAGGTTTATTTGTCCATGTTGTGATATGTTTAGAGGAAACTCGGAATGACAGTTGTGGGAGGAAAGAAGAGGGAATCACAACAAGTACCCACCCCACCCCCACCCCCCCCCAACCCTTCTCCACACCGCCCCTCGACATAAAATGTCATCTCTCCCCTGGCTGGCTTGCACAGGCATCCTGATGAAAAGAGCAGACATTTAAAAGTTTCTGACATGTGTCACAGTCGCTGCCATTGAGCCACTGCTGCTGATGTAGCCGGGCTGACAGCATCCGAGCCATTGAAGCTGGCTGCGGGACATTCCAAGTTTGGTATGTGTCACTTCTGATCCTTGTCACTGCACATCTCCAGAAGATTCATAAATGTAAACAGCATTATGAAAAAAAATGAAGGCACAGCAGCTAGTCGTGTGTTGACATGGATTTGTGCGAGAGAGGGAAGATCCGCACCTTGCGGATTAATTAAGGTGTGAGCCAGAGGACAACTTGCAGGCGGTGAACCGTATGACCCTTGTAACAATGTTTCTTGTGATAACAGATATGTACTTCAGTGGGCAAAAGGCGTGCGATCTCATCAGGACATATCAAGTTCTGCTTCCCCCCAAAGGCCTACTTTTTTGGTTCTCTCATGTAATAGAATCTTGGCCAGGAAAATTATTTAATGGAAAGTCCGGTTGAAAAGCTGTTTCGCACAGTACCAACTGGGGAGTATTTTGTCCCTGCGGTATTGTGGTATCAGAAGATTGGCTGAACCTTGGATATACTGTATATTAATTAGCCTAACGTACCTACACGTTATCATCGAAAATTGCGTGTACTTCATCAAAGAACAGCACGTGCAATTTTCTCCATTTTTTTTCTATTCCCCCTATGAACAATACTGTCACACTAACTTTTCCAGATAATGTTTGCTCTATTTTACTGAAATTGAAATCGCACGGTACCATGTTTAGGGAAGTTTTTTAAATAGGCATAAGGTGTTAGATATTATTTTAGACCTTTATGAATAATGATTCCAGAACATTCTTTTTGACTGTTCCGCTTAAGTGGTGAACTGCACCCTTTCACGATGGCACAACAGCCTTCACCTTGCATGTGGTCAAATTTCAAAGGAAAAATAACCTGTCATGTTGGAAGACTTTATGGAAAATGGCTGCCATTTCCAGGTTGTCAATTATAGGGCCACAAATCCTTGACTGATAGACCTAAGCCAGTGGAAATATGCAAGAAGGCCAAGGCGTGTTTCCGAGACTGACGGGCTACGCTGATAGCAGAGACCGACTCTGTCTGGGCTGAAGTGAGATTGAGAACAAACGTCCCCCGACGTTCAACACTCGATGCAGCACCAGCGCGCCACACCTGGCAATATCAGCTCAAGGCGGCATGCGAGGAAAGGAGAAGAAAGGCCCTTATTTCTGGGATGGCTTCAGATTAGCTACATTTGTCATTGAGGGGAAGATGGTATAATTAGCTTGTCAGTCTGCTTTAGGCTGAGCTAGCTTTCCCTGGTAAGAAAGATGGACTGACTGCCAGTGCAGCTGACAAGCAGTCAATGATGTGGCAATTAATGTCATACATAATTCCAGAACCAATTATATCAAAATGAACCCCATGCTTTAAAAAATACCATTGCCTTATCATTTCCTCTAACAGCGGGAGTACCTTTCATTTTTCTCTGTAATTACTTCTCATTATACATGGTAATACAATACATTTTCTTTTCACATATATATATATATATATATATTTGGAGAGCCGACTTATTGGAAAGAATCATATTCTCGTAGTTAGCATAGCAATCTTTAAGAGTTGTTCGAATAACAGCACGGTTATTGGACTGGGCAATAAAGATGAGCAAATAATGACATTATTGTAATGAAAATGTAAAACAAATGGTTTTGGGGATTCGAGGGTTACTGTAACGACGTGCTGAACAAATCCCACCACAAACATCAGTGTACATTTAGAAGTTCCAACTTATTGTTCATCAAAAGTGTTTTAAAAACTTCCAGAAAACATCACCATCTTAACTCTCGTAGGAATGAACTTCTCTGAAGTACGAAACTTCTGCAACTGGTGTGAACTTCACAGTTATGTTGACGTATGTGAGTGATGAATAATTAAAATAAAAAAAAAAAATAAAACCTTTGGTAAAATTTCATAAGACTTAGGCACTTTTCTTCCTATGAATCGGTTGATTTCATATCGTGTAATATGGATGGGTAATCTTCACTATTTTCTACCGAAGGTAGCAAAGGACTCTAAACTATAAAAAAAAAAAAAAAATGTTTCCTAACAATACTTTCAGCTAGTATTTTATGTTTACCCAGATGAATTTAGGCCATGAAAAATATTAGTAATGTGACAGAACCCACTTCTAAATGCATCAGATATATCTCTAGACCTTAGAAGGTCATCTCTGCTTTAATATATAGTGCAGGCAGTGACAGCTCAAGGTTGCATAAATCCTGTAAGTCACATGCTCTAATCATCTTACCTGAACCTTGGATAACATTTTTACTAAGTAAATCAGTAAGCATGCAGGCAATGCTTTTAACATCCAAAGTACTACTGACAGAAAATGAATCGCGATAAGTGCACGAGGTTATAAATCATGTTTATGACTTCAGGTGATGGGGAAAATATGTAAACCACCATCTGTTAGCAGTTATAACTTTTTGGGGTTTTTTTGCGTGAAAATCAGAAGTGTGTTGTGCTTTTTGTAGCTAAAGTATAATATCAAAATTCAGTTAAGCGTTATAATTAAGTGCCTCCAGGTATTGTGTAATATTGCCTGTGTAATTAATCTACCATTTACAGCCAGAGAATAATTTAATTTAACAGAATTTTATATTTTATGTTTAACACGAGTCCTTTTCATTTCCTGAATGGATAATACCTGTGCATGAATAATTATAGTTAGCTTTTACAGCTATGTCAACGTTTCCATAGCAACGGCACTTGTAATGAGTGGCTCAAATCATCAGGGCTTAAAGTTATAATTAAGTCAATAGGCAGAGTCAGCTTTTGCAATAGTTGAACATGCTAATGTTCTTCTTGCAAAATTATTGTGCCAAAAATGCCAGTTATGATGTGCAGCTAACAATATATGCAGATTTCTAATACGATCGAACGAAGAAAAATTGTATCCCAGAAACAAGGCAAACACCAGCGACACCATCCAATTACTGGCTTCATGTATAAAATCCTCTCATATTGAGGTCCTGTTTGTAATGCCGTTATAATTATTTACCACCGTGCGTGAACACAGTCACTGCCAAGCCATAAAGCATTACCCTTTGCCAGTTTAACTGCGTGCAAATAGTATTTAAATACATAACAGCCTTATTGGACCATATACCGAAAGTGTGCCAGGCATGAGGAAAACCATGTACGTAACTCAGTTAAACAACAATTCTCTAGGGCACGCCGCACTTTGCCCCGAATAAAAAGTCCCAGGCAAAGCTACTAAAAATACATGTTCCATCATTATGCAATATATGGTGATCTATTTGATTTGATAAAATTAGAAAATATTAGTTTGCCCGCAGTGATTTCAATCTTTTTCGGGATTTTCCAATTACCACTTTCTCACACAGTAGGTCTCTTTATCAGCACCAGCTTTCGAGGGGTTTACGCACATCTCCTCGGATGCTGACTTTATTGAGTGATGCTATGCGCTTGGAGCGGAGCGCCGTTCACTAGATTCCGCCCGCAGACCTGTCGGTGGCGGGCTGACAGTCGACGTCAGTGTGGAGCGATGGGCCCAGCCATCGAGCCCGACCTGCGGCAATCTGCGCTCCCCGAGGCTCTTTGCCGCAGATGGCTAATATGGCAGAACAGAGACTGAGCCCGGATCCCGACTGTAGGATGCACCTTGCTTTTTACCAGTCAGGCCACCGTGGTTTATTTTTAATGAGAACCGGAGTTTTTTAAAAAAAAATGATGATTTTGGATTGATTCCGAAACAGTGTGAACTCCCAAACCGTCACTTCTGCGATGTACATGACAGGATACGGTATGGTGGAGAAACAGTGGACTGGAAAGTCAACAGTAGTTCATTTCTTTTTCTTTGTTTTTTTTTTCCCCCAATTTTTCTTAACGACAAACTTTCTCGCCTCTCGGTATTTAGCCGTTCTTACATTTGCTCTTCTGTTTAACTGCCAGGAGGTGCAAATTCTTCTGAATGTTTTCAGGCATTCCTTGACATGCACCGTGTCTTAGTTAAAAGCACATTGTACACACCCTGACCACGAAGGCATCAAAAGATGTAAAATGGGTATCTTCAAAGGGCAGCATAAGCTAAGGCAATCCTTACTTTTGGTGACGTATGGTGCCAGAGTCTTCACTGTAAGGTTCTACTGGGAACAAACTCTTTCAGAGATGGAAATAGCCTTTCTGTAGGTGTCCCAGGAAAACTCTTTCTTCAAGTATTTTATTTCCTGCACTTGGAGGATAAGCCCCTCGATACACATGTAACTTTCACCGAGTGTTGATGGCAATTCCAAGCCGTTATTACACGAGGCGTGTAGTATACCTCCAATTTTGTTACCTAGGAAGTACTTTGAAATATGCTGAATAACACCAGGAGTGTGTAATTGAACTTGTTAAATGGAATTGCTGTGCTAGACTGTATGGTTGGTCTGTTTTCATGTCCACCGTACAATCATCTAATTATAGCTGTATTCAATGTATACTGTATATGTATGTCATATTTTATGTTGCTCATGCAAAGGAACGTACATTTCGTAACAGATTTGGAACGAAGTGCATTTTTTGCACTTCGTTCCAAATCGACAGCTGACTACAGAGAACAAAAAGTTATGGAAACGTGACTGACTGAATGTCTTTGAACCTTTATTCTACAGGTACCTTCCAGGGTTAGTCTGTTTTGTCATTGATTGCATTTCATATTGGCAAGCAGGAGAGGCAGACAGAAAGTTTATTGCTTTTAAGGCTCATTTTGTTTCAAAGATCAAAGTGATGTAAAATATATATGGCCCAAGGCACAAAGATGATGTTTTATCTTTGTGTGCTGAAAGCTTACAACAGCTGTGTAAACACATGGCTTCTTCCAGGGATATGGGCAATGTGCTTATTGCCCTCAGATAGATGTCTAATGCAGTGTACTCTGCCTTAAGGGCATTCCTTAGTAGCATTGTCTTTCTGCTCAAAATCAAGTTTATGAGGCAATATATGGTACCGGTGAGCCAAGTTTTTTTTTTTTTTTTTTTTTAATATAGATCGCTTTGCTTTCGCAATTTTAATTTTCCTATGCAATTTTTTATAAAAATGTATCGGCTGCATCGTTCACGTTTTTGTGGCAAGTTTGCTTTAATTAGATTAATACTGCTAGAGCCCTTATGATATTTGCATCGATTTTCTCCTTTCGGTAAGTCCTGAAGGGAATATGCACAGTAAGCCAGAGGCGAAATGAAGAGGCTTCGCTGTATAAATCAGAAACATACATGAACGCGAAAATCAGTCTGAGATGTTGATGTGGATCACTGAACTTGTCAAATCACCGAAGGAGGCTTTAGGAGAGGATATTTTTGAGCTTAGAGTTGCCCTGTTTAATTCTGACAAGTTGGAAGGTACGTTTCTCACCAGAAAGGACAAATGTTTGATCAAGGTTATTTCAAATTGATTGGAAATAAAGCACAACAAAAGGGCATTGGTGGAAAGGATATGTGCAACAATTCTCAAGAAAACAACTTTGCATAAAACAATTAGAGCATGCTTGAATGTAGAATTGATTTATCTGTTACACTGGCTTTTTACCACTTTATTAGTGCTGACGTTGAATCATAAGGCACGCTTCATTGAAAATGAAACGATCTGAGGAAATAGACAATCGTGATTGTTCATTTCTGAACACGAAAATTAGTTTAATATGCTTCTTTTTAGTTAGTGATGAAAGAGCGAAGCTTGTCATTTTGTAAATAAAGGTAGAGTGTGCGTGGAGTTCATTTATTTGAAGTGCCAAGGTGTTATGGATTCCATACTTTGTTTAATACTCTGTGTACCTGAGTATTTTGTGAACAACTGCATAAAGTACCTATAAATATTGCATATCGGCACGATTTATAAGACTGGGACGGGGGGGGGGGGAGGAGATCCGATTTTAACATTCTGCAAATAGTTATATTCTGCAATTACTGTGAGCATCCACGCTAACACTAAGAGAGTTGTTATGGAGCAAGCTCTTTCCTGCAGAGGAAAAACAGTTTATAAGCCTAAACTGCCGAACAGACAGTGAGCAGCCATATCCTTCTGACGGATTGAGCCAGGCTTGATGGAGTTTCCAGAAGCAGCTGGGCATAGGTGAGGGACACAGATGTGCCGTCAGTCCCGTATATCTAGGGCTCCTCACCCTCATGGAGCCTGAGCTGTCCGAACTCCTGAAAGAAAAGCTCTTCGAGATTCTTCAAGGCAGATGCCGACTGCTGACTTCGACGCAACAAGGATCTCGTTACCATCTTACGAAGCATTTTGTTACGTTGGGGTTGTGCGTGAATACTGCAATATGTAAAATCGTAAAAAAAAACCAAACATCTGACCTTGAATTTAGATGTACTGATAACGTAATATGGCACCATTCAGAATGTCAGGCGTGTCCATGATAACATGAAGGTTTGAATATCATACCAAAGCAAACATGAAAGTCAAGAGGCCACTTTGGTGGCCAAAAGGCAACAAATGAAGCACATACCCAGGCAGGGAACTCAGCTACTGGCTAAGATGCTGAAACAAAGTACAGAATACCATTTTATTATCTTCCGGGGATCAAAAATGTAACTGACCGACACAAAAACGTTGGTCAGCTGACCGGCAACCTCTAAGGCTCCGAATATCGATGATGTGCATCCTTTAAAGGTAATGCCGAAGAAAGAAAGCTAACCTTGGATCGTTTCTTTAGTACAACTCCAGGACGTTTTGCAGGAAACCATCGACTTCTTTCATTTCCGTCGTCCGTCTTTGTCACCCTGACGGATTAAATGTAAATCAAGATTAGTGAAAGCGCTACCATTTTATTAACAGCCACCAATTAACTGGCTCCCCAGTGGCACTGCTTAAAGACCTTTCAGTCTACCTAGTGGCCGGGACAGTTTTTGCCTTATTGCACACCCCGGTACCAATGAGCTTGATACCGGATCAACACCGTCAGCCACCAACTGTGCCCCGAGGGATTTCATGCCATTGTGTCCATCTATTTGCATAGAAATGTAAAATCATAATTTGCAGACACCGTGATATCTGGGGGTTTACAAAAGTTGGAACTCGTTAATAACACACACGGAGGATATGTTTTAATTCATTTACGAGTTAAAACCATACATGATTCCAGATGAATCTCTTGAATATATATCTACATGTATGTATTTTTCCGGCTTGCGTGGCCATTGGCTTTTCTTGTTGCATCTTTCCCGGGTTACACTTCAGGTAAACATCCATCCGGTCCCTCGGCGGTGTAGCCGAACACCCTCGACAAGGTCATACAGGGTCCTAGGTTCATCCCAGTCTATTTAAAGACCGCGATATATAAAGAAGCTGTGATGAGAACCTCTGAATTTCATCATGCCTTGGATTATAGATCTGGCCATTTTTTGGCGACATTTTGTTTGTTTATTAATCCGAAAAGGAAGACAAAACGACCCTTTCACAAAGATAAAGATTAAGTTCCTTGTAGGCTCCACACACAGTACAGACCTAAGCCTCGTTAAACTGCCACGGTATGATTATATCAAAGAATTTTACGGAACCAAAAAAAAAAAAAAGAAAGGAGAAATACAAAGCATTGCTGTCTTTTTTGTTTTCTTCTGTTAATTGCCCAAGGTAAAGATTATCTGCTCTTGTCAATTTAATTCAGCTTCAAGTGAAGCAACAAGGTGACTTTTTCCCCCAGTGAACAGGATTGAATTGTCATGTACCTCTAATAGGCAGCAGAGGGAATCATTAGTCTAGCTCGACTCCCTGACTGATGGGCATTTCAGTCCAATCATCTGACCACGCACCCCCGGCCCCGTACTATTGACACTGTGTCAGAGCTGAGAGGAGATGGCTTAATCAGCCGGGACACTCTCAACATTGATTTGACAAGCTGGCGTAATGACCCTCTTGTTTTTGTAGAGGATCACTGTTTATCTGGAATGGCATTGATGCACTAAGTGCACTGCATTGTCATGGAAACTATTATCACCACGGCGCTGTGAATCTTGTATGCTCTTGAGGACGGTGTTTACGTGACATGGGGTACGACTGAGCTGGTAAAGAGACCTGACTAAAGCAATGACAAGTGGCTTGCCTTTTTCTAATCCGTCTGACTGATGGGCTTCTGCACACTAAAGAGCGCTGCTGTGGAACGTTCAAAATGTGTTCGTTGTGCAGACTGTGCGTAGGACAGACGCATGTTTATACGTAAACCGAACCTTTATGCATTAGTTCATATATAATTGCATGAAGCACGTAATATATGATTTTTACAAAGTTTCATGACTTTCTTTGAAGAAAAAGACTTCAGCTTAAGTGAATGTAAACAGAATCATATCTTTTCAGCTGAATTGTTTAGAAGCATTTCTTATGACTATACGGCGTTTGCCAAGAAAAGCTTCTCGGAATATGCCGATGTTTGTTTTCACCACCCGGACGTTTAGAATTACATTTATGAGAAATTGATTATCAGATTATCAGAGAGAGATATTTATAATGCCATGCGTTGCATTAAAATTAGATCCTAATTTGTTTGTATTGACACCTCAATACGAGCTACGAAAAGAGGAGTCAAACGGATGCTGTGCAGCTTCAGCTGCTTAATAAGATGAGAGATGCAAAGACGTTCATTGGCAATAGCGGGGGAGGAAGAGGCTTCCGCAGGAACAAGCAGAAACCTCAGCACCGCCAAGGTGTTAGACGGTGAACATTATTGGCATGCTGACAGTCTCCAGCCGTGACATGGCATGTAAAATCATTCATAAGCTACGTGGTGGAGCCACTGCATCTCAAGGTGAGAATCTAGTAACTGTTTTCATCAATGACTAGCCAGAGGCTGAATTGAAGTGTTCCTTGTCAGATTATTTGTGTTGGCCAGAGTAAAGTGCTTCCTTTCAACAACGCATGAGGGTACCACACAATGTAACTGAGTGACTAGATGTTATATCCAGAAAGAATGAGGAGGTTGGAGGTTATCTTTTCTATTTTATTTTTATTTTGGCCGTACAGGAAGGTGTAATGCTCATTAATTTCCTTGCGCTGGTATCGGAATATGTACAGCTTATTGGCGTGTTAACTTATCATTGTTTTTATTTTTTTTATTTGCTTAGTGTTTGTCATAGTGACGATTTCAAGGCCCACAATTTACAGATTCGCTCAAATGGTCATTTCCAGAGGATGATACTTGTTCTGATTGAAGATTGTGACTACAATTTTCAGTCAGCGCAAATGGGTGCAATTCTTCAATGTTTATAAGAATGCATTGTCTTGATGCATAGCTTGGGAAGGTGTAATTAATGCAAAAACTATCAGTTTTACTGATAGACTATCAGTTGCTTTTCTTTACAACACTCTTTCCACAAATAATTTCTGTGAAATTGTTTCCTTTTTAACTGAATGGACTTATATTGAAAGAAGATATAAGGGAAGGCAATCAAAGCGACAAGAACCGTATCTCCAGAGATCAGCACGGAAGGCTGTTTTGCGTGGTTTCGTTTGGTAAACACACCACCAAGATAAACGGCAGATCAATCGGTTCCATAGGAATCGATCTGAATCAGTTCTGCCTGAATGCACACGCCACAAGCCGCTTTATTGCAAATCAACCATTTTGAAAACGTTTCACAAAGAATCCTCTCCTCACCGACAAGCTATCAGTTTGACATGACTTTATTCCATCTCTACCCAAGTGAAAATTAGCTGACCAACGAAACACGTTACGCATTACAGATGAATCGTTATAACTTCATGTACATTTCAATGGAAAATATTCTTGGCCCTTACTTGAGCCAAGGCCAGCATACGTAGTTTGCATTTTTTTGTGAGGTCCTTTCAAAGTGCTTCTCTTTAGATTTATACACCAAATAAAGTGTACATCAATCATTATGGAACAAGTCGGTAATATTTCCTAGATCCAGCTGATAGCATCTGTTATTTCATTCACACTTCATATAAGTCACTACTATTTTGGAAAACGACATGAAATACCAGGCTGTCTTGTGGAGTAAAGCAGGATAGCAAAAGTCAAGCTGTTTATCCACAAATGTTGCGTTCACATTGATTAGCTAAACTTCCATTGATTTACAATTTTCAAAGATGAGCCAAACAACTTCTTAGCTATACAGGGCTGCGTTGCTGATATCATTTAAACAGCCAATATTAGATACAAAAGCCAAATATGAAGTTCTTGCGGTTCAGAAATTACATAACGGGGGTAGCTGTAGAATAACCGTCTCTGCAGTTTGTCTTTCTATGGTGCGTATTCACTTTTTATTACTGTTCTCATCTTTTTTTTTTTTAACCCCGTAAAGTTGTGATTTCTTGGCAGCACTTGCTCCCAAGATGCACCGACTGTCAAGTTCCCAGCTATCTTTGCACACACAGATCACAAGGCTCCGTGCCAGACGGATATCACTGATTGGAAGAGGAGAAGTGGTGACGTACTGCCCCTGACAGGCAGGGGAAAATACTGCGTATGGGTGGCAATTAGCTTCTCTTACTGCAGCTGACGCTACCTTCCACACCCAGGCTAAAAACAGAGAACGTACAATCAAATATATTTCTCTGATTGATTTTCATCTGTCATCCAGTGATTGCTGCAAGCATGTATACATATATGACGGGAAATCTCCCGTGAATAAAAAAGGACACGTTTTTAGAACACAAATACATCGATTTTTAATTTGAGAAAATACAAAATGAAACCATGTACAATTTATGTACAGACCTTTTGTACAAGACGATGCATTTTTCACTGGATATCATAGTCAGGTAGGTCAACTCAGCACCCTCATTTTCTCCGCTAATCCCTCAGTTTAAATAAAATAAATTAGACTAATGTCAGACTTATTTTCCTGTGGCAGAGAATTGTACACACTTGATATGATTAACGTAAAATTGATCTAAACAGCAGCAAATAATATAAATGTTTCTCACTGATATTCATGCTGCCAGACTTCATTTACTTAAGACTTTAACCCCCCTATCATTACATTTAAATGACCATAAATTTAAGAACAATGTTTGTGAAATCCATCCACCTAAAACGAAACAGTCAGGCAGTTGACTGACAGAGTACAGATGGAAGTATATATTATTAGCAAGATGAAAAAAAAAAGACTAAAAATCGGGGAAAAAGAACGGTACTTTTGAAAAATTCTGATGCCCTGCGTTATTTCACCGTGCGTCTCTGCCATGTTGCGGCTTTCGGAAGATCATTGTACCAGTGGTGTATCTGATTTGCCTGAGGTGCTCTGTTTATTTAATCACACGGAGCACTTGATGCCACTACTCGCGATAATGGGTCTTCGGGAATCCTCCTTTGGCCTAATGCACTGCCTGGCATTGGGGCATAGAGGCATTCTTGGCTTGGATGTTCTCTATGCCTGAAAAATTTAGTCCCCCCCTCAGACTTACAGGAGAGAAAACTTTTCAATCAAAAATAACTGAAGGGTGTTCAGTGAAAAATCGGGCAACACTGGGCAACAGCATTTCCAATATGTATCATTCAGAAAGGCATACTACGAAGACATTCCCATGATCATAAATCATCAAAAATGACATTCAAAAGTCTAGTCAGTATGAATCACAGCTATTCAGATCAACGTTTTCTGGGATTAGTAAAGTATATTCTATATGCCGTAACATATATAACTTCATATATGTTAAATATCGGATCAACGATTCCAACTCTTTTGGAGAGAAAGGCGGAACATGCGAAAAATGCCATAGATACGTCATTTTGAAATTATAAATATGCAGACAGTGTGGAATCTACACAATGCATTTGGAAACAAAATACGTTGTTCTTCCTTAACAACAGTTGACTTTGTCTATTACCGCTATGCAATGTTGGGTTCGGTAAAAGGCCATGTTGTCAGAGTAAGCAAGTAATCCCCCTGAAGTTCTGCAAACTGCACAGGACTTTTATTTCGATTGCCATTGGTGATTTTATTAAAAAAAAAAAAAAAAAAAAAAGGAATAAAATATAAAATGGCTAAGTTTTAAGTGTTATTTTAAAATTTGGGTGTGGGGGTAAATGTTTAAATAATTCATTTAGCCTTGCACTGAATCATCAAGAGTCCACATAAACCTGTCATAGTCACATTTGCTGACTACTTGCTACATAATGTAACAACAACATGTAATTAGAATTCAAAATTTCACTCCAGAAAAAAAAAAAAAAATACTGTATGGGTTTTCATTATGCTCATAACAATTCTACAGCCAATGGACAGACATTAAAGCCACGTGAATGTAAAAAAAAAAAAAAGGCTTAAAATAGTACACAAAATGTATTGAGCAAAATGTAACTGTTAATCTTAATTTCCTCCCAGTGGTTCATTTTGCAAAACAATTTGAAGCGTGACATGCTTACATAGTATGGACAGTAGCAATGTGCTCCGTCTTCATTGAGGCTTAAATACGGAAACACCACGTTTACCCTTTGGTTGGAGAAACAGGACCTGCTCAGAATTTCAGCTACCATTCAGTTTATGTCATTCCGCATTTTGCATCGCACTCAGCAACGCTGACCAGGATAAGCAGTTAGCATTTCCACTTGTTAATAAATAACTGAATTCACTATGCATATTTTATGAGAATTAAAAAAAAAAAACAAACAAATGTTGTCCTAAGCAGCCCTTAACCATAATAAAACCTGGACCATTATTATTGCAAATCCCAAGTAGACTCTGAGAGGTCATCTTGCAATATAAAGACAGATCATTTTGTGTTAACTTTTTTTTTTTTTTAGGTATTTATAAGGACTTCAGGAGGAGAAAATGATCATACAAAACATGATATTGCTTATTTCTGTCTGTCAAACTATGAACATTTTTTTTTTTTTTTTTTACTAACATTTCTGTACAATTCTGGAATATAAGTATACCTCATGTACCCCAGTAGCATTTAAATTTAAAAATGTAAAAATAAATGTTTAAAAAATTGAATTTATGGTTATGTGGATAGAAAATATCTATAGGTAGAAACCTGTCATAAAATAGCAACCAAGTGAAGCTTAACCTCTGAAAACTTTGTGAATGTACACGGTAAATGTGACTCGTCTGCTACTGAAAGCTGCTGTCCTTGAATATCACGGATTACTTTGGGAACTCGATAACAAGCATGTTTAACTTATACGGAAGGGCTGTTTCCTCCAGAATAACTTGAGTATTGCATTCAAAGGCAGCTTTTGTGCCACGGTCCAGCAAGCTCAAATACGGCCGAGCTGTTTTTTTTGATAATCGGAGCATTTTGCTCCCAAAAGCCTCTTGGGATACAGAATCAGAAGTGTGTCATGGAGAACATCCAAGCACTTTATTGCCTCCATGCCAACAATTTCTCAGGCAGTGTGTGTAAAGGAGGACCCGTAAATACCCAGTCGCGATATGTGGCCAACTCATGCCATTGCCTTGTCAACAGCTCTTGCATACTCCCGCAGCGTACTTATAACTGCCCTCAGTTAATCATACTCATTTTGTCAGAAATTGAATTCTCTAGTGCATCTCCAAATGCAAAAAAAAGAGATGTAATAGGTACTTCAGGTGAGTACATTTCACCTGAGATCAAAACAGCTCCGTCATATTTGAGCCTTCACGTGTACAGGTTCAGTGTCCTTGGAACCGGCTTTCTATTTTCTCATTAACGTGTTTTGTAAAAAGTAAAATGCCGGCTAAGGATTTTTATGGCTAAGCGTTGATTAAAGCAAGCTGGAAAGGCTTGATTTTCATATTATAGCGTGGCCATTTATACAGAAATGCATCGACATCAAATGGCCACTGACAGATATATACTTAAACGCAAGAAAAAAATTTTAAGATTCCAATCCATCCCACACTTTCAGATTTTGCTGATGGGTAGTGAAGAGTATTGCTCTACACAGAAAGGTAATTATGCCAGAATGCATTAATTCAAGTTATTCTTTCGTATCTCTGATTTACTGCCTGACTGATAAAGCTTGGGAAAAAAATGTTCTAACAGCATTGACTTCAGTTTTTCTGAAAATCCCAGTCAGTTTAAATAATTCCCAAGTGCAAACATGTACAAGTAGTACAAATTAAATAAGCAAAGCATGTCTGGTTGCTGTACAATATGAAAACTTGTTTATCCTTCTTTGGAAATAGTTTTGTTATATTGGTTTTAGAATGAGTCTCCCAAAGTTGTGATCATGTAGACAGGGAAAATCAGGATATAATATTGCTGCATTGCCAATAATAATAATAATAATAATAATAATAATAGTAGTAGTAGTAGTAATAATAATAAATTGTGATTTAAATAAAGTGATTTTTTTTTTTCTTTCAGTTAACGAAAATGCTAGGGGCTGTACATTTCTCATCTGATTGTCATGTTATATGTGTGTGCGTGTTGCTCTCCGTGTGCACGCTTGCTAAAATAATATTTTAAAAAGGATGGAAGTGATCAGTCATGGATAGGAGAAGGAGGGTCCGCTCTATCGTCTCTGTTCACGTGGTAATCCTGCGTCTGTGGTAAGGCAGAAATAGCACTGTGTTTCTGCCACCACTCCTTCCTCTGTGACAAGGTCCCAGCACTCCATTAGCCACTGGTGGGCTGCTCTCAGCACTCATCTTCAGCTTCTCTGATGGGTGGAATCAGGTTGCTTGTGGACTTATACTGATTGACTTGGTTGGCCATTTGAGTGCTCATAGGCTTGATTTGAATGTCCCTTTGGTAGGAATTTTCTAGTTCATCTGTAAACCAATTCTTTTCTGTGAAACAGCAAGGTAATATGAAAACAAAAGGAGGAAAAAAAGAGCGTCTTGATCAGTCTCAGACAGGTCACGTGACTTCACACCTTTCAGCCTTCTCTTCGGTCGCCTTTTGAACTAGCTACTCCAGGTGGGAATCGAGGTTATTCCCACTTTCATTACGAATTGCTTTTTGCTTAAGAAATTAGTCTCTGAGAGTTGGTGACTAATTCTGGGATCACTTATAGTCTAGCCCACTCTCAAGCAGACTATGAAAATAGACATAATTCATTCTTTTCTGCAATTAGTATAATTACATTTTGATCGATATTCTTGTATATAAACAACTATTATATCAACATTATTTTGATTATACTGAAGAAATTTTCAGGAAAAATAAACAATATCACGATTTAAAAAAAAAAAAAATAAAATCCCTGTAACTGACCACAATGTTCACATTGCAAATTTAGTGCTCACAAAATTGTGTCATACAAGGGTTTCTGAGAAAATTTTGTGTCAGAATATTTCGTATAGTACGCAGGTTTTTCCACAGCGCTCAGCACTATTGCCAGTATATGCAGCAGTGGTCAAAGCTAATTGTATGTTCCCCAGAAAGCCAAAATGCTAAATTATGAATTCAGAGAGTTTGAGAATATCTAATGCCCAATTTCTTACTCTCACCATGTTTGTTATACATACTGTAGTAGTTCTTACACTTTTGATCACTATCAGGATATTTGTGTACATATTACCCTAATACAACCCCAAATCAGAAAAAGTTGGGACGGTATGGAAAATGCAAATTTAAAAAAAAAAAAAAAACACGCAGTGATTCCTAAATTTACTTTGACTATTATTTCATTGCAGACAGTATGAACCCAAAATATTTTACGTTTTTTCTGGTAAACTTCATTTCACTTGTTAATATACATCCATTCCTGCATTTTAGGCCCGCGACACATTCCAGAAAAAGTTGAGACGTGGGGAAATTTATGGCTAGCAATGAGGTGCAAAAACTTAAATAATGATGTGATTTCAAACAGGTGATGTCAACAGGTGATCGTAATCGTGGTCTGGTACAAAAACAGTATCCAGGAAAGGCCGAGTCTTTGAGGAGCAAAAATGGGCAGAGGATCTCCAGTTTGTCAACAAATGTGTGAGAAACTTATTGAAATGTTTAAAAACAATGTTCCTCAAAGAAAGATTGGAAGGGATTTGCATATCTGTCCCTCTACAGTGCATAACATCATTAAACAATTCAAGGAATCTGGAGGAATTTAAGCGTGTAAAGGGCAAGGGCGCAAGCCTAAACTGAACACCCGTGATCGCCGATCCCTCAGACGGCACTGCATCAAGAACCGTCATTCATCAATAGCTGATAAAACCACATGGGCAAGGGATTACTTTGGCAAACCTTTGTCAAGCACTACAATATGGAGTTACATTCACAAATGCCACTTCAAACTTTACTGTGCTAAAAAGAAGCCTTATGTTAACCATGCCCAGAAGCGGCGTCAACTTCTCTGGGCTCAGAGGCATCTGGGATGGACCATCACACAGTGGAAACGTGTATTATGGTCAGACGAATCGGTATTCCGGATCCGTTTTGGAAGAAACGGACGCCATGTGCTCTGGACCAAAGACGAAAAGGACCATCCAGACTGTTATCAGCAACAAGCCCAAAAGCCAGGGTCTGTCATGGTATGGGGTTGTGTCCGTGGCCTTGGCAAAGGTCATTTATACTACTGTGATGGCAGCATTCATGCAGAAAAGTACATTGAGATTTTAGAGCAGCATATGCTGCCTTCAAGACGACATCTTTTCCAGGGATGTCCATGCATTTTTCAACAAGACGATGCAAAACCACATTCTGCACACTTTACAAAGGCATGGCTGCGGAAGAAGAGGGTACGGGTACTGGACCGGGCTGCCTGCAGTCCCCAAAAGAGAATGCGTGGAGAATTTTGAAATGAAAAATGCAACAACGGCGACCCCGTACTGTTGCACACCTTAAGACCCGTTGGCAGGAAGAATAGGGCAAAATAACACCTGAAACGCCTCATCGCTTGGTATCCTCAGTGCCAAAATGTCTTTTATGTGTTGTGAGAAGGAATGGCAACATTAAAAAGAGGTAAACGCATTACCATTCCGACTTTTTTTTGGAATGTGTTGCAGGCCCCGAAATTCAGGAATGGATGCATATTAACAAACGAAATGAAGTTGACCAGACAAAACATGAAATATCTTGGGTTCATACTGTCTGCAATGAAATAAAAGTCAAAGTACATTTACGAATCACTGCATTTTTTTTTTTTTTTTTTTTTTTTTTGCATCTTCCGTACGATTCCAGCTTTTTTCGATTCGGGGTTGTGTTAGTGTGTATCGATGTTATTTAAAGCCTAATGCTTGGAGAAAAAAAGTATTATATATAATAACACCATGTAACATTATTATATATAATAATTATGCATAATATACACCAGTAATCTTTAAGCAAAAACTGAAATCTAATATTTATGAATCATAACATATCTTCATATGCACAGTCATTTAATTAACACATTAGCAAGAATGTGCCTTGTTGCCAAACAGATCTCTAACTCAATCACACAAACAGTAAAAAGTGCAATAGACAAAACATTTCTAAGTAAAGCAGCATTGGTTCCCTAGCTGAGGGATATTACCAGCGCAAGTTTTATGTATTGACATATTTGACGGACCTGCACCGTAAAATCAAGGATGTGCACCCAGAAGAAAGTTTGTTGTAAGATCTTTGATTCTCCAGTTTTACATTTAATTTTCCTGTTTCTTCTAGATAAAAACAGCCAAAAGATGTCTTTGATTTTTTTTTTTTTTTTTTTTTTTTTATATTACCTTGTGACAAATTATCTAAATACCTCATAAGAATCAAGGCTGGATCTAAAAAATAGATCTCTGTAGGGTCTCGGAGAACTGTCACCTTATCACCAATCCCAAGTATATCCTGTCATTTTGAAAGAACCTCCTCTCACCCGCTAATACCACCATACAATATCGTATCATAATGTAATTAATCATGTTAGAATTTAGAAAATCTCAAGGGATAAACATTTTTAACCAACAGAATGCTGTTTTTTCTCTTTCGATACCACCAAAGGAGAAATAATCCAGAACACAATAGTTTTTTCAAAGTTTTGCAGCATTTCTGCTTCAAAAAGAGCACACTTGTGAAGAACCGTCAGCTTGTGAAGAAGCCGTCTGGCATTAACCTCAAGCAAGAAAAATACTGCTTCAGCAATATCCATCATCCCAAAAACCAAAGCTGCTTTGCTTACCTTCATGTTCTGTATCGTAAAAGGATACTGCCAGGTTTTTAGGAGGTAGTCACTCCTGACCAATCAACCAGGCCCTAATTTGTATGAGAAAAGCATGCCACATGTGGTTTGTAAAAAGCTGGATTAAGTACTCAGGCATCAAGCAATGCACGTATTGAGTGTTGGGAATGTGGTCTTGAAACCACATCCTTGAGCTGTTTAATGTTACGTAGAAATAACAGTAATTTCCCCCTAAATCCTACAGACATTATCGTTATTCTCATTGACTAGTATCAACACCAGTACACTATTCATATTAAAACGTCATATTCTAGTTAATTCATTTTATCGAATAAAAATCATATGGAAACTCCAATAGTAACTTCAGTTGTATAGTTATATCGCTATTACGTCTGCTAAGTGCCTACAACACTCCAAAAGTTTATAGAACAGAGTAGGGGACTACTGGAAGTACTGTGCCACCACCATGATATCCATAAGATGGAGGCAGGTGACTCACGGGTGCTTCTTGGACTTCACAAGACCTAATAGGAAAACTCAAATCAGCTACTCTCAGCCGTCCTTAAAGTTCCATCAGAAGCTCAGATGCTCAACCCAGCATTGTCTAAAGTGCCAGATCGGCACAAAACAGGTGATTAAATGAATACATTTGAGGCAAACTGTGGCGCAAAGTCATGAGCATTGCTCTGACAAGCATACTTGAGCAAGTAGCTATGACACCAACTGTGGGCAAGTAGGCATTCGGTGAGCCGGAAAAAGCTAATTGTACAGCTGGTGGACGCCTCAGTCTTGTCAGTATAATAAAAATAAGCACTAAGAGGAAGCACACTGCTGACAGGATCTCCTTGGATTTTGAGTTAGAGGGTGCTTGACACAAGCACTGGCCCAGGGAAACTGGTGATTAAGTCCAGGTAACGCTCAGGCTGAAAAGAGAACGCAAAGTCAAAAATTTTGAGAAGCACGTAACTGCTCACTTCTCTGTAGCCTTATCTGTACTTTCTAGTGTGACGGTACGTGGCGTTGTCCCGAAGGACCAGACACGGTCAAAAAGACACATCCTCTAACTAGACAGCTATCAAGCTTTATAGGGGTGATCACAAAATAACAGAATGCAAAAAAGTAGGATGCCTAAGGGACAAAAGGGCTTTCAACTACAAAACCAATGATACTACTTATCAAACACTCAACGTTGACGGAAGAAAACAGACCGCAATCACAATTTACCAAGAGCAACACATCGAGCAGAAAGAAATTCTGAAGAATTTGCCCTTATCTCCGAGTCACCTGGTTCAGGGCAACCACACAGCTGCAGAACTTGGACGTGGACAGAGATGATTCTGTAGCTTATAAGAAGCATCAGAGGAGCCCACAAATATGCCCTTAAGACAAACGATAAGAAACATCCCCTCTGGTAATATGCTTTACGATACAGAACTTGACAACTGAAAAGGAAGGGAAGAAAACATGTATATTCACACAGAGCTCACACACTTCCAAGTGGTCTTCTGTTAAACAAACTAAGAAAAGCATGAAACCAAACAACAGGTCGAGATTCGTAGGTGAAACAAACCAAGCATTTTGCTATCAGGCATTCGTTAAAATTAGGAAGCTTTAATTCCTCCTGAGAAATCAAACTATATATGCAGAGGAGACCAAAAAAATGTGATCAACCGCATGCAGCAAAGGTGGTGTCCGTGGGCAATGCACTGACTGGGCAGCCACCTTGATTCCAATTTGAAAGCAAAAGGAAAACTAAGGCAAGATGCTTTCAAATAGAACTTGGTTTGGAAAATTTGTTCTCCACACGGACAGAGTTATGGTCAAAACCCAAAACTTCATGCATAATCATTAACTTTCATACCTTGGCCCATTCTATTCATCCTTGTTGCACTTTAGAAAAAGAAGTGATCTATATAAGTTTAACAGTTTTTAAAGCAAATCATGTCTCAAACACATTCACTGACATGACCATATCAATAACCACTTGGCTAATGTTGTCATTCGTATGTTTTTTTTTTTTTTTTTTAGTGGTCCGGGGACTAATGTGTAAAGTGATGCTAGTAGTTCTAGTAATAATAATAACAACAACAATAATAAAATATTAATATTGTTTTTGTTATTAATACAATATAAAATGTATGCCTGCTATATATTTTTTCACAGACTAAAAGGCTTTTTAAAAAGGCATGTCCGCTGGTTTTCCGCGTCATGACTGACAGTCACCAGTTATTCAGCATGTGAATGGATAGCAGAATAAAGTGCACTGTTTCCATGTGCCTACACTCCTTTATAGCCAACCGTATTCAGTTTTGTCAAAAAGCAGCATTTTGAGTCAATTATTTTATTGTATGAAAACGTTGACAAGCTGAAAACTGAAAGGTCGTAAACATGTCACAGAACGACAGACACCATTCTGAGCGGGCAACATATCCTGGAAGAGCAAAGGTCACAGTCCGACACAGTGATTGGCCAAACTTAACAGGCTACGACAAATAACCAGAGAGTGTGACACATTCGGTGCTCTGTGGACGAAAGATCAGCGTCAGCGCCTAGCTCACGTCATTGTCTCTCACTACAACAACTTTAAATGCGTTTGCTCAACAAAGAAAATCGGCGACTGAGCTAAAACCCACAGTTTTGCCATCCTGTTTGCTTCCCAGATTCTGCTAATCAAACGAGACATACCAGACGCTAAATTGCACTTGTCAGCTGACGCCTACATGGCTCTCATTTTAATGTCATCAACCTAAAATTGTTTTTTCCACGACTTTTACACAGGAATAAAGGTGTAAGGTTATTAATTACTTCAGCCTAGTGCTAGGTCTACCGTACCCCCAGCAAGTCCACCATCAAGAAACATGAATTAGTCAACAAAGAAACAAAACCGAAACAATTCGATCTGCAGGAAAACAAAACTTTAACATGGGTATGTAGTAACGCTCCACACACACATACATTATATACAAAGATGAGGAAATGTGCCTACATACATGTCGTGATACACAAGAAGAAATATCGAATGCATTAAGACAGCAAAGAACTTCCCAATTTCTTGTATACTTACTAGATATTTGCAAGATTTTGGTCATGTCAGGAAAAATGTTCAATTGTTACAAATCAGACTATACTCTATAAAACTGAAATAAACTTATATATGTACACATATACATTTAGCTTTATATATTAGTACATATACATTCATTTACACACATTCATGTGTGTCTTACAATGAACATATCAAGCAGAAACACACATGCGCAGCATTTCACAAGCCATTAAACAATGTGTTTTTTGGGGCATGAGTTTTTTCCAGTTGAGTTTGCTCATTTTCACTCATAGCATTGCACATTGTTTCCGGATAACATGCAACTTTATATTCAAATATTTCAAATTGCCAACAGCCTTCTAAACACTGAAATTATTTAATCGCAATTCATTTGTGGCTTTGATTTCGGTAGTGGTGTGAAAAGTTACGGCTCATAGAGGTCCAAAGGTAGCTTAAATACTTGAATTCTGGTTTAGTGGTGTGAAACGGCAGCCTGACTTTCTGTAATGTAGCCAAAACCAAATGAGGGCTGTGTTGGCCACTGTTAACAGGGCCTTGCTAGGTGCTTGCAGACAGACTCAGACTGATACACGCTGTCAATGCCAATCGTGTTTCTTTGCTACAAAATTCTTTGTTAGTGGCTGGTCTTTCTTGAAGCAAAGTGCCCTTCGTATGTAACTGCCAACTTGGTCAACTGGAGAACCCTTCACAAATCTGTTACATGAACCTATTACTATGCTTATTTTGTATTGGCATATAGATATTAAACAATTTCAGCATTTTCAAAGGCATCACACTTAAAATGCATTTTATGCTTACATGCTTGCAAAAGATGGGAGCTGTGTGTGTTTCAAAAATGTCGTCAAAACCTTTTATGCCATTTGTTTCCTACTTCTGTAATCACCGGGATGAGTGCTTTTGTGCAGATATGAAAAATAGTACTATTCAAATTCTGCAACACATTGTGTAGGTCAAAATTGCATTTTAACTTGATATCAAGTCAACACGAGAGCATGGACAACAATATGAAATTCCATGATTAGTGTACATTTCCAAGCTTCTTTTCTTTGCTTGTAGGAACACATCTTCAGTGCTTGTCCATAATCACAATCATGTAAGTCTCCCTCAAGAGACAGTGACACTTTGCCCATTCCTGTTCATTCCACTTCTGACTCAGACATGCCTGCCAGTTTACCGAAGAGAAATCGGGATAACTGAGTGAACGAGACTGCCATTCGGTCATGGATGTTCCACTAAGATGACACCTAGGCCATCTTAGATGTTACAGGATGTGTCAGAATGTGAATGGCATATGGATCGAACCCCATCCTGACCCTACATCAAGCCTGTCAGGGGTCCACGTGTGAAGACCTATACGATAAGCTTACTTTTTAACTGTTGTCTGAATCACATTTCGAAGGTCGATTCTTTATAAGCTAGTGTTTCTGACACTAATGCCGGAACTGAGAGCCACCCTCTCTGGACCCTGTCAAACTCTTGTGAAAACATTTAACACGATATAGATATTTCTGTACTGAAATAATAATAATAAAAAAAATTGTAACAAAAACCAATCGATGGATATGATAAAATTAGCTTTAATAAAATTTCTGGGTTTAAAATATATACTGTATCTCCTGAAAAAGTCTGACAAAATGCAGCTGTTTCTTTCTCCAGTTAATAGAGCAGCATTTACTTTAGGTGGAAGATAATTGCAAACTGACGTGAAACACTCAATACTATATTTTGCAGATGTTTTGTGGAATGCTGTATAAAATGGATTTAATGACTAGATAAATCTGTTATAAAATTATGAAAGGGGTTAATTCCATGCACAAAAGGTTTCAACTTGCAGCCCCCAATAACAAATTTAAGACAATGTTACTTTTTCCAAGTGTGAAGAGAAATCGTGAAGTACATTTGATTCAATTTGATATGACTAAAGAAATGACCGATGAAAAGTAACACTGTCTGAAAGATGTTATAAAATCGGTATACAAAACAGCACGCATGTGGCTGTACTCAAGAGGCTCCTACAGATTGTTAGAAAAATCACAATCCACAAGAGCATTGCCTTGTAAAAAATAAATACAAAACTTAAATATTTAATGGTGTTTCTTCATAAAAGGTATTCAAAGATGCTCATGTTGTATTCATGTCTAATCAATGACGAGCCTCTACCCACAAGTGAGAAGATTCACTTCTAACTATATTCTGCTGTGACATTATCGCCTAACTAAAAGATCTGTTTCTTGGCAGGGACAAGTGTGGCGATGAGAAAGATGACAATGGTCAGCATCGTGTAGGAAGGACGTGTGGATCACATGCAAATGGTCTTAGCAGCAGCACACAGAGTACCGTCAGACAAACAGTATGAGTCTCTCATCGGGGGATGGTGATCGTCATGGACAACGTGTCACACATACGGAGGGTCACATGTCTTTACAGGCACGTACTTCTGTTTCTCCCTGGAGTCCCGGGTCTTGGGGCGGCTTTGCCGGTTGCCCGCGGGGATTGAATGGACGGAGGAGTTCTTTTTGGTTGAGGAATGGGAAGAATGGGACGAGTGGGAGAGACTGGTTCGGGACTGGCCCGCGTTGTGGTCAAACTGCATCAGGCAGAAGATCAGATCTGAGGACACCAGCTGAAAGTCGTACGGAGGGTTTGTTATGACATACCTGCAGGGGAGTGAGGAACGAGAGCACAGAGTGGAAGATGAAGAGATACGGCTCCGTCTGTCACAGGGGACACCACTGGACAAGAGCGGGACGAGGAGAGGCTCACCGGTGGGTGCAGCGACTTGGCATATTTAGATGTGCATCTCTCGATCGGTAAATGCCAAAGCACAGCATATTATATGTTTTTAACGCTTTACAGAATAGGTCTCCGTAGCATCCACCATCCTGGAACGGAAAACAAGGACACAATAATTTGCACGGTAGTTTTAAGCTTCATCAACGTTTGGTGAGGCATAATTCTAATAATAATCATAGCTATGCAGCACTGTCATAGGGGCACAGTTAAGAGGTAACCCCCCCCCCCCCGCAGAGAGGTGACGCAGAGGTGCTCCCTCGCCCACACTCAGTCCTTCACTTACGATTAACAGAAACGAACAGGAGCCGCAGCCCAAGTGACAAAACCAGTCACCTCTTTTTAAACATCCACTAACCCCCAAGTCGGCGAAGGGCCCGTCGTACAATGCCAGCTGTGTGACGCGACACCTGTCCCTGTTCGCAAGAGTCTGCGGTGTGCTGTAGCCTCCTCGCAGTGCATTCTCCTCAGCCAGAAGTCCCTCCAGCTCTGGTGTGGCTCCCCCTGTTACTAGCGTCCGGATCAGTGTGAGGATATTATCGTTGAAGTATGTCTGCGGAGGCGACCGGAAAATATCTTTAAGCAAAAGCTATTAAAGCCATGAATGAAGACACTCAAATAGCAAGTCATCCTGAGCTCTGTGATTTGAACGCTCGGCTGTCTCGTCAAACAGTTTTCTCTCGGCGGTGAAAAGACAGCAGAATCAAGTTATTATTTAAGGGGCTTTGTTTTTTTTCCATTATTTTTCACTTTCTCTTAACACTTACGAGTATTCTGATTGTATAACTAAATAAAACATACTTGGATTAAATTGGTTAAACGAGAGCGGCAGAACAGGAACACATTTTGCTCAAATTAAAATGGAAAGGGAATGAAATATTGCACTCATTTTACAATCGCTTGAGCAAGAAGTCAGTTTTGTATAATGTATACCTGTAGCCTACTTTGCGGTGCAATTAATGTATCAACACTTTGCCATGACATCAATAACTACAATACGTTTTCTGCAATGTGTTTTCCCTGGCATGCCAAAGCACACATAGCACTTCCATATACATGGACATCCAAATCATTTCTCCTTCCATTGTATCCCGTTTATTGACTAAATGCAGACACACACAGCACCAATCACATGGAAGTCACAATATGCATGTTATACAATGACTTCTCTCTTGTTGACCTTTCTTTCTCGGGGATCCCTGAAGATGACAATCAGTCCAATACTGCTACCTAGCACCCTCTTCTCACACACATTCTGCCCACAAAAAATTAAGTCTAAATTATGTTTGCTTTCTTGCTGCGTACAAGCGTGTGGACGCCAGTGCATTTTCATCCTGCAAAACATACAAAAACACAAAGCCTAATTTCAGGTGTCCTGTGGAAGAGAATCCCCTTCCCACTCACTCCCGGCCCGTTGTTAAACCTTGTCTCTCCCCTGGCTTGTACCGCACTATGACATCTGTCTGGAAGGCTGACAGGACTATTGAGCTGGGTGATAGATGAATGCTGTCTATTAGGAAACATTACCTTTGTCCAGTGTGAAATGCATTCGAAGGCCGCTTTGTTCTAACCTCACTCAAACTGAGAGGTAGACAAATGAAGTCGTCATGCTAGGGAAAGTGCTCCTCTGCCCTACCTTTCTAAAGCCAGGAAAATATCATAGCCAGATTAATGCCCCTCTGCTTATTTCAGGGCATTTCTTAAGCTTCATTTAATACTTTTCAAAGTGAGACCATGCATGTATTCCTTAAAATTCTGTGGTGATCTCTTTCAACGCTCATCACAAGTTCCCTTTTGTTAACACTACAGCTATTTATTTAGAATGTGATATCAACACCTACGTTTTAATTAAATACCCGAATAGAAAGCTGACCTTTGTGCCCGCCTGGGCGTTTTAGGTATTGAATTTACAAAATGTTTATATAATTATTATGAATTTGCAAAGTAGTTATGCAAATTTAAGTAAAGCCAAATTTAAAGATCATTATAAAAATGATGATCAAAGATAAGTCGTAAATTACCCACGAATTAATCTACTCTGGCTGATACGTTTGGAATGAATCATTTTATATATAAATGTAAATTTGATTTGTCTATTCTCCACAGAAATACAACTTCTAGTTTATAGTCCAATTAATTCCCATGCATGTTATCATATATAAAATAATGAATTACTTGGCAAAGCAATATTGAACATGCATTATAAACATAACCTTAAAAAAAAGATTTCCTTGGCAACTCAAAGATGATGTACCGTATATTCTTTATTTATATTACCTACATTCCCACCCCTTTCCAGTACCTTCAAAATTTTACTCACATTAGATTCACCTGTAGCTGTCAACAGGTAAACAACTTCCCAGCAATACCAGGGTGTCTCAAACTCTCGTTTATCAATTCGAAAAGAAGCACGAAGACTTATGATAGACTTGTAGTTAAACATAATGAAACAGCAAGCGAGTTTTCAACTTAATCAAAGCGACATTAAATCTTGCTTGTTTGACATTATATACGACGCGTGTTACCGCGCACATGCTAAAGTATGAGCCAGAGGGGACGTTCAAGATATGGATTTGTTGAAAAAAATTATTACAGCATAAAAAAAAAGCACTTGCAGCTTTAAGTATTAATTTGATTTAACATTCCCGAATCACACAGTCAGTCCTGATCGTGTTCACAATTTCGTTTACCATCGTAACTTCCGGTAGGTATAGAAGTCACGTCTTGAAATAGAACGAAAGAGTTAATGAGGTCCTTGGATTGGTCGATTCAGTAGATTAGTCAAAGCTGAAATTCTGACCTCAAATAATAATTGTGAGGGAAAGCCTCACATTCTACAGAAGTTTTACCACTCTTCTATGCATTAGCCTACGAGAAAAAGGTGTTAACCGGAACACAAATGGTACATTTTGTTATTGCTATCTCATTACTAAGCACAGCATACATTTTCAAAGCTTCAATGGAATTACAGCAACTATAAGTTGTGTACAGACAATGGAAAATGGCAGTATTCAACTGGCAAACAATGCAAAGGTAAAAAGCATAATGCAATCAAGGCATTTAAGGATTACTAAGACTCTGGCACCTCATCATTATGCTATTTAAACAGAATTTTTGATGCACGGGAGACTGGGTAATATGGACTTAAATCCCAATGTCTATTTGTCAGTCATTAATGAAGATGGATATACACAGCCGTAGGATGGCGTCTCAGTGATTTCAGTATGATGCAAAAGTGAATTCTTCAAAAGCAATCTCCAGACAGGACTGAAGAACCTAGAGATCGGTGGATTTATATAGACATTCACAGATATTTACCATCTTCTTTACTGAGTTACAATTTAGCCTGCATGAGAAATTACTTACTCTGGAGCTGCAAGTCAGAAATGGAGGTGAAATGACAACAGAAAGGACACACTGGTACCGTGACTACGTCACGATGTCAAAAACAAAAGAAAGCCCAATGTATACTCCCAGAACTTGCCCCAATGTGTCACTGCTTGTCTGGGGAATGACTCCACATACCGCACTCATGAGGGAATCCAACACACTGACAGTAAACGCCGTCCCGCAGGCAAACGGCTGCGTGAGGTACAGCTCAGTGTCCGGATCGTCATCATCGTCTTGGTCCAAGAACTGAACATTGGTGTCATTCACTGGAGTCATCGAAGGCACAAACAGAGAGGCCCGTTAGTAGGATACAACACAACATAAGCACAACTGGTTTACATAGCAGCTGTTAGGCACATCCTCAAGCAATTAAAATGTTTGCGTAATTGTCAATTGTTAATTGTAAATTATTAAACAATTATTTTCATTACCCAATATCAGTTTTGCACATGCACTTAAAAAAAAAAAAAAAGCATTTCTGCAGCCGGAACTAAATATTCAAGGCAGAAAATAAAGATTCTATGGACAAAATATATAAAAATACGTATCACAAATGTAAATGAATAAACCTTAATGATTCTGGGAATACAATTTCTTTGCAGAGAAATTCTATTTCATTAAATTCTTGCACATATGAATCATTCGAGGCGCTATTGCACATTAAAGTCTATGAATTATACTGTACTCTATTGCAATAAAGCGGAATAAATATCAAAATGAAAGGCATCACTCTACGACCTTCATCAATGATCCTCGGTAGGCAAAGTGCACTGGTTACTACAGACAATTACATTCTGCAATTCAAGCATTCATGTGAAATATCAAATATCATGAATATCATGCCCTTAAGCAAAGCGAATCTGATAGCATCCCCTGAACTGGCAGAACAGCCTCGAAGTTTGGCACCCTACAAGTTTGCCTGCACCACTGGGCATTGTTTTCTGATAAGGCACTGGAATGCTGCTTCACAAAGGTCTCCTTTGTTTCCTGGCCTCAACGTAGAGTCTATGCTTTGGAGATTAGGTCTAGAAAAAAAAAATAAACAGCTTAAAGGAAGGTTTGATCTTGAGTTTTGTTTTTGAAATTTTATTTCTTCTCAGACTTCCTGTGAGCTGCAAAAAGAAATGTCAGTCATATTGACAAGAGGCTGATGAAAAAGACCTGGGCCAAAAAAAATGAACTGTAAGGAGATGCTATGGAAACAGCCACAAGGACAGACTAGTGTGATCAAAGGCCTCGTGATGCTTGGAGAAAAAAAAAAAAATCATTAAAAAGGCCAAAACAAGGCAGTCAATTTCAACCAGAACTAAGAATAAAATGTGTTCAAAGTGATGCCATGGGAGCAGTTCTCTATTGCAGCCAGATAAATCAAGAGGAACTGATGGAGGAACGACACTGCAGTAAAAGGACAAAGACATGGCTTACCCAGTTCAGTTATCATTTGAATGTTGGTTCCACTGTTTTTGTCCTGACTGATTGAAACCAAAGGTGGCAGATTGCCAGGTTTAGCTAATAATGCAAAACAGTGTTGGGAAGGGAGACAATTGTCGAAACGTGAAATTAATCACCAGGAACTGCAGCAATGTTGTACGTGTACGTACGAGTATGTGTTTATGCCATTTATTTTTTAAGAAGTGCTTGCCTACATTGGCCAAAATCATATGTATATACAGTATATAGTATCAAGAAAGGGTTACAAGTCTGTCCAAACGGGTCTGGACACAGCTACGGCCATCGTAAATATGTAAATAAATATGCAAAAACGTTAGAACTGCACAAGTTTGACCTAAAAAAGTCCACAAAAGTTATGGCTCTAAATAATTCTGGAGAGTCACCTTCTCTAAGTGGAAATACTCATTCACAAAGTCATCTTTTAGAAGTATAAACAGAACCTGATAAAAATTAATAAAGCAGTTGTCAAAGTTAAACGAAGCCGTCAAGCTGAAACCAAGGTGCCCCAGCTATATTATAATTACTCCCAACACTGGCAAATAACCGGGATTGTTTGTATTTTTTTTTTTTTTTTCTTTTTACTTTCAATAGCACGAATGATCTAAAATATGATAAAGAACTTGGAAAAAAAAAGAAAAAAAAAAAAAAAAACACATAAATGCTGTCTACACTGCCATGTCCAGGATAGCACATCCATAATGAAAAATAATTTAAAAGACACTCAGTGAGCCTGCTGGCTGCTAGAGGAGCTGGACTGTAACCAGAGAAGGTGCATTGATCAAACGAGATGTTAAACTGTTACGTGGCATAATCCAGGCTGGGCTCGTCACTGTAGGCTGCGAGGCCACACCTCCAGCACTGGGCCGTCCAGACTCTGCGTCCAGTGTCTGTCTTTCCTTACATTTAATCAAAAGCTCCAACATAGAGGAAACATTACATATTGAAAAAAAAGTTCCTTAAGCTAGCTATTATTGTCGAGGGTATGATAAGGTGACTAGCTAGTACAGTAACAACATGATGAGTATGAGTCAGTCTATGAAGTATGTAAAAATTGGCTGAATTACAAAAAGACAGGCTGATAGTCTCACTACATCTGGTGTCCGTACAACTTGTGCCTTTTTCTAAGCTGTGCTTCCAAACAAAGAATGTGATTGTAAAGGTTAGATGAAATCCAGTCCTGTCCCCTGCCTTCAGAAGTGTCTTTGCTACGATGCTACATATTTGGGTCAAAGGAGAGCCCTAGACACCAGTCTCCAGGGCTTTGGTGCACACTAAGATGTAAAACTTTCATGAGTTCCTGTACTGGGGGAATAAAGGCAGATTCATTGTTATTAATAAATGGACCCATTTCGTTTTATCCAAGGCAGCAATTCTATTCCAATAAAATTACTCTACCTTCTACTAGAAGTCTTTCTTTTCCATTCATAGCCAAACTTTATGGAGGTATAAATGACTTAAAACATATATCTTACGACATACAGCCTGTCAAAACATAAATATGGATGTAAATATAAAATTCAAACTGTATGGAACTAGCATCGTTGTCACAGCGGATCTATTATTCATTTCATGTTTGAAAATATCATTCTTTAAAATCTTTTGGAAAACATAAAAAATAAGACTTTTCTTTTTAGTCAGTTACCTTTGATAAGCCAGTTACAAGCCGGAATACCATGAACATACCTAGTTCTGTTATGATTGGGATACTGGATCCTGAGGAGACTGCGATCGCACGCGATGGTCCATGTACTGGACTGTTTTCTCGAGATGACCTGTCCATTCCAGGAGGCGTAAATCCTTCACAGAAGCAAGCAAATTTAAATATATAGCAGTCAGACATATACAAATGTTAAAGTGGTTACTTATCGGATTGTTTGTTATGATTATGGACTCCAGGCCTCTGCGCAACCATGTCCTGGATAAGCAGTCATAAGATGGATGGATGGACGGACGGATGGATATTACAAGCAGATCACTTATACCTAACTGAGTTCTAAAGCCCATCTCACAACACAGACACCTATGGTAGACATAACTACAAGCACTCATTCTTTGACATCAGTGCTGCAGAACAAATATGCTCGTATAAAACTTTTTTATAATTAAGCTCAAAGCTGTTAGATAAATTGGGAGACCCCGAAAACGTTAATAGAAACCTAAATATTGCAAAATTGCATATTTTGCTTTTAGGGGTCAGCAGAGTTTGATTTAGCTTTTATAGCAATCCATCTACTACGATATATAAATTTTAAATGCTGTTCATTTTGTTACCATAAAAGTGGTGACGTGGAAGCTAAAACCTTTTATCAGGAAAAGTGCCATTCAGAGTCATGGAACACACTGACATGAGTAAAAATTCACAAAACCTGACATCCCGCATTTCTTCAAGCTGACAAGTAAACACCTTAAATCAGTAATGCCATATGCATAAAACATTGGCCGTGTTTTGACATCCATCACCTAATGCTGACTTAGGAAAAACAGGTGCCTACAATGGCAAGTTGTAAAGCAAGAAATATATTCAGGTCACAAAAATTTTAAAAGAATTGCAAATCCGGTACAGAGGGTATGTCATACTCTGTCAGGATATTAAGGTACCACACAGAGTCTGATTGGATAGCCTTGTAAAAACAGTGCAGACACAAACGTTACGCATTTCGTATAAAACTAGCATCTGAAGCGATTAACTTTCTGCTGAGTGCCTTGTTACGGCACATTACGAGGCGTAACATTCACTGGAGACGGTGAACAACATTGGGTCCGTTGACTTCATACGGTATTCATCTATAGGCGTCCATGGAAGATGACATGTGCTTGCACCACAGTGGGAAAACTGCAACACGCAACTGCATTTCTTCTTTTGTTTAAAACACTGAAACATGAAGATCAAATGGATACCACGCATTCATATAAATGCATATAAGTGCATTTATAACAGCTGGTTACTATATGTTCTCTTAAATGGTTAAATATCTAAACCTAAAGCTTAAGAATTCTGTCAACATATGTCAGCTAGGACAGAAAATATGTCTGAATAGGACCTATATGGATCTATACTCCGATAAAGCCTCCATATCTTATTATGCTTATGTCTGTTTTCGCTCCCTGACACAAGTTTTTTAATTCAAAACGGCTTGTTTCTGAAATACTTTAGAGTTTTTTTAGCTCCCAACATTAAATCATATGTTTAATATTTCGGATGCAAGTGTGTTCGTATGCAAGGGATATTAGCAAATTAAAGCTATGTGACAGAACCCAGAAGAAACTGCGAATTATAAATGATGATATAATGAAGCTAATTCTGTCATTATATAAGCATTAGTGACATAACCTAAAACTGAAACATGTGGTTATCTCATTAAAATGTTAAAGAGCTGTTAAACTTTAGCCCCTCCGGCGATTTAAGACAATTAACAAGAATTACATCATAAGAAGCATCTTCTACTGTGGGCCTTAATTATACCAAGATCAGTCTACTCCCTAACCCCAAATCTAGACCCATTAAACGTTGATGGCCAAAACATCTTTGATGCTCGGAGCTTCACAGGACCATGGTAATCAGACGCTCCATGGTTCACTCCACCCAGTGACAGCTGCCAGAAATTAATTTAATCCATGTAGCTTTAACATTACCCAAGGGGAATCGACTGTTAACGTGAACAGATCCCCAATAACGATTACTAATGTTCATTTGCTGCACATATCAAGGAAGCAGAAGTACGGCAAGCCATGTGAATAAAGAACATCTTAGATCCCAGCAAAAATGAAAACATAAAACTCAGAAAAGGCAAGTAAAAGGACAAACTGCCACATAACTTAAGTTATTCCTCAGCTACCGAGGATCGTTTTATTAACTGTGCAGCGTTACTAAGAGGTCCGCAGCTGCCCGAGGCTCTCAGTGCCAGCCAAAAGCACCGAGGTTAGACAGATTGCATTCAATAACCCACAGCGTTTATTAAACAATTGATTTACACAGATATCTCATGTTTCTACACTAGCCATTTGCTCCATATCTTAACTCCTTACAATAACTGATATAACGAGGATCTCGGTATTGGAGTTTCCCGCCGCAGGCGATGCTCTGGTCTTCTTGTTGCTGCACATATCAGCACTTCCCTTGGCAACTAGGTTGTTTACTTATTCATTAGCATCTTGTTATTTAAAGTGGAATGGGAGAGTCAGTACAATGGTTAATATATTTCTCTGTTCATCGGGCTGAACTTTGATATCAATGGATATATCCATTTGGAAATTAAACTGCTACTGATCTCAATAGCTACCAAAGCCTTTGTCCATCTTAGCGTCTCAAGCTTGGAGCAAAATTCTCATTTTTGAAAGGTACAACTTCTACGTGCAGGAATGTTTAAAATATGTGTTACTTTGATATAAAATAAAATATGAAATAATTATATGTTTCTTAGCATATAATGGTTTACACATTAACATATGATTGTAAAGAAACACTGAAGTATAAATGCTATAAGCTAAAATTGAAAGGAACTAATATTTTTAATTCCAGATGTTACGCCATAGTGTACCACGCATTCAAACAGGGATTTGGCCAGGTTATATTTCAGAGCGGCATGACTTTGATGGTCAATATGTTCAAAGGCTTAAAAATGGAAGAATTGTACTCCTGAAAATTTGTAAATAATAATAATAAATTAATACATTGACTCAGAAGTAATTAATGCGTTATTTACATATGTGATTTCACCAATTATAAAGGCATAATAAATGAAGCTGAGTCCCAGTAGGCACAAGAGGCTATGTGTTGGGATATTAAAAGCACCCTGTCAAATGCAACAATGTAAATATTATGACAAATGCTATTCATTTTGGAAAATCTACTATTCATCCGTATGAACAAGCTATTATTGATTAAATTAAAAATAATATGCTACATTTTCAGGGAGAAGTATTTAATACAAACAAAAAAAGAGTAGAAATGATAAATGAATGGGATTGCCAAAAGAATTATGTGACTGTCTCAGCAGTAGCGATGGGACAGATGGGGCTTCAAAACCCATGGTGGGTGGGAGTATCCCAAACTATCTGAAGAAACTCCCACCCACTGCAGGTTTGGAACCTATATTTAGCTTCAACATTGATTGGTTAGTTCAGTATACTCCCACCCACCACGGCTTTAGAAGCTTCATTTAGTGCCAGCTTGATTGGTTAGTTCAGAATACTACCATCCACCAAGTGTTTTAAAGCCTCACTTACTGCCAGATTTGATTGGATAGTTCAGGATATTCTCACCCACAACGGGTTTTAAAGCCTCATTTAGTGACAGCTTTGATTGGTTAGTTTAGGGTACTCCCACTCACCATGGGTTTTGAAGCCTCATTTAGTGCCATCGCTACTCAGCAGCCCTCCAGTTATATACACATCATATATAATTCATGCAAACTGACACGTTGCAAGGCTGTCAACCAACAGCATCTATCCAAACCTGCATGGTCATGATGGTAAGGAGTAAATATGGATGTGGAACTGTTTTGGGAGACGCGGGCTCAGTTGCTATAAAACCATGTTTTTGTTTTGTTTTTTTTTTTCCCCAGCTAAGGCCAGCTTGCCAGAGCCAAACCCTACTATCACAGGCATCTTCACATAATGCGAAAAGATCTGTAAGGTTTATACGGTCCCCAGAGAGCAGAAAACCTGTGTTCCTGTGTTCCTCCAGCTAACCCCATTAACCTACATACCCTCCATAGTGCTGCACTATTGTGCCGGGCCACACTCCTCCCAGCAGGGTGGAAACGCTACATCATGGGATGCAGATGAGAACAGTTGTCAACGACTGCACTGCATTCATTCTGCCTCCTAATGGAGCGTCTCCAAAAATGAGCCTCGCACCTATTTTTTTTTTTGTTTCGCTGGGCCTGGGTTGTCCTCCTGCTGCTACAATTGCCCTTTGATGAGAGTGTCACGCTATGCACTAATCAGACGTCCACTGCCTCTAACCCGCGGCCTGTTTAAGCCACAAACGGGTGTTGTCAGGTGGCTTGTGATATCTGACTGCTTCTGGTGAGTCAGGGAATTTGTCGCCCTTGTCCGACAGTTTGCCCGGCGGTGTTCTTCAGCCAAAAAAGCCCCCCCTAGCTTATCTTCCTGTCCGCTGTCGGTCCTCCAGGATGACGTTTTTTCTGGTCTTCTTCTTTCCTCCCCAGCTGACTCAGGAAATGCCAGCTTTGTGCAGTTCTGCTTTTTTCCCATCGTGCCTAGTTCCTCCCAGTTCCGTGACAATGCAGAACGTCATTAACGAACTTCGGACATACCAACGTAATCGTGTAGGGAGCCAGGCTTATGTCACAGCAGTGCCAGGGAAACCGAGAGGACTTCTTCAAGATGTCTACTATTAAAATATCAGAATTGAGCAGCCTGCTTAAATGAGCACCGCAAGAGTACTGCTGAAATAGCTACGGATATGATATCTTATGTACTTAATGTATGGGATCACACACGTTTGCATTCCTAAATTTGTGGGGACCTTCCTTTCATTTCTATGGGCCTAACCCTAATCCTAACTATGACAACCCTAACCCTCACCCAGCCCTAATCTTAACCATAAGTAACCAACAAGATACTTTTGGCTTTTTTGGTTTTTTGATCCCATTCACAGATTTTTATAAAACTGAGTTTTCCCTCAAATGTCCTCACAAGGTAAAAATGTCAGATTTTTTATTACCTCCTGGGGTATTACCTCCACTTTGCCCCCACAACATAATATACCCATGGTACACACACACACACACACACACACACACACACACACACACACACACACACACAAGTGTAGTTAATACATAATCAGTCATTTCTTCAAGTATAAATATATATAAATATCTGCCTGGAACATTTATATTATTGCTCTATCATGCAAATTTACTACAATTACATACGTAAAAAGGTAGCCTGTTTTTATATAGCAAAGGGTAATCAGCAGGTTTAACTGTCAAACAGACCAATGCAAGGTCCTTTAAATCACCCAGAGAGAGATATTCTTCTTGCCAGGTCCTGTCCCCTGTAGGCAATGGATTGAAGTATTACAGGGCAGACCTTACCTTGGGAATTAGCCTGCAAGACCCCAATGCTGTCATCAAACTGCATAGATTTGATGTTGAGTGTTGCCAAGATGCATTCCTTGTCCTGCAGTGAAGCATCATCAATATTGTTCTGATTGGCTGACAGAATGACGCACATGTCGCAGAGGTTGATGTTGACAGCCCTCAAATCAGCCCGACTTAATGGTGTACCCTTCGGCACAGAAAAAAAGAGGAAAAACAAATTAAAAACTGAGAGCGGAGCTCTGGGAAATTAGCTAACAAGTACTGTTTTTTTAATGCTGCGATGTTCAGCTGATCTAACTCTGCACTGGAGAATCAAGGATGGGTACTAATGTAAAGGATATGTGTTACTCCTGATGGCTGTTCTAGAGGGTCCATTCAGATCAATCACTTTATTTTGGCCATACCATTAAAAAGGAGAGAAGGAATGACACCATTACCTTATATCTTATGGATGCCAGATTTTTTACTCACACTAAACAAGGATTTTTTTAGCGCAAGTCTAAAATCACTATATAGTAGATGCTTGCAGTTAGATGCTATTAGTGAAATTTACAAAAAAAAAAAACATTGTCTTCAAATACCAAAAACTGATTTTAAGATATGCTGTCTTCATCAGGTAAAATTAATATAGTAAACCCCAAAATATTTATTTAGTCTATTTTTTGGAAGCAAGAAAAGCCAATGCATTCTACTGGTGATTAATCACTACCTTAGAATCTGATATATCACAGGTTATCTTTGGACTGTAAAATGCTACAGCTGAAGCCACTTGTTGTAGCGCAGAAGTTATGTTCCTCAAGTTTAAAGACACAAACTACTGGCATTTCAAATAAATGATTAAAATAAAGATTAAAGCGAATTGGCCAGACAACTTGTACTCCTACTTTATGTGATCAATCAAGCAAGAAATCAGTCACGCAACAAATCTGCGATAAATGCAAACATTTATCAAGAAGACGTAACATTCAAGGTAGTGGAAGAAAAGGAAAATGTGAAACAAAAACACTGCTTTTAAAATACTGCATTAGCTAAAGCTTGACACAGCCTACACTAGCATGTTTTAAGTGTAAACGCCGGCTGGGCTAGGAAAATCATCCAACACTCACAGGTAAAATGGAAACTTTGGGGAAGTTGTGAAGGGTTTCCCACTCTCGCTTCAGGTACTCCAAGGAGCCCACGAAGACAATGGGCTTAAGCTCATGGTAGTGGAAGTTGCTCGCTCTCAAAGGCATCACCAGGTTCCTCAGCCCCACCAAGGCAGACTTGACATCCCCAAATATGCAGACCACCACATGGCCGCTCAGAACTGTCATGGCAGCCTCGCTTCGTGTCTGAAGAGAAGGGGAACACGTTCTAGGAATTGTGACATAATGATAATGGTGGTGGGTGGGTGGGTGGGTGGGTGTGTGTG
>JAACJT020000035.1:6514392-6538749 GCA_009936485.2 Gymnarchus niloticus
ACTTTATGCAGTAAAGCCCATAGGAACTGAGGGTTTTTTCAGAGACGTGTGTGTGTGTGTGTGTGTGTGTGTGTGTGTGCGCGCACCAGAAAAATGTCTGAGAAGAAAAACTGACTCTGGCTGATGTGAAAGACTGCTACTTTATCTTATTACACTATCAGAATTGAGACCACCAAACAAAAATTCACCTTAAATTAGTAGGCTAAGCTAATCCTAGTGAAACAAAGAAATCACGTTATCTTTTATCAAATAATACCTTGTACACTCAGATTAACGTACTTTCAAAAGCTTAATTAACATTGTGTTGCTTGCTGGAAGATGTGCCAGACAGGTGATTACAAGCATTTAACTGCAATTTGTGTACAAGTCACCTCGATGGTACATGTGACATGTACGGATGTTGACGTGGGAATTGTGTAATTTCTGGCAACACAGGCAGTAATACCCACCATGATAACCTTCTCGATGTCTTTGGACGGACACCAATGAAACATCCCAGTGGAGTCGTACTTCTTCACATTCACATCCATTTGATCGCTTTCCGGAATGAGGAAGGGGTCATGCCTGTTCGGAGGAGAGAGAGGCGATAAAACCCTGGATCTGCACTGTATCATCCATAAAAGTAACCCTAAACATTTGGTTGCTTTTCATATTTAAATAACCTTTGGAATATTATGTCTAAAAGACCTGATTTGGTTTCCTTAGAATGAAAATTATTTCCACACCTTCCACTTGCATGCCTATGTGTACATCAGAATGTGTTAAAAATGGCAGAAACCATCCATGTGGATGTCACTGTCAGCCCTGGAATAGACAGGACATAAAATGTAGCCTATAGTGATTGAATGGCGGGAAAGGGGAATGACAATTATGCGCTTTCACAGAAAACTGTTTCTGACGTGATGTGCTTCTCGGTAAAAGCTTTAACAGGCTGCAGTTTAAATATTTTAGCAATTTGCCCAATCATATTTTGCTTCCCAAACTGAAGACCATTAAAGTTTCAGCAACGTGTCAGAAGCAAACAGGCTAATTTAAGTCAGCAGCATGAACAGCTGATTTTAATTCTCTGCAACGCTAACCGTAAAGGTCGTCTCACAGCTGATCCAGCTGTGGTTATGCTACGGTCACATTGATTTTCATGCCGTTGAACAAAGAACAATTGCGAAAGTGGTATTCATGAAAAAATAAAATAACACTGCGTGGCTTTTCTTTAAACTCAATGGATGAAAAGCAACATTTTTATAATAAACAAACCAAAATATGACACAGCAATTAAAGCATGCAAGCTATGGGTCATTATATTTAATTTTGCTGTGTATAATGCCATGCTTGCATTTATATGCACTTCATCCCCAACTCTGTGTCTTTGGAGTTGGTGATATAATACTACCTTTTTTTCAGTTTACAAGGATACATTTTTTTGCTGCCATTATCGACAAAAATTATTAATACATTGATCCATCTTTATAGACCGTTTTGATGGGCCTTTAAAATGTACATCTAAATGTACATTGCTCACTTTGTTAAAAATTGACATACCAAGGAATTAAAAAAAACAGGTATTTTACACACCGTGACAAAACATCTCACCGTTGGAGTTTCTCAGTTATGTTAAATATACTTTAAAATTTTGTACAGTTTTTTGTTCGGGATGTCACATTAAGTAACTTTTCCATCGAGTTACGTGAGATTAACACACAAATAACTGGGCCGTGGTGGCTCCAGGCTTGGAGGTTCAAATCCAGCTTCCACTCTGTGTGCATGGAGTTTACATGTGCCTCCCATGGTCCAAAGGTATGTGATTTTGGCTGACTAGTATCTTTTAATCTCCTGTGGTGTGTGTGTGAGACTGTGGCCTATGCTGCCTGGAATAGGCTCCACGACCCTGTCCAGGATAAGAAGTAGATGGATGGGTGAATAGGTGAGCTTTGCTGTGTTTGAAGTGAAGTAGTTTCAAAAACTAGCAGCTTTTATGGGTTTTTCAGTTTTGGAATTACCTTGTTTTTAACCCTTCCAAACTAACTGTTCAAACACAAACTATAAGAATGCCTTTTGATTTGCAAGGCAGCACAAGAAACACTTACGGATCTCTGACTGGAACCTGTTTGGAAAATGCAGACATGCGGTTTACGTGTATTTACAACTATCTGTACTGCTGCTTCAAGACTGGACATCCCTGTTTTCCTTCGGATATGAATAATTAACCTTTTGATTCATACAAGCACTTTCAGTACGATACCATAAGAAGCATTTTAAGTCTTTGTGATGGAGTCAGGAAAAGCTACAGCACGTCAGCTGCCCTGAAGAACAGGTCAAAATGCCTGCCTTAAAGGTAGTAGCCTAAGGCTAGATTATAAAGCCCCTTTCAGTAATGTCGCTTCAGGGGAACGACGCTCTCCCTTTTCATGCCTCTGCTTCTCAGACTACACACAGCAACAATGCCATTATTTATAATGATTGCAATATCAATATGAAACCCACTGGCAGGCCTTTTAATGTAGTGTGTGGAGACCTCATGCTGTTTTTTTAATTTAAATAAGTCTCCTGACAATCTTTTTCAGATTATTAAAATTCTGACAACTACGGTCTCTACCTGAAAAACTAAGTAGAAAAAAATGTCCCTTACCTACTTTTGATCACACTTCTCATGCCAGAAAAAAACTGTCACGGCTATGATTTAAAACATTAAAATGTGTCTTGATGAACGCCTCCCAGCAGTAAAATAAACTTTATACAATAAAAACCTGCTCGCAGTGAGAAGCAATTGTACTATCTCTTGTTTAAATCCCCTGTCAATGTCTCTATCTTTGATGTTTTGTTAATTACAATAACATCTGTAATTCTACGTTCGTCATTACTGATGTACGAATACTGCATAGTCAGTGTCACTATGATCATCTCAATAATTTCACTGTAATCTGCCAGTCACTACATACTTCACTTTCATTTTATTCATTACTGTTTTACACTGCATATTGTGATCAAATGTTCCAAGCATGTTTTTGATTATAACAATATTTTTCCCGAAAAAATGTTCAAGAAATGCCGTACACCTATTAATTGTGTGCTTCAATGTTTACAGTGAATGGTTTTAATATTTAACAAACTCTTCTGAATTATTACACATTATGATTATTGTGCTAGTATCTCGAGCAATAGTGGTAAAATAATTTTGATCATAATTTTGATCATAATAATGATCAACCCTTACATTTTATAATGTTAAGCACAATCATTTTGAGCATATAACAAGCCCTTCCACTGTGCATTTCACCCGTTTCCTGTATTGCTGGCATATCACATAGAGATGTGTCAATTAACATGCTCGGTATCGAGATGAAATCAGCGAGTACGGGTGCTAATAACAGCAAAGGCGTTTAGTGCATTTACACCCTGGCTGAATATTTAATTATGCGCCGTGTGTTTCAGTATTCACTCGACGGACCCCTGTCAGTTCAATCTCCGCCGGCTACGATGAATGGCTCAGCAGAGCTCTGCCAGGATAGCTATCTTTCACAGACTGTCAGCGATGACTGCTCATCACGAGCGGCTCTGCCGTTCGCTGCGACTCCAGGGTACCAGACATGATATCGGTGCCACCACGCTGAAAGATCTGAACAAATGCATTGTGACTTTCCACAATTAGATGTGTCTCATGTCCCATCAAAAGGTCCATGGGAATGGTGTTAATTTAAACAAAGAAGTTAGTGCAAAGGGCTAAGATACAAGTTGTTACTTCCATGACACAATATATCCTCTGCCTGGGAAATGGCTGTTTTTTTTGAAGTTTTGTTTTTTCCCTAGCTAGATGAGTGGCGTTTTCTTCTTTACCCTGACACATTTACCTATAAAAGATGAAGGATGAACGTATTCAGAGAAGACAGCATCTTGTTTATAAAAATGTTGGTCCCTAGGTTTTCTTTTTTTTTTTTTATAAGGAATGCCAAAACGAACACATACACACATTACATCATAGTAAATTCATCATAATCATAAATATCGCAAACGATGCCATATCTTCAGATGTTTTTTCAACTGATCTTCTCAGCAACAGTAATTACAATGCACCACCTTAACTTCCCTAAAACAGGTTCTTCTTTAATAAAAGGCTTTACCTCGATTTTTTTCGCAATAAAGTATCATAATAGGCCATGTACGGTGCCTGCATGCCAGCAAACATTCTATTCCCTGGAATAACAGAGGCAGCTGGAATCAGAAGAGCGAGTGTGCTTACAGCTATGCTTGCCTCCAGTTTATCTTTCCGACTGGTGTTTAGCTATTCCAACGTTGCGCTTGATGCGCGCCACAAGCTCGGGATGAACACGCACCCTCAATCCCTCTTTCGCAGGCAATGAAAGTGAGCTTTGCTTTGAAAATTTTCTCCATCATGCAAACTGACAAAGCCGTGATTTTCAAAAACCCGCAGCCAATCTGTTGATCATTACTTATTTACAAAGGCCTTAAGGCTCAACGCCCTGTAAAAACCACACTTGATACAGTATACATTATTTCCTTGCTTGTTGAATGAAGAATCCCTTAGGCTACCTCAAACAATCGCTTTCTACTCTGTTATAAATGCACCCTGTAACAGTAAAGTATTTAATACATATGGTATAATATATCTACCGAAAAGTATTTGTGTAGAAGTAGGTAAGCTCACGTTTGGTAATTTGATGCACTGCTGAGGGCTATGTCTTGAAAAAAAGGCTGCACCTAGTACAGAGGACCTGTCATCTCAGTACCCAAGAGCCAGAAGAATACAGAAGTACCCTAAAGCGGGTAAGCTATGACACCCCTTTGAAGCATATCAAAACTCCGCAAATAACTCATTAGAATTATTATTACTCAGAGATCAAAGAAAAGATGCATATATTATGTGATACATGGTTAAAAGTTAAACATTCCACCCTGTGTAAGAAAATAAAAATTCTCCTTAGAGCTCAGAAATGAAACTAAATACATTTCAGCAAACAGTTAGTTTGAAATTGGCCAATATTTACAGGGAAGAATGTTTTTTTTTATTATTATTTCTTTGAGAAGACAGCGTTTTTTTGTTTTTTTTTTTGAGTCCGATGTTTTTTTTTTTTTTTTACAACATTCTCTAGTGTAACATATTTCAGGAGGCAAAGAACTTCTGTATGGGTAATGGTTTAGAATCTGTGGAGGCTGATAAAACCATATATTGTAGAAAAGGGACAAGTTTAAGTCCTTTATTTCCTCTCAAGGGCCTTAAACAATATTTATAGTATGACTGTAATGGTGTGAGCTTCAGCAAGTTGTAATTCCCAAAACATATATGAAGAACATAAAGCCATGTCAGTTAAAGGAATGGTTTAATAATCTATTTGTTTTGAAAACCCTGAAGTATGAATTGTTAAACCCCACATACGGAATGTACAGGAACATTCAAAGTGTCACATTTCTGAGTATCCGTGGTGGACAATTTAAATGCAGTATTAAATGAGTAGTTTTGTCTACATAAAAGTCAACATAACACGCACCAAATATGCACACAAAGTGCTTTGCGCTAAAATTACTCATTTTAAATATGAAAGCCCCTATTTTTTCTCCAGTTACACTGCACACCTTAAGGATGTGCTTGGGGAATAACGTTTATTTAACCCTTGAGGAAGGAGGCTGGGAGGCGACAGTATGAAACGGACAAGACCAACTCACAATACCCTTTCAGGCAGCGATCCTTTTGAATTGGACAACGAGTAAAACTGAGCTGCCCCATCTGCAAGCATCACACTGCGCAGGCAAGGTGTACATTTTGGGCATCCGGGGAATGTCATCAGACAGAGCAGCACGTAGGGTCTGCAATTTCGAAAGCGCGACTCCTTCAAAATCAACTGGCCTATTCACACTTGCATAGTACTTGACCTGCCGTACTGAAATGTGGAAATGCATGGTTAAATAACTGAGACAAATGTATTTTTTTCAGTTTAGGCTTATATGTAATTGTGGGCATTCTTACAAAAATAATTTGAGGGATTCTTATTGTCAGTGTACATGTAAACATTGGTGTGGACTCTACAAAAATGTTTGTCTTTGTGATCAAATAAACGTGAAATTTAAAGGTGCCGTGATATATCAATATCATATTGTGATTATTTATTACTTCATAGACCGGATAGATTAATTAAGACCAATGGTAAATGTATTGTAGAACAGAGAAAAAAAAAAACAAAAAAAAAACAAGTTAAACATGTACGTGGTTGCTAATTTCTGTGCTAATTTCTTAGATAAATTAATTCATCCTACAGAAGTAAACAAGCATTGTTTTGCACATCCTTCTTCATTCCACAACCACATGTGCAGAAATTTGGACCATTTATCAGTCAGAATCAATTAACGGCAATTTAATTCCAGCAGACAAGATAAAGGGAAGGTAATATTTGAATTCATTTTTGATTGTGACGATACATCATGCGCGCGACCTTAAGTAGCAAAAACAGCACTCAGAGGGATTCCTACGATAGACGATTGGCCCAAGGCAAAGTAACCACACGAGCTCTTTTGATTGGTTAGTGCTGTCATTAGTGCCACTGCTGTTTAAGAAATACATGTGGACGGGGGCCGGGTGACAGCTGAGACTTTAAAGCAAGAATATTTTTCAAACAGCTTTTCTTACCCTCTTTCATGACAGAAATATCTCAGCTCTATCATTAACTGCTGACAAGGTGACAGAATAAATGCTTCACCCTTAAAGGGCTCTCCTCACCCTCCCTTCTTCTCCCTCCGAACAACCACCGCTCCCCGCGTGCCCGTACACACGTGCGTGTGCACAACTGGCTCAGACAGGCCGGCGCATGGTCAAACCATGCACGCGTGCAGGCTAAAAGGCGCCGGTGGAACACGCGCGGGGACACACGTAAACATAAACACGCACACACGCACGCACGCACGACCCAGTGCACGCGCCTCCATCCCCCTTTCACGGTACGAAAGCTGCAGAAGTTCCCTGATGCCGTCGACTCACCGAATCATTTTGGGCGAGCTGTTTGGAGAATTTTGCATGCTTCCGTTCCGCTGCTTTTTTTTAGGTGTCAGCGTTGATGATTGCTCCTCTTCAACTGCAAACATATGCAAACGGTGTCAGAATACGAGCTGCAACGTGCAACAGGAATGACACACTAAAGAACGGAAAAGTCAACACTCAAACAACCATTGCAAAGTCTTAAAGGTCCCAAAACAGAGAATGAACACGTTAGTAAAAAAAAAAAAAAAAAAAAAAAAAAAAAAAAAACAGGGAGATCAGTGAGGGCAGGGAAGGTGTTGTAGAGAACATGGTTTTACCTAACAAAACTAATAAAACACTACGGAAAATAATAATAATAATAGTAGTAACAGAAAGCAATGTTTCCTTAGACTATGAGTCTATGATCAGGTGGTAGCACGTACAGCATCCTGCATTGATACTACCGGCCTCGCTGTACGTCGCCAAACTTTCCTCTTCTTAGTGAGCACATGAGGACAGAATTAAAAGCACACCTCACAGAGATCGCCATTTCTATTAGGGTGCAAAACTGGTACGGTATACAAGAGCAACCAAAGTCATTTAAACTTGGTATAGTGTGTTCGTGCTCTGTCACAAACCATCCTCCACGTTACCAGTCTACTTATAGTATTAAAACAATAAACAAACCAAAAGCTAGTTTCGCTATAAAACGACAGCACGCTACGCTAAATATACGTAACTGGAAGGTTACCAGTTTAAATTTAAGTGTTATCATTAAGAGAAATTAAAAGAAATGCTAAAAGGCTTAGTTACATCTAGCTGCCTTCTGTTAATTCATAAAAGATAATAGTATTTAACCTGAAAAGAATCATTTGCTGTGATTTGCTCTTAAATGACACAAAAAATGCTATTAGTATTAAAACTTTAAATAACAATTCAAATATATGTTCTGAAAACTATACACTCTAAATATTTAGGTTGGAAATTATCCTTTGATTCATATATTACTAATGTAACTACTTTGGCATTAAACCTCATTGCAAAAACAATATGTGAGCTCTATTTCATAATACATTTTACAAGTTCTTCAAAGTAACACGTTTCCTAATAGTTTTGCAATGAAAAATGCCTTGGTACTGTTGAAACTAATTACAATTCATTATATTAGTTTTGAAATAAAAGATTTTGAATTTAATCTTGTGTCTTAATTTGTAATCTGCATCATGGATACTCTAAAAACTAAAATTATATTAAAAGAACTAACAGACTAAGCTATTAGTACATATATTTCATTAATATTAAAATAGAGTCATGCGGTGCATTAAAACTGTGCCCTGTTTCAGTCATACAAATTCACCTGCTCCTTCCCTCTTTCAGCTTGTATTGGGGGGGTTACCTAATCACATGACTGGTGCCCCTTACTCGTTAAATTGAGCCAGTCTCCGTTACCATGTGATTTATGCACATAAGAAAAACATTTCCATCTCTGGGTTTTACAACATAACAACAAACAGCAGCCAGAAACTCAACGATCCGCACTTTTAAACGATCAGCACTGTGCCACATTTGCAACACCGTTCAATGGAAATGAACCAACAGAGAGGGTTTCTGTGACTGATATTCAACATCCACGGACAACAGTGGCTGTTCTACACCTGTAAGGAGACAGAAAAAAAAAAAAATAACAAAACAGATAAAACTGTCTCCAATAACAGTTTTTGGAAAATGCTGTCGTTAAACCATCAAGGCAATTCGAATTGAAATTTCGTCAGGGGTAAGAAGTTATTATTTTCATTTCATCTAATGCAAAACTTCCCTGTGCAGTAGTCCTTTATCTCAAACACTGTGGGGATGCCCCCTCACCCCACCCCACCCCTGTAAGCTTGACAGTGACACATACCGGGTCATTAGTGAGAAACTGTGCACATGCAAGCACCCCAACTGCAACAGCATGCATCGCGGAACGCACTGAGTGATGCATCAGGCTACAGGCAACCTACGGGGTCTGCGAGTGCGAGTGGAGTTACTGGGGTGGTATTGGCACTTCACAGGCAGGCTCTGAGCCCGCCGGAGCCCTCGGGCCATAGCTCAGCCCACATCCTCCCCGGAAGCGGCTAGACTAGGCAAGAGGAGGTTTCCTTGACGGTTATTAACTAGGGGGACGCTCAGAGCTGTGTTAGCGGTGACTTCAATGAGTCGGTCTAACTTGATCCTTGACTGCCAAAATAAGGAAGAATGAAATCAGCAGTGGCAACATAATGTTAACGTGGGAATGCTGACAAAGGAGCCAATGTTGACTAATCTAACATGAACGGTTATAAATTCATTTATGTATCATTCATTAACTGAGTAACCTGAACTTTTAGAGAGGTACCGTTAGAAGTGCCACAACTAAAAGCTGAGGTGAAGTTAAGCTTCGTTTATATAAATAGTCAATAAACAAGAATAATTTTCAAGATGATTTCTTGACACCTCATTTTCATTGAATTCCATATAACAAGCTAGTATTCAGCTAAATTTAGCGTCAGATACAACAAGTGAGAAGAAATTCATAATAAACGTGAATTAATTAAAGGCAGGGTCTTATCCCCTTTCACGCCTCACACAAAGGAGGGCACAGCGACAATACAAGCATACCCACTATTGTCAGAAAAGAAGATGAAAGTATGCTGGATTCAGGGAAACCAATCCTTTTTTTCTTTTTGCAAAAGTCAGGAAAATGTTGTAAACTGCATGTTCAAAATTATATTATGACACAATAAATTCATTTAAGAAATGAATACTGACAAAATAATTATGTATTAATATTTCAATAAAACAGACCGTGATAACCAACACAGGGTCTCTCTGCATTAAAGATTCCTCTAATTAAGCTGTGTTCTTGAACTAAAACGACTTTATATTTGGCAGAAACCTCTCTATAATATAATGGGACATCGAGTGTGATTTTCTCTTTCATGTTTCACTCAGTCAAAGGTCCCATCTATTTGGAGATCCCGAAAAAAAAGTCAAAAATAAAAGCTCCCCAACCAGCATGGATAAGTAGAAACTTTCTACAGTAATACTTATCAAAAGTGATGGACCACAGGAGAAGCAGCAATACCGATGCGTAAAAGAGGCTTCTGGGTAATAGAATGACTGCATAGCTTCAAACTCAGCAGCTGGGGAGGAGGAAGCCGTCAGAGCCCCTAAAGGTAAAGATGTTCCCACATTAAGCGTGCGACTTTCACAGTAATAAGCAAGAATCTGAGCTCTGCAGTTCTAGAACCCTAAAGAGTATTTCGATGACCATTCATCAGACTCCAAGAACTTCACACAGCTACAACATGAAATATACATTACCAACACAACTTCACAACACGTCTCCACTTAGCTTCCTTGGGGTCATCTTCGATTTTCAACATTCGGTTCATAGGTTGTGGTCTTAAGAAGACGTTAAATACATTTAGATTATTCTAAAAGTACAGGAAACAAACCGCAAGAGTTTTTACACAGTAAGAGTAATAATATCATGTCGGAACTTTGACTGTTCACAGAGACCGGGATTCTGCGTGTGTATGCAAATATATTAACAGGTAGATAAATTTTATTTCCTGTGCTTTCTTTGCGAGGCATCTGTACCAAAAGAGAGTGAGCAGCCCTACAGCTAATTACTACCTTGAACTGTTTATCTAAGGATGGCCACAGATGGTGAAAAGTTCCAGAATCTACCCTTGAGGATCCTTTTGTTAAACAAAGACAGCAACCATAACAAAATACCTGTGTTGTCTGGATACCTCCAGATCTGCAGCGAAACAGGCCTCTAGCAAGCGCCAGATAAAAAGATATCATCTTGCAATTTGGTCTGCTGCAAGAGACACCCGGTTGCTTTCTAGTCCCCAGGAGTGTTCGTATGGGTTGGCTGGTTGGATAATTCAAATTTAATGTCTACACAAAAGGAAAAGTTAACTAACATGGGGTACTGTGTGAGTGTGTCAACCACAAACAAAAAGAAATCATTTCCACCCTTTCTGAGACTGGCTCTGAGCGAAATGGAGACGATTATTCTCACCGTCAGCTGCCGTATAGATTTAACGCCTGCATCAATAACTCCAAAATTCACATGCCCCTTGTCAGACACACAGAGCATTACTTTAGGGGGTCCTGGTATGGCAGATTCAACAGGGATGGGGCATGGTGACGAAGGGCACTGTGCTTCCAAATAATATCATGTATCCTTGTAAGAAACTGTACGTGTCTTAATCAGGCTGATTCGTAAACGGACAAGAAGCTACACACGCAATTTACCGGCACCGCTATGAAAAACAGCACTCTGCACATGGGTTCTGTTTCAAGTGTCAAACTATCAGGAAGCATTACTAAGGTAAAAGTTTAATTCACAAATCTAATTTACCACATATTTCAAAGTGTTTTTGGATCCCAAAATCCCGCCTGTACTTCAAGCACACAAATAAACAAACTGTTGTTATTAAGCAATTAAATTTAGAAAAATGATTGAGGAATGAAATGAACACACTGTAAAACAATGGCAAAATGAGCATGATTGGCAAAATGAAGAAACACTGAAAAGTCGAACTGTGTCGAACTCTGCAGTTGAAACACTGGGCTGATTCCTGTGCAGATTTCCCCTGGAGTTATAGCGCCATCTGCTGTTTAAAGCATTAGCTGCCTAAAAACCTTTGTGCTTACCTATTCCTCATGGACACCAAAACAAGAACAATAAATCTAAATTAAGTTCTTAGCCATCCTCCCGGTGTCCATGTCACTATACAAATGTGCAAGCATAATTTTCTCAGACAGTCACTCCAATTCCAGCCCTTCACAAAACCCTGACATGGAAAAAATTATTAATAAAGGCTAATGATAGGGAGTAGGGGACTGCAGCTTTGCATTTGCATGAAACCAGAGGAACAAACTAAACTAGTGGAACTACATGAACACAGCAAAGGAGGACTTTAAACAAGGAAGAGGAAAAAAGTACAAACTTACTTGATTTGATAAATCCATTACAGATACTTTTAGCTGAGAAAAATGCAAAGACAATGACAGGTTACAGGGAAGAAAATGTTTCAACTTGTGCAAAAAAAAAAAATAAAATAAATAGAAGCGTCGAGAAGTGAAGGTTGAGGAATGACCATGAAGAAAATACAAGGGATGAAGCCCAAGCAAAGATGTCTTTAAGGCACCGATACATCCAGGAGCACCTGGGAGATGGCGAAAATAAAAAGCAATGGGTGGTTAATAAATTGCAGGTTAAATGGACTCACACAAAAGGGGACTGAAGTAGCTAAACACAGAAAGACTACATCTCTGCCAAAAGCAGGCAATTTATGCTGCTGAGTTTGTCAAGCCCATTAATTTGTTGGTATAACGCAATTTACCGTTAATGTAAATGACGACGTGGTCTTTAATGCATCCAGTTTGAATATTATGAAGAGCTTTTGAAGAATGTGATGAATATTAGGGTTTTGCTGATGTAATTTCCTTTGGAATAGTGTTGTTTGCCAAGAATAGCTTGTTAAGAAATACGGGTAAAATGACCAAGACAAAACAACTGCAGAATCGTTATATAACATTATATATGCAAGTGTCTGTGTCAGATTCTTTCCACCCTTGAAACATCTGAAATGAAAAAAGATTCCAATATCTTTCTCCATGTACGATATTTCTGTACGTATGGTAATTCTAAGGGTCGGCCTGTCTTCAAAACGAGGGGCGGCACATTCGCCAAGCAAGAATAGGAAAGATCCTGACACAGGTGGACTGGAGACGAGAACCCTGCACTGTGGAATTCGCTCAGAGCTTCAGATCAAGAGTCCACCTGTTCATTAGTACTGTTTCTGATACAATTTCAGAAAACGAAGGTCACAGTTTGAGCGCAAGGCAGGACTGTGACTGTAATGTTCAACTAGGAACCATGCTGGCCCTGGCATCTGTCGCATGTGATCGGTCGACACACGAGAAGTCAGAGGACTAACTGGCTAGCATCTGTCCTACACTGAGGAGGGATGCGGGGCACTCTGCTGCCTGGTGGTAAGGAACTGTCAGGGCGAGTTTCATGACAACCAGCAGCACTCAAGAAATGAAAATGCAAACATAATTTCCATGTCACCCTGCATAAGGCCCCTTGTTCGAGTTACCCAGTGCCAGGTAGACAGCATCTTTACCAGCCTGTTCCCATCATACAGCAGAAGAGCCCGCACCACTTGCACCCACACAAGCCTGGAAAAATACCGCGAGAGAGTGATGCCTTTAGAGCTGCAAGCCCTGACCCGTTTTCCCTGGGAAGATGCCTACTGTTCAATCCACGTGCCTCGATAGCCTGACGCTGGAAGTAGCAAGGACGATTCTCCGGACATGGGAAAAAATGGGCCGTAGACGCAAATAGAACAGGCATGCGATGCAATATCATCAGCCGACACTCGAGGCTCTGGAAGAGTCACAGGGAGCAGGCGTCAACGTTTAAGTTAAATTTCAATGATTAATACATGAAATTTTAAACAGGCTATGAGAACTGTCAGTCTGATCTGACGTCAGTTCCAGAGGAACAAGCTGATGCACCTGTGAAGCCCCAACAACGGAACTATCTGCGTACTGGAAGGACTTTCCGCCATTGAAATATTTATTTTTCTTTTATTTCAAAATGTTCTCTACAAGAAGCAAGAAATACATATCTTAATGCATCAGTAGGCTCACTGATGTCTTGAAATGTATTCTTAAAATGACTTAAAATACATTCATGAATAATATGTGGACATCCAACAGATTTCGTGAGAATTCCATCGATGAGGTACAAATCATGGATTTTTTTTTTTTTTTTGAAAACACGAGTTGTGAGCGTTGAGTATTATTCTGCCTAATTGTAATGTGATTGTGTCATATACCGCCAGAATGAATCATGAGAAACACTAACCATGGTACGCGATAGCAACGTTAATAGAAAGTAACCACAGTGTCAGAGCACTTAAACTACGCTGGGTATTTCCATACAAAATTTTAGGTCAGCCAAACACGGTACTATTACCAGCTAAGTTAAAAATGGGAAAAATTACTGAATAATAACTGAATGAGGTGCAGTATTACCACAGCGATGTTTTATCATGCCAATACGCGTGCCTGTACGAAAAAATATCTGTCATTTGTACGAGGAAACACTGTAGTTTTCAAATATCTTGTCTTGCTCTCCATGAAACACACGAAGATGAGAGCGCCTGGGTCAGCCGTTTATCCGGTACTCATTACAATTTTTAGGGTTAAGCACCTCGCTCAAGGGCCCAGTGGTGGGCAGTCTGTCAGCCATGAGATCTGAACCAACAACCTCCTGGACACAGGCCAGAGAACCGCACACTACTGCACACTCCCGTTACGCACCAGTGTGCATCAGGGAATCGACCAGCACAGCCTAATACAGAATGGAAAGAAGGCCATCCATGAAGCAATCTATTGAAGTAGCATAAGGATACACTGATCAAAGGGAAAACGCCAGTGAGAAGAGATGGCCAAAACCTACCCACAATACACTGATGTCATTTTAATAAAAACGCACGTACAGTTTTAACTGTAACTTTACAGTTTACCATATAATCAGTAAATTTTACCACACAAACATTTACGGCCTAGAAAATCTTTTAGGAGAATATATTAAAATACAATGCTAAATGTTTATTCACAAATAAACTGTTAAGAATAAAACAGTACGTTCCTTTCTCCTTGGCTTAATTAAACACCTGGCACTGCAGTAAAGCCATAGAATTACCTACAGATTATGAGAACCTGATTAATTGCATTTGTTTAGCGTTCTGGCATAAAGATACCAAAGCACATAAAAAGCAAGAAATACTGATAGTCTTAGACGACTAGGTAAGGGTGGCTGGCCACTGGATGAGCGCCCCCTACAGACCAGTCAGGTTCCTTCAGAAAGGTGTTAGCCAGCAGGGAGAGATGTACCGATCGGCACGAGCTCTCCTGCACTGTGGAGTGCGGAGTAAGGATGGGAACAGGAACCTGCCTGGCAGAGAGAGTATGAGAGAACAGAGCCTGCCTTTGTAGTACCTAAACGGGCCCCTGAGATGTCCACAGATACCCCAAGAAACTGATTCCTTATTGAAAATGATAAAACTGTGACTATAATCCAATAAGCAAATACATAGCCGCCGCAGAGAGAAGTATGTATGTAGCTAACAAGAAATAGGGATTCACAAAAATTCTCACTATATAACATGCCCCCTCAAGATTGAACAAAAATTTGGCTTTGATTATTGATAAATATGTGCCACCTAACAACAACAACAAAAAAAAAACTATGCCTCACAAACTTCCATTGTCGAGTGGAAATCTGTAAAACTATGACTGAGTAGATCATTTAAATCTCCTACCCAAAAAACTTAAAACACTATGAACACAAATAACATCATATATAAATAAGACGTGTAACCAATAAAGACTTAAACCTTACTGGTTTAATTTCGTATACTTCACTTGCTAACAACAGAACTGAAAATGTTCCGATTTTTAAAACCTATAAAGCAAATGAATGAATTAAATAAATGCGCATCACAGAAACAGGTCATATAAAACAAAATAATTATTCGTTTAACAAGAGAATTTTTCAGCATTTGCAAAAACAACTGTTTGAAAATAACATACAGGATATACACGGAACATCAACTCGAACAAAACACCAGCAATTCACATGCCGTACTCAGAGCATGCTCTACCACAAGATCTAAAACAACCTAATCAACAAAAAAAAAAAAAAAAGAAAAAACAAGCACTGGATAAGCCAAATGAATAATATAGGACAAAACCAACACCAGTGATAATTATAAGAATACATTAAAAACCACAGGAAACTGCCACATTGACATAATCTATGGATTCACGACGAACATCACGGCACATGAGGAACGTCACATTGAGGCGCACGTCACAGACACGGAACAGCGTGTGCTGGTGTTCGAACTTACAGGCACGTAAATCGGTCGAGCAATCATTAACAGAGACAGAAGAAAGTGGGAAGGCTCTCTGAAGGGTGTCCGTGTTACTACGCACACTGCCTGACATGCAAGAGCAGTCACGCTCAGAGCGTCCGCAATCAAAACAACATGCCAGTTTCATTCTTTTGTAGACGGACATCTTGGCTATAGTCATGTTTTGGATGAGAGGAAAGGAAAAGCAGCAGGTTAATGGCAAGGTCATTCTTAACCAGGGAAGTTGGAAGGTTACTTCATTGGGAAAAAGTACAGGCCTTAGAAACCATTTTGAAAACAGTGACCCTTAGAAGGAGATGAGACCTTTATGGTAAACGGCCTTTAATGTCCTTCTCTGAAAAATGGTTTAGAAAGAATGCAATGCATTCTTAGCAACTGATTGGTTTTCCTGAAGTTCCAAATATAAATATAGTAGAAGCAAATTAATAGAAGTACTGTTTTAAAGCTTTACACATCACAACAAGAAAAGTTATAGGGCCATTCATTTTTAACCACAGTTTGCCGATTTTGTGAAGCCACACCGAACTTACTAAAGCCAATCTCAATGGCCCTTCAGCGTGTGCAAAAATTGAGATCTCCAGGGTCAACTCTTTCTGGTCTGTTTCTTTTCTAAGGCCGTCGATGTTAAATTTAAGAGATTAAGAGGCAAAACATGAGAGTGGGAGGGAGCATTCAAGGGAATGGATGGGTGATGTCTTCATCAGCAGACCGCACTGTCAGAAGCTCTCCCTGGACTTCATGTTCCCCTCATTGGCATCTGATCTGGAGCACGTACCTGCATCCATCCACCATGCAGCAACAGGCCAAGGCCAAGATCCAGGCATGGAAATACACATTCCCTTCTAGACTAAATATTACTTCACACAACAGCCCCCACTTTAAAATGTATCAGCAAACAAATGGGCACCACTTGCACATGACTTGTGCTTGTAGTAATATTCCTAATTACAACTTAAAAATGAATAGACATATAACATATAAAAGAACTGAATCACTGAATATGGAAGAGTAACCAGTGCATTCAGTCAGTGTAATTACAAGAATCCGCTTCTACGTTCTTGCGAACAAAGATTATAAGCGGTGTGTTTATGAAACATAATTGGCGGTAGGTCATATAAGGAGTGTTGCTCTTAGCACGTACGGATTTGCAGCAAAGAGAGGAAGAAGGAAAAAGGGAAATAAACTATCAGAGAAAAGAGATGGTAATACAGTCTGCCAGAGAAACAGACTACAATGATACCAGGGAGCACATTTCTGATTTTAATTCTCATGGTGCCGATTTGCAAACCGACCATAATAGAGTCTGGGGCAAAATGCAATCTGTGGGGGAAAGAAGCTTTTTGAATTTCATTTGCAGAAATAAGTCCAAATTAAGTGGCCAATTTAAGCACTCGTCTCAAGAGAGAATACGGTACAAGACATTATTTTAAAAGAGGGACTGTTGTTCGTGTAGAGTCATGCATAATCTTTTTTCAATTCAATTAGTAGGAATAAACATGCAAAAATTTGCTTTTAACCTTATTAATAAAGGAAACAAAATCAAGTTTTCTGAGGAATGAAACAGGATAAGCAGTCACATATAAAGAGCAGGGAGACGTGTGTCATTTTAGATTCATGCTGAAGTCCATTACGTCATAGTTTTTCATTTGACGGCCTTTGAACAGCACAGCATGTCGGAATGCCAGTCAGAGACACACGTCGGGAAATGACACACGAGACTGGATGATCGTTTGTCACTGAGGTGATGTCACACGCAACCCGGCACTGAACTCTCAAGAGCAAAATGTAACCTTATTTAGAAAGAATGTCATCAGCAGTATTGGGGGATAAAATTACGTTTCCATTTAATTCAAACCTCCAAGTTTTAGAAATGTGTCAATCACTGTTTTATGCGCCCGGTGAAAAAGGAAAATACGGGTAAATAAAATGTCAGTTGGGTATGAAAGATCACAGGTTTAAGATTTTAATTACGGATTTTTATGTGTATACAGACTAATGTATATTAATATCTGTAGATACACATACGTACACACGTCATTTGTCAGAATGTCATTCAGACTAACATGGTGCTAAAAAGGATCGGAATTGGAAGATAAATTTCCTCTTCTCTTTATCGTTAAATGGACATTTGACTGCTGATTACATACTACAAACAGGCCTTTGAGTGGCTCAGTGCTCCATTCAGAACATTCAAGCTTAGAATAGATCTAGAAGGCCATCTGGTGGCAAAATGCCATACAGCAGCTATTCCAACAGCATAAGATCATCTTAAAGCTACACTGTTCAGGGGCAGTGAGTTTAAAAAAAAAAAAAAAAAAAAATGGTGGGGGGTGGCTTGGGGCACTGCCGACTGAATCGGGGTCAATGTCATTTTGATTTGCCAAGTAGCGATGATCGCTAAATACGAGAAAGGGGCTAAGCAAAAAACACCGTGGAAAGGAAAGACTAGACGCAAAGGCGGAGGGACCAGATTGTTTTGATTGTGTTTAGGCGACGCTGCTCGTTAGGTTTAAGAATCTGAAGAACTTCCCACAGAACACTTTCCGCTTTCTGAGAATACAGCAGCATGCAAAATCGCTTCTGACAGCAGGCAGATGAATTGAAGTTGCCCCGGTCTCATTCCCTTCACTTTCTTGGCTCACTTAAACCCATGACTAATGTTACCAATATCAATCTCTATGTCTGACATTTAGATTTAGCTTGTCTTTCTTTCCATGCATCTAAGGGGTTAGAATTTATGAGGAGCACTAGTAACATGGTTTTAGGCTTGGCTTAAATGGGGAAAAAACCTGTAGGTATCCTGGTTCCACAGGGAATTTGAGGGGGAAAAAAATCTGCCTTAAGTACTGTGCTCTGTTACCATTGCTTACAAAAAAAAATGCACCCCTCTTTGGAAATGTGTTACTACTCTGTTATCCTTCACATTCTGTGCTCCTAATGAAATGGCTTGTGTCTGACTTTTCCTCCGCTGAATCGTTTTCTGATCTGAGGAGGAGCATAGAGAGATGAGAAGCGAGGGAAGGATGCATTAGCTACACTGGTGCATGCAACACAGATTTAAAGGAATAAGAAGAACTATCTGCTGAAAAAAAAGACAGTTAGACTGCACTCTGGGCGGAAGGGAACCTGTTTTTACTCACAATACATCACTATCAGTGAGCAGTTAAAATAAATGTTCGTATTCCAAGGCAGCAAGGAAAAAATACATCAAAAACGTCAATGGTCATAAAGAACAAATTGCTATAACAGTAATGGACTTGACACCTCTTCCAAATTGGCCAGCTTTTTTCTTTTTTTTATACCCAGCATCATCTTAAAAAAAAAACATCTGAACATCAACTGGCAAAATTTATGTAGTACTGTGAATAAAAATGTAATAAAAGCACAAGAAGGTGGAACTGTTTGTTCTTTTAGTAACATCTCAAGGTTCACAATCAAAGAAAATGCCAATTTTCAGCATAAATTATTTAAGGCCTTTTTTTGGTGTATTTAGAAAAGGTTTGTTTATATGTAGGCTGTTCCTATACGATTTTAATCGGTGATGAAGATTTCTTAAGCTGAAAGATTAGTACTCGGCATAACTTGTTTGAACATGTGCATACTGTAAGGGGAAGCGCATGTATTAATGTTAATTCTGGTAGCCCAGTCAAATTTGTCACTTTCATATCTCGAAGTTCTACTGTCATTACTGACAATCCCCAAGTTAATAAATCTGACCTCATTATGACTCCTGGGGTAGATTCATGTACAACATAACATGAATTTGTGTTAAATATGATATTTGGGGTTTCTCCTGGTCCACAAGTTAAAGCAGGTGTCAACCCTTATCAACGAATATGCTGAGTATGCTATCTACGGGAAGTTCTCAAGCCTACTGAAAATCAGCTAGAATGGCAACGCCACAAGAAATGAATGCAAATTATTTGGTGCATCTACGTCTGTGCGGCATCCACAGTCTTGCAGGCCGCATCGCGTGGTGGCATATCCGCACTACAAAGGAACTCAGGCTTTGTGTTAACACGACTGTTATTACTGGAGAAGTGATTGGGCCAATGGGGTGTTTGCCCTGCAATTTACTGGGTATGGAAGGCGGTGTTCCGGGTGGGGGCTTGCCTTTGTTTTTCCACCTGACTGGGAACATTACCACCTCCGTTTTCAAAGAGGAGCCGCTGAGGCCTGACAGACGCCTGCTTCAGCCTCACTAATCACGTCATTCCATTTTACGTCTGTTTGACGCGGCGTCATTAACATGCTGATGTGTGTGGCTGCCTCGTTTTTTAAAACCCTCTTCCCTCAGAAGACTCTCCATCTCTCTCTCTCTCGCACACATTTTATGGTTAGCGTGTATCCCTTCCTCTTAATCCTTTCAGCATTCCAGGGAGGCTGACTTTTACAGCCTGCTTATTTTATTTTACAGCCCATTTGTGTATTTATTCCAATTATGGTTTTCCCATCTGATATCACAGCCATAATATAAACAAGGTGACCTGAACTAAATGACAATTTTACAATGAGCTCTGTGAAACATTAAAACAGAAAAGAAAACCTACATTTTCAACACAGTGTGTATTAACACAAGAAACATTGAATTTTTAAATGCACAATTTACAAAATTTACAAAAGAATTGAGTATATTCTTTACAATGGCATTTGATTCAATTTGCGGCTTAGCACAACTGATTCAGTGTAGGAAATGTGTACTTACGCCGTTTGCAGCCACACTTTTTAATCCTTTTGGGATCAGTGATGTCATCGTGACAAGCTTTGCAGTAGAAATATGCCCTAATGAAACGGGGGGACTCCTGCTTAATGTACAAAAATGGAACTCACTCCATACTTTCAGGCATTAGAATCTGGCTGAAAAACATCATTAATTACATAATAATTATAGAATTTTAGTGACAAACTTAATGGTTAATTTCCTCCGGATTTCGTTAGCTGACAATCTATTACTGCGGTATTAAAAATCTTTTAAAGTTGCCCTCACTGACTACATTAGGCCTACGACCTAGGGACACGTTTCAGACTTGCTGTAATACACCAAAATTTATACATAGCTTTCCAACTAGATATAACGTATGAGTCTTCTTTTTCTCAAGTAGTAAGTAATCAAATCTAAAGAAGTGCACAGTGCCATTAGAGCACAGGTAGATGTCACGCTGTTATTCCACACTAAACGGCGGATCTGGATATCCTCACTGGGAGCAGGAGAGATACTGCACATATCAGGCCAAAGGAAAGACTGGGTACCTCTTTACTTCTTTAGCATCACTGGCAATAAAGAAGCCCAAGGTGCCTTCTTGCATCTTTACATTATTCCCAGGGTTGATAATAGTGCTGGAAACAAAAAAAAACAAAACAAAGCATATTAACGTAAAGGGTAATTTACTGAGACTACATTTAAAGTGATCTATTCAAGAAGAATAGTACACAAAGGATCATGAAACAAGTGGAAATATAGGGGTGCTCAGATTCGTTGGTTTTCTATCTATAATCAGACGGGAGTCCCAATATAGCACTTTAGTACGAGCATGGTTTTGCTGGGAGAAAGCTTCATTAACGCAGATTCCATCAGTCGCAGGTCTCGGCATCAGCACACTAACGTTAACGGGTTAATTTCGAAGTGAACGAGCGAAGTCTACAGCGGCAGGGCTTTGTTATTAAATACGTGAAAAAAATGGCTACAGCTAACTCTCGTCGATCAGCTATACGGGTCTAACGTAAAAACAGAACGAATTCAGGAACCTTGAAGCCTGAATTGGTATTTCATTAGACGCACAGGACGGAACAGGCCAACGCATACTGAAGTTAATGCCTCTGAGCGTTCACTGATAAAACATATCAGTTATTGGTAGGTATTATCATGGCTGTTCTTTTCCTTGACTTTATAGACTGCACACCAGCCTGTTTTGTAGGAAACCACAGCAATGTACTTTATCGCACACTTCCATAACATAAACCGACGTAAAACCTACTCAGAACTGTCCTAGAGGTCATTATATCACCTCTTCCTCAAAAGCTTTTTTGTATTTAATAAGTAGGCACTTGCCTGTATTTAGCCTAAAACCAAATACTACAAGCCAATCAGTTTATGAATAAACTTGAAGTAACGACTAAAGCCTGATCAGAGACCCTGTATCATTCCCTATTAATTATATTGCTCATTGCAAAGACGCAAGTACTCATTAATGACTTCCTATGATAATGAATTATTAAATGAAGAGGATCCCTCAGATGCCCTGACAGCCGACAGATTAAACAGCTAAACATGTGCGCTCAGGATGAATAAGCCCAGATGAAAGCAATGCATCATTCACAGGTTGGCAGACTGGACAGCGTATCATGTGTGTCACATGACTGCTGACACACCAAAACACATCACCACACGAAGCATGCACTACAAGGTGACTTTGAGTTAGGGAAAGGAAACACAATTTCCTTTCCCAAATATGAGATTTTTCATGCGTCCCATTAAAAAAAAAAAAAAACAAAACTTAGATTTATGGCCCATCTTCTGCCATTTTACCTGCACATTTTTTAAAAACATGGAATGAAATTTTCAATTCACGGCACCAAGTTCAAAACCTCACATTGGGGGAAAGGAAAGTAACAACATCACACAACACATCTGTGCATGCTGCTACCAAGGGGGTGTTAACATAACGAGCAGGGAATGCAGCAAAGTATGCAGGTGCTAAAAGCTGCAGTAACTTCTCTGCAGTTGCATCACAGCACCCCAGACTAACAGGAAGTGACGTTGTTTACAGAGCAGCAATTCAGCGACAAGCAAGCGGTTGGCTACAGCCTGAGGAACACCGACAGACGGTAAAGGCTTGTAATGAACTGCAGGGGTGAAAATGAAGAAGCTGTATGCTTTATTTCACTTTTCTGCTTTGACAAATGGAGCCTCGCTGCCCCTTAGACTTTCCAAAGATATTTTAAATGGCTAATCCTTCCATGCCCACTCAATATCCTCTAATTTATGGAACAGGATATGAAAAACTAAAAAGGCTTTATGCAATAAAGATAAACATAAATATTATCTGAAGGAATATGGCATTTTAGCATAAACTGACTTTGACTGAAAAGTACATCAATGTCATTAACATCTGTTAACAGGGCACCTGAACAAATAAACATGTTTCAAAGGTAACATTTGTAGGTTTTCATTTTAAATATGTCCTTTTTTTGGCTTAGTTGTGTTAAATGAAAGTAGATGTGGATGATTTGATTTTTTTTGATAGAAAGACAAAAACAAAATAGTGAGAATGGGGAAGAGGGATCCAGTAACGAAAAAACAGGCAGACAACGACACACCTTACAGGACCACAAAACCAGAAAGGAACAAAAAAATTAAGAACTGAGACGTGCTGTCGGCTTAAATACGCTGACAGTGCAAGAAGACAGCAAAAATAAACCGGCTAATCAATTTCTCTGCCTGCAAAGAAGTTAGTGCATTAAGCACAATGATCATAATTTAAAAACATTAAAAAAAAAAAAAAAAAAAAACAAAAACTGTGAGTAGTTAGCAAAGGGCTGGGGACAAAATCCGGGATTATAAACTGAAGGTGAAGCTGGATTATGGATTAAGGAGAGGCCATACCACTTTCGGCTTCTGCAAACAAGAAAAAACATTTAAATAAGTAAGGAGGCAAATGTCTCTCAAACGTGGACAAATACAAAAAAAAGAGTTTATTAATTGATTATGTGAAAGATAGCCAGCCCACTGCATACTTTCGTCATCATCATCATCATCATCATTCCCTTTCAGCTGCTCCCATCAGGGGTCGCCACAGCAGATCAACCTTCGCCATCTCTTCCTGTCCTCCGCATCCCGCTCTGTCACACCCACCAACCACATGTCCTCTCTCACTACATCCATAAACCTCCTCTTTGGCCTTCCTCCTTTCCTCTTGCCCGACAGCTCCATCCTCAGCATCCTTCTCCCGATATACCCAGCATCTCTCCTCTGCACATGTCCAAACCAACGCAATCTCGCCTCTCTGACTTTGTCTCCTAACCATCCAACCTGAGCTGACTCTCTAATATACTCATTCCTAATCCTGTCCATCCTCATCACACCCAGTGTAAATCTTATCATCTTTAACTCTGCCACCTCCAGCTCTGCCTCCTGTCTTTTCATCAGTGCCACCATCTCACTCTTACTGGCATCTGTCTGTCACAAATCACTCCCCGAATATTTAATCTCATCCACCTTCACCAACTCTACTCCCGGCATCTTCACCATTCCACTGTCCTTCCTCTCATTCACGCACACGTATTCTGTTTTAGTCCTGCTGACCTTCATTCCTCACCTCTCTAGAGCATACCTCCACCTGCTCCCTACTCTCGCTACAGATCACAATGTCATCCGCAAACATCATAGTCCACGGGGGCTCCTGTCTG
>JAACJT020000035.1:6538849-6561385 GCA_009936485.2 Gymnarchus niloticus
AACCTGCTGCACATCTTTCCCAGCTCGGTCCCTCTGCCTAGCCAATCGGTACAGGGCCTTTTCTCCCTCCTTAGTGTGCAGTCTCTCATACAATTGGCCATACGCCTTATCTTTAGCCCTCGCCACCTCTCTCTTCGCCTTACGCCTCGTCTCTTTGTACTCCTGTCTACCTTCTTCATCTCCCTGACTATCCCACTTCTTCTTCACCAACCTCTTCCTCTATCCCCTCTGTTTCCCTTACCAACATTTCCATTGAGACCCACTCCAATCACCAATCTCTCTCCCTTGGCTACACTCTCCACCACTTCATCCAACTCACTCCATCCAACTCACTCCAGAATTTTTCTTTCTCATACATCTCACACCCAACTTGTGGGGCATATGCACTAACAACATTCATCATCACACCTTCAATTTTCAGCATCATACTCATCACTCTGTCTGACACTCTCTTCACCTCCAAAACACTCTTGGCATACTCTTCCTTCAGGATAACCCCTACCCCATTTCTCCTCCCATCTACTCCCATTTACTCCCCTTCCATCTGGTTTCTTGCACGCACAATATGTCAGCCTTCCTTCTCTCCACCATATCAGCTAGCTCTCTCCCTTTACTGGTCATACTACCGACATTCAAAGTTCCTACCCTCACTTCCACTCTCCTAACCTTCCTCCTCTCCTCCTGCCTCTGGACACGCCTCCCCCCATCTCCTTCCTCTTGGGCTCCTTCTTCTTTGGCCAACAGTAGCCCACTTTCCACCAGCACCCTGTTGGCTAACAACGCTAGTGGCGGTCGTTGTTAACCCGGGCCTCGACCGATCCGGTATGCATATTCGATTTGGCAAAAATTTTACATCGGATGCCCTTCCTGACGTAAACCTCCCCATTTATCCGGGCTTGGGACCGGCACCGAGAAACACATAACGCACAACGCATTTCCCAGCGGCTGGGTTCCACTGCATACTTTGATATTGTTTAATATTATATTATCAGCCAAAGAGATTGCAGGGAGCACAGCAGTTTGTTACTTTTTATGTTTGTGCGCATCTTAAGAAAAAAACAACTATAATTATTATATATACAGAAAGTACTGTAGACACAGATGACACATAAACAGTTCATGGCGCATTACAAATTTACATATACAGTACATATATGTAGATATACAGTACACAATCGTGAAAAAGAATCGATATTCTAAAATGGGCAGATTTTAAATGCATATTACGGTAATAGATGCATTCTCACCCTATATTTAGAATATCAGTGTTAAGAAAATAAAACTTGCTTGTACTGTAACTGTAAAAAACCCGATGCATTAGTATAGAATGGTTGCAACAAAGGGTGAGGTTTAGCTCGACTTACTGGAGAAAATACAGCACAACAATACATTCATATTCAACCAAGTTAGGTAAACATGTCATAATAAGCCACTTGGTTATTGCTGTTTGATATTATGAAGCTTCTATTTAGTCCACTTAAGTATAGTGTCTTCATAAATTCTATTTCTTAAAGTGTCTTCAACATTCTTCTACAGGGGTAGTATTTTTCTGTATTTAATATATATTTTAGTAAACAGATATTATAAGCAATATTGTTAAACATTAATTACCAGAAGATCCACATATTGAATACTATAGTGTACAAGTCACTATCAGGATACCCTAATTAGGTACCTTTTAAAAACACTAAACAACTCAATCATAAAAAGACACTAATTGCATGTGAACTGGCTAGGAACAAGTCTTACCTTGACTTGTACTCGATAGCTATCAACAACAGCTTGAGCTTCACATAACACAGTCTATGGAGAAAATAAATAAATCAAATATGAATATGAAATAATAATAACAATACTCCTTCTACACACTGTGACTGTTGTCATTGATGTCACTGTGACCAAGCGGTCAGAAAGTAGTACTTACTCACAAACCGTAGGGAATGGTAAGCCCACAAAGGCACTCGACAGATACTCAGTGTACATCTCGTTGGACACCCCTTCCAGGTAGTACTTCTGCCATGTGTCCTCTTCAATCTAAAAGTCATTTTAAAACAAAATTACTGCCTCTCAACACACTGTGCCTTAAATATCAAGGCAACTCTGAGTTTTGTACTATCAAATGCCAGGATTAGTGCAGGCTAGAGTTTATTTCTTTTATGAAGCAATTTATCTTATTTTTATTTAAAAAAAAAAAAAAAATGAGCACAAATTGCAGGAAGAGGTAGCTGTCAAGAAGCATTATTTACTTCAGCCCTGTAGCAACCCCGGGCCAGGCCCGTAAACATCTGGGTTGAGACATCTAAAGTTTTCTGATTTTGCCAAGTAAACTGAAAGCAAGTAGAAGAGAATCTTCATTGTCTGGCAATACTGAGCTCTTATTACAGCCTTATAAGGGGAAAAATATAGCTTGTTTGAATATGGCAGTGCGGTTTAATTGCACTGGGGGATGATGCCTATTCACATCATCAGATTTTGCACCCCCAGAGCAGAAAATGAAACACCTTGGTAAGCAGAGACCCCATTAACTTCGATAACAGCTCCAAGACTCATCCTCACCCTGACAGCTCCACTTAAAGACGCATTTCAGGAGTACCCCATTACAGACACACTCACACTCCTAAGGAAGGCCGCACTTTTCGTCTGGAATAAAAGCAAGCCAGCGAACCGCCCGCCCCAACCATCTTGAGACAACACTAATAGAAGTGCCTTGTCATTTACAGCTAAGGAAGAGGCATTTTTACTCGCCTCAGCATCCTAAATTACCCTTTACAAATGTGTACGGCCTGTCAGCTCGGATCGAAATTCTCCCACTGGAGTCAAAATCTCCTATCATCATTCTTCTGAACTATTATTTCCATCAGTTCTACAGCCGAGACGACCCGCAAATATGAGCTCGTGCTTAATCTTTTTAATCTACCATATTTTGATTTCCATGCTTTTCCAAATGACTTCATAAACTGCAAAAAAAAAACACTTAATCTGCTCCGATAATTAAATCAGACACTGTGATGTTACGCCCATTTTGTTCCTCCAGAATTCAGAGACTAAACCCTACTTCCCACATCGACATAGCAGTTTTAGATTCACGCACCAAAATATATAGGTATGTTTTATTTAGTGCACGGAATAACGGACAACAATACAGGAGAGATTTTGATAAAAAGCTAAAGGCAATTATGCAGTACAGAACTGTCAATTACACTGCTGACTCCATGACCAATAATATCCATCCTGCCTTTTTTTTGTGTTCTTGTTGCTAGTTCTTCGATGCCTTTAGCGCAATCCAGCTCCACTTATTCATATTATAATCTCAGTGTTATTCTCGTCCATTTCCCATACGCCCATTCTAATTATCCACGAAAAGGCACTTTCGAAGCAGCTCCTCTCCGTGAGAACAGACGCCTCATCCTTTTCAGAAGACACGGGTCTATGTGTTGCGGTACCCCTTCTGAGGCTAAACGTGTATAAATATACATCGATGTCATGAAGCCGGCATGATGTCAAATATCGATAGTTTCAACTCTAAGTGCTCCATCATTCATGGTAAGAATAAAATTTGTGACTGGATACCTCCATCAACAACTGGGACAGGATGAAACATTCTGACTGGAAACAGTGAAGAGAAGACATGATAATAAGAGTACGTTTTAATTACCCAAAAAATCAGTCACGGCAACACTTTTAAATGCCTCGTTACAGCATATATTTTTATTATGCTGGAAAGCTGTAATTTCTTCTGGCTTCATGAAATCTGTTTCAATTCTTGCCAAAAGGAAAATAAAAGATCCCACATGTCCTACAAAACCCAAACTCGAATGCCTCGGACGTATCATTTTGGTTTTCTGTCTGCTTTAAATTACAGATTCCACTTGCACACTGCATACATCAACGGTGCTCTACTCGGTCTGATGGGACAGGGGGGGTGTTGGACCCTTCATATTGTTTTGGCCCGTTACTGACATCCTTGGACAAAAACCAACACAAGATTGCAACCAGACAGTTTGCACGACATCAGATATAGGTGCTTTTACTGTAGTTTCTCAATTGTTCAATTTGTAAAGAAAAGCATACATTAAAAGACACATACTTACGTACTTTATGATATTGCTGAGGCAAAGTGATTCTATTTATCTGTTTATATTTTTTACAAAAGCAAATCAGCTTAATTAACTCGATTACGACTACAACATGAAATGTGCAATAAGGAGTTAAACTAGCTGATTCCAGGTTACAAATACTTGTCTTTGTATACCTTTAGAGTGTTTTATGCTCTGAAAACTGCACCCAGATATATATATAAAAAAACTGAGGAAAATACAAACAACAGAGAGTAATCTACTATGATACAGAACATTCAAGACAGCGCTCCATCTCGACACACTACAGCATTTACTTGTTTTTCAAACCGCGCAGATCTTCCGTGAAAAAGCTGATTTGACATCCAAAACTCCCAAGTCTAATTCCTTTGCTGCGATACTGCACAGAAGTACAATGTGCTCACTGCTTTAAACACAAGACTAGCTGACCAGAAAGACCACACAGCGAGGACAAAATGAACCCAATTCCATCTTTTAAAAAAGAAAAGCATTCCCTAAGTCAGGTTCAGGAAGCACGCTTTATTTTTCTGTTTATCCTTATCAGAATCTTTGAGCACATGGTTCATTCACAGCTATTTTTCATTGGAAAATGTGATGGGGCCAAAATGTGCTAAAAATACAATTTGGTTTTGATTCTGGGTTATGGCTATAAAATGAAGATGGTTCAAATTGCACCACTATATTAAAGCACCATGGCATGGTTAATTTTATGAGTCAGACCACTAATTTCCATCTTCTTAGGTGGTGCTGAAAAAAAAAACACAAATGACTTCATAACGATGACAAAATAGTTGCCCACAAACATTCATGTGGCCTAGATGATAGTATAGGTCCAGATCTTGATTTACTGGGGAATATTCCGTCAAACACAGTTTGAGTAACTGTACGTTAAGAAGCCAGCCGAGTAACAGGCAGTGGGTCCCAGCTTAATCAGGAATCACAGTGCATTCGGCACTCGGTTTGTCTAGCACTTTATGGAAACCCGCGGACAAATGAAGTTTTTAAACAGACGACAGTACCTCAATGAATGCCCTCATAGAGAAAAGGTTGGCCAGCATGGTTGAGAGACCCTGGGCCAGGCAGCTCTGGGCAATGAAACCCAACTTCAGCTCTGCGAGGCAAATCGCATCATCCCCCTCTCTCCAGTTCCAGCTCGGAATGTTTAACAGATGTGCCTGAAGTTGCAAAGAATGCAAAGAAACTCAAACGCCTCTCTTTGACAAAGAAACGTTTCGTAGCGACGGGACGTTCGGCTCTTCTTAAGGGTAATCGTCGCTACGAAACAATACGATGACGTAAAGAGATGCCGGTTGGCGTTTGCTGGTTGTGGCTCTTACCTTGTTGTGATACTGCAGCATTTGCGTGATAATTCGTATTTTTGGATGGTAGTTCTTGATGGAGATAACTCTGTAAGTTTAGAAATTTAAGTACAGTTTTAACCAAAACAAACACAGTGCAGTCAGTGTCAAGCCAGAAGCCCCACAGCTATTTTCAGTAAAACAAAAAACATAAAATATGTATAAGAACACACATTTTCACAGTTCATCTGTTTTGGAGGTAGTGGTAACCAATTCTTCCTTTTGGGGGAAAAACAAGGGTGTCTGTGCTCACACATGTGTGCATTGTTGTTTTTTTTGCATTAACTTCCAAGTCAAACATCTGGGCCTGCGAACATTCAGCAGGCCCCACTGCGTGGATCTGCTACATCTCACGCATACTTCGCTCTCACCTGAAGGGAATGACACAAGGCAGCTTTCCAAAATATCATGCGCAGCCCTCACCCTGGGCATAGCACATTCATTATTCACGGACAACACAGCCACACCACGCGCTTTTTGGTTTCAAAAAATGATTTCCACACATACTGTTTTAGTTCTCCGCAGCTTTGTATATATGTCTTCGGCTGGGCTGGATTTTTGCCTAACAGTTTAATTGGTGCCACGCTCTTGACATTCCCAATACAATTAAAAGGTAATGGATGCATAAAAGTTGTGGATGTGATAAAAGCACAAGGAGGGGGCCCTAAAAACAGCCACGCTGCAAGCAAATAAGACCCCTGGATTCCCCACAGGCAGTGGAGATCTGCACGGGTGTCTGTCCCACCTCATGATGTTGGAGGCATCTTCAGCGTCTGGGTCTGCACAGTATTTGTTAGCTAAAATCAAGCAGGCATCAGCTGCCTCTATCTGAGCAAGGGAGAGCAGAGAAAGTGTGAGTGACACAGAAAGTGGCCCAGGTTAGCAGCTCCAGGACGACACGGGCTCATTTCAAGGGTGTCCCACCACTTTGACTAATCTATATTAAAAATGTGGCGGCAAGTTCTGCAGGAATTTAGCTCATTCCGCTCAACAGCTTACCTTTACTCGGGCCAGATCAAGTGGATTGAGAACTGATCCTTCAAAGAATTCCACTTGAGTGAAGTGACGTTTAAATAAGGCTTCCAACTCAAGATTAGGGGCAATACTGTCGCGATAAGAATAAAAAAAAAAATGTCAGAAATGATCTTCAACAGGACACGTAATTTAGCACAGAAATAGCTTTTCCAAACAAAATAAACTTATGATGCAAAAAATTTGACCATGTCAAATTTTGACAATTCAGCTTTAATAACCACAAATCCGAGCATGGCCGAGGTGATCTGGAGCCTACACCATGAATCACAGGGCCAAAGGGCAGGGCATGCATGGACATCATGACAGTATGTCAGACAAAAGACATGTAAGTGGAAAAGTCAAGTCCCGATCTCTGAAAACCGATAACTCTCGACGGTTGAAGTACCGTTGCCGATCACCAAAGTGGCTGCAAAGCTCTGCCACTCCTGCCATTTTCAATTAATTCAATTTCAATTTTAGTTATATAGCACCTTTAACAAGAAGCACATTCACAAAGTGCTTTACATAGTCCCAGGCCCAGGGTCCCCAGAGAGTAAGCCAAAGGGGACAGTGGCAAGGAAAAACTCCCTCAGAAGGAAGAAACCTTGGGAGAAACCAGACTCAAGGGGGAGACCCATCCTCCTCTGGCCAGCACCGGGCGAGATAAGTTCATTAATACAATATGAAACAAATATGAAACAACGATGTTGCAGAACAGTCAGGAGAACAACAGTGTATTGGAGGATGCAGTCAGGTGATCGGGACTGAAGAGTAGGTTCAGTGGCTCAGAAGATGGCAAGCCGGTCAGGAAGGACTATTTTTCATTGGTTAGCTATTGTACTTACTTATGAAGAAATACAATTTCTACATTAACATCATCCCTGTCCTTGTGCAGGAAGTCTTTTAAGAAGTTGGAGACACTTTCCAGGGTGATATGACCACACACCACAATGTGCCTACAAGGGGAAAAAAAAAAAAGAGTGATCAGGAAAGCCTGGCAGCAGATCACCTATCGGTGCTGTAACGACATATAGATATGTCATTACAGCAGTAGCAGACATCTACACACACAATAAATATAGCAGCTTTTGAGTAGATAACAACCAATGCACGTTTTCCTGATCTTCACTGTAACAATTCCTCTGTAAACCGTTCCTTAACGTGAATGAAAATAGCTTTATGGAGGTATGAAAAATGCAAACTTAACTCTTCTGCAGGAGAAGCATCAGCCATTAGTTCAAAAACTGAAGCCAAATGGACAATAAAAAATGTTCAGATTAGCCTGCCAATTTGATACCCAAATATATACAATATAACTAAATGCATCCATATTGCTGTTTGTAACCAATGCAGTTACAACATGTTCTCAACATTTGTTATAGGTGGTGAGGAACACTGTTGTAAGTTGCCAAATTTCAGTATGATAGAGGCTCACTTACGAGGCAGATCCTTGTTTGGTTGCTAATCTGAATGTTTCGTTTAATAGCTTTTGCCTCCGTTTGATCACAGTCCACCCTTCTGTGATGCACCCCACCTTGTGGCAGCCCAAATCGAAAACTTGCAAATGGTGACCCGTTGGGATGTTGAGACCCTACCGCGCATTGTAATCACGCAATGCCGCTAGCTGTCAACACCCCTCGCCATCCCCCCCAAGACAACCCTCACAACAGACTCCACTGTAATTTCCAGGAAGGACTGTCCTTTTCTTAGGCTTGTCAAATGGTGCAAATCGCCCACATCAGAAAAACATCAAGCGTTCTTGGATATTTCTGAACTGTGCAGAGGTCATGACTTTATGTGGTGTAATTATCTTATGGTTGCATCCTGAACTCCGGTTACAGGCGAAGACAGGCCCCAGAATGATGGTCTTAGGAGTGGAAGACAAAGGGAAGTTTGTGAGCACCTGAGCTCATCATGCCAGTCTACACATAATCCCCTGTTCTACTCACCACTAACAATAAAACCTAATGAAGTTAAGAGTGGAACATCTGCAAAGGAAGTGTCTATTCTGACCGGAGGCCCAGGCTATAGCCTGTACCATTTTATCTGAAGAGAGGGGGGAGAAACTCCGTGTTCCACATTATCACCCTCCAAGAAGCCTGCATTTTGAAAACTGTTAAAAATGTGTCAAACAATCTGACAAGTAATAATGCTTACTTCATAATATACTAGGCGCACTTAGAGAAAGCAGTGTGGGAGAAGGAAAATTCACAACAGGCATGCATTTAGCTTTCTGGGTTTAGAGAGTGCTTAACATCTCCAGGGTCCTGGTAAACAGTTGTCACAGATACTGATAAGTGAGTTCAGGGGTAACAATCACTCAGGTATTCCAGGAAAATACAGCACAACCTAAACATGGACTCTACTGCCAAAGAAAAGGCAGAATTGTTTCTTACTGTAATACAGAGGGTGACAGTAACAGTGCGTTTGTTATTTGTCAGGTGTGCGTGTCAAAACATAGCAGGGGCTTGTTGTTCATTTTGGCAGAGGGACTGATCATTAGGAAACAAGCCAAACAGCTAGATGGCTGCCTTCTACTGAGAAGGAAAACATGGTCTGCTGTTAAACTTAATGATACAGCAGGCCTGTCCTGAAACATTCCAGTGCTTAATGGTCACGGGTATTAGATGGTTTGGCAGGGCTATCATGGCAATCATCGCTCATGTAACTGATGACTTGCTAAACACTGGCACACAGTAAGAGACAGTGGATTTCAGCAGCACAGATCATTCGACTTTTAAACGGTGTCTGTTGTACGAGCGCATTATGGGACGTCTGTCTCTCACACAATCATTACTGGCGCAAAGCCGAAACATCTTGTCTCCATGTTTGCATGAGTTACCAGCAGTCCATGGCTGTGCTACCAATTGCATCGGCTCGCCGCAATCTGGGCTAGATATGTACAACGCACCGCCAATCCAAACAAGGAACCCAACGTTTTTGCTACAGTTGATTTGATTTTAGAAGACCAAGCTCTTTCATTTTCTTCCTTCACATCATATCCAAAGACCTTTCACATGCCTTCCAATTTATGGAATCAGCAAACTTTGTTTCATAAATATTATTTCAGGCACACTCATCTACATTGTTGTATTTTCATATAACAAAATATGTGACAAATGTATTCGCACTTGCATTCACAAAAATGTACACTTTCATTCGTAATGTATATTTGTTGTTCTACAATGCCTAAACATTCATTTGCAATGCAGTAAGTCTCAGCCTATTTGTCTAGGCCTACACAGATGTTTCTGATGCTAAAATCAAACATGCAAAACAAAACAAACAAAAAAGTATTTTTGCTACTACAAAAAATGCAAAATTATATATGCATGCATACAAGTAATAAGAATGCTGCTTATGAACATTAATTTATATCACTACATTAGTTAGTCTTTCAATTTTCATATCCTATATTTGCCAGCAAAGTTCATCTGTTTTCAAGTCTGAATGAATGTTAGTACGCTGACGCCCTAAGACAAGAATTATAACAAACAACAAGGGGGGGGTTGCAGATATGAAATATTTAATTAATGATTTGGGCTTTGTTTCTTCTGTCGACTTTCATTTCTGAATCAAGACACCCTTTTACCTGCATGTCCATACACACGCTTCACTTCACTAGCGTAATTAATATCACATGTTGGTTTTAGAGGTCAGATTTTTCGGTTTTGACAGGCAGTCCTCTCAACGCTGGACCCCAAATCCACACAGAGAACACAAGCCAAACATAGCATTTCATTAATCTTCTTCTACTGACATGAAAATTGCCTGTAAATTGCGCTAATGACTATTTCAGTATTTCTTTTTCCCTTGTAACCAAAACGATGAAAGCTGTACGTGACCGAAGCCCGTTTCCGACATTCTGCAGGAGCGATATCGTAACAGCCATTGAATTTCAGTATAAAAAAGATCATCTCTGTGCTGATGTAGAGTCTGAGGCAGGAAGCGATGGGAATTCCAAATGATGACAGAGAGGTTAAGAAACGCGTGCAGGAGACACTGTAGCTACAACAATAATAAAGAACAAAGACAAGCAAGCGAGCCAAGAGCAACTGTGGGCTAAGCAACGAAAACCAAGGCATCGAGGGACCCAGGGTGTGGGGCTGACTGAAGATCAGGGCCAAATGTGTGAAACAGCAGTGGGTAACACATGGGCTTTTCCTGGACAAATACAGATCGAGAAAAAGGGCACAAGAACACAAGGCACGAGAAACGCCCATAATACTCCTAAATAAATATAAATGAATTACCAAGCAGCAAGAGGAACTGATATTAAAGGCGAGCATAAAGGACATGTGGTTAAGGAAGAAAAAAGACAGAAATGCCATTAAACTGAGACGGACTGCCACAAGCATGTCATTGACAAATAAATTAAAACAAAAAAAAAAAAAAAACAGCAGAAGCACAAATGAATTAATGTAAAATGGGGAGATGAACACAACGGGGAGTGTACACAAACAGGCAGCAATGGCATGACACGAGTGAGCTTTAATGGCCAAGGTCTCCAGTCATAGTGTGACAGCACCACAGTCTGACATCACAGCATACGTCAAATGTGTCTGTGGTTCTTAATTAAACCCCTCTAGAAGGGTCTAAGGTCACACAACCACACCTTGTCTGGTTTTGACTTACTTTCTGCCTCGGGTTGAGTTATAAGTCCCTCCGTATTTTGGTCGATTCAGGATGAGAGCAGCAATTTCTGGCACGTAGCGAGCAAACATGGCCTACATGCGTGAAACAGAGAAATAAAATGGCATGCAGAGAGTGTTCTACTGTGGCAGAGGCAGCAGAGCCTCATGGAATACTTACTTTCGCCCATTAACCGCACTATAGGTACCACCGTATTTCTTGCGGTTTCCTATTAACTCTATGATTTCAGGGACGTAGCTGGCAAACATGGCCTACGGAGGAAACAGGAGACAGAAGAAAAGACTAAAAAAAGACAGGCAAGATCAGGACAGGGGGAAACTCTGTCAAGTTATAGCTGTAAGATATAAGTGCTTCATATGTATGTCTGTGCAATAAAAATAATTTGTCGCACAGATATACATCAGGGAATATATATTTAAATACAATGAAAATGACAGCTGAGGTTTTGAAAGAGTGGATTATTTAAACGACGAATATAATACATATATAAAATAAGGATATGCAAATTAGCATTCGGTTTTAATCCACCAATTTTGAAATAGTAATTTTAAGACAGGGCCCCAGTTTTCATGGGTAAGGGTTGGGGAGAGCTGAGGTAGGAGTAAAGAAATTTAACTGTTTCTGAGATATTGAAAATGAGGAGAAAGACAATCTATCTGCCATGTTTTGTCCAACAAACACTAGTGCCAGGCTGATCTGAATAGTGTAGCCAGATGTTCCACAGATGCAAACTGTATTAAGACCCATCAGGATTACTGTAAAACAGGGAACTTATTTTTCAACTTTTATAGCCCCTTATCCAGCTTAAAGGTACATTTTGTCTGTTGTGCGATACAGCAGTAATCTCACCATACTCACTATTGAAACACAAAGCCCTTTAGGGATAGTAGAACATCAGTAGAGGGTTAAACAGCATTTCCTGTCATGACATTTGTTGCAGCGCTGCTTCGATTTACGCTAACAATTTACAGCGTTTATAAGCGAGAATAATTAATTGGGCTTCTGATGAAAAACAGTTGGACAGTGGACTTTAACAAGAGAGGCTTTGACGCGCTCCAAAACTAAAAAAAAAAAAAAAAAAAAAAAAGAAATATAAAATAAAATAGTTGCTTTGGAAATAACATGACACATAGCTACTTGGTATGCATGGATTTAATTAAAATGGTCATAAAGGTTTTATTTATTTTGTTTTGCCGCACTCTCGTGGTTGTCCGTCCTGACAGTGACATGGCCCAAAGGTGACGCCTGGCTGCTCTATGTGTCATCCCCCTGTCACTGTGTTTGTTGGAAGTCGGGAGGGGACACAGAAGGGCAGGGGGCCCTGAAACCGCACGGCGCTTTAAAAATAACAGTCATGTACGTCACTAACGTGAATATCAGAAAACTGGCCTCTGCTTCGGCATTCAGTACGGCGCATTGAAAGAGCACATATGCATCCAGCATATTACTACACTTTGTAATAACGTAATTCTACTGTAATGTAACTGTAAGATTTAAAAGAACACACTGTCATGGTAATTTATATCAGATGTAGCATGGGAAACAATTAGCAAATTAGTCAAAATGTGACAGGCAACTCTACTCATTACTGGTTTAAATTCACAGCAATGGATGTCAAATACACAATATCATGTGATCAGTAGTTACGCTGATCGTAGCTATGACAACGTGAATGACCACAAGCATGCGGCGGTAATAAAAGAGCAAGGTGTTTTTAATTTTGTTTTTTTTACCAAACCACCGAGGATGAAGAAGACCATGAAAAGACGACCAAGGGTGGTTTTTGCATAAATGTCACCATATCCCACGGTGGACATGGTGACCATGAGTAAGTACACACATTCCCAGTAGTTAAGTTCTTGGGAATTTTGGAAGTTTTCCCAAGGATCCCCTGAGTTTTCCACCTGTAACATACACCAGAATACTGCATATGTAAATAAGACAGCCATCAAAAAATGAACACAGCTTTTACAACATTAAGTATTAAATACGGTAACTTCATCTACATGTATTTCATTTCCTGTAATCAAGACATATCTGTCACAAAAGGGAATTACCAAAATTATGTAAACATATCCTCTTCCATAGGCACTGAACACAGATATCAGCACCTCAAGCGGTACAGTCTTTTTGTAATTCAATGCTTATGCTACCACCTAGTGGCAATTCAATTGTATGCACTGAATTTAAGTATAATGTTGGAAATAAATTATTTGAGAAGGCACACAGAGAACACACTGCCCTTCCAAAATAGCATTGCCTTTATACAGCCTGTGTCATCTCCCTAAGCCATGCATAATATATTACTTTTATAGCCAGAACTTTAACTTTTGTGATGTCTGATGGGTTCATCATTACTGGACTTGGGAAACAAACCCGTAACCTAAAGGTCGGGAGTCCACTGCCATAAACACTAATACACAGAGCTCCCAGTCAGTCAGTCTATGCAGGCCTTCACATGCAAGACAAGGCAGAAATAACATACTGTACGGTTAAACTTGTTGTGCTGTTCTTAACCTATTTACCAAAACTTACCAAATGTATGAAGCCTGCCGCAGTTAGCCAGGTGCTTATGAATATGGAACACAGGTTGACAAGCTTGATGGAATTGCTGTTAAAAACAAGACCACCAGTTCATTACACACCACGTGGTATCCCATACAGTGAAAAATAACATAGGACAAAAATGTCCGTCTGTGCTGAAACACCATACAGTGATGCATCAGCTAAATGACTTTTTACTCAGGACGAAACAAAAAGCTTAAAGCATACACGCACAGTCACATTTTAAAATGCTTGACGTGTGAACCCAGCACTGAAGTGAAGTCCCTCGGGTTCATCAGGAGTATACAACAACGTTCAGGGAAATTCAGCAGAGCACGAGAACAGATTTCCTTCCCATTACTTTCCAAATGGAAGAGGACACAGACCACATGTAGACGATACTCCCTCACCCGCCACTTCAGATTGCTACACAACAGAAGGGACTGGGAAAAATCATGGCCATGTGCTCGTTCTGCTAAATGAGGAAGGTTAGTGACTCCACCCCTGGTGACGAGAAAGCCAGAGAGAAGCCCAAAGGCAAATCCGGCAGGTGAGTGCCACCACACTGCTCTCCTAGACAACACTCAACAATGCTGGGCCTGCTTTAAATCAAAAGCCCCGCTTTCACTGAACACCTGGGGATAGAAGTAAGAAAAGAAAAAAAAAAAAAAAAAAAACCTTTCATCACAAAAATTTCTCATTATTTTAAGGGATGAATGGAATCTGAGACTGGTCCATTAGGAACAAAGTACGTAACAGCACAGGTGGATCAGAAGAATATTTTGCACTTGTGTCATATTACAACTCAGCTAATGCCTACTGCTAAAAGAAAATAAAATAACAATAATAATAAAATTCTGTAAGATATACATCCTGCTTTCACAATGCCAAAACATATATACAGTGCTTAGTAATGCATTGTGTTAATACAGATATGAAGTAGGGTGTAAAAACCCCCCAAAAAAGAATGCAAAATCGTGAACCCCCAGTGAGCCAGGTCAGCTGTCCTAATAATACTAGTATCCTAGTAATGCTGCTTTCACCACCATAATAAAGATCCCGTAATAATGCATTGCAAAGAGAAGCACTGGAAAAGCTGGAATATTGCAGGTGAGCAAATAAGAGAGAGAGAGTGAGTGAGTGAGTGAGTGAGTGAGTGAGTGAGTGAGTGAGAGTGTGTGTGTGTGTGTGTGTGTGTGTGTGTGTGTGTACTTGGGGCCCTGTGGTCAGAGTTTGGTAACACATACATCAAGTACTAACTAAGCCAGCTTAGAACTGGTCACCTTGTGTTCTCCCTGACATTTTCTCAGGTGTATTTCCAACGGCTAATGGTCCTGTCAGGGAATTCCGTCAAAAAAACGTGCCAAGACAACATTTTCCTAGTCAGGCAAAACGAAAGAAGTCTGAACTGCAGTTTCTCACGTTGCCTTAATGCCGTCACACTGGGTGGAGTCAGGGGACTCCTGAGAGGCACTGAGCTCGGCGTGACATCTGTGCTGCAGTTGCCATTCTGAGCAGCGTGGAAACAGCACGAGATCCATCACATTCAATGCAGAGCTCAGAAAGAAACAAAAAAAAAAAACTAAACAAACAGAAACTAAACAAACTAAAAAGCACGTGTTTACCTGGCATTTATACCTTAATTGTAGTTTTACTGCAAGGGTAAGTTAAAACGAAAGTAGAAAAGGGGCCAATATGATCGTGCTTAATGTTCATGTAAATGATTCGCATTTTAATATCATATAAGATGTGTAAATAATGATATTTAACAGCATCCTGATACTTGCACTGTGTAGAGGAGAGGAAGAAATGAGCAAATGCAGACTTATGAAATGTCGTAAAAGCAACTGAAGAGAATATTTTATGGAATTGTATTTTCTATTTTGAGCAAGACCAATAAGGTGGTTAACAACGCTGAAAGTAATAAAAACCTTATATCAGGTCTTCAAATATTTTTTTGTGGTCTCGTAGCCTGTCAAGGCAAAGGGTGAAATTTCAAGGTACAAACAAGAGTCGTTGTCCAAAAGAATTTAAATTAAAAAGCTAGGAGCAGTGGAGGAAAAATGTTTTAATATATTTTCTCCTAAGTACAGTATATTCCAACAATTCATCGGTTCATCCACCTTCCATACCACTGATCCATACTGCTTATCCAGATATCAGTGACAATTCAAACAGCAGCTTCAAACTTTATATTGATCTAAAACCAGAAATCATGTAAAGGGCTTTGACACAATGAAACTGCTTAGAAATGATATAGATACAAAAAATTGTAAAAGTAAACAATCATACTCACCTTGTTTGTAAGATATTCAAAAACTGTAAAATTTCTGAAAACTGTATCAACCTTAAGGCCCTTAGAAATCGTAAACCTGTATGAAAACAAATTGACATAGGTTAAACACCATTTTATCAGATATCTCTCATCAAAAAACTAACCACAACATACCTCTGTCACTCATTCATTTCAGAAAGCTTGAAAACTTTCTTAGCATTTACAAATGAGACAGTCCAACTAGAGGAAAGCATTTTCAAACAGCTTAAAGAGAAAAAAAAAAAATGATGGGCAAAGCTAATATTATGCCTTTTAAATTAGTGCATCTAACGCACCACCCTCAACAGCTAAGGGGACTCGCTGGAGATACGAAGAACTGGCATCGAGGAAGCAAAAATATTTTGTTGTCATACTAACAACAACACAGCAAGAGCCAAAAACATAACCGAAACTCCAGCAGAAACGGATAAGTTTGGGAAACATGATTGAAGAAGTACCTCTAGCGACTGATAATTTACGACAACTTTGAAAAAGAACGAGTCTTTTGAGGTTCAAGGATACAGATCACTATGATTGATAAAGAACTGCCCCGAATGCCACCACTAGCCCCTCAGTGCATTTAGCCAGTCTTACATTTTCACCCTCACAAAGCAGCTCATTCATTGATATACTGGTTTACAGTATAAAATTTAATTTGCTCGTAGCCCATAATTTCTGTCACCCAGAAGTTCACGTGCAATAGCAAAAAATTGACAGGGTCTTCCTATTTATTTGCTGTGTTAACATCTTGATGATGTTCTCACACCGTAAGCAAATACGTTCCCATCGAAAAGGCGTGACAGAAGCATAACCAGGCTTGAATTAATGCTTGTGTTTCATACAGCATTTATAAATCCAACTAATGTATTAACTAAGCATCCTGATATTTTGTGCATGATGAAATGACAGTAAGGTGCTAGGTGGACACTGGCACACCTGAAACTGTACGTTTGTCTTACTCTAAATATGACTCCTTTTCTTGACATTCTTGTTGTTGAAAGTCTTTCAACACAAATAATAACTTACTGAGAGTGATAGTCTTTCCTGTCTACAGTAAAAGGAATTATTTCAAGACCGCTGTTGATCAGACAATCGCAGAAAATCATAATAAGAAGACATTAAATCTAAAGTATAACTCATCCTGTCCAAATTTTTTACTTTACAAATGTAACATTTTTGTAACTTTGTCTATATGGAAGTCTGGCACGTATTTCACAATTAAATAATAATCCAAAGTTTTGTATTTACTGAGGGTGTGGGAGCTCTTGGGTCAGAAAGCTGTCCTTTTAAGCTGCCAAGCCTTACCCCAGTAGGAGACCGTATGGAAACAAGAGGAGAGCGAATGATGGAGGCTGTCTTGGTTCTCTTTATCCATAATCTGTCCATGGCCATGCTTGACTTGATGCCCATTCTGAAACAAGTCTCCGCCTGACTTCTTGCGTCTCCTGGTGCTACGGACCGTCTCTGTTCGCATACCCCCATCAGGCTCCCTGTACACTAACAGCTTGGTGGGGATCATTCCAGAAACCTGAGGGCAATACCGTTCTTACGGCTGGGATTCTCAGAGGCCTAGGGGGGCTCCAATAGGCTTCGTCACGATCTTCCTCAACACACTGACGGCAACCAGCAGAGTCTTCCTCAACACCAAGTTACACCAGATTCTCAGCCTTGTGAAACGCAGTTCGAGGAGGGTGCTGTCTCAGAACATGACTAGGAGCAGAAAGGTCGGCTCAGCGTGTCAGTGTCCAACAGAAACACAAAAAAAAGGCTTTTAGAAGACGTCATGACAAACACTAATGCCCTCACAGTTATAATCGGTCATGTACTGAAGCGTATAAAAAAAACCATTTCAATCACAATATTACACCCTAATCTCCTTCAGAAATCACCCAAAGAAAGACAGAGCCCAAATACCCAGCTATCCTGCTCACTGTGCAATTTTCTGATATTTCAGCATTCGTCGTCATTTTATTCCGCAGTTTATACATCAGATTTTTAATTTTTTGTCTTCTGTCTTTCAGTTAGTAGCAAACAAGTTATATGCTTTCTTTCCCAGCACCAGTAAAGCTCTAGTGGTCACTGAACTCTGCAGAGGATTTAGAAAATAAAAAAAAAAAATTATAATCCTGGATTAATCACAGCTGATGTACCAGATCACGTTGCTATCTGTTTCGAAACTGAAAATGTCCCAGTGAAGATGAAAATAAACAGATGGCACATGAAAATACTCAACACACGAGTATCCCCATGCTGTTCATGTACAATTTCACTTGTTCATACTGTAGGTATCTCTGGGATACTCTAATTTTATATAAAATGAGCATTTTATTGATAAAAAGTTGCTAAATAAAAATAACAGATGTTAAAAATAAAGAATTCTCATACAAAAACAAGGAAATACAAATAAATCAAAAATGATGATATTTGGAATCTTTATTGAGCGTATATTACTGTCTTATCTTCAATGAAAAATGAACAGTTTGTCTCCACTAGACTAAAAGTAAATATATGCAAGACATAAGATGATACTGTGTGCAGCTTTCATGCTAAAGAACTTGCTGAATAAGTTTCATCAATTATTCCATAAACTGTTGTCCACAGGACAAGATACTTCCCAGTAGACAGTGCCCACTGTTGACCCTGGCATACCCCCAGCTTTCATTTAATAATTAAGTCAATTAAACATTTGCCTTGTGCATGACAGAGTAAATTAAGACAGAAGATTTATGGAAAGCCTGTAATCCCACTGAGAGCCTGACTGCAGCCATCGCAGTGGACTCCTGCCGAGGACAATGGGCGGTAATCCAACACAACGCAGACAAATCAGGTCATCTATTGCATACTCCAATCAAGCAGCATGTGTACATTTTTCTCAATCAACACAAGATGAAGGTATTAGAAGGGGCTGACATACAGACCATCTAATCGGGATCACACCCAGCTGTTAAGGCTAATCACATCCACACAACTAAGTGTTTACGTGCCACTGTTAACAACAATCTGTAAATATTCACACCACAGATACTTTAGGAAAACTCTAATTTGCCGTTCTTCACTACTGATTTCATGACTATACATAATAATAAAATATTTGATCCCATCTATTGATAACATTATGACAGATCTGTCTTGTTTCATAGGTTTAGTTTAAAAAGTCCAGTATATATCTTGAAGAAGGGTTTTACGATACGAAAAGTATAGCTATATATGAGAGAACCACAAGGTGGCAGCACTAATAAACGTTGTCGTCCGACGGGGAACTTGTTTACTCTCTGCAACAATACACCTGGATATATTCTATTTGCTGCTAAAAATTACTATGTGCCTTAGTTGGTAAAAACACACTATGAATACAATAAATTGACTACCAATAATTATATTGCCTCTGAATACTGCATTTTTAAATAAACTGCATGACAATGTTTTGTTTTTGTGAACTGTCAAGGGGATTAGGAAATCAGTGATTTAGCTAGCTTCATATTAAACTACTTCAGTGGCGGAGCTTTAAATAGGCAGGCACAGCTCTTTCTATTAAAGGTTGCTAAAGTACAAATTCCCAAAAGAGTATCGACTTTCCAACCATTTTTGGGAATGACAAATCTCTAGTCCTCAAATAGTTCTAACGGCGGTGATATGATGTTTTTAATTTTAAGAAAAACCCAGTCTATCGAATGGAAGGCAAAGGCCAAACTTGTTTGTAATGTATGCCTTCACAATTGACTGAATTTGATTTTATTTGTATATGGGTCACTGGACCGAACAGGAAACAGCATAACTGGGAAGGTGCAGATACTAATCCCAAAGTGTGGAATGTGCTGGTGGGAGAAGTTATTGTAGTGGAAACTAAGGTGAGTAATAATTTAGGACATCAAGACTAACTAGGTCAACCTAATAAATGGGACAACTGGGAAGATCTAAGTCAAGAATTCCAAAATCATATTTGTCAGTAAGGGGTGTGAATACCATGTCCTATAAGGCATCTCAACTAGTCAATGAGGGCAACAAGACTATTTTAAGATGCAAATCTATTTAATGTGCAGGGTCAGTGCTAATAAATGTCTCTAATCCTTACTATAGGAGCAGGATGAATGCATGCACAGAAAGTTGAATTTGTAAAGATCTCGCATTAGGAAATCCGTCTAAACGATAAAAACAGTGGTATCCCGGCATCCCTAGTTGACCGACGTACATTTTATTTATTATTATTACTTCACGTCACCCCAGAATTTACTGTTACCATACAACATACCCATGCACTTACAGAGCTCGGCCACAAATACACATTCTTTCGCTAATCAATACCTCATAAAGTGATTTAACTCCTTAAGTTCACAAGTTAAACAAGCTGGTAGTGAGAATGAAAAAATACATGGAATGACAGGGCTGCTTTCTAGGAGAGGTCTGGGAACCAAAGTTATGCTGTCTGAGCCATCCAACCAGATATCAGAATATTTTGGGGAACAGAAATTATTTTTACTTCTGTGTGCATTTCACTTTATATTTATGTATTCTAATGTTTTTTGTTTTTTTTTTTTTCTCTGAGCAGATATACAATTACTACCGAGATAAAAGGCCTTAAACATTTTCTGTGACTGCTTCAGACTTTTGCACAGTACTGGATACACATATTTACACACACAAACACATATAAATAGATATATGAATAGTCTATGGTGTAGAATAAAGGGGCTTTCAAAAAGTATTGAACCTCCCTTCAACTTCTCAGATTTGCCTGTGAGACAAATGACACATACACACTTTCTTCCTGTCAGAAAAGTGCAAAGTCTGTCTCTCTCAGTAAATTTTCAAAGTCAAAATCAATTATTTGTTAGCATACTGTACCTTTCAAAGAAAATCAAAAACTGAAAAACGATTCTTGCTTTTGCATCTGGTAGAGCCACCTTTTGCTGCAACAACAGCAAAGTAGCTACCAGCCTTTAACACGATTTAGGGTGGGGCTTTAAGTGGCCTGTTCCATGCTCCTTAGTCATAATGCCACCTGTTGGCGGTATCATCCTACAGCACATTAAAACACCTCTTAGTGCACCTTAGAGGCAGGCCACTTTGAAAACGTGACCTCTCCCAACACGGTCCTGTCAAAAGAAGGTGTGTGTTTCAGAGCTCTTCGATGGACACACACAGGCGTGCGCTCCACCGGCAGTGGGCCGGCGTGCTCCTCCATTCCCCCGACTCTGCTCTTCTACTGGGCCCCTTCTGATGCTGACTCACACTGACTGAAAATCGTTACTATCAGGGGACGAATAAGCTCTGCGAATTACGGCGGCCACCAGAGTGCGAACCAAAGCCATTAATGGAGTGAGCGCAAGTAACGCCGGCCGTTTACAGCCCCAGGATGTCGTATGGGGAACTCAGACAAGCAGCCCCAGCAGAGGGAACCTGCACAAATAAAACATTTCCAAGAATGGGGGAAAGGACCGTACATCCATTTTCAATAACCATTCGTCCAATTAATGACGTGCTAAAGCCAAGTTTGTCTTACCAACAACAGGCCGAAATGATAGGATACACCCTGGAGGGGGCGCTCACAGACACATGCAGCGGCTTACAGCACAGACAGCCATCCAGCTGTTCACTCTCATGTATGCTACACTCAACATAAAGTCACAGATTCCTTAGAGTCCCCAGAGGATGCCCACAGAGTGCATAACATATAGACACACACATTCAAACCCGCAACCCTGGACGCGTGAGACTACCCACCGCACCACCATGTCACACAGAATGAAACCCGAGGTACAAATTTTACTGCCTTCTACCCTATGGAACTGGAGTATTTTATATTAGAGATGGTCTGCATATGATAAATGGCCTAGCATGATGTCTTATCATGCATACTGTAGACTGGAATCATTATAATACACACGTGAAGAATACTAATTGTTTCACTGGAGAGTTTTCTGCTGTCCAGGAAATGGATATTGATGAGTATGGATAGCACACAACGTCAATATGATTAACGTACTTGAAAACGATCAGATAAATCAATACCAACAATCAAATAAAACTTTTCTTTCCAATTAAAAATATTAGATGAAAAATTTGTTAATCTAAAATCAGATCCAATTTAAGAGGTAATTGTTGTCTTACTTCAATTCTGTCTCTTAGGATATCCTTATATTTTCCAGACCGGTTATCCAGTACTGGGTCAGGGTGTCCATTATGGAAAGCAGCATGCCATACTTTATTTATTTTGACACCACACCCCCCAGTCTGTCCAGGTTTTTATCGATTCCCTGTGATCTGATCATGTTGTGTGTGATAAGAGCAGTGGTAGACCTCATCGCAGCCTCAACACACCCCAGGAAGTAATTTCTCAAACAGGAAGGCCCACACAATCCGGGAGGGTGAGACTTACCAAGCCAGCTCCGGTTTAAGTACACAGACACAAACACTGGCGGAACCGTGAAGAAATCCACAACCGAATTCACTTCCAGCCAAAACCAGAGCTTATCGTTTGCTGCAATAAACTGGGGGGGGGGGGGGGGGGGGGGGAAAAATAACAACTTGATTTTAAAAAAACCAGATCCCAAAAAAA
>JAACJT020000035.1:6561395-6581575 GCA_009936485.2 Gymnarchus niloticus
GTGAGGCGGGGCGTACGGCGGGCGCGGGGAGGGGGGGGGGAGGGACGTGGGCCGGGTCAAATCAACACCAGTTTATTAAGTAAAGCATCTATTCCAACAAAGTTTTACAACAACCTCCCTGATACATTAACTTCATATTACAAGTATCCCAACAATCATGCTTCTCACGTAACTAACTTTCAAAGAAATTGCATTCCTTCAGTATATAGTTACCTTTTTTTTTATCCAAGCAACAACTCAGTTGATCTATTTTCATGACAGAACACTGTGTACTTACGCGTAGACCAAAGTACAATAAGAAGAATACGTTGAAAGCCATGTCGATTTGTAACGTGAAATCTTCGTAGAAATTCGGACAGGATTCTATGGGGCTATTAAAAGAATAACAATAAAAGACAGATTTTAGCATGTAATATTCACAAGAGAGGAGTTAAATGTATTTTATGCTCTGTTCAATATCTTGTTATCAAACAATGTAAGATGCATTCTTCTTCCCTGGAAATGCTAGTAAAAATGATTTCTCAACAGAAATAAAACATTTATAAGAGGTGCACTGATATTCTCAAGGCAGTTCTCTGTGGAAAACAATAAAACCATGCATATATATTCATTCAGGCATGTAATTTCATTACGTCTTGATACCCCAGATTAACCCTTAAAGAACTGAACTGCTCATGTTCGATGCATATACAGGTAACTGCCAGTGGCAGGAGAAAGTCACTACAGGTTTCAGAAATTACCTGTACGCTGTAATATCACACAGAAGTAACTTTTATACATACTACACTGACATGCATGATTTTTTTTCAAATTCAACACTCAAGTCATTCAACATCTAAAATATAGCTTGTATCGTTATTATTCCATGACGAAAGGCGCAAGAACATACTGGCAGTAGCAGTACTTCAAGGGTTAATTAGATCATGCAGGCTTCGTGTTCAGATTATGTATTCAAGCAGCCATAGCAAAACAGTAGCATTGAGTGCGCTCTAACCCTTAATGCCTGCATCCGGCACTAAGAATCAAAATGGAAGAAATGTAATGACTTGGTAGATAACCACATTTAAAGTGTGGCAGAAAGAAAATATGTGAAACCTGGGGGGGGGGGGGGGGGGGGGTAAAACTGCTTTTGAGCAAGCATCCCATTAGGTCGTATGAGCGATTGTATCGGTGAGCTGGATTGCAGAAATGGTACAGCTATCAGGTCATTACACATGCAAGTTGTTGAGAGTTCACTAGCTCAAAAAAAGCATCACAACACACCCACATCTGCAGGACACCCCAGCATATTCGTAAAAAAAAAAAAAAAAAAAAAAAAAAAATCAATAAATACTGTTGAAGTAATACCCAATATAATAAAAATCTGGCAAGCACCAGGGCCATCAGTGTAACCACAGGGACGATACAGACACGAATATCGTGTCTATTATTCACTAGACTGAACATGAACTCAAAGCAGAATTCATTTCTGATTGACTAAGATTACATCACAATACTTAGATAATTATCTCATAATCTTATAAATACGGTAAAGGGCTTTTTAATAACCAAAGCTAAAAAGATACAATGACTCAAATGACAAACCCTAAAACATAGGGCACAAACGCCTGTAACCCCTAGATTAAGCTGGTGATTGTACCTATTGCTAGTGATGGGACAAATGAGGCTTCAAAACCCATGGTGGGTGGGAGTATCCCGAATGACTAATCAATGCTGGCATTAAATGAGGTTTCAAAACCTGCGGTGGATGGAGTATCCCAAGCTAATCAATCAATGGTGGAGCTAAATGATGCTTCAAATCTATCGATGGATGGGAGTATTCCAAACTACTGAGCAATGCTGGTGATTTTGAAGCTTATTTCTCCCATCGGTTTCTATTGCGGTGGTCTGAGAGGTATACTGGGGAAAAACAACCACACCTTCTTGCACTCAACCATCCCGATGGCCACAGTAAGGCTCACCTGACTATTTAACCTACATTTAGTCAGGTGACAGTATAGATCAGGAAGCAGACAGCTTCCTGGCAGAGACAGGTTGCTGATTTTCATTTTAATACATTGGTTGTACACTCATGAATTGTACTCCCTAGGTCAAGCTGGGCAAACCTCTTTTCATAACCTTCAAGGCACGCTCATGTACATTTGCCGTAAGTCGCTGCAAAAGAACAAGCATTGAATACAACATCCATCTTTACAGCAACCTGTGCAGGGCAATCTCAGACAGAAATTCTCTTGCCAACTTAAAAAAAGCTAGTCCATCATTAAACATTTGTTTTATACTGAGACAACTGTGGTTAACGGTATACGAATTCATCCCCCACCGTGTCAATATCGGCCTGTTTTAAGAGGGAACTTGCATAAAATACTAAAATGAGGAAAAAACACATTTCCTTTTCTGGAGTTAATTTAAATCTTTATTTGCCGTAGAAAGTACATTTTACATATTGCAACTTCCTCTCCACAGTTAAATTTTACCATAAAATTATTTAACCTTTTTCTGTAATACCTCAGGGATTCATTTAATATTTTTCAGTATTTATGCCTAACAAGTCATTTCATAATTACAAAAAATAACTGGATTTTCCAATTTTAGCTTTGGCCACTATTTCTACTGCTAACAATAGAAATAAAAAACGTCATCGTCAAGATTAAAGTCATTTCATTAACAAAAACCTTCTTTGGCTTCTTACTGTGGCCTTTTTTGGAAGTTGAGTGCTGGAGGGCTTTTAATACAAATGGAAAGAAATTCAACAAAATGATTTGTATACATTTACTTGTAATAGTGACTGTGCAATATAATGCAAATTATACTTCACTACATGAGTCAAAAATATCGTGATATTCATGAAATGAAAGAGGGAAACTTAAGATTTTAAATTGTGAAGTGATGAAGTCACACAACACGCGATCTCATAAGTGAACATGCTAAAGCATTTAGCAAGAAAATTCGCAAAACGAACTGACACTGAACCACACCCCTTTTTACTATTAATCGTTACATTAGTTTAAATGTTTACATTTTTCCCTTCAGTTCCTTTTTCTCATTATTTTAATTTCATCAAGTATATTGCATGTGAACTGTAATAAAAAAGTATTCCAGGAAAAAAACCTGATGATTTGATAATCCACTGATTGGTGTGTAATATCATATATTATTTTCTTATATGAAATTTCAGCAGACTGATACTCAATCATTCAGGGCCTGAAATGTTTTTACGAGCACCGCTGGTCTTCCTTTACCTAAATTACTACATCAGCATCACCAGTAAACCCTAGTCAAATATTTGATGTGTACAATACTAGCATTTTTAAATTACTCTATTCAAGTCTTAGGATTACCTCGCTAAAAACTGTTAATCTATCAAGAATATATTCATGTGACATATTATTATTATTAGATTGATATCAATTAATAATAAGTTAGATTGACGGAGTGGTTGATTGATTGACTGACTGATCCATCAATGGATTGGACAGGACTTAGACAAATAAGATGATCTAAAGGTAACCCTAAGTTTAGCTACTATTAGCACTGACTGTAGTGAGAGAAACTTAAAAATGAACTGAAATGTTCTTGGTATTGCAACAAGGGTCAGAGATCTGGTTATGCTGAAATAATTTAATATCAACCCACAGCCTACAGAATCTTGTTTCAAACCAATAAAACAATAATCTTGCTGTCCAAATTCCTAAATCCTTTAAAAGTTGGAAAATAAAAATGGCTGCATTGCTGTTTTTTGTATGTTGTCCTTTTGTTTGGTATTTGTTTAAAAGGGCGTTAATTCAGGACAGTAGCACGATCACTATCATAGGTATGTAAACCAAAAAGGGAGCGTCATTGCATTAATATTCTACCTAAAAAGATATTAAAAAAAAAAAAAAAAAAAAAAAAAAGCCCTGCTCCAAAATTTTGCTTAGAGCACGCTGTAATAACGACTCTTTACCCCCATACTAAGAAAAACACAAGGTCAAATTCTGTGGGTCTCCAATGATGAATTTCTTAGACACCTTCCAAACATCTTTGTATTAAACTTGAGATTTCTTCATACCTAAAATTAATTCCATTCCATTCCACCATCAAATACTTAAATATCCAAACTTGGCTTATCTAGACCATCATATGATAGATACGGTTTTGCTTCCACATTTCAGAGGAGTAAACTATACAGTAATATAATGTATTCTATCCCTCATTAAAGAAAAAGAATTAGAAAAAAAAACATGCATCTAATTAAAAATGTGAAATTATGTTGACTAATACAAAAATGACTCGCGTAGTAAAAAGGGGTTACGATACACAAATGTTTCCATGTGCAGAAGACATGGAAAAAGTGAATTAAATGAGACAAATAATAATAACAAAATATTCATAATAAAAACATGCAGAGCCAAAAATCACTTGAGAAGTGTGGAATAGTCTGATTTTCATTAAAAGGCACATTACACACTGCAGTTAACAACAGTTTAGTTTCTCATTTTTTTGGTAGATTTATATTTGTGGCTTGTCAGGCCAAGGCAATGCAATTTATTTTGCTATTTCTTTAGACATATACAGCCCACACGTTTAAAGCTTTAAATGCATACAGCAATAGGAGATTGTGGAGACAGGTGACAAACATTGACAACATCTGTCACTTGCTTAAATACAAGCAGACAATGGAAGATCTCAAATTTCAGACGACAGAACACATACAATATATAGGACATATGGCAACTACAAAAGCTTTACAAATATCATGAATTACACAGACAACAGAGTACAGTACTTATTTAGCAGTTATACAAATCTCAAGTTCCCCGATGAAGGCGGGAGATGGTAGGATGGTCCTGTTTTATCAAGACGTTACGGAACTAAAACCAACAGCAATTACTTCTGAAAAAATCGTGTTTGTAAAGAGGAAAAGAAATGCACAAAGGAGAGCGCAGACAAATCAGTCAACTGTATGTTGTTTTCTCATCTAAATCGTCACGGCCAAATTATTTTCTGCGACATTAGAAAACAAACAGTGTGTGCTGAATGCAAACACAGGTAGAAGATCGTTATATGAAATGACACTCTTTATCACTGAGGGCGTCCTCCGAGTTCTTATTCAAAGACTTAAATGGCACATCCCACTTCAGAAAACAGCAGCAGTCCACTCCTGGATGAGTACTTGACTTGTGGTGCCTTTTCTCTAAGGAGTTTTGTTGTGGTTCTCCTCAAAGGTGTCACTTTTAGACACTGGGGCATTGTTTTCTTTCTTTTTTTTTTTTTTTTTAAATAGAATTATATACGATATAAGATATTTAACAGATCTGCTGTGGCTGTGACATGTAATACATAATGAAATTTAACTAAAACCGGGTAGAGGAAGGACGAGAACATTGACTCAGCTAACATTACCGGGTTAAGCCCCTTAGATATTATTGTAAGATCTCTATTTAGGCCTAGGAGCACAGGAGGCTGCTTGCTTCAGCGAAAATGTCAGAAAAGCCGATTTCCACCTTGGCCAGTAGACTAAGAGGATGGTTTCTGGTGCCAAAGGTGAGGCTGCATTCTGCTGGGAAAGTATCTTTGTCACTTTCCCATGTGAAAGCCAGACATCGAGTACCATAGAGACCAGTCGTCGCAGAGACCAGCCATTTGCGTGTGACCTGTGAACAGTCAATCTCCCCAGGGAACAGGGAGCTCATCTGTTTTTCCATCAGCAAATGTACATATTACACTGTGCTCAATCAAAGCCCTGTATAGCCGACAAAAAGCAGCTGAAGCTTCACTTAAATGCAAGTAATCCACTACTAAATGCAAACAACATACTTGCTTTTATCATTCTGGTCCCATGATTCTCCAGTTGTTCTTCCTATTCAGAATCTACCTTAAATAAGCTTTCAGGTCCTCTAAGCAGCTGCACCGTATCACCCACACGACTGTGGGCTCAAGCCGTATATAGGGAAGCCAGAAGATTTAATGCCCATTCTCTCCTCTCAGCCTGGCATAAAGCACGCCCAAATAGGATATTATCAAAAAGGTCAGAGGGTAACCACAAGCCTGTCCCCCACCTTTTTAATAGCATCTCGTAGTTTGGTCCACAAGCTAGGTAAAACTCCAACTTAAATCAATACTCAAAAATAATAAGCAGAACAGAAATTGAAAAAGTAGCAATCATGAAATATGACAAAAGAAGAAAACATATATGTATATATTAAAAATAAAAATAAAAAAACACAACCTAATATTTAGTGACTTGTAGAACCATCTGGAACATTATTGCGTAAACATATATGCGACTACACCGACAAACAGAAGTAGGTCGTTTAGCATCTGTTGCTCCGGATAAGGGAAATAAAAAAACCCACTCAGTCAGCATTATGGTCTGCATTATATTTGACAAAGGATGACAAATATAACCGTAATGTTCTTCTCCTTTGAAGGTACGGGGCAACGTCTCATGAGGAGGAATAAAGGAAATAAAGGACCCACATGTTGATGCATGCATAGTCATTCATTGTGCAAAACATTAGACTAGATATGTTGGCAGGCTGAGCGATGCAGTCAGCAGTGACGAGCTGCGGGGAGCTATGGTAGCATGCAGCTTACACATGGCCCGGCTGCCATGCAGTAAAACCTACATCAATGAGCCCGCAGTACGTCCCCTGGGCAAAAGATGATATGAAACAAGGCCTGGTTAATACATCAATGATAGATTTAGGCCAGAGCAGTAGAACTAGAAAAAGAATGATTTAGCACCATCAGAGACACTGGACAAATAAAAACCAGCGTGAGAATACTAAAGATATCCATAGCTTTATTTCCCTAACCGCACACCAGCGACGCTGCATGGCGATTAATAAAGTCATTCCTCTTTTTCCTTCGTCCACACAAACTTGACTACGGTGAAGACTAATAAAGAATATTTCTTTCATTCATTCATTCATTCATTCATTCATCCATCCATCCATCCATATTCCAAACATTATCTGGGTCAGGGTTGTAGAGTAAAGGATATTCCTCTACTTAAAAATAAGAATTGTTGATATCATATATGCCAATTACTTTCACAAACTATGTTGGAACATTCAAAAGCACTTCAAGAGAGACACTACACACAAGTGAAGGAAATGCACTAGTCAAAAATATAGTTAGACAAAAAATCACAAAAAAGCCACAGATGAATCAGTAAAACGACAAAAGAACTGGAATGTTAACGCAATCCTTCATATTTCCTATAACCAAATAAACAATGCCTGCCATTCACAGCAAATTGTTTCTTTTTAAACAAAATTTTGATTAACTAGATAAATATTAAGTAGTAATCAACAGACTACAGATGCGCAGAATATTGAATTTTATCATGTTACTGTGCCTAGCCAACCATTTGTGGATTGTTCTTGGCAAGAATTTACCAAGCAGCATACTTAACTCAAAGGGCTACTTGTGATAATTACAGGATCTTGTCCTTGTACCACTTTATCTTAGTTACAGGTAGGTGACAAGAGATAAGAGGACAAGAGGACAGCAGAAGGGCACAGGAGGGGTACAGAAAAGTCACTCAACTGCTGCTACCATGAATAATTGAGACAAGTCTGAGCGCGCTTCCTCTGTGTAACTGATTAGGTAGCTGAAGCTGATTTCGGGCACACAAGACTACCGGAGTTCTGGTCAGCCGTTAAACTGAGGATCACAGACTGTAGCGACAGGCGTGTATCAATTGTACAGTCATCCGGGGCTCTGAAGGAGGCAGTCAAACACCAAATTCGTTCCACAGAGTCAGAAACAGCACGGACTCCATGCTCTGATTTGCACCGAAATAACACAAACAGTCATCCAGATTAAATAGCATTTCTGTACCCTCTCCAGGTTCGATAGCTGCGAGCCCTGATTTTGCACATTTAAGAGCCACCATTTTTCCGTTTCTAGCCAGGCAGGCAAATTCCCTCATCTTCAGCACTCCCAGCAGCCCATCTGATGCCACACTAGCCCTTTAAAAAGCAATCTCCACTGGTTTAACCTCAAAATTCACAAGGTTCCCGACTGGGCACCCTGTTCAACCACAGGTGCTCCTGACCAATCACTCAGACTGACCACTGAGTTGTAACAGTGTGACAGATGCCAGTGAGGAAAACTTCACTGCAAGCCTGCAACAAGCTGTGATTTGGCCAGAAATAGTCACTATGGTAACAGCGTGAATTCATCTTTTTTCCCCTACAATCATTTCAAAGCAGTGAGCACAGCACACCTATCTTAACTCCTCCAGAAAATTTATTCAGCTCAGGTGTCCCACATTTTAAACTGGAGAGTTAATATCAAACGAATTGTATAAAACTCTGTGAGAAACATTCAGAAGCAGCCATTAAAATCAAATGGAACATTTAACAACTGTAAGTGCTAAGGCAGAGAAATAAAGATGCTCTAAAATAATAAGTAGTATTATTAACCGACTAGCAGATTTTCAAATATATTCAAACTGTTCATATAAGGGCAAGTTACGAGGCATGCATCCATCTTCCCATCACTTACCCTATTCAGACATGTCTGAAGCCTATCCCAAGCATCCATCCATCTTCCCATCACTTACCCTAGTCAGACATGTCTGAAGCCTATCCCAAGCATCCATCCATCTTCCCATCACTTACCCTATTCAGACATGTCTGAAGCCTATCCCAAGCATCCATCCATCTTCCCATCACTTACCCTAGTCAGACATGTCTGAAGCCTATCCCAAGCATCCATCCATCTTCCCATCACTTACCCTAGTTAGGCATGTCTGAAGCCTATCCCAAGCAACAAGGAACACACTGAAGGGGATACCTGGGACGAGACCCCAGCCCACTACAGGACACAAATATAATGATAAATTATCAGCAATTTAGAAACACCAATTAGCCTAACAGCAAGTCTTTCAACTTGTGGAGGAAACCCTGGTATTCAAAGGAATCCCATGCAACGAGGTGAGAACATGTCAACTCTACAACGGCAAGAAGGCAGAATTCAAACTCCCAGCCCTCAAGGTGTGAGGCAACAGTGCTAGTTATGATGCACTTTTGTCATTTCTTTCAATGTTTGTGCATCATGTTTATATGGTGTACATCAACATTGAGCTTAATGTAAGGTTATGTATTTTATATAGAACTCCCAAACATCATTGCATTAAGTTGTGCACGTTAGCTGTGCCAGCTGCAATGAAGTGCCATTGTCCAGACCATTAAAAATGAAACCATCTCAGTATCCACCATATTCACTGCGGTGAAAGGCTTAGACTCCCCCAATTTCTGCTGCTCTCCTGAGGCTGTGCCGTGAGGAAACGGGCCCTCACGGCAGCACATTAGGAAATGTTCTGGCAGAAGGAGACACCGGAAAACGCACCTGTAACTTTAAGTGCAGGTACAATGGCCTACAAAAAGGCCTTTATTTAGTTTGTCTCCTTCCTCAACCATATTTTACAGCCTATACAACACAATGGAGGAAATACGTGAAAAGCATATAAATGAACACATGAAATTAAGTGCAATTTTTCATGCCGTTCATTAAACTCGCAATCCAAAACTTTTATTTTGGCGTACTGACAACCTACAACAACGGCTCCTGTCTCTGTTTTATGGATTGATACATTTTCTATATAGTATATAGTGTTTGCAGCCTGGTGCTGGTGTTTGAAGTTAATTTTTAAAGTTAGGTTAGTTTCCTTCAGTTACCTTGTTTAAGCGTATTAAGTGAAAAACAATACCACAGTGTATAGCTATCCAACAACGGAGATGAGACGAGCCATGTGCCAAGTATGGTTATAGGTATAACTCAACCTCCACAGCAACCAGACAAGAAGAGCCAATACGGGCCGTCTGACTGCTGAAGCCAAATATCTTTCGATGTAAAGACGCATTTTAAAGGATGTGACAGTGCCTCTCACGAGCCCCTTATACTATTCCCGAAAGGACGAGTACAACTTAAACTTGACCTAACGGTCGGGCATGCTAAAGAAAGCACTGCTCCTCCAGGAAAAGCTGCCGTTCGTGGTTTATTTTAACAAGTCATTTTACAACGATGACAGAACAAAAGAATAAAATCCTAGTTCTAGCAACGGTGCTGCTTTATCAGTGCATTCTTTTTGTGTCATTACCCATGAGGCATCTGTTGATTCTTTCTAACCTCTGAATACATTTCCCTTCTGCACAACTGAATGACGCATTCACTAATAAATGGGGAAATCGGTCCAATCAGCAAGTGATACGGCTACTTACTGCAAGCGCGCGCACACACACAGAGAGCCCGCTTTAAATGGCAGCCCGTTCTCCCCTCGTTTACTGAGTGACGATGATTGCTCTGAGACAGGAACTCGGCCCGCTTCTGTTCTTCAAAAGCCCTGACCCCTCGCATTACGGAGATTAAACTATTTCATTTGCGCAGCTGGATTCGACGCCGTAGTAGCGAAAGCTTCGGAAGCTCCCGATAATATCACTCAGTCAAATGATCGGGAGACAGGACATGTACCAAAATTAATATAAAATGGCCTCACTGGTCAGCACAGCGAATAATAAAAAGCTCGAACCTTGACTCTGATGCCAGGGTATGTAGAGCTGCTATAGAGAAGGTGCTTACAAATGGATGGAGGGTACATCTGCGCCTGCTCAGTGGTGACTGAGAATTGAAGTACCTCGTGGCTTTTCAGTAACCTTTTGGTGGGGTATCTATCAATGGTAGCCTACAGAGCCACATGGAGTCAGTTCCCAGCTAAATGGCTTCACAAAAGCAACGAAAAGTTAAGGTTCAGCGTAGTTTTCAGTGAACCAGGGCTACACAGAATATGGTCAAAGGAGAGGTTTCTTATTGCAGATAAGCAGCTTTCAACACACTTGGCCTAATAATCAAAGTACTGTACATTGAATGTGTGTCTGGTTTAGCTTCAGGAGCTGTGACGACATATGTTCTATCTGCATTGTGAGCTCCATAAATCAATTCCTATTTAATCATATGACGGTACACTTCATTTCATGGTTACATATTACACAATAAATATCTTCATAGCTGCAACGTATAGATGAGTAGACATATGTGAAGTAATTAAGAATTCTATTTGCACTAACAGTCAACACAAATCACAAAGTAAATTATCTGCAAAATGTGTACATCTGCTGTCAATAATTGATAATCCAACGCAGCTAATTATTTTCAGTGTTATATGCTCCATATATCTCTATAACAAAGGGGCCTCTAGGCAGCAGTTTTAATGTACTTTTTATACGTTAACATTTATCAATAAAGAATGGAGTACTTAAAATATGAGTACACTAGACAAAGCGTTTGGCGTTGCGCATTAAGACAGAAAGAAAGCCATTCTCATTATGCTAACAAAGTGCAGCTTAAACGAATGTGTTTTATAAACCACAGGACTAAGGCAGAGAAAAGCTGTCATCTTCCATTCCTCCAGTGTTACTACAAAATAATTTTGCCTATGTTCTTTCCAGAATAAGTTAAGCATCAAATCTGCATTGAATATTAGTGTTTTTTTATTTCTTGCAAACCTATTAATTTAATTAGCTAAATAATGGATAGGGAATGGTTGCGTAATATTGAAAGTTGGATCACTGATCTCCAGATTTACAGTGATGCACAGTGATTCTTTTAATGGTGCTAATGGATCATCAGTCTCATAAAAGCTACATGAAACATCTCGCATGGTTCCTGGCAATTAATATGCTGGAAAGAAACCTTGGGGACCTCTTTGAATGAAGCATTTAAGATGCCCTTTTATGGACGGTTGCTGAAGCATGGACATCATCATGTAGTAGAACAGTTGAATTGTCAGTCTGTACTTTTACCGTAAACAGATAAGTTGATAAAATCCATGGATGTGAGTGTCACACAACCAATGGTAAAACAGAAAAGTCCTGAAAATATTCCAGGTAATAAAATCGTCCAGTTAGGATATTGATGCAACCTATGTCCAACATGAAAGATTAAAAGACAGTGTGACTCTAACACAGATTAAGAAAAAAGATTATCGTTATTCTACAAACTGTTTAGAATGGCTGATTAGTCTGAGGTCTGATGCAGAGATAAGATCAGATTCTGATTAAATTACACTTTTTCACAAAGCAAGGTAGAGTACGTACCATAAATACTTCATCAAGGGAGTATGGAGATGTAGTTTGAAGAAGTACTTTTAGTAGCATAAAAGTTACTCAAGATAAAGAGAATATGACGTAGCTGTGAAATCTAATGAACAAGTTATACTTGCATCCTGTTTTCTTAACTGGAAAATAATTCTGAAAACAGCCTAAAAGCCAATCATAAAACATGTTTCATATACATCTCTCCTCTACATAATACATTTTTTGAGGAATAAATGGGTAAGAACTAGGATGAAAATGCATGCCTGGATTGTTCAAATTTGTTTAATTTTTGAATTGTTTTAAGGTTTGAACAACAAGATACTAGTTTAGCACAATTCAGTGACTGGGGTTTTGATTGATGGTCTCAAAAAAAAAAAAAAAAAAAAATAGGGCCTGAAGACAGGAGAGTATGGATTCCACGGGGCTCGTAATGGCGACTCCCTGTGAACTATAGCAGGGTAAATAGTAGGGCTTCACAGCTTTAATCTCCCATTCACACTATGCATTCAAAAGCTATTCAAAGGGAAAGACATGAAAAGGTGCTGCCCTATTTATCACCTTGATTCAATAAAAAAAAAAAATTATTTTTGGCTATTGGTTACTGACCACTAAATCCACCGAAACGTCTATGTGTCCGTGCGTTTTTCTAATCTGTGAAGATAGCATGATTCATACATGGTGCTTTTAAACATCCCTCTGTCACCAGGAGAAAAAAAAAAAAAAAAAAACAAATGAACCTTTCAAAATGTTATAAAAATGTTTTGTGCAGTGTTCTCAAAAATTTAATGTGGGTGTCATCATCAACGCTAAAAATCTATTCGTTGACAGTTTGACATTGACCGTTCAGGGCAAACTGACCACCTGCTTTAAGGCAGAGACGAGGAAGGGAGGAGAAAAATCAAGGTAATTTGCCAGCAGTTGTCATGGAAACTGCTTCGTGTTGCTTGGTTCCATTGACAAAAAATAATAAGTACGTTGCCAGGAAGCAGAGTAGAGATATCTTACAGAAGGGCTGAGGGGAGAACCAGACGATGAATTTTTCTGTTGGAAGGATGTCTTTGTATGCTGTTCTCGAAAAGCATAAATGCTTATTATGGTCACACCATTCATAAAGATTATTTATATAAATAAACACGTACAATACAGTACACAGCACACCCAGTTTTGAAAGCTCTGAGGTTACCGTCGCCTCTACTTTGACCTAAATCACTTCAAGAAGAGTTTAAATAATTTAATTTTCATCATGCACAGAAAACTCACATCAGCCATTTTCATGATGGGCATATTTTTTTTTTTGCATTTCAACACGGTACGATTATCACAACACTATAAACTTACACTATGTGAGAGACAGCAAAACAAACATACTTCTGGTGACATCTTTGAATAGTGAGTATATTGTACTCCGTGATAAACATATTAGTAATAACAAAACAAGCACCAGTATAAGAAAGGAATAATACTTACTCAGAGGAGTCTATGAAGTATATTATAAGTGCTCCGATGCTAAGCGCAAAGACTAGCACAACCTGAAACAAAAGAGACAGGAACTATTAGAGAACACACTTTCAGTAAGAAGACCATTCACTGGTCATTTACTAGCCAATCAGAATGCATGAAGATTACCTTTAAAATAGCCCATTCTTCCACTTTACAGACATGTATATACTTTATTTATTTATACATCATATTTGCCACCCTTTAAGATATTAGTGATAAACTCCTTTATTAAAATGCACCATCATTTTATGTTAAACATGTTTTGATGGTGTTATATCGGCGGTTTCATTTTTGTTCTTCCACTAAATAAAATATATGGATTAACCATAAAGCCAGTGCTAGTTATAGGTAGTGTTTTGTATCATGAATTATTTTGAGGTTTCTTTATTAAAAATGTTTACTACAAGATAAAACAAAAATAAAACATTCTCTGAGTCGGATGATGCAACATATTTTGAACATTTGGCAAAAACTATACAAATAATCCTACAATTAGTACTCACAACAATATTCGGCGTGCAACATGTTACCCAATTTAAGACTTTTGACATTTCCTGATTAAAATCCCTGCCATTGATTTTTTTACACGTTCTAAACGTATTAGGCAGAGAAAAAGACAAGTCAAACACAGTATTGTGCAAACTAATATAAAATATAAGTTTATAGACTGGCCAATCTCTAGTGGTATGTACTGTTACACATTTGAATGTTAAGAATCTATCGTTAAAACATTCCTGCTCGTTAAAGAAAGCAGCCTTGTAGCCATGTATAATGAAATCATAGTGTGATAGCTAGATGCTAGAGGATGTTAAAGAGGATGCAGATTACATGAGTACTATATTCCACAATGAAATAACTCCAAGTTTAAAAAAATGAAAACTGAAATGAATCCAAATCTTAATAAGTGGGGACCTTGGGCCTGGGACAATGGGAAGCAATTTCATTGAAACAACAAAAACATACATTTTTTTATTAAACAATACTAGCAGTAAAGAACGAGAGGACAGCTGGAACTGTATGTTTGTCACATATGCAGTGACACGGGGTAAAAGGTTGACTGTGATTGTCCGTCTGTACAAAGTCCCTCATAGGTCCATAGTTAGTCATGTGATTGGGCCGCTAGGACATACGCCACTCTCACGATATATGGGGCCCAAATGTATACACGTATTTATAAGCCTAAAGCGACATTCTTCCAGGGGGCTCCGAATTCCTAGCTTCAGCCCTGTCTGTATTGAAATACTTTAATGAAGGGCATGATCCAGAGCTTAGCATTCACTTTTGGTTGTGTGTAACTTCTTTCTCATCATCATCTTCATCACAGGTTGTCCTGCACTGCATTCGACAAGTGGACTGAGTTAATGGTGTTTCACTGCTTCTTTCCTCATTAATTAAGTGGCCACACATCACAGAAAACCATGATAAGATTAGACACCCCCTCCCCAGGTTAGGGAAACATTTTCAATGATCTATCATTATACTGAAGGAGCCGTGTATGTTATCAAGGTAATGCTCAATTTGTTTCTTTTTTTTTTCTGAACAACTTATACTCCTAAAGGGCTTGCTGGTGATCGCATGCCTGTCCACGTACAGCCGTGTGACGAGAAGTAACACGAGCTGTATCAACACACAACAATATTATAAATACCACGAGAGCCGGTCACGTAGCAACACAGCCAAGCTACCGTGCGAGCTGGGAAAAGGCGTGCAGACAGCCGCAGGGCGTGCAGCACTCCCCTGTGACCATCCTTCAAAACACTCGTCACCGAACCAATCAGAAAGGGTCAAGCAACAGACCAGCAGTGAATTGCATACGTGCACCTATAAAGACACGCTGAAATTATCGCATCTTCTGTAGGGAGGCCTCGGGTTAATAAACATCAGCTAGAACAAAGTGTTGGCTGTCAGCTGCCAGCTCCAACACCAGAACGCAATGAGGAAACCTAATCAGAGGCTGCCAGTATCTAGTGTCTGTTCCTAGAAACTGAAGGAGACCACAGGTGGAGACAGGTCATCCCTGGGGAGACTGCTTAACTTAACATCACTGCTAATAGTTGGCATATGAGGCCATTTAAACCGACTGCGAAGTACGGTTCTGTTCTACTTCCTTTTTGTCAAATTTCTTCTTTCTTTTGCGTGTGCAACGGACTATGTTATATAAAAACGATTAAGATTTGTGATGTATGAAGCCATCAGGTTATGTTGTACATGTAAAAAAAAAAAAAAAGTGAATATTTTGCAACATTTATAATTGACATAAATTACAAATATGAGAGCCAACTAGCTTTTGCCTCTGTCCATGGTACTGACTTCATACTTACAGTGTGTTTTCAACAACCGCTTTCAAAGAGAAATGAATAATTTGTTTTTTAAGGGGGAACAGCAGCTCCCTGAAATGTCCTTGCAAATACATGTGCAAAATAACTGATAAAGGAAACGGTATTCAGGAAATGATTTGTTGCCATTAGTATAATACGTACATAATCAGTGCTGGTAAGGAGTAAACAGAAATTACTGTGGGGAAAAAGAAAAAAAAAACATGTAATCATACAAAAATGGTTCCGGATAAACACTAAATTCAGTGAAGCAGAAGGACAGAAGGACAAGTCAGCTTAAAAAAGAAGTGTCTTTTCATTATGCAGAGGAAACTCATCAAATTGTACATCCCTGCATTAAAGATGATAAGAAGTTGGGTTTTATGGTTTTTTACAAAGACATTCGCTCTAAAGTGCACAGGTTTACAAAAGCAATGCCAGATGTTTTTATTGCATGCCCAGGGAATGGGATACGCAGTGTGACCGCGGTACGAGAATAAGGTGAACGATCCCAAGGACGCTCAAACTGGAGAGTAGCAGGCTTTCCTAGACAGAGAACAACAGTCAGACACATTTTTGGTCGACCCTGCCTGCCTTTTTGACGTTTAGGTATCATGCAATAGACGCGCATGGCATGCATAATACATGGACAGGGGCTGATTATTTTTCCATGATGTGCATTTGGACTGTCACTCTGCATTGTTGCCCTGCTCAGAAGGAAGCGCTTTCATGTATTTTTTATAGCTGGTCTTTGTTTTTCAAATGGTTGGAGGGGACGGGAGGAATACAGACAGCTGAGAGAACGGCATACCGCATATAGCTACTCGCTCAGCTACCGCTTTTGGATAAACCTGGGCAACTTTTGATATCAGTCCTTTAGCGATTGTTTGCACAAACAACACACCTAGAGACACACAAATAGATCTCTCCATCCAAATCCAGGATGCTCGCTGCAGCAGGCACCTAGAATCATTCCTGCAACATCTCAAAACAAATTACTTCAGGATGAGCATGATCGCTTCCAATCATTTTGTCCAATGTGTTTGTTTTTGAAAATACTCTTCCACTAGGGGGTGTGACTAGCTTATACAGTGGGTCAAAGGTCTTTTTCTTGATGGGGAGACAACACTGAAATCTGGATATGCTGCCACGTTCGATGCTTTGATGAAACATATGGAGGATAATCTGGAATCATATCCCCCGGTTTAATCCCGAGACCAACCTTGATTGCTGGCCATGAGCCTGCTAGCTTTACTTAGCAAAGGGCAAGATGGGAAGTCACTGCCTTAAAACAGAAGCAAGTCTGACCTGGCTTAGTCATTCACCTGTGAATTTTAGCTACGGCTCTACACTCACTCACAGGGGCTACAGACTTCCAGACAGTGTTACACACCAAGCAAATAATAAGTGCAGAAACAGAGAAGTAGCTAAGAATTCCTGTAATATTTACAAACATGCAGGATCTGCTTAGTCAACTTCCTGGTCGTCTTTAATGGAGGTGAACCACAGTGCACGTCAGAACCGTAGCTGTCCAGACTGGCAGTTTTAGTGTGTTTATCTGGATTATAACGCATCACCTGCAGTGAATGAGAACGGACGGGCAGTCCGCTCCACATGAACTAATGACCTTCAGCAAACACCCAACCTGCCACACTTGTCAGGGATCTTTTCACCCGTGACTGACACTTCCCCAATGCATTCAGCCCATAGAGAGTCGTGTTCCCTCTATGCTGTCATTTACAGGAGGCAGCCTACCCTTGCGTCACTGGTGGGGAAACCCCAGGAATTTCACCCTGGGCTGGTAAAGTTAAATATTGCTATAAAGCACCATTTAATCTGACAGTCTGACTTCAACAGTACATTTAATAATGAAACATTTTATTTGCCATGTGATTTTCCTCTGGCTCCGGAGTGCTTCACAAGTGTACCAGGAGAACAAAACAAAAGATGTCAGCAAGACAATAGCCGGATGTATAAAATTACTGCACAAAAATAATAACTGAACATTATAAGCCAGTTTAAATTATGAATAAGCCATTTTAAGAGGGATTTAAACTGTTGACACTTAGAGCATTTTCCAGTGTGGAAGAGAAGAATGTTCCAGAGGTTGGAAAAGGTGAACTGTTTTGGTGCCAGAAAATGATGAGACAGGTGTCTGACAATCCCAGCAAACACACGGGGGCAACCAAAGTGCATTTTACATACATATGTACTTATCAGATCACTAAAGTGTTGCATTACAGTGTATTGCACTACACACTCAAGACACTAACTATGGGTGTGTCGTTCAGGCAGTTCACTGCGACACATATTACTAAATGCAGCACTCCGCAAGGGTGCCATCTGGCAAGGGTCTCGCATGGCCCCATGGCCCGTGTTAATGAGCCGTGTCATTCAGCTGGACACCCCTGCAGTCGTGTAATGCGCTCGTGTTCCGTCCCGGACTTCGCCTTCTGACTCAGCGGCACCAGCAGAAACGCATCCAAAACTCAGAATATCCATCCCCAGTAACGCAAAGACGTGATGTTTGCACACAACTGTTCGCCTGGCTGAGATAACAACAGATCAGAATCACCTCCCACTAAGAAAGTACTCTATTTCTCAGCCTGCCACTGAATTACAAAGGAATTGGATTTTGATTAACTCCACCATTTGCCGGGAGATGCCATTAATTTCTCTTTTGTCTGTTTAGCAATGACTGACAAAACTAGGCGGCATCACTGTGCATTTACTCATGATTCATATCCGGACTGCGACTCCACAGTCACATTCATTGCGATGCAAATTTATGCTAGATTCCAACAGCCATAGTGCCCGAGAAGAACCGGACAGTTTGTATGGGCCAAAATCAAAAGCAAACATTTAACTTAAAAAAGATTGCATATGAAATGCCATTTCCCTGAGTCGACACAACAGCCCTCATTAACTAAGAAGCAATAAAAGTAGCCAGAAAAAAAATCCTGAGGAAAAAAGGTTAAATTTGTCATTCACAGCACGAGGCCACAAGAATCCTATGTCAGAAGAACAGAGTTTCGGTCGTGTGGCTGCTGTGACAATCAGCTGAGCCAACTGGTACATAAAGCGCATGTTTAAGGCCAGGTTAACGTATCTTATGTTTCCTTGACTCAATTACTTTAAGGCACAACGTAACGTGATTCATAATAAACTATGTATATCGTGCAATACATAAATACAGTAGTTAATAACAATCCATCTTCCAATAGCTTATCCACTAAAGTGTCACAGAAGTTTGTATTGAAAATATTAATACCAGATGCTGCTATTAACAGTATTAAATTTCATTAAGTATATGGCAAAAATAACTCATTCAACTGCCCTTGCTTTATGTCAGTTGATATACAGGTTTTTAGGAAAGAAGTTTTGCATTTGGGAGGTCAGTTGGAGTTAAAATTAATGAATGAGTCACGAGAATGAAACACGTACCTACAGGCAATCACTGTGAAGAGGGACTACCAGATTTGCAACCGTAAAATACACTATGGAGAGATAGCCCTTCCAAAAAGAAAAATAAACACATAAAAACATCACTGAAAAAAACAAAAAACATGCGTTTCATTTTGATCATAACGACGTAAGATCTGTGTGTATGTGTGCAGAGAAAAATGTGGCAGGAAAAAGAGAGCGCTTTTACGGAAATGATGTCACAACGAGGACAGTGTGCATATTTAACAGGCAGCAAGGTGACAAGTTCCCACGGTAATTCTGCTTTAGTAGCCTTTATGGTGCTTTGCGATCGACATTATCTAGGTAATTTCCCAGTGACTGATCTTCCTCTGGCTCAGATCTGGTCTGTGAGCCTTCACTTGAACCCCAATCAGGATTCATCCAATAAACAATTAGCTTTGTTCCTGTCAGGCATTAGGGAAAAACACTGACCAAAAGCGCTGGATCTCGACTACGGGAAAGAAGCCCGCTTCCATGGCCATTCAGTGCCAAGAGCTTTTAATTAAACACGCAGGGTCTACAGCCATCTTGGACGACATGGTCTTGGGAGCCTTCCCTCACAAAAAGGACCATCTCCATCAAATTCACTTTGTACATGTAGAGAAATCTCCATATATTTCAGGAAAATATGATCATAACTTTAGTCGTTATATTTCAAGAGGGAAAAATATTCAAGGGGGACAAGTTCTACCACTATTTCATGATGCTTTAGGTGGGGTCTGGGGGGGGGGGGCCATGGGGTGGGGGCACTAGTCCATCTCTATTTTCATCTGGGGGTCCCTGGAATAATAATAGCCGAAAGCCCCTGACTTAA
>JAACJT020000035.1:6581675-6645154 GCA_009936485.2 Gymnarchus niloticus
TGTTTAAAATTCAAAATTTTGGATGAAATCAGGGGCCATGGTGCACCATTATATTTTCCTGTACATTGCTGTGGGGGTTTGGGACAGTGGCTGTTTTGGGGTGACATATAAGGGCCCCCCCCCCCCCCCCCCGCAATGTGCCTGTTCAACAAGAATGTGAAAACAAGGCCCCGCCTACAACTTGAACTGACAGTCCTTGACATTGGTTACTGCTCATCATTAGGACACCTTATGTGCAGATTAAATGCAGCCCTCTTGTAAATAATAAGTACTGATAAGTGCCGCACGATGCAGTTCTTGTGTCACATAATTTAGTGTAGCATGTTCTTGAAACTGGGAGAAATGTCAAATCTGCTTAAATACAAGGAATTAATTGCAGGTTTCCCACTGTATATCTATCAAAGTCTTTTAGCTACTGCTTATGAACTCTCAGATTAAATTATTACAACTCTATGTCCTGATTATTGTACATGATATTAAGATGAATGCAATATTTGCCCAAAACTGATAAAAGACTATAGAAACGATATTGCATTGTTTCACAGTTCTAATTTCTAGTTTTTTTTTTTTTTTTAAACTGCGTCACACCTTGCCACAGCAAATTTCTTCTGCTGCAGGAGCCATTATTTTGCTTCCAGAGATATTTAACCATCTCACAATGAATCAGTGTTAATAAATTATTACTGTAAAACTTTGTCAGTTTAATTTTCTAAAATTAATATTAGGTCAAAAAGTATGAAAAAGGCATAACGGACATTTTGCTGCTTGGAAATATCAAACTGTGATCAGCTCGTTAATGCCTTGTGTTGCGTCCATCTTAGCAGGACATCAGAGGGGAGACCTCATGCTGTAATGACTGCCCTTGATTCCTACAATCTTAATCACTCACTCTCAATTTTCTCCATGCCTTTTATGACTAATTACTGGAGTTTTTTTTCTACCATTTTTGCTTTTGTTTTTTTTTTTGCTTTTCTTTTGAATTTTGAGATTGAATTTTGAGTTGAGATACATGTCATCCTGGAGATAAATAAATATCCTTTATTACTTAATGCAGCATATTTGATTGTGTAAAGTGAGCACTCTTGAACGTATCTGCACCTCGATGAGAGTCATAATGCCTTATGTACATCACCGTACGTACATACATGTCCCATATAAGGTTGCAATGTATCCTGTAGCACTGCATTCTGGGATATATTCCAAGCTTGATGCAGTTCGATATATTTGACAAATTAATATGGGAAACATATGGATGTGTAGAGTGCAAAATTAATGCATACAAATTTGAATTTTAGTGAGTTTAAACTTTCTAGGATTGCTCATTTAAACACTGTATGGCATGTGATTACCATTAATGATTTTTAAATCTTTTAGATACAAAGCTATGTCCTTCACCAAAACACATTTAACAGTTTGCTACTTCATTCACTTATGACTTGCTTTGACTTTTGAATGCCCAGTATATCTTTTCACATGATCATAATCTTTTCAAAACAGTTTTGAGCTGAATGTCAAAGTGCACAATATTAAGTGAATTTTAAACATCATGAACACATTAAAATAAGGGTGTGTACTATTCTATCTGCAAGACACCAGTCGAATCTACAGGGGAAATCACAGGTTCAAATTCTGGGCAAAGCAAGTTCACTTTGAACTTCTAAACATGAGGTGCTACTATCATTTGAACAGTTTAATCCATTAGCCGTTCACAATTTCATAATCTGTCATAACAGCCTCTTCTGTATATATACACTTGAATAGCATATAAATGCAAACACCATTGTCTGATCTTTGCCAGATGTGTATCACATTTCCTTTCAGACCATTATATTAATGTTATATTTTCAGTGCTGGTTTTGTTACATGTTTGTGTTCAGGTGTTATTTTTATGCCAAATTATATGGTATAATATTTATAATAAAAGATATGAACTTTTGCATAAGGATAACACTTAATTTCCCAATCATGTTGTGATTGTGTTTTCTTACACATTTTTGATTGTCGAAACCCTTATGTAACTCCCGGGTTTTCACTTTGTCTCGGTCGAGTGTCGCTGACGTGTTTATCCTTATGGTAAAGTGCTGAAGGATTGAGGATAGCATTTTTTATATGCACAGTGAGATGAACACGGAGACATTCACTTAATACGCCACACTTCACCTTGATAAAAAGATTAGATTATCTGTTTTTTTACTAATATGTTTTTGTCCTGCAACTTTTTTCACGTTTTTTCCAATCTGCTTTGTTATACACAGTTAGGAGGGACATAATCCCCTTCAGGTCCAAAGGTTATTTTGTTGAAAATAAATTTGAAACTGGTAGAAATTATAAATGGTAAAGTATTCTAAATGTGGCACTAAAAACAATAAGGGAACCATCCAGTTCGTCCCAAAGGTGCTTGGACGTCATGAAGAAAGTCAGCTCAAGTACCTTCTACTTTTAATAACTAGGCAACATAAAATGTTCTTGCAATGAACCCACTGCGGTGTCCAACACGTTGGATTAATATGTATTTAAGCTTGGTTAGATTAAACATACATTAGTTCTAGGACAGGCATTTTTAATGGTATATCATTTTTAATCTCTGAGTTTGGTTTAATATGGCCTAAAAAACAGAATATATGTAAAAATTTATTATTAAATTTTAAGATCTGTTTTGTCTCGTCTAATTTTAGCTCCAGTAGAATTTATGATTTGCTAAATAAATTTTGAAGTGGAGTTTTATATCAGGTGGTTGACCTCATTAAATCATACTTGACGTCTTAAATCTCTATTAACATTTTTTTGGATAGTTGGGGTTTAACTGATGCAATTGCCCCTCAGTTAAGGACACGGCAGTCTATATGTTCCGTGATAGGAAACGCTTTGGACCTCCACAATCACTGACCTGTTTTTGTGTTATTCCACTTCGTCAAAACTTAGCGTGATTAACTTAAGCAATAAAAGTGCAGCACATCTCAAAGCTAAAACTGTAGGAACTAAAAAAAAAAAAGAAAAGAAATGTTTTCATTGACTAACCGTCCAGTTACATCGTAGAAACTCAATTAAAGTGTTTAATTTCAATGTTGCATGTCCTTCATGATCATAGCAGGTGGGAAGTTAATTGAAGGTAATCTTAATTGTGTTGCGTTCGAGATGTCACCTTTCCACCTGAAATTCAAGCTGTATGTGTATGGCCATCTGCTATTCTTACGGGAATCTGCTTCCTGGAATGTAAGTAAGCTAATCTGCAATTAGCCTTATGTTAGTTTTTTTCAGTCATCTTTTTCTGTTGTTTGTGGGCAGGTGATGATTGGAGGTCAGCGCAACGCGCCTTTATTGTGATGACACGACTCCACTTATTGATGTTCTGTCTGCAGGAAATGAAACGGTTCTTTCTCACCGCAGGATTTTTTCAGCCATAAACCACTTAATATAATGTATGATAATTAGAGTTCATTATATCCAGAAATGACTTGCGCCTAATGTGACAGTTCGGATGAATTAATATAATTAATACAACTTTTGTTTTTTAATAATTTGAGGGTGTATTGAGACTAATAGCTTGTGATTAGACACTGAGAAAGCAGTTTTAATAAAAATGTATTGATAAAAACATCTTTAAAAGTGTAGGATTTTCAGCTGATGAACAGTTTTGGCAGCGGCAGCTTCACTTTCTTTATTGCTTACGCAAAGCACAGCTGCTTTCACTACTGCGAAGTGCGTTATATTGAATTACGGAGCTCTCCCACCGTCAAGGCGCACATCCGATACTCCCCCTCTTTTCACTTTTCATAGATCATGCCCTAATTGCCAATGTGACTTAGAGGAGACACGCTCTCATGCCACTGTTGCCTTCCACTCACTTCAGCGCGAGTACAGAAAAGTGCATTTTTTTTTTTTTTTTTTTTTTTTTTCAAAACCGTAAGAAAAGAAAAGTTGAAGTGTAACAAGCATAGGGTTGATCTTATGGTAACGGAGATTAAAGTCAAGACAATAATGGGGCATTCGTATTACTAAGTGAACATTATACTAAAACAGCAGCAATTACATTACAACAATACTCTGCATACTCCTGGCTTACTCTCTGGGGACCCTGGGCCCGGGACTATGTAAAGTGCTTTGTGACAGTGCTTCTTGTTAAAGATGCTATATAAATAAATTAAACTGAAAAAAGCAACAGCTGCAGAGAAATCAAATTAAGTCTGAAAGCACTGGATGATGGTACAGACATGCAAACACAAACCAGTGGCTTCATAAAAAGAAAATAAGTCAAAACTTCTTATGCTTTAAATAGTCTGGACTTCTTAACAACCTTGGACATTCCTAACAGCCATGGTCATCCATGCCATCTCAGGGTATTCTTAAGAGCTTTGAGCATTCTTCACAATCTAATATAGATATTAACTATAATTATAGATATAATTAATAGTTAAATTGGTTGAAAATAGGATATATTGACAGATACAAATGAAATACTGTATAAAAACAGATATGCTAAACAGAATCAAAAATGCTTTTATGTTGAAATTAGATTTAATCCCATTTTAACAATAAAACTAAAAACAGTCTTTCAGCACAAGAGTAAAACAGTTCATGCAATACTGGGTAGAGAACTTTTTAAGAAAATATCTAGTAATTATTCGAAACAATGGTAAAGAAAAAAAATAGATTTACAATAACAAGTATATCTGACTCATGTAGCTACTTAAATACACTAGCTCACGATTTCGCCGAAGCTTCAGTTCTTTAAAATGCAGAATATTGAATATTACTGCAGTAATCAAAGATGGGCACTGTGGATAGATAAACACTCTTCCATATATTTGAAATGCTTTTAGATGTATTCAGCCCGAAAGTTGCAGAATTGCAAATTGCCTTCAACTCTGTGCCCAGCTGAAGTGATACAGTCTGTCCAATGGGGTAATTTCATTTTGGATGCTTATGTATTCGTGAGTTGCTCGTGTTTATTATGGTCTTGAAAATCCACTTAGCAGTAATGTGCTGTGTGGGCCAGTATGATGAGCTGCATGTTAATGAGTCACTCTATGTTCCATGTGGATAATAATAATAATAATAATAATAATAATAATAATAGGGTATTGTTCTTGCTTCACACCTCCGGGGTAAAGGGTTTGAATCCCACCATCTCTCTGTGGAATTTGCCTGTTCGGCCATGTGGGTTTCCTCTGGGTACTCCAGATTTTTTCTGCTGCCTTGAAACATGCAGTAGGACTAAACTGGTGGCTCTAAATTGCTCATAGTGATTTTGCACCAGCATCCTGACCAAGAAAAGCAGTTCAAAGAAGGATGGATGGATTATAAGAATAATTATTATTAAAGACAGTAAATTTAGTGCATTACTGCACTATCTGTGACACATTTGTGTACTTCTCTGTATCTGATGGGTCACATTGGACCTACGAGTCGCTGTGAGTGACCCCCCTAATTCATTCATTTGAATCACGCTGGCCTTACCCAGCCATGAATCTTACTGTAGGAACCATGAGTCTTACCATAACCATTGATGGCCTCAGAAAAGCTGTGTGTCGTTGGAATGCTGGCATTCAAGGATTCCTCATCCCCATTGGTATCTCCTTCATAGTTATGCTGCCATATATAGTTATGCCAGGGCTCTTGCTGTTTTATTGCAATTATTCTGCCATCTTAAATTGCTGCTCTGCTCATGCACGTTCTCTTTCCCCCTGCCCCCCTCTTTGGGGTGCTTCTTTTGGAGGTTCAGATTCAAGAGATCTCCCTAACGTCTGCTGACCTACCGTGCCCTCCCTCTGATTCAACTGTCCTCACTGACCGGCCTGCTGCCTTCTGAGCCACCGAACCTGCTCTGATCACCTAACTGCATCCTCCAATATCCTGTCATCCTCCTGACTGTTACAACATTGTTGTTCTTATTTGTATTAATGAATTTGTCCAGCCCGGTGCCAGCCAGAGTAGGATGGCCTTCCCCCTTGAGTCTGGTTCCTCCCAAGGTTTCTTCCTCCTGAGGGAGTTTTTCCTTGCCACTGTCATCTTTGGCTTACTCTCTGGGGACCCTGGGCCCGGGACTATGTAAGGTGCATTGTGACAGTGCTTCTTGTTAAAGATGCTATATAATTAAATTAAACTGAAAAAAGCAACAGCTGCAGAGAAATCAAATTAAGTCTGAAAGCACTGGATGATGGTACAGACATGCAAACACAAACCAGTGGCTTCATAAAAAGAAGATAAGTCAAAACTTCTTGTGCTTTAAATAGTCTGGACTTCTTAACAACCTTGGACATTCCTAACAGCCATGGTCATCCATTCCATCTCAGGATATTCTTAAGAGCTTCGAACATTCTTCACAATCTCAGGTTCTTAACATCCTCAGCTGTTTTTGAACAGTCTTGGACATTTGTAATATCTTTGGGCATTATTAACATCCTTGATATTCTAAATATCCTTAAGATGTCACGTTCATTCGTGCTGCACCTTGTTGCTGTTGCGATGCTGATTGCCTGATTACGCACCTGGTGCTGGTCGCTTCATTAAGCACTTGGTTGCCTGGTTCCCCAGCCTATTTCCCTATGTCAGCCCAGTTGGTTTGGCAGTCTTGATCTGGAGGGTGCCTGTTGGGTCCTGCTCTGTCATATTGCCTCGCTGGGCATTCTGTGCCAACTCCTCGCTCCCTCAGACACCTAGGCCCTGTCACAGTATGCCTGCCTGTCTGAGTGCATGGTATTATGGTATATGCCAGTGGGTAGCAAAGAGTGATCCACCCTATGGAGCCCAGAGTTACCCTGATCTATGAGTACTCTGCCTATGGATGGATAAGCTTTCCCCTGTTCTGGGTTCCCTTGTTCCTGTGTGCCTCCGCCCCCCCTTCAAGAACACTGTTCCTGCACCTGCGCTCCTGGTTTCCTTCCGAGTCTAGTCCTGGTTTCCCATAGTCTCCCGGAGTTCTGGTCTGGTCTGTCTCTCTTGCCTGTGGTGTGTGTCTGTTCTGCCCTCTTGTTCATGTCTTTCCATGTGGTGCCGCAGTCCTGGTGCCATCCTCGTACAGTCGCATGTACCCGGATGCTTCTCTTGAGTTGCGTCGTTTCCAAAGTTCCCCTCGCTGGGTACCACTGTATAGCGTGCTCCTTCAGCTGTTCCTGGTTTGTCCCTGTCCATGTCTTTCCTCATTTCACTTTCTCCAGGCAGTCTCTCTGTCAAGTGTCCAACAGTGCCATGATATGAGAATTCCTTATAACCTCAGGTATTCTTAACATCCTCGAACATTTTTAGCAAATGCCGAAATGGTACTGGTCACCCATAACATCTTAGAGCATTCTCAACAGGTTTGAGCATTCTCAGCATCCTTTGGCGTTCTTTACAGCCTTAGACATTAATTACCAAAATGGTACTGTAATCAGTTGATGGCTGTTTAATCAGGGAGACCCTTGCATTTCAGCTAGGAAAAAAGGCATTTGGGTTTGGGGTTCTGATGGAAGTGAGGGCCTCCTGGGGTATGGGAACATGTGGAACCCAGACTAAAACATTGTTGCCTTAGCCTTTTGGGCAAGTGGGCAGGGAATTATACCTATTACTACAACTCCCTACAGGGTCCTGAAGATTTAGCAGTACAAGTGGTCTCATTTATAAAACTTTGCTTGGGTTCCACAGTAAAAGCATACATATGCCAAAGGAAATGGCATACAGTAAAAAATAATCAACTTATAAAACCTGCTCAGATGTTTGTATGCAATTTTCTCTTTTTAAGTGCGATCTGTCTTGTAAACGTGCATACGTGAAATCCTGCCCAGGTGCGACCCACAAAAAACCATAAATGGTCGATGCAAAAGAACTTCCGGCTCATACAATGTGCCAATCTAGCTTTTCTGGTTGTAAAGTCTGATAATGGTGACCAATAACAGGAATTTTGAAAAGTGTTAGGTAAAGGGATGACAAGTGTTATATTTGGCTGTCTAAGCACAGGTATAAGCAAAAAAGTGCGTTGAATGGCAAGATATTGCCACTGCAGTAGATTCCATCGGCTCAAAAGTATGCACTATACCCAAAGTAAAAAAGAAATGCTCATGATGGAGACAATCATATTTGAACTGTTCTCTAGATGTTGATTTAGAAGTTCTGTTTTCCTGGAAACTGCTCTTCTTAAATACGCATCCAGGATGCTAAACATAGTATGTCACATAAAGCATTTTAAACAGGCATATCTCACTCTTTTAGGAAACACATATTTATGGCTGCTTCTTGTCATTGTTTCCTTTACTTTTTGTCACAAAAGATGTCCTACTTATTGTTTGCAGAACATCTCTTTCTTTATTCATCAGTGCCAAGCCTATTCTTAACTTGCCTGCTGATTGTCAACAAACAGCTGGGCTGTACTTTGCCATCTCATGATGCGGAAATGATGTTGATCACATTACCGATGCACATTTTTTGCTGTATTGTTAAGCTAACATTATCCAATAGTTAATATTAACTTTGATATTACTTTAAATATTCAAGCATTAGTTGATGTTCCATGAAGATAAAGTTAAGGAAATAACTGTCTGCACACAGGGTCAGTGTGACTGCAGCTGGTGAGGGTAAACCCACATCTGCATGGTAACTTCGACATGTGTATGGCGTCTATAATAAGGCATGCCCTATGCTGCTGTGTTGTGCAGGAGCAGACGGGAGACACCCACGTGGCACGTGAGACCAGTCCAAAACAATCAGGTAAAGGCCTTTCACTTCTGAATTGAACGATGTTAATAACCGAACAATGTAATGCAACGTAAAACAACTCTCTTTTTCGTTGGCTGTGGCTGTGTAACTTGGTGGGGAGTGGTCCAGTCTTTGGCTTACACTAATAAATAAAAAGTCAATAAATCCCACTTAACATTTTCTAGACTTACTGTTTGTCACGTCAAAGCACAACTTCATGATATGAATTGTTGTCATGCACTGGGCCATTTAGCTGCTTTACCCGCATTTCCCTGCTGTACGATGGATGTTATCTTTCCTTGATTTATCCAAAAAGTTTTGTATGCATGCCCCAGAGTTTTCAAAAATATTCATAAGTGTTTCAGTCATGTTTCATATTATTAATGCCAAGTTTTGCATGAAGACCATATTAACCCACCATCCAGATATTTTAATTCTTAAATATAAGGAATACGAATGTGCAGTAGTTTTGCTTTGACCTTCAAAAAGAAAGTCAACATGTGAAATGCTTTCAACAATGCCATATACTTTACAGATAACCAGCTGGTACTCTTCCAAAATGTAATACTTGTGGGGATGCAGCTTACCAGACACCAAGCCGATATTTGTTTAAAGTCCTAAATAAGGTATTGATCAAGTAATTTGAAGGACATATCCAAATAGGTGAATGCTCTTTCTGAGCCAGCTTTGAAGATCACTCTCTCAGAAAAAAAAAACAGGGCAGGCTAAGCAAAGTCCTCATTACCAAGTTCAGTCAGTCATCATGATCTTATTGATTTCAACCAAGTCAACAACTCATTGAACTGAAAATCTTGGTAATCTAATTCATTTTCATGCACATTTACATGTTGTTTCTCCCTAAAGCACTTAACAAAAACATAGCAACAGCAATATTATGAATGGAAATAACAGCACTTAAAATTAGACCGAACTAAGTTAAACTAAAGAACGCAATAAAATACGGCTTATTTCTTATTGGCATAAAAAACTGAAATTTACTTTCCCCCTGTAGTGTAAAATGTATTTATTGATTTTATATAAAATTATATTCAGCATATGAAGTGAATTGTTAGTGTTATTAAAAAAAAAATCTTCACTTTCACAGCCTGTTTACAAAGTATCCATAAGCAGCATTTATTTTTTTAGACATTGAGGTGAGTTGGGAGCCTATTCTGACCTTCTGAAGATGATTGCAATATAACAGAAATTCCTCCTAAGGATTTGACAGCAGCCTGGGAGGGGTTCAGAAAAGGTGGGGGACAATTCAAGTACTGGTGAAAATAGCTGAAAATCACGTGACCAGTGAACCAAAAAGACATCATAGATGTCTATCCTCTGATACTTCAGTTATCACAGTTCAGTGTCGAGAAGAATGAATAATGAAAGTTGAGCAGGTTCCAGCCAGCGCAAGGGCATGCATCCTCTTCAATGCCTGACACACCTCACACCGTGTTTACAAAACAGATTTTCAATAAATGGGTTTATTTCTGATTAGTCAGTGGGCTCATTGGCCCATAGCCAACAGTATACCTCTGAAGGAAGACATTGTCCATCTGGTCTGACAGGGGATTGGAGAGGAAAAACGAGTGTAGAACAAGTGCACCATTGTCGCCTGAAAGCTTTACTGTGTCATCAAAGGCCCTTAAGCACTTAGTCATTCATTCACATCTCAGGATTACCTTGAAAGGCTCCAAAGATGTTTAATGTACAATTAACACATGAAACCATGATTAAAATGGTATTTTCAAGAGGCAAAACTCCACATCACCTCTTGCATTAAATGTAAGTTGAGAAGTGCTATTGCAACGTATGAGCTAAGAAGAAGAAGAAAAAGATAACACGAGAGGACTGAGAATGTTTTAAAATTCTCTGGTGTTAAAATTTTAAATTTTCTGGTTGAGTGAAAAGACAAAATTAATTTTATGCAGACAGGTGCAAGCTGAAAAACCATATACACATTATATATTAAAATGTACATGTAGCAGTTTAAAGTATCTTCTCCCTCACCTATCTAGTGTAGACAAATATTTAAGTGTGATTCATCAAATTAACCGGTAATACAACTCAAGTCTAGACATGCACATTTGTATTATTTATATCTTGACTTGGTCGAACAAGATAACATACCATGATGAGAGGATGCAGTTCAGTTGTCAGGATCAGGGACTGACTCCACAGACAGCTGGGACTGTGGGAGTGTCACCTTCTTGTAGGGTCCGAGGATTCGCCTATTTTAAAGCTGTTTTAATGTTTTGTCCAATCGGGTTCAGGGAGCACACTTCCACCAGACTCCAAGGTGCAAGTTAAAATCAACCAGGGGTGAAATTCATCCATTTTCATCACAGCTGCTTGAGCTGAAGGCAAAATTCTCCTCCTCAACTGACAATGTAACCTGGGAGCTTGTTTACGGTGACAAAAGGCTGACTGATTTTAGAATTCACGGGCACAGTTCAAGTTACTGATTTCTTTCTGAATTTGTGTTTATATTAGGATTATGTTTATATTAGGAAAAAGCTGGTGCCACAGAAGCTTCCAAAGCCTTCAGTGGGGGAAATGTTCTATTTTTATTTAAAGCAAGAAAACAGTTAAGCATCAGTATTTAACCAGCACTTCTCCATAAATGTACTCATAAAAGCATTTTTGTGTTCTCTTAAATGGAAGAAAACAGGACAGGAACAAAAATCTATCGTGAGGGAAGCTAGGAATAAGGTCGTGTATATTTTATATAACAGTACCTTGGATGGAGCTGAGAATAACAGCTGTCAAAAATAGTTTATTGATTACAATGAACGTCTATAACCACAAACACTCAAGAGTCACTTAAGAGTCAGGAGGCCTTATTTTGCTTGTATAAGACTGTGCTCATTTCAAAGCTCTTCCTTTTTTTCTCTGCGTGCTTCTCTCTGCTCAATTTTCACTGGGAAGAGATTTCAAATGTTGCAAAGAAAACAAGCTCGTCGTCTGGATTGTGGGTCAGTGTAGCCTTGGAAAGTAGAGCAGAATTTACAACAAGGCAAAGAAAATTGTCTCGTTCACTACATTTGCGCTTTGCTAGGAAATCAACAGCATCTTGAGGTATGATTATGGAAATGTTGAATGAATTTTGAAAATGGCAACCTTGAATTTTTAAACAATTATTAGCATTTTCTCTTGTCAAAACGCAGAAATTTCTTACAAAATGAAGAGACATAATATATTCGGACAATGTTCAGAAAAAGGTCTGCCTTGCATTCCATCCCTGACATGCCCAATGGAATAGATTGGGAAGGTCATGATTTAAGACTGCAGGGGTTCCATAACTGGAAAGTGCATAACCTTGTACAGAACTGGTGCCTTCAAAATTACTGCAGAGAGAAGTTTTTTGCATCACAACAGTTAAGGGGTTGAGTTAGCCTTATAAGTTGCATCTTTATCACACTTGTTCACAAGCCCAAGGCCAACAAATGCCTTTGGCCTTAAAATCCTGCTTTTTCTTATTGGTACATTGCCCAGTTAAGATTTAAATATGTCTGGCTGGGTGACTTTAAGTGAGGCGGTATGACGTTATGTGTTATAGTGACATGGAATGGGAAATTAGTGCTGTTTTAACTCTGACCTTCTCCAATTGGCCTTGTCCATACATACAAGCATCAAACCTGATTTGGGCTTTACACCAAAAGACTTCCTGCTATCATATTCTGTGATGTCTACTGAAATTTGAAGTTATTCTGCTCCATAGCTTAAAACAAACTAATATAACATCTTAATGTAAGACATCTTTTTTATATATAATTTGGCATTGATCATTTAAAGAATAATAATAATCCTCATCCCACGATGAGGATGAGAAACCGTAACATTGTGTCAGTAGAAGAACCAGGGTAGTCTACAATATCAAAGTGCCATTGAAATCAACTATTTCTCAGTTCTGAAGCAAATTTGGTCTAGTTCTTTGATCACTATTTTAACTGAGGAAAATGCCCACTCCTAGGAAAATATATAGCGCAGGAAAGGAATTTTCATACATTATCTGATAATTAAAACATATACCACATAATTTCCAGATAAAGCATCACCTACAGTATGTCAGATTAAAGGTCAAAATAAAAATTCTTCTTTAGACCAAAGTTGAGGTGAGGGTTATGCAATTACAAATACCAGTACCAAACATTGGGGGGGTGGGGGGGGACCTATTACACGATGTGCTCTAGGAGCCTCAGGTTTACTTGTAAACTCTATTCGACTTATCTTGTAATTATAGAACTAAGAACAACCTCGTTTTGGAATTTGTTGAATTACTTCTAGTATCAGCCTGCAGTCAAATAAGTGAAATCTTTCTATAACTGAGTCCTCTGGTGATATGATTTCACTAACCCAAACTGTGGTCAATTTATTTCAACATGAGTATTAAATTAAGGGAGTTTCATTCGTGGTGAGATATGTGTGTGTGCATGCATGCATAAGCAATCTTGAAATGCATTGTCTATTGTTTAAAGTACAAAATGCAGCTGTTTGCTCATAAACCAACAACACCTCCTTCCCACAACAGCACAGTTCAAATTTACATATAGACTCAGATGTTAATTCACGGATAGGTGCCCCTTATTCCCAGAGGGGGAGGAGCCATTGATGTATTCCAGTTTCGGAATCATCGGCGTAACAATCTGAAAGGATCCACAGAGACAACTGACACAACAAAGTCATGCCATGTTGAGAAGCTTGTGTGTTTGAAAACAAAAGGAAGCCTTCAGCAGAGCACCGTCTGGGATGGTGGTTCTGTTTGTAGACGCCCTCTTTCGTTTGAACAGTGTGAGGGAATAACTTGTGTTGGGAACAGTCCTGCCAATCTGTCATGGTGCATTCTGTTTCGTGAGAGATGATGTTCTCTTAACACTGCCCTATATTTGGGTACAAAGCTCCAAAGGGGGCTTACTGGAGTAGAAGTGGCCAAGTTCTTTGGAGACACTGTCAAGGAGTTCCTTTAATCAATGCATTTTCCATTAAACAATGTAAACAGGTTTTCACATGAGAAATGTTAGTACTATGCTATTTTACTATTATAATTTTATCCTATAAGGATTGTGTTATAAAATCCGTGCTAATATTATACTGTAAAAACCTATTACAAATCTTGGCACTGTAGGATAAGACATTGCTAATCAAAATAAAGGCTTTTCTCTACAGAAATATCAAAATTAAAACTGATAAACTCAGAATTCTCTAGTTTAACTATTTTATACTACAAAAGACCTCCGTCGCTTACAGTTTAAACCCTAAAGTAATTTTTTGATATCTAATCGGAAAATCAGGAAATTACCTCAGGATATAAAATATAATAGAAATTAATTAAATATGTAAAAAAGGATCAAAATATACTCAAATTAATTCAATATTAAATTCCCTCATTAAAACAGTATACAGCTATCTTTGCATATAATTTCAGTGATCATTGTACCATAGCCAGGGTACAGCATTTGGTTAAGATGGTATTTTAACGAACACATCTCTTATAAATGTAAAGAATTGTCGATACATTGACTCCCAGGTACATTGTTTTGGGAGTGCAAGTGTGTTACTCAAATGACTAAAAATCTTTCCCTTGTTGTTTGCATATATTGTGAGAAGACCCACAATGTTTGGAAAAGTTAATAATAATAATAATAATAATAATAATAATAATATATGCAATATGTAACAAGCTATAATAAACTGATTTAATGATTTAATGAACATAGTTACCTTAAGCCCTATGACCCTGACCAGATAAGCAGCTGGAATATTGATGGATGGATGGATGGATGGATGGATGGATGGATGGATGGAAACTTTTTAATCATTTCTAATTTTACTGTGAAGTGAAAACTGTTTGCGAAGTTCCAGATCCACAGACACATAGATGTCCAATTAGCATGTTGACAATGAGGAAATAAAGTTGATGACTTGTTTAAGCAAGACAATATGGCAAAAAGCTAGGAAATAAAATTATATATGGGCTTTTTTTGTTTTTAAAATCATTGGTGCACCCTCATTACATTTCAGATTATTAGAAGTTACAGTTATGTTGACTTATAGTTCAATATACAAAACTTGCAGTACAGATTATTGCACAAATTATTGTATTTGAATGTTTAAAGAGCATAATTAAATGCAATTAACAAAAGTTTGTAGGAAAAATTGATACCGCAGGGAATAAATAAAAATTTGTGGAGTAATTAAGCAGTGATGCAGCAGATATGTCACGTCAACTCCTGTAACATATGGAGAGAAGTTGTTAATTTGGTAATCTAATTTAGTTATGGGTCTGCCTTGAAATGGGGAAAACGGTAATCCATAAGCGCTGTCAGTTACGAAAGTTCCTCTGGTCCTTGATCCATCGTGTGATTTACAGCCACCGAACTCGTTGCCGATCTTGACATTACAGGCAAATCAATATGCTGGCTGACTAATGAGCTCGCTGACAAATAATGTGACACAAATCAAGCGAAAGCATCTGCTCCCTCCGCTCGGCTTTCTGCTTACGGTGTGAGGGCGCCGGGAAACTGAAAGTGACGCGGGGCTGTTCCTGCTTCGAGGTTGTGCCGGATTTTCAATTAAAACGGCCGCTCCTCATGTCATGCTGTGCTGCCTGCTTACACGCTGAGGCCTTGAGCTGTTGCCGTGTTCTTGAAAACCCAGACTTTTTGATGACTCCTTCCACATTATTTTGCTTGGCAAAAGCAAGACTCTTCTTCCCATGTTTGTGCTGCTTTTGCCCAGGTATTCTGATTCTCAAAAGCATGTAGATGGATTGGTGCCTCTAGTTTCCTCTAATGCATGTGATGGACTAGCATTGCGTCAATGGAGTCTGCATATCTTGAGCTCGCTACGAGCCTGTCCCAGGAAAGTGGTTATCAAAGATGGATGGATATAAAAAGCAAAATAGTTATAAAACATTCATGGGACATTTACAAGACGCTGTATCATCTTGAACATTTAGTACATTGTGCAGAATGGACCGTGCTGCTCAAGAGGGTCTTTGCTGGGTAGGTATGACCACCGACATCATTCCACTTGTGTGAGGCCAGGAAGGTCAACAACAGGCACTTGTCAACACGAGACATGGATTTAGAAGCCGTGGGAGTCAAGACTGATTATCATTTACCCAAACTGATAGCAGCCAGTCAGAGGGGCTGTAGCACTATTCACTGCCCCTTGGGTTTGGATAAAAGGAGAACTCCCACTGAGGACCCTCTAACAGGCTATGCTACCGCCTCTCTGGGGCTACTGCGGGGGCACCGAGGTGCCTGAGACCTTTTCTCATTAGCCCTTCTCCAGGAAGCCTTCAAGCAAAGCTACAGTATGAAAGGGAGACTCTGTTCCATGGCTTAGCACAGCCCGGGGCACCGATTCCCAGCAGCACTCGAGCTGCCCCCAGGTAGCTCAGGATCGACGGCGCCCTGCCGAAACGGGCCAGAATCATTTCCACCACCTAAGCATGAAGAAAACACTTTGACACTTCCCTGGAAAAGAAAAACAGAGCAGAGGAGATGATTTATGTATGACACTGTTGTCATGTTCTCAACAATAAAGCACCCATTTACCAATGCCCTGCACTTAGCGTAAGGGAAGAGCATTGGGATAGATTTGTATTTAAGTCGCACACCTCATCTGGAGGAGTGTGGCTGCCAGAGGGGAAAGGCTAAGACACCCTGAAAGGTGCAGACCTTTTTACAGAGTCCAGGGCTTCTATCGATTAGTCACACTTCCAGGTTATTGTCCAGACTTTGATACACCTTTGTGGCTAAAATGAATACCCTAACGACAGTCACGAGTTTATCCTGAACATGTACCACGTACAAGGTTCTGAAAAAAAAGCTACGTCGTTAGCCCACTCACACATTTCATTGGCAGAAGCCCTGTAAAGGGTAATTTCATGCATTAAAAAGAAATTCTTATTCTCTGACAGCAACAGTGGTTTTACTTTTTTGGGTTACTTCAGGATGACGGTCACGACTTTTGACACAAGTGGAATGATGTTTTATTAAAGAAATACGGGCATTCAGAGACTCTCGAGCATCCAAAATGGAAATGGCATTTTCCCATCCTGTCCAGCACCATATGTTTTCTCTTCACAGCAGGCGCATGGATTGAAAAAAAGATGCCGTCTGCAGCCCATGACTGATGTTTTGTTATGGGTCAAAGTCATAAGTATAAATCACCTGTTCCCTGTTGCCGACACCATGGCTTCCATAACACGGACTGTTCATACTGTTTTGACACGTCTGTTTTTTTGTGATACAAGTCGAGCAGAGTCTCGGACAGGGCCGTGGCCTACTAAAAACATGCATGATCATGTCGCAGTGGACATGGCTGTGCCTGATCTACGCTGGTGTCTGCCACACACGAGTGTCGCATGTGGTTGGTGCATGTTGGGCTGTTTTCGGGCTATGTGTCCAAAGCCGTAAACTCTGCAGATTGTCTACGCACCCTTTAAATCCATGTCTTTTAGTCTATATGGATTTTAGCATATCAGAATGGGCATCATTGCTAAGTACCAAACAGTTCTATACACAATCCACATTGTTTATATTCTGTCTGTCGCATAACATACTACATAACAACTATCATGCTGTCAAGGGGTAATGTGGACAGTATGTAGTTCAGAGAGGTTTGGGTCTTTGTTGGTGTCTGGAAGCTTATAGATTCTAATACCGTGGCTGGCAGAGTGACGAGGTCTCTGTTGAATCCTTGAGCAAGGCCCTTGACAATCACCTGCTCGAGAGATGCTGGCTGACCCTGCTCTCTGATCCCAAGCTCACATGTACATCGCTTTGGACAAAAGCATCCTGTAAACGAATAAATTTGATCTGCAAAGATTACAAAGGACAGTGTCGCTTCGGACCTATGAAGACAGAGTTCACTGGGACTGTGATCATGTTAAAATATAGTACCGGAAAAGACTCCGCTTTGCCACATTTGCGTGCATCAGCACTGCGTTATCAGATGCTGGTGGCACAGTGGCACAAAATGATAGAGATGACAGAGTTATCTGTACCAAGTCACACTTTTGTTGCGTATAGATTGGTGTTGGGGTATTTCAGTGAAATATTGTTCAAAAGAGAGGAAAGGAAAGCTGGTTGTCTTGGAATCATTCAGAAACACTAGTCCTGATACTTCCAAGGGCAAAAATTCAGTCACAGACAGTGATCTGTCACAGCGGCATTGTGGCAAGGCCATGGTGGTGCTCCTAAAGTCTTCACCTACTGCCTCAAAAACTCCGGTTCTCAAGAGAACCGTAACACTGACTGGGTTCTAGTTAAGCTAAGCATGAAAAGTGTTGTCGGCAATAGGTTAATGAAACAACCCATTTTTGGTACATATGTAGTTATGATGTCTGTTTAAATTTGTAACATTTTGTCACATTCTTGCAATTTAAAATGCATATGTCTGTAGAAAAGCCATTTCACTCATTATATGTAGTTAATTTTTCTTTTTATATTGCCTCCTATGACGTCAAATCAATAAAGTGCAGAAGTAAGCAAAAACACCAACAAAAGGGGAAAAGCTGTGGCATTCCCTTTGTTCATCACAGGATATAACACACACACACACACACGTGCACACACACGCACGCACTCTCCAAATTTTCATGCGCCCAGCAGATGTATCGTCGCCAGTGTGATGACAAGGATCTTCTTTTGTAAATGGAAGCTTTTGGGCAGTAAGTGACCAGAAGTTTGTTTGCTTGTGTTTATTATTTTACCTGCTGTTACTATTTCTCTATGAAAGCAACACCACGCTGGCTTCGGAAGAATTATATATAAGAGAAACCCAGTGTGCCTCACTTTTTAATTAAAAAACTGTGTTCACTGGGCAATTGCAGCAATTACAGGCACTGGTAAGGAGGCAATCGGACTTGGGATGTGGGACGAGGGTTTGTACAAGCCAGTGAGTTTTACATCACTGCAGCTTTGTCATGTCATACCACATTAAACTGGTACATGAGCAGGACTGAGCAGCTGAACAATGTCACAGATTTTAGAATTGGGCAGCTCTTTCATGGCATCATACTGGGGATAAGGAACATTCCACCCATCTGCTGAGTTAACCTCCTCTCCCAGGGCTGAGATCTACCGGACCACCGGGTGCTTTGGTTCACCCAAAACTATAACCCGAATTGACACCATACTCAATAATGTGGCTTGCTGTTGTAGGCATCCTAAACTTGAGCCTAGTCACAGACTTGGTCCATGCTATAAAGGTTGTCATGATGGTCAATAAAAATACAAAGAAATCAAGAATGCAGGTTAATGAGAGGTTCTTAGTGTATACTGTGAGAGGGGTTGTCATAGCCTCAGGCTGCCTTTGGAGGGAGACTCAAGTGTGGGCTTATTTATATCAATATTCCTATCGATTCGTTCTGCCTGTCCTTTGTTCTTTGCAAAAAAAATATAAATTTAGTGTGTTCTGTTTTGTTTATTTCCACTAACCCAGACAAAATCTGGATGTGCGTCCTAAGACTTAAAGTGTTCTTTTGTGAAATGATTTCCTCTGCCCAGGTCTCAAGTATCCCTGCTGAGTTGTTTTTTTTATATCTTCTTGCCCCATTAGTTGACGCAGCCCTTGTTCTGGTAAAGGATTAGACCAGATTGTACTCTTTCTGTCCAGACCTGTAAAGGGAGACCCTTGCAAATACCAGTTTCTCGCTGCCAAGCGTCACTGTGCTATGTAGCTCTGTTCACTTTCAGATGTGCCTGATTCTCACATGAAGAATGCTAGTGAGTTTGTGAACCATCCATGAAGATCATGGCTGGTCATAAATATTCACCTTTTCAGTCTTTACAGACCTTACAATATCCACTTTACCTTAGGCTGCTCCTCCACAGCACTCACTTAACACTCCAGGTGTATATGCACGGTTTCCTTCAAAGTCTGTGGTTATAACACTCCTCGCACAGGACTCAGTTTTTCTCTTTATCTGTTCGAAGTAAAGGAGGAACTCGCCATTTGATAAGCTTTGAACAGAATGCAGCAGCGCCTGAGCATCAAGCTTTAAAGAGACTCCTAAGCTTAGAGACTGTAATATTAGCTTCAGCCATTACTGTTCCTTTAAATGCTTCATATGAGGGCAATGAGCACAGCAGATTTCTCATTCCTAAAGGTAGGGTGTGCGAAGGGATGCACTGTGACAAGTCATCAGCCTTTGTGCACAGATGAGGATTCCTACTTCCCATATGCGTCCCTCCAATGGGGTAAATGAAGGCAGAAAATCCTAATGTTTCCGTCTGTTTCACTCCACAGAGCTTAGCTCCTGTTGGGAGCTACAAAGCGAAGTGACCTTGAAAGTCATCCCCACTGTTTACATAGGCTGCTGTTCATGACTATGAAAAAAGTGCATATGACAATTTGTATTGTGTTTATTTAGACCCTCAACCTCTTAAATCATAAAACTATTCATAAAATTAATTTACCAGATTTTGTCCCGCTCTGTTTTTTTTTTTTTTTTTTTTTAATGTGACTAACAGTATTATGTGTTTTCACAGGAAAGCTTTCTCTTTTCCTCAAAGTTGTGTCTTGCTTGTGCCATGACATTTGCTTGTTCATAAATGTATGACAGCACATTTCCGTGCTACCATCTGTTGATACATTATGGAACCTTGATGCCGTTACATATAGCAATCCCGTGATGGAAAGGTACTTCTTAAAGGAGACTGTCAGTTTAAAATCCTCTTGCATTTCAGTACTCTTCCTTATCATGATACTTATAGGACTGTCACCATCTACTCCTCCCTTTGCTGTCAGGTACGTTGTGATTTCCCCCACCCCTTAGGGTGTGAAACCTGTTTATACTTTAGCAGATTTAACATAGACAAAGAGCAGTGAATGGGAACCTGCATCATATGACAATCTAAAGCTGTTGATGCTATTATTTGTTCAAGAATAATGCAGTGTGTGTAGGGTTTGCATGTTTCTCTGATATCTGTGTAGGTTTCATTCAGGTCCTCTTATTTACACCCATCGTCCAACATCACAGTTATTCGAGCTGGCGCCTCTAAATGGCCCACCGTCTGCGATCGTGACATTTAGCGAGAGTGTGTTTCTGTGATGGACTGGCATCCTGTCCAGGGTGTACCTCTGACTTCTAGCAAACTTGTAGTGTATAAACAGTAGGAAGACTGATAGTGTGATGAAGAGCAAAGGCCTTTGGTTTCATTGGTACACATTATGAGTATGTGGGTTTGTGGATGTCAGAGCCACGTACGCGTCATGGTAAATTAATGTGCTGTCAAAATTTGATGACGCGGTATGAAGAGTCTGCTATTGCAGTATGTCAAGTGCACGCATAATTAAGCTCTTATTTCTTATTGTGCATTTTTGAAGGACTAATTGTTTCATGTGAATGTGTATATTATCAAGAAGGTATCTTTACTAATTAAAGAAGGGATGGTTAAATTAAAAAAAATAAATGGTCTTGTAGGCCATGTAGGTTCTTAGTAAATATATTCTGTGTTGGTGTGAAGTTATTGTTTTCTTCATTAATTTAATTTACTAGGTATTCTGCATTGGTTTTTAAACATTTACTGAATATGCATTCCACTCTTAACCGACAGATACTATAGAAACTGCAAAAACAGTCTCATGATGTAATCAGATAAGTTTTTGTCTATAAATGAAAGGGCCAGTTATTTGGTCAAAATTAGAGTATATGTTCAGTTTGTGTTAGAATTTTTTTGTAATAAACAAAACAGAAGTAATGTCATGGCTGGAATTGCCCATTAAAGCAGTCTCAAAAATATTCCCCAAAGAACATCATCAAAACTGAACCGCCATATTTTGATGCCACAATATTTATTTTAAAGTGTAGCATAATTACTTTAGAAATCATAATGAATACGAGCTTTGGTGATTGGGACATGAAGCTATGGATGTCATCGCACTTTTTCAAAGGGAAGAGGAAGAGCTCCCATGGGAAGGGTTTTGCCTCCAAATTACGGTGTCTGGCAATATTTCGCAGTAATTGCTTTGAGATTAACAGTCCAGCATAGGATAACGACCCCAAGCGGTGCTCACGTTTATGAATCACTGACTTATGGGGGAACTGACTTTACAGAGCACTTCAAGTGATTGCTTGGTTCCATTGCTGTCTTTATAGTAATTCTGCAGTGTGTAATAATGCCAGACGAGTTAAAATCATTATCTGATGAACAGCAGTTCAGTTTCTACTCTATTTATTTAAATATATACAGCTTGAAGGTTGAGAGTATGCATGAACAGAAAACTGTTAGAAAATAACAGAAGTTATGGGGAATGGAGAATATGATCATTCTTTAGTGCATTAATGGGTACCTGTCACAGTAACAGGGTAACCTTTACATAGAAGCATAAAAATTCCATCCATTTTCCAAAATGCTCAGCCTATGTAGGGTTGCCTGCAACCTTAGGGCACACCTTGCATGGCGTGCCAACTCATTGCAGGGCACAGTCTCACACACACACACACACACACACACACAAACACACACACCACAAGCAGCTTAGAAATGCCAATCAGCCTATATCACAAGTATTTAGACTGCAGGAGGAAACATGAAAAGCACATGCGAAGTCCACACACACACACACACACACACACACACACACACACACACACAACAGAGGTAGAGTTTGAATATCCAGCCCTTAAGGTGTGCGACAACAGTGCTGATACCTGAGCCACCACACCCCTAAGATAAAAATGACCAAAATACTAATTGGTAATGGCAGTAATCAATATTAAGAAGGGTGATGAGCTACTGTTGAATCCAGGTGTTATCGTTGTGTGAAAGTTATGTTATTAAAAGCCCATCTGCCGCCCCCCCCCCCACCCTCCCCAGGTACTCAAGGCTTCCACCCACCGTCCAGGCACTAAGGTAAACTGGCATCTCTAAATTGTTCATAGTATGTGGGCCCTGTGTTGGGCTGGCATCCTGTTCCTGGGTTTCCTGGGATAGGCTCAAGATCCCCTGTGACTCAACTGCTTATGGATCACTTAGAAGCTAAAAAAAACTAAATCTGTAATGCTTGAATTCAAAATGTATACTGTATAGAAAAGATTCAAATATGATGTTTTCTGTAGTCTTTATCTTCTTATTCTAGCTTGTTGGTGTCTATATATTATAGAAGGCCCAACTTGCATATACATCAAATATATACTCATATACTTGTATATATATATATATATATGTATGTGTGTGTAAATGTATTTAAAACATACATGTACTGTATATATTTGGACCAGTCTCTTCAAACTTGCATAATGATTCCCAGGAGGTCTGTGATCTACTAGCTGTGCGAGAATTACTTCTTTGTTAATTGTTTCTTTGTTTCGTTAAAATTGAGGTTGGCCATCTGACAATTTATAATTACCTGTTATGCACTAAAGATTAAACCTTTTACTTACATGACACATCGAGCTGCACATTTCTGGTTACATTCTATTGCTTTGAATGCTGTTTTTATTCCATCGACATGTTTCAAGGTGAGACTACAGTTCTGTAGACTGACTGGACATCAAGTGTCTAGTGTAGTTTATGTTTGTGTTATAACGGCAGTCCTGTTTCATTTTTTCCCTCATGTAATTGAGTGCTTTATTTTAAAACATACCCTCAGGCCCCTCACCATTCTTTAAAACTTATTATTTCACCCCAAGCAAAAAGATTGTGATAAAGCAAGTACCTGTCAGCTCTGAACAAAAACAGGGAATCGCGCCATTGAGTATGAATGAAATTCAAATATACACCATAGTAAATATGATCTTGGAAATGTATTTTATATACGCAAAGGCCACTTTTAAATCAATAATCGGTCAAATCTGTTAAAAAAAACAACTGAGCCATCGCTGTTTCCTTCAGCTACCCTGATTTCCTCCCACATTTCAGAAACAAGTATTAAGGGGAATTGTCACCGCTAAACTGCCCATGGAGTTTGAGTGTGGGTGTGTATGTGCCCTGTGATGGGGCGGAACTCCATGCAGAACCCTATACTGCATAAGCAGGTGGAACACTGATTATTTATGAATATGCACAGTTTATTATTCTACACTGCTTCCACAGCAATTAACATTTCAGTGAATTTTACAAATGAGGCGAAAACCTTTTGGACATCACCTAGTTTCTTAAATCTTGCTATTATTTTTTTATTTTAGATAAAAAAATTAATGCATTCATCCACAAGCTAAAAGTTCTATTGTGACACATTTTAATAACTCCATATAGACTTAGTCCATCAGTACTCACTCACTGCCACATAAGGACGGTTCAAACACATCATGCTGAGCTGGGAATTTCTTAAAATGTAGTGGGTACTCCCATTTGTGCATCAGTGCTGTTTCCAAGCATAGATTGCTCAAACACACACAGTTTTGGGTCCGTGCAGGCCTTCACCATGACTCTAGCACTTGGGGTGCTCTGATGCTTTAAGTTTTTATGAATCTCTACTGCTGAGACCATTCTGGGTTTTCCTCTGCTTACACTAGATTACCAGTAGCTACTGTGACCCAAATGGATCGGCACCATATTTTGATCTTCCACCCATTGACTCTGAATGTGATTGTTTGTTTGCTTGTTTGTTTGTTTAATTTGTTTGTGCCTCCGTTCCTTTCAGTGCGTTTCGTCCCTCCCAGCAGAGATCTTGTGACCTGAACTGATTGTTTATGTCCTTGCTGCCTTTAATTGAAAACAGTGCCCTAATTGTTGATGGTGCAATGAGGTTCATGTTGTATAGCTCTGTGGGATTCCTCACTCAGAGGAATTCAAGAAAGCGTATAAGAAATGATAGTTAAATGACGATATATAATGTATAAAACAATTTTATGAATGACAATAAATAAATCACAGAAGGAAATTCTTCATTGTTTGAATTACACTTCTTTTGGTTTTTTCTACAGCTTGATATTAGGAAGCAGGCAGAATTTTACTAAATTAAAGTTTATGATTTGAAATCTCTGCAGTGCCCAGAACTCTAAATAAAGTTGACACCTTCAGAAACTGATACAGAGTATATGTCTAGATCCTGATGGCCAGGGGCAATCTCCCAAAGAGACGTCAGCTTGAAAAATGTCAGCCAAAAGTTCAAGTTCAGTGCACACCTTGGTTAAATGCACTAATCACCTATCATATTATTTATTGCTGACAGATTACTTTTTCCTTGGTGGGGGATGATTTATTATTATTATTATTATTATTATTATTATTACTGCAACTGCCAGCTGAATTTAAAACAATTTTCACATTCAGATTTTATCTTTAGAGTGCTTTCTTAGGAATACATGTATTTTCTTATGATGCGTTTTTAATCAGAAATACAGGATTTTAAAAGGAAAAAAAAAATCATGTCGAACAATTCATGTTAGGAAGGACCTGAAATCTTCTGTATTCACAGCTACTTACGGTTCTGTCTGTTTTATTGGTGTTGGGTGGCCAGCTGAACATTTCTGATTTTACGCTTCACTTGCCACTTCTTTTGACATTTAATTAAGTGCAAACAGCGCGTAAACATATTCTATGATTGGCTATAAAGCCGACGTACTTTTTTGATATTGTTAGCCTTTGACCATGAGCAAAGCCAGTCTGAAATGACCAAAATGAGGATACATGATTCTGTCTTGCATGTAGAGTGGAAAAAGAAAAAAGCGTGTTGGTCAGCTGTCTGTGACGCCGTCTTGCAGCCTTGGATTCCCACTACAGCCTCCTCTGTGTTTTGGGAACTGTGCTTCACAGGTCTGTGTAACGTCTCTCCTGTGGGCCTGCCAGATGTTTCTGAGGTCAGTCAGATGTGAGTAGATGTGTGCCCTGCACAGAGCGATGCCCCGCTCGAGCAGCACATAACAAACTGTTTTTATCACCGGTCGGGCTAACATTCGTTTTCTGAATAAATACAAACGACCCATACTGTATATGCCCAGGGAAGTTAATAATACATGCAATAATAAAAATAGCAATGATCATTGTAGTAAAAAAATACCAGTAACATCGAATGTCTTTACAAATAAAATTTAATCTTAGCCTGGTTTATGGGGTGAATTTACACAGTCCTATATATAACAAATCCCTCATCAAGAAATAATTATTTTCAACAAAAACACACGTGCCACAACTATTAACACCCCTGCATTTAATACTTTGTACAACCTCCCTTTGTCAAAACACAGCACTGAGTCTTCTACTACAACATTATATAAGGTTGATGAATACACAGTAGGGCATCTGAGACCATTTCTCTTTACAGAACCTCTCCAGATCATCCAGGGTCCTCAGTCATCTCTTGTGCACTCTCCTCTTCAGCTCACCCCAAAGGTTTTCAAAGGGTTTTACATCAGGGCACTGAGATGGCGACGGCAGAAGCTTGATTCTGTGGTCAGTTAACCATTTTTGTGTTGATTTGGACACATGCATTGGGATTATTGTCCTGCTAGAAGATCCAGTGATGACCCAGTTTTAGTTTCCTAGTAGAGGCAGACAGATTTTGATTTAAAATGTTCTGGTATTTCATAGAGTACATGATACCATGTACCCTACCAAATTTTCCAGGGCCTTTGGAGGAAAAACAGCCCGACAACATCACAGAACCTCTACCATGTCTTACAGTTGAAATAACGTTCTTTTCACTATAGCTATTATTTTTAAGCCAAACCCACCTTGAGTGTTTATTGCCAATAAGCTTAATTTTTGTTTCATCAGACCATAGAACACGGTTCCAGTCAAAGTCGTGGTAGTGTTTCACAAACTCCTGGTGTTTACATTTGTGGTTAACTGACAGAAAATCAGTTGAGTACTCTGTGACTCTTAATACTCAACGGGTTGGTTTTACTGTCTTTTGTGTGAGGTGACTTTGACTCAACTTTGAACAACATCATAACAGTCTGCAGCTGACGTAAACAAACATGAATTTTTATTCCCTTCCGTTTCATATGACTTTTCTTAATAAACCAAAAATGTTTGTACATACTGATTTTTATATCATCTATCAATTGTTAATAATAAAAGAAATGCCGCATATTTAAAAATGTTACAGTTTATTTCAATTACTGTATATTTAAGAATAACCATAAGATTATTTTTTCAAATATGTAAATTCTAGAAGCATAATGAAAAGTTGTGTGTAACTATATTATTTGACCTATTTTTAATAAAAGTACTATTGTAATTGTCATAATTGTTGGCTTATTGTAAGGAAAACAGTAGTAATATGACCCACGGCAGGATGTGAGTAGATTAGTTGTGGTAAAATTGTAGCATTTTACTTGCTATTCTTCTTTATTGCAGATTAAATTTAGAGAATATTGCGAGAATTATTAAACTCCTAATTGCAGTCTCATTGAAATCAATCTTGCTACAATTTTTAATTTAATCCATGGAGAAATGTACAACAAACACTTTCTTTACACTAATTGTTATTGGCCATGCATTATTAATAAGACAAATATTAATCTAACAGCTGTGTTTGTATATGAAGGAAGTAGGAGGCTGTTGATTTTCACAAAGAAATATTTGCAAAATTTTGAGTGAAGTACATATTGGCATCCCTGAAATACAGGACCCCTCCACAATACAGTCTAGGGTAAATGGTTGGAAGATGGATGGAGGAAATTATTAAAATCCACTGTTTATACATCTATTGATAGTTTTAGACACAAGGTCATATATTACTGCATAATAAGAGCATTTTTAAATTGGTTATTTAAGAAGGACATGCATTTGTAATTTATGGCTTTGGAGTTTCAAAGACACGTTGGCTTTTGAGGGGGCAAATAACTGGTAGCCTGGCATGTGTTTATTGGGTGTGAATTACTGCATGTAGGCCTGCCTTTGAGATGAAAGGAAGGGCAGCCTCTGAGTAGACCTCCCTATAAAGATGACAGCACACAGGCATGCCACATCCCTCCGTGACAAGCCCATTCGCATCCTAATCCTCCAACAGTCGCTCTCCCATGATCCTCAGGGGATGCCACAGTGGTGTGTGCATCTTTGTGTCATTTTGTGTGTGTGTGTGGGTGATAGAGAGAGAGACTAACACAATGAGTCAAGGCTTTTCCTTCTTTTCAATCTAAATGATTGTTGAATTGAGTGTAAATCCATGCATTGCCCTACACTGAAGGTTCAAATCGGTGACATTTTCTTGTTCCAGTGTAAGTATTGGCAAGCATGGCCAAAGAACTGTGATTCACTGTTCCTCTTCCTCTCACTTTAAGGCAGGTTTCCTGGTCATTGGAGGGGAGCATCCATTAGCCAACCAGAGGCGCTTGAGGGGACGGGACAAGTCTCTGTAATAAATGAAGTGATGAGACGTCCATCATTCTTTCAGAATCTTGCTGTTCATTCCACAAAGGGTCTAAATTATACGTTGGAATATTTGACAGGCAGAAAGGTTTTCATAGAAAGCTGTGGCACACCAGCAACAACATAACTATAATCTCTACTGAGATAAAAAGCATATCTCAGGAGAGATAAACAATTTGAGTGTTGTAAGAGTGAAATGTAAGATGTAGGGATACTTTATATGCTTAAATAGGTTGGAATTTCAGTATGTTTTAAATGATGAAAATAAGAAATAGCAGTTGTGGAAAAACAAGACAATTTCTGGCGCTGCACATCGCGAGTTAAAGTCAAATATACATTTGACCATGCAATCTTAAGATGTTTAAACATCCTTTTTTGTGTTTTCAGATAGTGATCTAATTACCAGTGGCTATGGCATTATTCATTTTGTAGTACCTCATGTTGATCATCATAGGCCATGTGATAGTAAGGACCAGTCTTCCTTGTCGCTCAGCATGAGAGTTTAATGACCTTTTCCAAAGAAACAGTAACACAGCACCGTTTTTTTTCACTCTACATGTTTGCTTAAAACATCCTGTGCAGTTTAAAGGCCCCTACTGCATATGTAATAGCAAAACCACACCAGGGATTTTATTATTTTTTTTTGGGGGGTGGGGGGGGGTTCAGTGTAATTGCATTTGGGAGTATGCAGTAAATGCAATAAACAGCACATAGATGTATACATTAGAATTACTGCAAAATACTCTGGCAAGTGGAAACCGGATTCTACCAGTGTTCAGGCATAAGAATTGAAATGTTCGGCAGGGATTGATATGTTGGTAGAATAAGATATTGGATTTAGTTAAAATCTGCCGAAATATTTGCCCATCCATCCATCCGTCCATAACCATCAAAGAACCAAAATAGGATCAGATGCAGAAGGCACAACGGTACTGCACACCATATATGAGATGCCCTTTTGTAGTAAATGACTTCAATGAAACTGGAAATTCATCTAATTTGCTTCTTTATTATGGGCTTTTAACATGAAAAGAAGTGATTTGTAGCTCAGTGGCTTTGAGATCTGTGTGTGTGCCTATAATGTTATGGCTTCAAATCCTGTAGCTGGCAGAGTAATCATGTCAATGTTGGGCCCTTGAGCAAGGCCCTTAATTCCAAATGCTCCAGGGATGCTGGCTCACCCTGATCTCCATCCTTAAGCTTTCCTCACTTGTATGTTGCATTATTTAATTAAAATGTAGTATAAATGATAAAGCTGGAGTTTATTTAATTATTCCCCACCCTGCCAGCTGATGTAAAATGTGCAGCATTTAATGTATCATACTTACAGAAATACTGAGTGCCATGCTGACATAACTGAAACTGACTGCAGGCTAAACCTGCACCATCATAAGCTGTATTGACTTGGTACAACGTTTAGGCATCTATACTCAATGCTAAAGTCGCTAACTCGGGGAATCAGTCGCTGTTTTGAATTCAGACGAGAGTACGGTTACACTTACACATGTTTGTCTGCGAGGTTCAGATTGCACAGATGAAATGGACACAAAGTCTCAATACGAAGCCTTGATCTTAACAGAATTCTACAGCAATTTCCTTTTTTCAGCCTTTACCTCATGTGTGAAATAGCCTAATTCAAGTTGTCACAGGATAACAATAACACCAAAAACCTGAAAAGGAATATGCAATAGCTCCACAGATTTGCAAAATGTGAATCCAAATTCATATCTTCTTAACTGAATTATTATTGCATGAATTTGGGCACTCTTTCATTATAATTCAGATTCTTGTCAAAAGTCAAAGGTTAAAACAATTTTCACTTGCATTTCCACATAAACACTTTCTTTCCTATAAAAATATTTAGTCTGCTATTGGCTTGGTAAATACAATTATACAATGGTCTCAATCTCATTATTACATTCATCGTTTGGCAGCTAGTGAATTCTGGGCTTTATATTAATAATACATTAATGTCTTCTGACCTCAATGCAGGTAAATGCATTACTTATGTAAAAATATATCTAGCAATTACATTGTAATACATTAAAGCAAATTAACTTTTTCGTATTACAACATCCATTTTTGTTTTGGTGCTGCCGTCTATCATTGTGCCGATGACATGTTTATTGTGCCCTGTGCTGTCCTTCTGTTTGCACATTTCTGGGATCTTCAGTGTCGTTTCTGAAATGATTTCTGATATGACAAGATTGTCATCAAATTTAATCACTCCCAGAGTAAGACTGGAAATGGCTTTGGTACATAACTAAACGTGCAACCCGCAGGGTCTTAGCCTGTTGCCTCATTGTTTCTCAGCTTCTAACACCTTTGAAGCTGAAGTGGATTGTTATACTGAGTCAGGTTGATTTTGCTTGGACCTGCTGTTGGGCTTTTATCCATAACCTACCGTGACACCAGCATGACAGATGCAAGCGCTGTACTTGCTCAGGGCCTGAGCAGGAATTCTGACCTTTGCCAATGTGGATTTCATGGACTCCCAAGATCGTTAGACTAAGGAGGAGGAAAGGGGCGCAGCATGACACCTTCTGTTACCAAAAACTGCCGGTGACAGCATGTTCGGAGTGCCTGGGTTAAAGGTCGGTGACATCAGAGCCCAGGATTACATCAAATTTATGTGTCTTAATTGTGTCTTCCAGCTAAATGAATAACAATGAAGATAAGATAAGGTAGCAGCCTTCTGATGATCAGAAGTAATATTCAGGAAAAATATGGAGTTAAGCCAATGTAGACATTTACAATGTAGTCACTGAAGGTTTAGTGACAATAACTTCATACTTCATACTCTCAACAACAAGATTTGGGATTAGTTTTGATCAGTAGATGAATCATAACTTCTGGTTATGATCTATTAACTCTAACTCTTTGGGAAAACCAGATCAAGAAATGTAGTGTTACCAATATTATATTTTGATTCAGAATCTTGATGCATAACATTGGGTAATTCTCATTTGTGTTCTGCTGCTTGAAGCTGTGCTGCTAATTAAGACACCAGCTAATCATTCTAAATGAGTAACCATGTAGCATGTTGAACATAATAATATTATCATGCATTGGGTGATGGAATCATGTTCGTACTAGTAACTAAATGCTAATGATTCACTGATTGTAGTATCAGCCAATGCTATCAGATATATTTTGTCTCTGGGCCTTCTGGTCAGTATTTTACATACTGATGTAAACCGAGATAATTAGAGTATTCCCATGAGTTTGTCTTTCCACAGCCTTTGAAGAGAGCTTTGATCTGAATTTTAAATGCATGCCATTTTGATCATGAGAAACCTTGGGCAAATCTTCACAACATTAACAATGGCAGTCAGATGAGGTTTTTCATGTTTGTGGATGTGCAGAAGGAGGGAATTTGCAGAATACCTTTAACAGAGACTTCTACTTTCCAGTCTGCCACATGGGAGCAGCGACTCCCCCAGAGTGACGTCTGCCAGTCTATCTCCACTTATCTGACGATTATGCTCTTGTTTGACTATCCATTGTCATCCTGTAACATGGAAAAAAATTTAATAAATGTCAATTCTTACAAAAACTAATTTGGTTAAAGATTTTAGCTATAGATTCAGGGAGTGAAAGCAGCAAGTGGAACAATGACATTTAAAATAATGTAAGATTGTTTGATTTCTTTGCCACACCCACCCAGCTATAGCTCCGCCTACCCAGAATATTGATCACACTTGAGGGCAACCTCCTTCTGCAGTTTAGATCAGTTCAGCTATCTGTCTGTGAGGTACTGAGTGCGATTCCCTTGTCTCCTTACCCCTCCTGCCTATAACCCTTCATGTTCCCTTCTTCGTTCCTGGTTTAGTGTTTTATTTTTGACAGCTGATCGGTATTCACTCTATTTGCTTTTTGATGTCTGGGCCATGTTTTCAGATTATACGTTTGAGATTTCGCTTTTGGATTTGGACACTTGTGTTTGGTTTGATCTGTTTCTCTTCACCTCTCACCTGCTTTATGAGTATTGATTCCTATTTGCTACTCTTAATAAACTAGACTTGGATTCAGTCTGCTTTGAATCATTACATTTTTTAAACCTTTTTTTTACACCCTCACTTGACCTGACTTGACACTGGCTTCACCATGTTGAAGAAGTAATAAAGTGGATTATGTTATAGAATTGCAATTTTCCAGCATTATAACAGTGATATAAAATGAATTCCGCAGGATCAGAAATCTAGTTTTGTCTGTATTTGCCATAGAGGGCAGTGGTAGACGATTACTCTGATGCTTTAAATTTTCTCAGTAAATTTCAGCAGAAGCATTTAGGACAAAGTGTGGATTCTTCAGATGAAAAATGTAGCAATATACGTTTATTCAAAATCAATACGGTCTGCCTAATCCAACATATCATTCGGTGCTTCAGCATCTTTAAATTCTTTGTTCAACTTTCAACAGGAAGAAAGTAAAATGTTAAATGTAAATATACATTATTATCAAGCATGAATTCTGTAAAACTTTATTCATCGCTAAAAACACTTAGTGGTGCTAGTAAACAGAGCCCGAGTTTGAATAAAAGTTTGAATAGGGCGGAATATGAGGTGAAAACTTTATTTTTGTATGCTTGTGACATCCTGAAACACTTTGTAATTGTTCATCATTAGAAGTGCTATGCTTTGAAGGTGTTTTCTGTTAGTGCTGTGGAGGGCTGGTGGGTTGGCATTGCCACTGCATGGGTAATGTGTCCTCAAACTTGACACCTCTCCTCCCTCCTCCTCACCTCTCAACGGAGAATGTTTTCATGCCTCCAGGTCGACATTCATCATCCCAATTAGAGACTCCGCTTAATCAACTGCAGGAAGTTTCAAAGCGCTTTTTTTAAAAAATTATTTTCACAGATTAATGTTTATATATTAGCTTGACATTACAGGTTGTTTCTTACATATTTGAGTGGTGTTTCTGAACGTCATATAAAAATAAATTTAAAAAAAAATGTAAAAATGACAGAAATGTATTATTACATCTGACTGCTCTTTTTTTGAAGAGTTGTCCAGTTTTTCAGTAAATTTTAAAATTAGTTCTGTCTGACAGATCCAAATACACCTGTGTTCAAGTTTGTTTTCAGCTGCACCATACTTTAGAACCTCACTGAGCACATCTATTTTCTGACTGAAAAACTACAATATAAGCCTACGTTACAAAAATCAGCTACCATAATAACAGAAGATGGTGTTTCCCTGTTAGCAATTATTTTAGTCACGTAAACACATCTTTGATTTTCTAATTACGCAGATTTTTCATCAGCGACTTTCCTCATATTTTTTTTTTAATGGCAATAACACTTTCCTCTCATCTGTGTCATCAGACATAATAAAGGATGTATGTTTAAAGTCAGGATATAACAGTTCAGGTCATGTTTAGCTGGATCAAAGCTTAGCGTTAGCAGAGAACCCATACGTAGTTCCTGTGATGGAATAACAACTGTCACATTTTGAGTCAGAATCTTGCTCTGTCACTTTGTGCGATTCTTGTTCGTGTTCTGTGGCTTGATGTCACAGTACTAATTATGACACTAGTTAATTACTCTGAGTATGTGACATACAAAGATAAGGCCTTCACGTATGATGTCGGGGTGAACATGTTTGTGCCAGTGAAACATGGTTATGAAATGCTAATGGGACAGTGTTGCCAACGTCAGTCACTGCTTTCAATGCTGGTGAAACCTTCTGTCCTGGGGCCTTCTTGTCAATTTGATAAATACAGATGTAAACCAGAGTAATTAAAGTAATCTCATAAAGGCATTCAATGTATTATCTGTCTTTGTATCACTGCGATTTTGAATGTGAACAGACAGAAAAGCTAATTGAAGACCAGGAAACCATATGGTACAATATTTTCACTTGAGAAATTAATTTGACAGGTAATTAATATCACTGTTACTAACTGGGAGGCTTGCCTCTCAACTATCTGTTATTTTAATAGCACTACAGCCGTTAGGTATGTTTCATAAGACTAATAAAAGAAATATTCTTATAAAACAGGAGAGATTGTCATAAATGATTATTACATACATGTAATATTCAGGTGGCAACAATGTGTTAAAGCAAGGGAGGGAAGGTCCTGAAAATGAGAAAAGACAGGTCACACACTCATCCATCCATACATCCATCCATCTTCTGAATGTTTATCCTGGTCAGGGTTGGCTGATGCCTAACACAGGCTGGGATTCACCATGAATTGGATGCCAGTTCATCACAGGGCACACACACTCTAAAACAGGGGGCCTGAAATTCAACCTGAGAGCCACTCATCAAGGAGTCTTCACCTAAGCGGTCTGTTTGAGGAAATGCAACCAGGGTGGGGGGGAAGGGGGGGGGAATTTGTCTGTGGGGCAGATTTAACAATAAATTAAAAACATGCAAAGGGCAGTATTATACCATCTGCTGAGCTGAAGCAGGCCTGTAGGTGAGACCCCTATTCTACGGGCAATTTAGAGGTACCAGTAATACTAAGTACATGTCTTGAGAAAACATGCAAACTCTGCACATATACATTGGAGGCGGGAGTTGAACCCCCGACCCTGGAGGACTGAGGCAGCAGTGCTACCTACACATCATATTTGGATAAGTTCTTTTTTTCTCCCCGGGCACAAAACACATGCAGACCCTGGCTTTGTCCATACGCCACTGTAGCTATGTCCACCACCTAATGGCATTCTAGTTTTCTTGGCGGTTTTGCCTTGTGCTGTCACTAGCCTTTATTTGCTGCCCCCCCCCAGTTTGGTGAAACAATCTCCGCTCAGATACCAAAACAGTGTCTAATTCTTGTGTCACAGGACTCTACACCCCATCTGGACCAGAGCAGTTCCCTACCATGTTTATGCTTTCTTGTGAAAACACCAACACACACACACACACACACACACACACACACACACACACACACACACACAGTTACCAAAACACTGGAAGGACTCACTGCAAAGCTCTTGTAGTACTTACTGGCCATGATGTATTTACAAGCTGCAAGTTTTAATTGGTTTCAGCAGGCAAGCAGCTAGGGGTGGCACTTACAAGGGCAATATACCGGAGATATGGCCACAGTTAAATGGGCTGTGTCAAAAACAAACAGCCCTTTCCAGAAAACATTTAGCACCACCTGTTAAGGAAAATAATGCAGTTTGAGACAATGGAATACATACGCACTTTCTAGTCCAGCAACCCATTTGTCATCATGAAGTTATATTTAAACTGTGTAACAAGATGTATACTAAGGATATAATTTACAACAGGTGGCGCTCCTATAATTTGAAAGATATGGAATATTGTAGTAAACAAAAACAATTATTTCCTGCAATCAAAGCCAATTAAAGACAGAAACTTACAAGTAGCAAAAGTGCAAGTGTTTTTTTTTTTTTTTTTGGTTTGCATTGTTGCCAGATTTCATTATCTTATTTGCGTTTCAAGAGAAGTAGTTAAAAAATGTATAAGAACTCCAAACTAGGGCATAAATTAAAAAGCCACTCTGTAGCCTGTAACAAATATGCCAAGACCCCAGTGCACCCTGCAGGTTTTTATTTTCTGGGAGCACCAGTAGTCGGGTCAGGAGAAATCCCGGTAGTACCGAGCATCACAACCAGGGGAGAATCCATAGACAAGATTGAGGAGACGGGTAGAGAAGTCCGGAACCAGGGAATCAGTTGGATCAGCAAACAAATCCAAAAAACGGCCAGCATGACAGGTTACAATCCAAAAAACACTCCAATGGTCATACAAGGATAGTTCGGCAACAAAAAGGACCGCTGGGTAAGGGGATAGATACGCACAATACCTCATAACATAGTATGGGTCTGCAAGGCTTATAACAGAGTGTTTCTGAGTGAAAACAGATGTTAAGCCTCCAGGGATGTTGACTTTGGTAACAGTGGTCATGAGTGCTCCAGTAGAGGCATGACATAGCCTGCCTCTGCATCTCTGAAATCATTTTTTTTAACCTTGTGCATTGTAAAAGTGTTAAAAAAACAGTATATTATAATGGAGGGTGGTATAGTGGATCAGTGGGTTTCATTGTTGTTACACCTCCAGGGTTAGAGTTTCAAACCCCACCTCCTTTCTGTATTGGTGGAGTTGACATGTTCACCTTTCATTGGGAGGACTTCCACTGGATGTTCTGGTTTCATTCTACAGTCCAAAAACATATGGTTAGCCACACTGGCATCTTTACATTCCCTGCAGTGTGTGTACCCTGTGATTTACTGGCATCCTATCCAACGAAGGCCCTGTATTGGATAAGCAGGTGAAAGACGGACACATCACAGTGAAAAGAGCTGGACATCAGAAATAAGTTACTGGGACATTATCGGGGTTTTAAAAGCAATAGAGACATAATTTTTTACATGTTCTTCATTGAAAATAATACAAGGCCATGGAACTTCAGTTTAAAACAAATTATCCTTGAATTTAGTAAAAATCCAAACCGGGTCAATTTGACTTGAACACTACAGAAGGGTGTGACAAAAGAAAACTGATAAAATGTAAAAATATGTAGAACAAAGGATGTAGACATGTCAAGGAATATTATTGTGTTTTTGCTTAAAATATTACCATACTATTCATCCTACAGAAATTCAAACATTAACCTGATACTTCCCAATAGAAGGTGAGCAGATGCGTCCATTTCCATCAGAGATAACACACACTGAGCTGGAATTTAGACTTGATATAAAGAGCTGTCTTTGGGCTATGGGAAGAACATTACATGATCAGGGAAACTCCACAAACAGAGCCAGGGACAGGAATTGAACCAACGATTGGGGAGAGCCTGGTACCAATACTGTGGGTATGACTAAATCTACTTGCGTACTTTTGCCAGTATGCTTTAATGGCATTAATGAATTGTTAAAGAATTTTAATACATGAGGTGTTCAAAATTAGTGTTTGAAAAGAGCTTCGTGTGTGTAGCGTCCTTCTGAAGAAGCCTTATGGTTGACGCTTCACTCTCTTCCCATCAGTTCATAAACGATCCAAGAGACAACTTGATAATTTGATTAATTTTGTTTATAATCAAATTATTTCAATTTCATAAATTATAAGAGAGGCGAAGGTCAAAAGACCGTGTGACTCCTTCTTTAGTAAGTCGTTTGTATCACAAGTACAGATAAGAATGCAATTGTCTTTTGCAGCAATAAATGGCTTTAAAAACATCAAAATTATAATGTTGGGATTCCATCATCAAGATGACAAGGAATGCAACAATATTAATCAGTGAATTATCAATTACATCACCAAAGTGATAAAGAATAAAAATGCACTCAACAATGATCAATTAAGCTTATTTAGGCTTCTACAGTGTGAATCAGGAGCAAGTCTGGACGCCCTCCTGCCTTTTCAATGAGCCATCGTGTCATTTTCATAGGAGCATATTCCCCGTTATAATTCCCATCACTGACCCAAATGCGCAAAATTATCAGCACGGAGGTATCACGTCAAGGGAGCCTATGTGAGAATGAGTGTCGAACCCCATCTAAAGCTGACAGAGGCGGCGCTGTTTGGCCGGTGTGCCCAGGTCCTCCGTTTGCAGGGTGTCTGCCTGCTCCACGGGCGAGGCCCTCTGTTCTCTCCGTCTGAGAGGCAATGTCTACGGAGTTTGGGATGATCCAAGCACCGTTATCTCTTGTGACAGGTGAATCCACATCGCAGTAACCCCTCCCAGGGTACCTAAATAAACACAAGTTAAGTACAGGTTTCCGTTATTTTTTATTCCAATTGTGCATAATAACGTTTGGATTCTTGCCATCTGATCTCTCGGTCGTCTGAAAGCTATCATTATTTTATCACAGACGAAGCGGCTGAAAGGTTCGCCCTCTGAATATGACATCATTAGCTGCAACTAGATTAAAGTCACAGCCCCTCACCGCGTCTCATACAAGCTTTTCAGAACCCCAAATGCTGCATTTGCAGCCATGAATATTTGATGAAACCGAAAGAAATTATAAGAAAGCGGGCGTATTTTATATCGAACTTGATCAAATGTATTCGCAACGGTCATATATGGAAATGACGAGATAAGTCAAAAGGATGGCAATGTCATCGACCTCACAACCACCAGATTTACTACATGCTGTGTCTGCCTCTTATATACTATGACCATTCCAAAACCCATAGCTCAAAGCATAACTCATTATTTTATCCTTCCTCCTGTCCTTTTTTATATTCACTCAGGAAGTTGGGGGGATGTTATAGGTCTTTCTGGAGAGAGCATTAAACGACAAAACAATACCGTTAAGCGTTTTGGGTTTTTTTTTTTTTTTTTTTTCTGCCACACCATCAAGCAAATGCTATAAAATTCTTCCAGGTCTAAATTCACAACCATCTTCTTTTCCATTTTAGAGATCCCAAATGGTGTTCGTGGTAAGATCAAAACTCAGTGTGTTATAAAAAAAAAAAACAATATTCAGATAAATGTTTACTGAAATAGGCTAACCAGACGGCCTCTTTTTTTTCCCCCAGACATGCATTTCCTCTTTTTGGGACCTAAAAAAATACGTCCAGCCGGGATTTCTAAAAATGTCCGGGATTCGGCTTTTGCTGGCTAGAGTCACTCTCCATTGTGTGCGGGTCTCCGTTTGCCCCATCCATGCCACCACCCTGCCTCCAGTGTTCTCTTTCTTGAAAACCAAAACCTGGTCCCCGACTTAAAGAATTAGCATGAAAACACTGTCAGCCATGTATGCAAAAAAAACAAAAACAAAACAAAACATAAAAATATATGTTTAAAGTGTAAGCAGCCTTACGAAAACTGCTTATGTAAGTGTAGTGCAATCCTTTTTTGACAGCAGCATCACTCTTTTCCACGGACACTTTAATGGTTATAGCAGGTCTACGTATTTGAACATTACCTAGCATTCAGGAGGGTTTCTTTTTCATACGCTAACAATATTTGCATACTTGCTCTGCTAGAAGTTTGTACTGCTCCTTCTTACTCCCAGCAGTGTTTAATACTCTCATTAAAACAACAACAACAACAATAATAATAATAATAATAATAATAATAATAATAAAGGTTAAACCAGCACGCAATGATTATCCAAGCTTCAGAATGTGTATGCTTACGAAAAAAAGTTGCATTTATTACATAAAGACAGCGCCAGCGGGTGAAGTTCTACCTTATTTTAAGCGAGTTTGTAAATAACAGCGTGCCTCCTCTATTATTAGTTACATGTCAGTAAACGTCAACGCTGATGTACAGCTGCATCGGCCGCAGCTGAATAAGGCCGATCGATCAACTTGATTTTGACAAAAGCAACCTGGATGGGCACCTCTTTTCCCCCCGGGAAGAGCCGGCGATCGTGCTCTACCAGCCGGCCATCAAGTGGCCCCTAATGGAAGTGCAGGTGTGTGGAAGCGGCCCCCGTCCCCCCGGCGGCTCGTCTCTCTCCTCTCCTCTCCTCTTCTCTCCTCTCCTCTCGCTCGCTTTCCGTCGTCAGCAGCACTGCGAGGTGCAATTTGACAGCGGCTCTGTCAGTACGGAAAGCTTGGCGCTCACTTTTTCCTCTCCATCTCGTTAACGCTCTCATTGTCCTTAGCTACAGCGCGATAGAGAGAGCAGGTAGAAACTACCCCCGCTGATAAAAGCCGATGCATTTCCCACCCCCCTGACCAGAACAAATACACTTTTGTGGAAATCCTTGTATATCTAATGGGATTGAATTGATTGTGATCCGTTTTCTCTTGCAGTTAAGGGGCTCTGTCTGGAATAAGAAAGCTTTGCTGTTTCTGACTAGGGAGAAGAAAGATAAGACTCCTCTGGATTTCCAAACAAATATGATCTGGACACCTTAGTAAGTAAGACTTCTTTTTTTAAATCAGTTCTTACAGGCGTTGATGGTATATTCATTGTCATCTGTATTGCTGTTTTGCTGTTCTTCTCTGTGCATCTGTACATTTACATGCCTACTGCGTTCGTGACAGACTAACTGGGTGAAGGAGTTGCACTTTGATTTTGCAGTCAAAGTGACATTTGATGGTGTGAAGCAGTGTTACTTACACTGGCTCTCGGGAGGATGCTCGGTGATGTCGGAACAGTTCAAAAGAAGTACCCCGTTACTTTAATCCATTGTCCATCTCCGCGCTGTTTTAAATGTGTGGTGTGATATTTGATTCGCGTGTATGCCCCCCACACCCCCCTTCTCTCTTCTTTTTATTTTGCATATTTAGTACTGAATTCATGCGAAAATAGAGAATCCAGCAAACACATGTAGGGTGCCCTCGGCACCTCGTTTACTTACCAGTTACCCTCACCTGCAGCGTGCCTGTCAAAAAATGCTGCTTGGTTTGTTCGCGTTAACTTGTGACAGACAGACAGACAGACAGACGAAAAGCTAGTTTGGGTATTTCTTCACTATATTGACATACTCTCAGTTTAGGTAAAGTTCACCGTGTCTTCGAGTAGTAATATTGCATTTATCTACTGGTTTTTATCTTTGGAACTGACCTCCACCCAAAACACGGCTGAGACGGTTTACTACACATGTAGTGCGCCGGGCAACGCAGTTGACACCCAAGCTGGCAACCTACTGATTATTTTTACCACTTTTACCACTGAAGTGAATGAAAACTTAGGTGTAAGTCTTCGTCTCCATCCAAAACTGAAGACAAAGACGGAGCTGAAGTTCGGCATGCTGTTATAAACTTTTTTTGTGGACGTGTTAGTTATATTTAATGCTGTCATATTTTTAAGCAGCGTTCTTAGCAGACTTTGCTCACTAACGGCAATGTACTAAGACCGAATTCCCTTCGCGTATCATTCTGCTATAATGGTTATGCCACCCTTTCTGAAAACTAGAAAACCCAACATAAGCATAATTAATGCTTTAATTTTTATCATATAGCCACGTTCCTGACATTTAACCTTATTTAGCAGAGTGCTATCAGATTTTAAATGTTTTTTTTTTTTTTCAAATTATTCTTTGTAAATATTCAGTTTACTATACATATTCATCCAAACAGTTACCATGAATTTCAAGTTTTAAATTTTCCTTGATTTGTATACAGCACCTGTATTGACAGCACTGCTGGTTCATATACTATATACCAAATAGTGTGTTCACTGATGAAGGAATTACATTTTGGAAAAAAACTCCATTAACCATATTTACCTCTCTTCATTTGGAGATCGATATTATATGTTTTTCACTAGGCTTGACTTTGTTTCCTGGGACATGCTTCTAACATGTCAGGTATTCGAGACTGTATCTATATATCTCTATCAGACAGTCATTTGGTGGTGACTTATGTAGACCTGGTGTATTGGACAGCTTATGAAATCTTGCACATCTAGATCATATCATACTTGTGCAGGTGACACCCTAGTAATGCAGTAATTTGTGTAGTGTGAGGTGTTGGATGATTTCCTTGAGGGTTGGGGGGGGGGGGGGGGGGGGGGGGTCCATGGGTTGGGGTCACTAGTCCATCTCTATTTTCATCTGGGGGTCCCTGGAATAATAATAGCCGAAAGCCCCTGACTTAAAGCAGCTTTAGGCAATGGATGTTAATGAGAATTCTCTAATTAGGCTATTCTGTTTTTTTTTTTCCTTACAGTATTTTATTGTGTTCCCAATATATAAATGTAAGGCTGTAACATGGGATTTGTTTTACTGGTTACCATAGATAGATCATTTCTGTAACTTTGACAGAGAGCATTAATTGTTAACTTGCTCTTGTTGCTGGTCCCTCACTGGACACTCAGCCCAGCAGCCCTCATCCTCAATTCGGCTCCTTAAGATCTGGATGCAGGTGATTGCAGGTGAGTTGATGACAAAGTCTGGCAGATATTTAATGTATGACATCATTAATGTAAGGAAACTGTGCTCAAACGTGCCGATTCCCAGACCACAATCTCCACGTGTTAGTATAATATGCACAGTCAAACAAATCAGAAACGACACAAATGGACTTCAAAACAGTAGAGTCTATGGAACACTTCATAGAGAGGCCATTATGGGTATGTACAGGCTGCAGCGCATAAACCCATTAGTACACCCAAGAAAACATTTTTTTTTTTTTTTTTTTTTTGAGTAAAGAGGTAGAAAGTACATAATTCGGGATGTACTGAATGGTGAAACTGAGATGAGTCACCCTGTTCTCAACAAGCGGATGAGTACACGTTTATCACATGCCAAAGAAGGATAGCATGTTTGTTTCCCCACATTTTAAAAGGTTCTGGTAGCTCTACTGACATGATACATTTTCTATCTGTGAATCAGGTTCAACTTCAACTTGAACTCAGGCTCCAAGCCTGAGTTCAAGTTCCAGGTGTATGACAGCAAATACAAAGACATAGGGAGTGACCACCATTACAATAAAAATCCTCTGTGCTAATGGGAGGAAGATTGTCTAGGACGACAACGTCCAAAACTCTAGAAGCACTGGGCCGACGAGCACGAAAACAATGAAAATCATACATGCCGCTGCCATCGGTCACCAGATGTCACTGGAAAAGAATCCATGCTGCAGATTCCAGGACAGTCAGATACCATCAAAAACCTGCAGTGTCTGTCCTATAGAGGTGATGTCTATCATCGGTGAAAAGAGATTCTGAAGCTTTTCTCTGGGCACCAGGGGGATCTGTCGGAAAGCGGGCTTAACATATCCTGTAGTTAAACCTGAATTCTGACTGGAGAAAACTGATAACTGAATGGTCAGTTTCAGGCTTTCTCCAGTCAGAATTCAGGGATTTGTTAAACCCACTTTTTGGATCAGGCCCCTGAAGGCCCAATCTATAACTTATTGATATTTCTTTTAATTTGGTGATTGACTCTATGGTAGACCTATTTAATATGCTAGAACATCAATGCATGCTTGATGGGACAAGTACATTGTTTTCTCTCTACACAAAATAAGAAAAATGTAAAACATATATTTGAAATCAATTGCAACAAAATATCACTTCAAAATACATGTTATGTAAATATTTATTTAGAATGTCAATTACATTTATATGTGTTAAGTATTTATATCAGCTTTAGGTGTTAAATTGCAATATGTATAAACATCAAAACTGCCCGTGAAATAATTTCATTGCCTTTCATAATGAAAATCTTATTACAAACGAGGACCTGCTGTGTGTTTGAAGAGAATTTTCATCATCGGTATTCATGGGGAAAAAAATAAATATAACCCAATGGTGGTAATCATGATTACTGAGAGCAGCAAATGATAGGGTTAATTGGATCCAGCTCAATGAAAAACCCATCAAATAGTGGAATGATGATGTATGACAATTAAAATTTTTTTTAATTTTAATTTTTAATTTAATTTTAATTTTTAATTTTTTTTTTAATCTAACACCAATGTTATTAAAACACTTGTAACGGAGAGGATTAAAAAAATTAAAAAGGTAAAAAGCTGAATAGAAGATGCATGGATCAGAAGTGAGATGAATACAAGACAAATGAAAAACAGTTCAATGATTTTATTTTTAATTCAGAGCTTGTTTCACATAAAGATAAACACAACTATCATTCGTGACAGTGAAAATAACCTTAGCTGTTACTTTTAACGGGACTTTGCATGTATCTTAACATACTCTGAGAAATAGTAAGCTGGCTGCGGAAATCAAATATTTAATTAAAATGGAGAACATGAAACTTTATTTACGGAACTATGGGATGTGAAATTCTGGTCTTACACACATAGTTAAACTGGAACTGCGTAAAACATTCACGAGATCAGTAATTTCTCCGACACGGAACACCTCGTGCAATTCAAATCAAATGATCAAATTACCAAACCCAAACATTAATGGTAAATTCCAACATTTAAAGGCATATTAGCATACATCCAGTAGATTTAACTTGGATGGGAAATAGTAGCTATTTTCAAAAGAATAGCAAGCTGTATATCAGTGTAACTTTTTTTATACCTACAAAAAATAAAAACAACATAGTTGGTGTGGGTTAAGAATGTGCCTTGACAGAAAGGCTACTCCCCTCCCCCCAAGGCTCTAGATTAGTCAATACAGTGATCAATTTCTGTCCTAATCCAGACACTGAGAGTTACAGGATTTGCCACTCCACTACTGTGACTGGGATGCCATTTTCGCATCGAGGGAGACACTGCAGCATATTTTCGGAAAAACAGGAACCCTTGAGGAGTTGCAGACACTTTGAAAGTTAACTGCGCTATCAATAATAGCTCACATTTCAGAAAAAAATCATGAAAGATTAATTATTAATTAGTAATAATAATTATTATAATTAATCATTTATGTTATGAGCAATCTCATATATCCTTATAAACTCCCAGTAGACTGGCCTCATTTCTTCAGGCCCATTTCAAGATTCCTCCTACTCTGTCACTTCAAGCAACTTTATGATGGCCGTTTTGTTACGACTTTTCAGTATTCGGATATTAGTGCATAAATCGTATAGATTTTTAAACCCAAAAAGGTTAATAAGAATTAAAAACCTAGCTGAGTTTTAAGAATCAGTGTATAGGTAGTCAAAAACATCAACACGTTTCTGCGCTCATCGCTTCTCCATCTTTGAAACAGAAAAAAAGCATGAAATTCTTTTTAATTTTTATAAATGTCTATTTTTAAATGGACAACTTTCATAATAATACTATTGGTTTCCACTTTGTGTCTAAATGAGAATCTCACACGAATAATATCACCTGCTCCACCCCGACGCTGAATGAGGACTATTCTCTTGTAGGAGCACTCTCAAAAACCAACAGTGCAAAGCTTCAGATCTTTAATCTGGTCATTGACCAGACCATTCTAATTAGAAACACACTTGCACAGACCTAGTTGCAAGCAATTAACAAGAAAGTGCCTATTAAAGTTATACAGATAACGGACATAATGTTGTATTCAGAAAATATCTCGCTACATGTGCTATAGTTTGGCCACTGAAAAGTGAAGTTTGTTTTTTATTCATTAAGTAAAAGACAATAAGGTTTAAATAAAACAATCAGTCTCAACAAATAATACTGAATCTCCAACATACATGTAATACTGCTGTCATGCCGCCTCCACTTCATACACAATTCTTTGTTCTTATAAAAATACATCAAAAGAAACAGACTATAATATTTCAGTTTAGTCAAAGCTCAATTATTACAAAAGCCAGCTGATTCACACCACAAGTCTGTTTAGGAATAGAATGACATTTTTCTCCATCTTAAAAGCTACGTATGAACAAATGATGCATCTGGATGCTAACCAACGTCCGCCGTCCATCAAAGACCTAAAGGAAAAACCTAGAGAAATTCAATGGAACCTCAAATTCCATTATTGAATTTTGAAACGAAAACAAAGTTGAAAAAATTTGTGGTGAAACTTACTGTTCTGCATAAAGATCAAGCAAATAAACACACCTTAAGACTGTGCACTTCTGGGTATTTTAAATAAAGTCGCTGCTACCCGATAACATCTCTGTATTTCAGGTAATCTTCCTGTAATAAAATTTGAAAATAATGAAACCAAAATGCAACAATGTCAGGTATTTGTTACCAATGATTGCTGCAATAATGAAAACATACAGTACACCTACATCGGAATTATAAACAACAGCTACTAGCTACACAAAATCAAATGCAAAAATAAGAAATAGGAATCTTTTCTTCTGTGTACCACGACGTGGCTCTGGAGAAACAACGAGCATTAAAACATTCAAATGAATTCAACGTCAGGAAAATGATCCAGGAGACTATATTCTGTAGCTAGATATGTTGCAGAAAACTTTAAATGTATTTATATCTACTGTTATAGATCAGTGTTATCAACAATCATTTAAAATATTATGTCATGGGAAGAATATAAAAAGTTGCTTAAAGTGACAGAGACAGAGGAGTCTGGAAATGGTCCCGAGCAAATGAAACCTGTCAGCTGCCGGTTTATAATTCGAAACCAAAATAAGCATTGTTCAACTATAGATGAATTTGTACGCTGAAGGCTAAACCCCTTTCAAATCACATCAGCAGAGAAGTCAAAGTGCTTTTGGGAATTTACTTTAGGTTACCGTACACCAAAAGGCTTCCTTCTGCCTTGGATGGAAAAAAAAAACCCCAGGTAATTCAGAAGTAACCACATAAGAGTATAATAAGCAAAAGAAAGAAGCAGAAGAAAACAGAAAAACATCTAACATTTCCCCTTGTCATTCCTGCCTGTGTTTTCAATACATCTGGTGATAGATTACTTCTGTATTGTGTTTCTACATAACGTTAAACAAACAAGAATGCAAGACAGGAAAGTTAAAGCCAGTGGCACATTAAAAACTGTTGATACTAGACCATTAACAATGTCATGTTCAACGGAATGAAACACAGATTGTACTAATAGGTGGCTGCATAGTGTGTACCGCTTGGACTAAGAGTTAGCTCTGAAGCATCTGGAAGGAGCTGGGTTAGAACCAGTCGCGTTACGGCAACAATGAATCAAATTTTGTTTCTCTTACAACCTCACTTCTGTCTGCCAATATTATCACTATGCAAGGGAATCACCTAAACAAAGCAGACTTAGAAAAAACACACATCACAAATAAAGATTTCTCTCCATAAACTGACTTGTACTTACTGCAAACACATTCCAATATTTATAAATCAGACCTCACCCATGGAAGCAATTCTTAACACTCTGAACAAATATTTATACTTTTGTTAAGACTGCTGTCAGACAGCACTAAGGGTTCCTGCCCACGATGTGCAAAATAAACTGGTTCTGCCACGAAACACCGAAGTACAAAAAGTATTTCATTTACAGGACCCCAAATTCCACAACCATCTAAACGATGCAACAAAAATGATCTCCAAGTCACCCCATGGGTTTTGCAGCCTCGCTTAGCACCAGCATTGATTGGTTAGTTCAGGATACCCCCACCCACCATGGGTTTTGCAGCCTCGCTTAGCACCAGCATTGATTGGTTAGTTCAGGATACCCCCACCCACCATGGGTTTTGAAGCCTCATTTGTCCCATCACTAGAATTTAGTACTGCTGCTCCCAGTGACCGGAGCCACTGTCACATCTGCATATTTTCCAGAATGGTGTATTGTGCCCTCTTAGTCCATAAATTATAGAGGCAAGCAGAATGTGTTTATCATTATTTTAAAATATTTTTCCAAGTATCACCGCACAATTAAAATTCCTCAGATCCTCATGTCATTTAAATATAGCCATTGTTTATGAGACATTATCATTCCCAATGCCTCTCAGGCCATTTAATGAAGAAAAAAAAAAAAAAACATCCAACTGGTTGATGCCATGAACAACTCCAATTTATCGTCTGGACCAAGATGAAAAGGGATTAAAACTGCTGGCAGTAGACAGCTCTCACATATTTTATCACACAAGTTAAGCTGAGCGGAAGCCCCACTGATGATCCATTAATAATACAGTCACTGGCTAATGAAGTCATAAACTTATACATTATGTTAACCTAAAAATGGAAAGAACAGATTGCATGGAAAATTTTCCATTATTTGAAACACTCAAAATCATTGAATTCCTAAACAATTAGCCTAGCTCCTTAACACACTGGAGAGCTGAAATGATTACAGTCATTATTAGTGGCATCACTTGGGAAGGCTGTCTATTTTATGTGTTCAAATCATGGTTTTGTCTTCTTTCAAAATGATTGGGAAGTTACGGTGTTAGCCCATGCAATCCCAGGCTATATTAGTCAGATGTTTTGTTATTATGCGATGACTGAATTCACTTAACTTATTATTAAGGCAAAACATCACAAAACCCACCCATGCACCTTCTTACTCCTTGTCCTGGTCAGGGGGGCCTGGAGCCTATCCCAGGCAGCACAGTGCCACAAGGCTGGGATGCCAGTCCATTGCAGGGCTTATAAGTCATGTATTCACAAATGAAATACAGTACAGGCATATATTATCGCCAATTGAGAGACTCCAGTTAGCCTAACAGCATGACTTCAGACTGTGGGAGCGCATCGGAGTACACGGAAGTCCACGCACACTGAGCAGAGGTGAGATTCAAACCGGCAACAGTGCTAACCACAAAACCACCAAAAACTCAGGAAACACAAAAATGATCATGTTTCTCAAAAACAAATAAACAAGACCTGCAACGGAAAATTAAGAACCAAAAAAGCTTTTATGGAAATAAGCTACCAAGCTTAAAACTGTAGGTAACTGAGAAAATCAGCCAAAATTGTTCAATATTTCTTCAAATTTTGTAGCCCAAAACATGTTATGAGCATAAAGAGTGACCAATACCGGTTGGCTTCAAAGCAGACAGTTTTGATACAAAAGAACTTGCTAAATAAAAAGATCTCTACCATTTGGTCTATCTACGCATGTTCTGGACTCTTTTATTAGGTTTGCATACAAAAATGGAGGGGTTTGGGGTGGGAGAGGCTGCCTGTTTGTCATGACTGCCAAAACCACCTTTTATTCCTCTGAAAACAAACTGGAAAAAAAAAAGATCAAGGTCAAATCACAGCCATTTCACTTTCACTGGAGGATGGCTTACCTCCCAGCAACTGAAGGCACACAAAAATCAATACATAATAACAGAGCATCTGCACCTTTGTGAAACATGCCATTTTTTCAATAATTGTTGATAACTTTGGTGTATAATAATAGATTCAAAATGAATTTTATCCACTAGGACTTGTTGAAATGCTCAGCAGTGGGTTAACATAAATGGACTAGCATATATAAAATAAATGGGACAACCATATGCAACACAGCTTTTTAATTTTGCAACAAAATTTACGGTCTCCAGTTCCAGAAAAATTTGAATGACATAATTTGTATCCTGTACAATTATGTAGTATCATATACCACTACATGGGTTCTTACCATTGAGCCATACTTTAATATGAAGATACCTACACAATTCACTCACGTGTGTACAAAAATATTTAATTACTGGTGCTATTGCTTCACGGATGTGTCTGGGAACACTTCAGGTATCTTGCATTATTTCAGATTCTGGTATGTAGTAAACTGACCAACAATTTCAAAGAATATTGTATTCAAACCTGATCTATCAACGTCATAAGCAGTAAATCCATGTACAGTTATGGCTGTATACAACAACCCTCAAAAGTATATTTCCAGGTCATTTTCTACACAAAGACCCCCCCCTCCCCAAACCCTACCAGGCATTATCCTGTCTATCCTGGCGGAAATATTCTAAAGGCTCACGATACCATCAACAATATCCCAAGACTCCTGTACAACAATAGAAAGTAAGGACAGGAAGTGTTGTCGTCCAGGGCTACTGACTTAAAATTCATGTCTGTGAAAACCACATTCCATTACAAAAGAATTTATAGCCCTGGCAATGCCTGTGTGGTGAACCTGGTTGATACTTCAGTTGAAAATACAAAGGCAAAAAGATTCAAAATAAAAATGTTTTCTCACACTGACCATTAATAATCTAAAAAACACAGTGGAACTAACTACAGTACTAGAGCTTTGAATTCCTTATAGAACACTCCTCAAATGCTCTTATCAAGCGCTCACCACCCTCGGCCAAAGACAACTGTCTTGGCTTACAACCCAATTAAACTGCAGGTGTTAAACAATTGCATAATTAACAAATCAACTGCAATTACTACCAGTGTGTGAAGAGCAAACAATGTTCCCAATTTTTAGGATATTGCAAAAATACAATGACAATCAAACCAATGTAAAAATAATAATGTAATGCAACTCGTACCCAATGGCATTTCTGTGAGAAGCATGAACAAAAACTCTACAATTAAATATGTATTGAGCTACGAATACAGGATCAACTCAAATAAGCCTTAAACTTTTACTATATTGAGCGTATCTCAGAAACCACCGCCTTTTATTGGTGGCTATTTATTTATTTAGCAGGTAGCTAGATAGCCGGTTAAGTAGGAGCACAGCTCACTCAAGAAAACACGTTGCTTTTTGCCTCATATTGTCGTCTCTTTTCCATACTGGCATAAAAATGCATCTATGAAGTTCTTGTGTACTGTCTCGCCTTCTGAATTAACGCTCGTGTTTCAAGTAATCGCTCGCCTTTCGCCGTTTCTGTGCTGTCGTCAAATTTCAAAACTGGTTAATGAAGTGATCGATTTAAACTAGAACGTAACGTGAAGCATGCTTTGCGAAATACTGGCGACTCGTCTGCTATATCGAGCAAAAGAGGGGGAAGAAAAAAAAAAAAAAGACAATACGAAGTGCCTTAAATATAGAGTTCATTAAACTGGTTTGCAACCACCATGGAACCCGTATTCTCTGGTTATCCTGAACCCTCATTTTCGAAAAATGAGGTAAAAATAAGAATTCACAAGTGTTTGATTCGTTTCTAGTCAAAGATTAATTAGTGTAATATATTTTCCTATTACTTTTCTAGACGACACACTAATTTATTTTCTGCACATAGCAGAAAGAAGCAGGTGTCAGTCTCAATTTCTTCTGTCAATGCCCTCTCCTGAAAATAATCTGCATCCACCATGTTATATTAAAAGCTTAATGGTTTCATAGTCCTTTGCTGACATAGAGCATTTGTTTCATAGCACCCTGTCATCGAGACAGAAAGAGAAATTAATGAATCATAGATGTGTGAGACTGAAAAAAATCTCAACATCTATGACTACACACACAAAAATTTAAAACTCTTAACACACCATGAAATTGTCAAGGTCAGTAAACATTTTATTTTTTGAAAACTACCAACAGCTGCCGGCTAAATTTAGCTTGCGGTGGGGTGGCAACATGTGAAACCCACGGTGGTGCTGTGGCAATGCGGCTCCTTCTGGCCGGCGCGTTAAAACGTCTTTATCCGGCGTGCAGCAGGTGCCTGTCGTGTGGAGCGGAGGCGTTGGCTCCCGCACGAGCAATCTACCTGCGGCACACTGCGAACCGCAGACCACGAGGCGTGAAAGGCAGAAGCAAATGTGCATCTCCACGACTCTTTGTCAAGGGGGATCAACGCCATTTCTGTTACCGTGTGTTCTGAGGCGGTCTCCTTCGAGAAATCAGGATGCTCTTCAAAATCATGACAAATAACCAGGAAAATTAACTAAACTAGCAAAAGCAGCCATTCACCTCCATAAAAAGGAGGCAAAACTCAATAGAAAGAAGGAGGGGAACATTAACTAACCGATAACACCATCTCAGCCACAATACACTGTCTATGTGTTGTCTGGAGGCCATAATCTGAGGAACTGCAAAAAAGAAACCTACTATTTCTACTACCTGAATGAAAAGCATTCCCATTTAAGTTCTTCAAATTCAAAAGCAATAAATTGTGTACATGTGTCCTCCACCCCAATTTTTTTTTCTTTTCCCTTCTATAGTGATTAAGGGATCAAAGATTGTGTGGTACTGTGTAATTTATTTTCACCAAAACTTGATGCTGCTGTTTTGATTAAAATTGAGACATCGCTTTTCACTGTCACGTTTCAAGGTCAAAGCAATGAAACCGGGAAAGATAGAGGAGGCACTGAAGCTTGTGTAACCGTATTGGCTTAGCCTGTCTGCCAGTATTTTCTGAGGCTTTAAATTGCTCTTATAAGAGGTAAGATCCGAGTGCCAAGCCTGTCAAGGTAGGTAATCACAGCGCATCGCTACACTGAACTATCTGGGAACCCTTGGGAACCAAAAGGGTGTGTCGCACATTTTATATTAAGAAACATGTGAATTACAAAGGACTGTACCTTTCAGCAGTGTTGTCCTTCAAGCAGTTGATTATTCTTGTGATACATTTCAAACGGACAGAGGATGTTACCAGTGCCTCAGAGTCAAGAGTATAAATAATGTATTTCAGTCATCATCGAAAGGTTGCTTACAATCTTCATGAAAACGTAGGACGTTTAATGTCACTGTTTCCCCTCATCTCATACTTCCCCTCACAAGAACATTATTTTCATGTAATAGAGTTCTACAGAAGTTGAAAAGAACGACACCACTATTCAAAGTGTACGCAAAGCCACAAATACACCTATATTTGTGTTTATATCTGAGACTACCTTAAGCTATTTGAAAAAAAATCATGTCCTTTTAACCCTACAGTATTCCTGTACATTACTTTTATAATAATTCTGCGATTATCATAACCGCCATCACTGACTATATTTTTAAAAATCACACAACGAAATGTTGAATTCCCCAGTATTGGGTTGCTAGTCAACATCAATAAATGATTAAAAAAAAAAAAACTGCTACCAGATTATCCATCCATTTTCTAACTGCTTATCCTGGTTAAGGTTACGAGGGGCCTGGAGCCTATCACAAGATGCAAAGGGCACAAGGCTGGGGTACACCTAGGATGGGATTCGAGTCCATGGCAAGGCACCACACACGATCACACATTACAAGCCATTTAGAAACACCTATTAGCCTAACTGCATGTCTTTCTGGACTTCTGGAAAAAACCTGCACAACACAAGAAGAACATGCAGTCCTGAAAGTGTGACGCAACAGTGCTAACCACTGAGCCACCTTGTTTACCATATTAATCCAACAAATCCAACAGAAAGACCAAAAGCATTAATTTTACGACCTCATAAATGTGATCCTGCCATATTCAGTGTTATAAGTCGCGGACTAATTCACTGCAGAATGTAAGCAGACCGTGAATCACAACTGATTCAAAACTGTCAACTTTTTAGCTAAATTAAATGCCTTAAATTTACACGTTAATCCAACTTCAAAACAATACTACTGAAAATACTGTGAAACCCCAATTATATTTGTTTCAATGTATACTGACTGCGCACAAAACAATGTATTTTAATGCAAATCACATTTAAAGCATAACAAAATGGTACCGCTCCACAAAACGCAACTCTACCATAGTGGAGGGGTTTGAGTGTCCCAGTGACTCTTGGAGCTACTCGTATGTAGTGGGAAGTGTTTGCCCCGGTAGGATCGGCAGCCATAAGGTTGTTGGTGCCTGTCGGAGCGGCAATCCCCAAACCCAGCAGTGGACACCAGTGATTAGATTAGACCAGTGATAAGAAGGCTGTCAGGCTGAAGGAGGAGCCCTACCAAGCTTGGTCAGCTTGTGGGACACCAGAGGCAGCTAACCGGTACCAGCCGGGCCAAGCAGAGTGTGGCTTTAGCAGCTACAGGAGCAAAAACTTGGGTGTGGGAGGACTTTGGTTAAGCCATGGAAAATGACTTTCAGTCAGCCCTGGAGAGATTCTGGCAAAGAAACAGGCAACTCAGGAGTGGGAAGCAGTGCTTTGCCGATGTTGTTTACAGCAGGGATGGAATATTGTTAACTTCAACTGGGAATATAGTCAGGAAGTGGAAAGAGTACTTTGAGGACCTCCTGAATCCCACTGACATGTCTTCCTTGAAGGAAGTAGAGCTAAAAGACTCAGAGGAAGACTCACCCATCACTAGGGCTGAGGTCACTGAAGCAGTCAAAAAATTTGTCAACGGCAGGACTCCAGAGGTGGATGAGATTCATCCTGAAGGCTCTTGATGTTGTTCGGCCGACACTCCTGTTCAACACTGCATGGAGGTTGGGGACAGTGCCTTTGGACTGGCAGACTGGAGTAGTGGTCCCCATCTATAAGAAAGGGGGCCGGAGGGTGTGCTCCAACTTTAGGAGGATCACGCTCCTCAACCTCCATCGGAAGGCCTAGGTCAAGGTACTGGAAGGGAGAGTCCATCCGTTGGTCAAACCTCAGATCCAGGAAGATCAATGCAGTTTTCGCTCTGGTTGCGGAACACTGGACCGGCTCTTTATTCTCACAAGGATATTAGAGGGTTCATGGGAATTTCCCCAACCAGTCTAGATGTGTTTTGTGGATTTGGAAAAGGCATTCGACCATGTCCAGTGGGGGGTCCAGGGCATTGCTTTAGGCCATTCGATCCCCCCTAAACCAGAGACCCTGGTTCACATTGGCAGCACTAAGTCACCAGTAGGTGTTGGATTCCACCAGGGCAGCCCTCTGTCACCAATTCTATTCATAACTTTTATGGGCAGAATTTCTACACGCAGCCAACAGGTGAAGGGTGTCCAGTTTGGTTGCCTCAGAATTGCATGTTTGCTCTTTATCGATGATGTGGTCCTGTTGTTTTCATCAAGCTGTGACCTCCAGCTTGCACTGAGGAGGTTTGCAACCAAGTGTGAGGAGGCTGGTTTGAGGATCAGCACCTCCAAATCTGAGGCCATGGTTCACAGCCAAAGTAGGATGGATTGCCCTCTCCAGGTTGGGGATAAGTTGCAGCCTCAAGCGGAGGAATCCAAGAATCTTCTTGGCCTTGAGATGACTGAGGGAAGAATGGAGATTGACCTGAGCCCATTCCCACAGACAGGCATGCAAGTGCCAAGTAGAGTTTCAGTCACTAAGAAAGGTCAAACAGAAACACCAGGCTTTGCCCTGAACCAAGGCAAAACTAAAAGCTGACAACTAGACTGAAGTTAAACTCAATGGCACAGACTGTGCACCATCCAACAGCCAGCACCAGGCTACAGAACCAGAGAGGTCAAAAAGACTTGACTCTGAGCCAGGCCAAGACACCTACATATATGGGGAGAACACTAGTGAGACACATGAGGGTAACCAGGGCATGATCACTGGCAATTAACAGACACATTTGGGAAACACTAAACCCAGGTCAGCACTGCAGGGACTGAGATTGCTGTAACCCTGTTACCAATGTCACACTGCTCATGCTCATCCCACTTTATTCTGTTCCACATACATGCAGTATATATAGGCTACATAAAAACACTAAACATTACAAAATACTGAAACGCTGTCCCCGTGCACCTTCAATGGTACTCATATGTCCATCACTTTGGATAGCTAAAATTTCCTCACATCATATACAGTATTTACAATAAAAGTTTAAATTCATCAGACTAGTCACTGCCTTGGGAAATTATATTGCAAACCAAGATGATTGTTTTAGGCATCATCTCGATGGCTTATTTTTTAATATGGCCAGCTGTACGATAACTTGCTTGAACGAACCTTTAAATTGCTTATTTCACACATATTTACTTAAAATAACAATGGATACACCACATATACTAGTGCTGGTGTCTTGCGTTAATGTGTCCATTTATTCATGAATAGTTAAAGTGAACAGGATTTAAGTCATAACCATAAACCTTAGGAGCAACAGATAAACAACAGTATTACATATATAGCTTTCAGTCCAGCCATTCATTTCACTTTATTTTTATTCCTGTCAAATATTAAAATCTTGTACGGTGTAATCCAAATAAATTTCACAAGCTTAAGTTTTGAGCAGATTGTTTATTTGCCTGCTGTTTTAAGGTCTGCCAAATCCTTTATGTTTCTATTAGAATTACATCTGCCACTTGTTTGTGTCACCAATATTTCTGCCAGCTTTAAAACAACTGACTTCATTAAAATAAACACAAAGCGTCCTTATTATCATTAATTAAATGTGAAATTACACATTACTTCTTATGGTAAGTGCAGATGAAAATGTCATAGGCACATACCTGCATGTGTCATCTCTACATTGCTCTGTTACTCGATACTGACTTTCAGTATGGCTCCAAAAGTAGCGGCAGCACAGTCTTTAGCAAGAAATATCTGGTGATATCATCAATAAACTAAACTAATTAGCATGAGGCCAGATAGAACTGACATTCTTGCAGATTTTTAATTAGTTTTCCTCAGTCATTATGAACCATCCAAACTAATTATCATGTCTGATCAAGTTTCAATTTGAAGCAATCATATTCAGCATTATTTTGTTTCGGAGGCAGTATCAAAGAAAAAAAAAAAAAAATCACCTCAAAAAGGATAACCACAGACGTTAGAATTAGAATTAGAATTTATATTTTTCTAAAATATCACAGTAATCACAGCAAATTCCAGTTTTATGTTTGTCAGCAACAGCACAATAAAACTTCGCGGTCCTATACTGACCTGAAGGGCAAAGCAAGGTTGGGTTCATTTAATTCAACTTAACTCAAGGGAGATCTTAGAACTACCTACAGTCACACACATTAACGTCAGTACTACAAGACAGTTCTACACTGGCTTCAATGAAGGCCATTCATATTGATTTTTCGAGATTATTTTCAGACATGATAATAAAACTTGGCACCAATACAAAGATGTTTAATCACTAGTGAGTGAAATAAGAATAGGACAGCATTCCCTATATAAGCCTACAGATATCCAGGAATGAGACAAACTGCCAGAGTTATTAACAAATTAATTACCAATAAATGAGAGATACTCAGCTTATATCATATCACTAAATTGTTGTGTGCTATACACTTAAATGCCACCAGACAGAACAAAATCAGCACTATATGAACCAAATTTACAATTCACAAAAGATTATCAATAATACAATAATGCTGAGATTACACAGCAAAGTCATTTTAATATCTGAACATATTTTCCAGTCAAGCAATCAAATATCATTAGAACAAGAATAAAAACAAACTGATGAAAATATAGAATAATAATGACATAGAAATTTCTATAATCATAGATGTAGGATGTAAATGTTTCTATCAGTCTCATGATGTTTAGGATCTTTTACAAACAAGTTCAATGCGCCAACCTCAGTCTCCAAAAGCGACGCTTATGCTAGACCTTGAGTTAACCTTGCCTTCAAACTCCTTAACATTTCATTCTGCAGCATGTGTTTTTTGAAGGACTCCTGCGTATTGTCTACTGCTAATTACCCAACTGGACCAACTTTGCTTTGCTTCCAAAATTTTAGAAAAGAATATCATATGTGATGGATCATCCATCCATCCATCCACCCATCAGCCTCTCCCATGCAACACAAGATGCAAGACCGGGGTATACCCTGGATGAGCATATTTTGATAGATAACCAATGTAAGAATCAATTCCTGTCTGCAGTACTCAACATGACATCTCTACTTTATAAAGACCCCCTTCATAAATGATAAAGATCACAAATATAACGTAAGAATTACGTCAGAGCTTCAAGCTCCCGCTTCATCGTAATAAACAAACAAAAGGTCAGTTCCCAGATGAAGAATGACACAACTGACTGTTCTAACTGTGGGTCCAAAACACTCCTCCAATACAGAGTACCGTAGGCCTGCTACAGGAGATCTGCTCACTCTAGCTAGTTACTGCACTGGAAACAATTGCAATATGATTCAGTTACAGTTCATTAAAAGTTAATATGCATGTAAATGCATCAAACGCAAACAAAACATAAAACATTTAATCAAATGAGCATGTGTCCTCTGAGTAATAATAACTAGCACAATATTGGGGTGTAATGTACAACTAGATCTACAATTCTATCTACAATTTGTTCAATATTAAAAAAAAGTTTGGGATGTTTTACTGTATATCCAATAAATAATTGATGGAGTCTAGCACATTCAGTATTAGCTCTTTTTTCCGTAACGGAGACAGTTTCATTAGAATTAAATGCGACATCTCCCATGCTAGCTATTTCAGTTCAGCTCAACTCAACTAAAACATGACACGCACCGCAGAAACACGTCAGCAGTTGGCATCGAGCAACGTTTCTGCTTAGCTTGTTTATTACTGCACATCAATCAGGAGCCGACGGCGTAAACTGGGTGTGGCAGGGAGCCGAGATTTAAGGGCTTGGTCAGCACGGCCTTTGATGATTTTAAGGCTTTTGAAGATGACTTTCATTCATCTGGGCAGGCAGCTGAACAAACTGCTTAATTACGCTCACAGTCTGGCATCCGAACTCCGAAGTTCACTTCAAATGGCTAATTATCCAATGGGAATTCGGTTTTTCAGACAGTAAACAAGTCTAGCTGTACAACATACCAACCCTGCACCAGTATTAACATTTTAACGTAGGTTTCAAAGAGATAAAGATCATTTAGATGAGTGAGAAACAGCAGTGCCTTATTAAAAATTCCTCAGAATGGCATTAATGAGGGCATTTCCTGAAGTGTGCAGCTTCTTTGTGGTACAGAGCAGACCAAAAGACTAGCTGTGTGTAACAAAGACATGTAAAATAAACACAACATAACACAACACATGCAGGCCAGATAGCAGGTATTATATTATCCTCACTGTAGTGCTGAGAATTAAAAATAAGCCAACAGACTACACCATTATATATATATAGGTTACTCCTCAAAGGATTTGTTGTAGTATTTTTGTACTCCATGGATACTTCTACTCAAACAATTCCAGTATTAAACTTACAGCTGAGAAATATTTTTTGACAGGTAAAAGGACCTGCATAGGAAAGACAACAACATTTAATACTTAGAAGACTGAATTTAAAAGTATGATGCAGTAGTATATATTACATATAAATATCATTATTACAACTAGTATTTGACAATCTGAAACTACTACTTACATATTAAGCTGTTAAAATGACAGACTTCCTCAAATGGCATAAAACAATCATAAACAGTGTTTTTTTTTTTTTGTTTTTTTTTTAACTATGCTCAAAGTTCATTTACCTGTTGACCATCACGTAGCCTCTAACAAAGTTCATTTACCTGTTGACCATCACGTAGCCTCTAACAAAGTTCATTTACCTGTTGACCATCACGTAGCCTCTAACAAAGTTCATTTACCTGATGACCATCACGTAGCCTCTAACAAAGTTCATTTACCTGATGACCATCACGTACCCTCTAACAGTCCACTATGTCAGTCATTTCAAAAGGGGCGCCCTGCTTGCTAGTCAGCTGCAACATCGGCAATCTTAGAGTATTCCCTTTCACATCCAGACACCCTCCAGAATCTCTTTAAAATTTGATCTTTGCCAGCTCATAAATTTTCTTTGAGAACAAGAAGTCCATTTCCCAAAAAGCGTCATAGCACCCTGTTTCCCAGAACTCCGCATGGGTGTAACTTTAGACTGCCCTCGAGAGAGCCACACGCACACTGTCCCCTCATTAAAACAGGTCCTCGAATATGGTGAAAGATCCCAGTGGATCCACCATGCTATTTTGGGGGCTTCACCAGATCAACAGATGTCAGACTCATGGCAAATACCATTAGCAGTCACCTCCAATCAAAAAGCTTCTTTGCCAACATTAACATGCGGTGCCAAAGGGAAGAAACTGTCAGCACTTTGAGGGCAATCTTCGCCAGAAAAATATAAACCCGAGACAGAATATTCAACCAGTTGCCAGGGAACTGTAAATATGGATTATTGTCCTTATTTTCATCTAGAAATCGACATATTTACAATTTGTGTTCATAATGTAGACTATTAGCGTGTGAATAGGGTATCTGTGGCTTTTGGTTGTCCACCGTCTTAGCTGTGGGTTCAAACGTTACACTTTTGTGACTATTCCTTCGCACCACAGGTCCTAAGCTCACATGTAACTGGTGACGACTAATCGCCCTTACCAAGTGTCCCGAGATGGACAGAAGGTCCCTGCATGATGTCCAGGACAAGCTCCAAATGATCGTGAGCTAACTGGACAGGCATAGACAAACAGAAAACTGAGATTTTTGTAGACAGCATCAGATTATTGTTGACTCTCTCCCTAGAGACTCAAGTATACAAGTGTATCATAATCCGGTATCCGCGACATGTTTGAAGTCTGAACCCCTGTAGCAAGCAAATGCTTTTTTATAGTCATTTTACAGTATTTTGCTTTTAACTCGCTGGATGGTAGCAGCAAACGGAAAAAAAAAAAAAAAAAAAAAATTACCACAGGCCAACAGGTCAGAGCTGGCTAGCTTGGCTGCAGTCAGGAAGGCTAATTAACCAGACACACCAGAGTATCATCAGCGACTGCAAACCACTGCACAATGAGATCACTTCTAGAACATTCCTGGCTGAAACTGGCTCTGAAGGGCATTACCGATTCTTTTATTTGTACGGAGAATTCAGCGTTGGGTTACGAGTCTCTGGTTTCATATTTCCAATGTAAAGATTCAAAGTGTGTACTTAATGAAATTTATAACAACAAATATAAATCTGACGAATAAATATAGATCCAGCATAAATGAAGAATGTATATGTATCTTTATTAGCATATTTTTATTTAGCAGATGCTTTTGTCAAAAGCGACGGGCAGTGATCCCAGTATGTCAATTAGGAAAAATACTATATATATATATATATATACACACACACTGTATATAATAGAAACTGCAATTTTTGTAATACATTTCAGCACAATTCTGCATGCTTAGGCTGTGAATTATTAAAGGCTCCAGACTATCTTCTGGCCAAAGATGCAGAGCCACTTCCATTTTGTGTTTATGAAGCATACATGATTTCCTGAAAGAGTTCTAGAACTTCTCTTAGGGAGATGTGGCACGGAAACACTGTAAATCTAAAAGCAGCTGAACCAGAATTCTGTATTTCACTACAGCAAATGGAAGACAACACAAGTAAGAGACCCAGCGGTGAAAACAAAAACAGCCATAAAAACAGAACAAAAACAAACCAAATCTCTATGTGCTACTGCCTCAACATAAACTGTTAAATAATTGCCTCTATAGATTTTCCAACTAATCCATGAGACTAAATATTCCAATTTCATGACGGGATGCCACAAAATTATGGAAGGAAAAAACCTGCTCTGGACATATCGTCAAAGTAAATATCTCCTAGCTGAAGAAGCACAGAATTTAGATCATTGAAACATACGGCATGATCTCACGATGCATGAAACAACGGTTTCAGTATTACAGGAAAAACTCTGTTGACACCGTACAGGAAATGGATCATAGAGTGAAACAGCAATGAATTCAGGATAATATTTAATGTGAAATGTGGAATTAACACAATACTTAATACTTTTTTCTTATAGAAAAATAGCCTGCAGGTGCTAGTTAGACTGATATTACATTTGTTCATTAAGAGGTGTTCTTCTGCAGAGTGATTTACGACAAAAACACAATTACGGAAAACGAAGTACTATGGCAATGGATCACTGACAGTCCCAGTTCTTTAGAAACGTAATAAATGTTATAATGGAAAAGAGCAAATTCAAGGTCTTCATGGGAATAACCTGAAGGAGAAATAGTCTAAGGCGCTTGGGGTGGTGCCTGCCGTCGACAAAGATCCTGGATGCTGTGATGACAGTTATATGTCAACGTCTGGTGAAGCGGTGCCAAACTGGTCTTGTCTGAGAAGAATTACAACTGATAACCAGCTGGAGAACGGTGAAGGCATCTGAACAGGTAAAAGAGAAGCATGGAAACAGAAGATCCTGTATAATTATAATCATCTCTTGTTGTACTAGAATGTACTGCAAGAAGCAAAGCTGTGAAAAACTGCAAGAATTGTGCTTTAAAAATAACATTTCTGCCAGAATGTAACCTCTTTTCAAATACATGGTGACATTATGGGAATTCTTGCCATTAAATATCAGTGCTAACTGCCTGCACCAATACATATTTGTAATGTATACACACACAAATACACAACAGCAGATAACCACGTGGCTGTGACTCAATACGTAAACCAAAGAGAAAGTCAACAGGTTATTGCTTGACAAAGCTTTATAATGGCCAATACAAATGATCTAAAGAATTCTGAACATATTACAATTATTGGCACCAGACATGGTGGTTCCAGCCACCCTCGTTGGATTTCCACTCTAGTACGATGTCTAGAGTTTACAGAGGTCGTTGCAATGGAGAAAAAAGATTCAGTCAGCGGCAGTTCTGAGGACTAAAACACCATGTTAATGAGAGCGATCAGAGGCGAAACAGCCAGCTCCCATGAAACCAACAGGAAGGCTACAAGTGTAGACTTTGGTCTATAACCGTTTCCAGCACCTTTCAGTATCCATTCCTTCTGGTAAGTGTACCTGATCATGGTGCTACTGAGCATGTGTGTATACACACACACACACACTCACTAGGACCATCCTTTGCCTCCAGCACAGCTTCAAGCCTTCCTGGAATGCCTACATACAAAGAGTAAACTGTGTGTAGGAGGATACTGGATCACATTTGAAGAAAAAAGGCCTTCAGTTCTTTGAGGAATGAAGGAGGTGGAAATACACATCACACTCTACTCCAGAATTTCACACGAATGTTAAATGAAGTTTAGATCTGGTGATTAGGGAGGCCATTGAAGGCATTTGACTTCATGCTGGTGTTCATGAAATTGTTCTTGAATCTCAGGGGTTCCCAGTCCTCGAACCCCCCCCCCGAGATAGTCCACATCTTTATGTTCCACCAGCTCCAGCTCTATACCTGAACTTATGAAAATATGGACTGGGTGGGTTGAAAACCACAACTGTATTTGGTTAACAGTGTGTATGGGAAGCATGAACTTCCTGGAATATGAGAATATCATGAGGGAACAGTGTTCGCACCATAAGGTGCCCTCAGTCCTGTAAAATGACCTCTCATTCTTTGGCTATTATATGACTACGCAGGCCAATCATCAGACCTAATGACTCGGATAAGATAGCCGTGCATGAGATTACGGTTTCCCCACTTTGTGGACTGAAGGCACCCCTTGGCTTTCTCCATACACAACCCATCTAAATATAAGACAAAAGGGCAAAGGATGACTCATGAAACCAGATGATTGGTTTCCCATTGCTCAGGAGTCCAGGATTTGTGCTCTGCACATCGGGTTATGCATTAACAAGTAGCTTGCAAAAGGCAGCACTGCTATAATTTCCAGCTTTGCAAAGCTTGTGATGTACAGGTTTTGTTGAGCCTGGATAACAAAGTTTTCAGATGCTATCCTCAACTGTCCATCTGTCTCCATTACTGAGCTTTCCTTTGCCACTTCTGTTCATCTATTCTGCAGCGGTTCATCCATGCTTGTCATGTGCGGTCATGAATTTTGAGAATGTTCCGCTTGACACGTTGAATTTTTCAGTTTTTGAGACTTACGGACGAGCAATTTATGCACTGGCTTTCTGGCCTCTTTGGAATTCTGGGATGCTACATGAAAGGGTATAAGTCACAATTCTTTTCTAGCTGACATATCCTGCTAAATGACCTTCAGTGTAATATGACGCACCTTCGTGTCCTCACTTCCGTCCTTTTTTCATATGATTCTCAGCCTTTCGTATATTGCATATATAACACTACCACAGATGCACAGGCTTGTATTGGCACATAGAAGAAATGTTTGACTTACTCCACATGAGACACTGAAGCGAACTTCTTAAGCAACAGTTTAAACTGCAATTAGATTTACGTGCTTGGACAACTAAAGAGCATTCTCTGTTTCAGAGGACATAAACGTCAAAATTACATCACCTCCCACTCCTCCGTATTGCTTTCACCACTTTGTATTGCCTTCTGTTTTGATTGATTTAAGACTGATAAGACCATCAAAGTCCAATACGAAATGTACAATACTAAATGCTAATTCGTCATGACATAATCAAGACACCGCTTACAGTGTGAGCGGCCTACAACGATCCTATTAAGGATGCTTTTATACAGCGTATTTGAAAATTACGCAACAAAACACAGAGCAGCTACATCTGGCAATGTGTTCAGTTGGTTTTGTAGCATAAGTTGCTCAATTCTGAAGTTCACCATCGTGGAGGAACATTTCGTAACGTGATGAAATATTTCAACCAACAAATTATACAAATAAACAGATCACTCAGATGTAAGGAAGTGCAGCACAGTTAGACTAGGCTAACTGTTGTCTGTACGTTGCCTGTGAAGTACGT
>JAACJT020000035.1:6651466-6699941 GCA_009936485.2 Gymnarchus niloticus
TTCACCTAGAACCCGAGAAAATGAAAGTGTCACTAAGTAGAAGAAAAGAAAAAAAACTAATCACAAAGCACAAAGCAGTGAATTCAAGTGCTGAACAGCTTCACAAACAGAGCAGGACTCGTGGTGTTAGTCCAAGAACTACAAACAAAACCACAGCCTGGAACCAATTCAGCATAAAATGATAACACAGCTAACCAGAGGACACACACGAACAAAACAGATCAATAAGGCCGACTGAAACCCGACAGAGGTGAGATAAGCTAATCTTACAAAGTCTAATTTTACCTCAGTGCCAAGCTATGTAGATCCTCTATTCGGTGTAAAAACCAGACCAAATAAATGGCCGCTCAAATGCTGCTCTAAACTGTAAATGTGCTCTCCGGCAAGGTGCAGCACAAAAGATTCAACAAGCCAGCACTGCGGTCCAAGACAAAAATAATGCCCTAGACACGGCAGGAGTTCTTATTCGTTTAAGGAAATGAAACAAAGGCCTTTGAACACTATGACATTATTAATGAATCAATGACACTCCCCATTAAGCAGAAGCTGCTGAGGACCGATGCTCTTGTGTAGGGAGGTCCCGACACATGCGGCCTTTCTAATTTCGCAGCTCCTGGCACCTTGGCGACACGCGCAGCACGTGCGGTTCGCACGCCGGCTCCCCCTCCGCTCGTACAAGCAAAACCGGGCCAACAGCAACAACGCTGAAGCACACCTTGCCTGTGCACACGGCACCGTGTAGCTTTCAACTGATGTCCAGGAGATGCGGAGGCCGGAACAAGCCAGAAAGGCTATGCTGCAATCACTCTGTAGGCAACTGGTTTTTCGTGCTTTTGGTGACAAAAACATTTTGAGGGGGCAGGAGAACCTGAAAGAATCTCTGAATGAGCACAGGCTGAGGTCCCACGCCCCAGCGTTGGGTCAAGAACAGCCGTGTCAGTCGCTTTATTGAGAAACTGCAGACCACTTCTACAAAGACACCCTGCCAACGAAAGGTTTTTCTAAATGACCGTCAAGCCAGGCTACATTAGTCAACGCACAAGAGCCAGCTAAAGGCTTCTACTCACCAATACTCTGCCGGTCAATGTCTGTGCTGATATGACGACTCCGGCCCAGTCCTTCACAGATGTCATCCAGCCCACTTCACTGGCAGCCGCGTCGGGATCCTTATCATCAAGGCTCTTGCTGGACCCACTGATCTGATTACCTGTAGAACTGTTAACGTTCGGAGAATCCTGCAACATGGATGGGGGGGGGGGAGAGAGAGAGCACATCACAGACCACTCCTATAAGTAACTTTATAAAGCAAATCCATCATATGACATCTGACTCATAAAAGTCTCAAAAAGCACCTTTGCCAGCCAGAACGCAAATACCGGTGAACCGCAGTGATCACAGAACCTCTCCATGAAATACATTTCCACAAATATCCCCATGGTCACCTTAGACTTCCTGATGCACCAGTGTGTCTTCTGCCATGTGTAGGCCGCCAGCTACCAAGCACATGATTCATAGCTCAGGGAATGAAGACGACATTCAAACACAGCCACCCACCCATTCGCTAACTTCTCCCCTGTCAAGTATGTGACAGAGGTGAGCTTTTTTTTTTTGCCACAGAACTACACATTGATGATACACGCATCTCCTCAAGCCAGCTGTCATAAAAAAAAAGATGACCCAAAAAGTTCTATTATTTTTGTAGCTTTAGAAGCCAAGAGATATAATAAATAAAAATTTAAATCTGGAAATAACTGGGGGGGGGGGTTCCAACATCAGTTTATCGCATCTTAATCACAATGTACTGAAATCATGCAGAAGATATAATGGAAATTCAAGCACGGCGATAAAAATATTTCATAATAAAGATGAGTCGATTTAAATCCATTAATATTTACAATTTACTACTTTAAATGAAATAGCTGGAATGACCAAAGCCATCTTTAAGTGTCTAGAAATGTGAAGAATTCAGCACTCAAAAGAAACAGCATCACAGAGGAAGTTCCTGATGCTGCAAAAACCTGTTTACTCACACTCAGATCAGATGAATCATTCCTGGATAAAACTGAACTAATACAGATAGTTGCTACATCCACAAGAAGCGTATGCGATGGTTAATTAATTAATAATGATCATCGATGGTTTCATTGTCTCTTAGGATATATATCTTTTATAGGATAGACATTAATCAGGATTGTTTGACCCTTCAGACACCTCCTCTCCCTCACCCCGACGCTTTTGCTTTTTAGACGTGATTGTTCACAGCTACACGGTTCACCTACAGTATCCTATGCAGCATGTACGGAGAGATCAGATTTCAATCTTATCGGATATCCCGCCTCAACGACCTTCCGGCATGTAACAATGAAGCGTATGCTTTTGGGCAGTTTGGAAAAAAAAATAAATAAATAATAAAAAATCAACTTGAACAGCTCCCACACGGCGTTACCACTAGTGAAAATATCCTCGAACATGGAACATGGGGTAACAGGCGGGACAAAAACAATGAACACAAAATGAGATTCCAGATAACTGCAAAAGTAGGAATGACTAGAATAAAAAAAACTGTGACACACCCAATTAGACAAAATGGATGAATTAGCAAATACAATTAGTCAATAGGGTACTAGACTTATCCCTGCACGCTATACTGATTTATAAAAAAAAAAAAAAAAATCTGTTTATCCAAAAGGTTGTGACATTACACGTGGAGAAGCATGAGCTGAGATCAGTCTCCAACACAGCTGCGAAATCTGGAGAGTGCTGAGCACTCTGAAGGAGATAATCAAAACAATGGTGGCACTTCTATGAAAAGCCCACCACAGTCACCCCAGCTGTGCAGTAGACAATGCCACAGCCTCCCAGTGGCTTGAGATATTCTGATATGGCAGAGGCCTTCAGCATCCCCTGTAGATGTAAGATGGCAGGAGAATCCTGCAGAAATGTGGAAGACGATCCCTCGATGTAACAGTTAATACAGCGGAAAACGTAGGCATCGTAAAAAGAGGAATGAGGGAGACACATACAGAGGACGTATTTAAAACAAAACATAAACGCAGGTAAATTAACAATTGCTTCCAATTTCCATGAATTACCGAGATTATCTTAAAGTTTGTGTCTGTGTTTCCTATGTTACAGAAACCACCGAGTCCTTGTCGAAAGCCACAATCTACAGCCTTTTCAGTTATATCTACGCAAAAAGGCGGGGGCTTCATCTTCCTGTCAAATGCAGAGGAGTGCAGATTCTGCCTGGGATGCAGAGAAAAGGGAAGGCTGTTTTTAAGAATTTGTTAACCCATTCCATTTGCCGCTACAGGAAAAACCTCCACCCCACTCAATGGGAAGTCCAGTTGTTTTTTTTTGTTTTTTTTTTCCTTTTTAACCCAAGATATCAATTCCATAAGCCACCTTTATTTAAAGGGGAAGTTTCCTGCCCTAGTCATTCAAGCTGAGATGTGGACAAAGCTTCTGTTTTCCTGTCTGTGAGTTACGTAGGCAGGACTTTAGAGTGCAGAGTATTGAGGATATCAAGTTTTTAAAATGCATAGGTCACAGCTCTCTTCTACAGATGACGTACTGCTTTTGTCTCTAGACTGGCCTCCAGCGCAGTTCAGAGGAGATTCCGCCCCTTCAGGTCAGGGATCGAGGTCTTTTCCCTGGAAATGCTGAGATGGTGATATCTGGCTTTAGTAGAATACCACAGGCAAAAATGAAGGTAAGGGTCAACGAGAGGTCAACCTAGTGCTGCAGGGTGGAATCGATACCATCTACCTGAGAGGAAACAGCTCCTGTAGCAACACCTGGCCTAGCATACCGCCTGATAAGAGAAGTGCTATTATGGACAGACTGCAGGTTAAAATTTTTATCAGCATGGCTACCAACAGCACTTACTGAGCAAGGCTGAAGAGCCTTTGAGAAAAATGTCTGAGCTTCTCGAAACATATAAAGGATGCTTTTGGAAGGTCGGATATAACTCAGAAAACTGGGCTAAAGACCCGGAGGGCCAACCTAAGGCAGAGCAAGGATAAGGCAGAAATTCCCAAAGAGGACACGGAATGAGAAACCTTGTGTTTCATACAGCCTGCAGCAACTGCAACCTTCACGACGATAAATGGACTGAAAAAGGACATTCGACAGGCCAGTCGTTCTGTTTGGCCAAAAATGTGGCTCAAATTACCTGAAACCCTCTATTAAAAAAGCTAAATTAGGGTTATGCCCTATTTCACACGAGAAGAAAGGACTACATGGTAGAGACATTCCTACCCCAGTAGCTATTATCAGTACATTCAGAGTAGCTAAAGTGGAATAAAAATTAAAAAAAAAAAAAAAAAATTAAAAATTAAAAATCGGCTGTGAGTGCTACAGTAATGGAAAAAAATGAAAATATTCTGTAGAGGAAAAAAATGGATCCAAGTACTCCTGCCTGAGGTAAGAGATAGATGCAGCAAAACGGCCAATGAATTATTTGTTGAAAGTGAAATGGACGAGTGAACAGATGTGAGAGGACAACGTAAACAAGAATAACGTGTAGCCCACCCGGGGGCACACCATGGAGCACGTTCCTCCGCTGCCAGTGCAGCATGCCATAGGATACTCCGTCAGCTATTTTTACACCAGTGATGTCAAAGCTGGATTGAGGTTTCAACACGGCCGCTTGGCAGATATGTCCTATATTATATCCCAGCTCACAAAACACCAGGCAAGGCACACGTATTCGGGGGGGGACAGGGTTTCTACCAATCTGATCACTTGGAAGGCAGAATGGTGACAGGGGGCTTTAAACAGTCGAACAGAACATCTGTTTCTGCCCAGCTGGTCTTAAACCTGCAGCACGCCAGCCCCTTTTCACGGAGGGTTCGTTTTGCTGCAGTTTAAAATCAAATTTCTCCCACTTCTCCAACAACTTGACCTATAAGGCTTTACATAAAAAGATACATATACAGAAATTTTGCACATAGGTTCTGGGGCTTTCAGTGAAAAGTGTTACCCTACCAGATAAGCAGCACGGCTGGTTATATTGCATGGGACGAGTCCAAACCAAATGTACTTGGTGAAAGGCAAGTGGCTTAATTAGATAACCTTGAAGAGTACTGAGTATACAGATCGACATCTTCTTTCTTAGGTACCACATAGCATCATGAAAACTTTACTCATTTTCATTTTTGAATTAAAACCATGCAAATATACAGTAAGTCCATAGAAACACAGTATATGACACACATTGATATGTACATATATGACGTACACATTTTCCTCATCAACACACACACACTCACACTCGATAACTCGGAATAATTTTGCATTATATGCTTTTTATCAACAAAGCTAGCTTTTTATAAATAAACTTATGACCTTCATTTGGAACTATGGACAAACAAATGATTGGAGCCATGGGATTATACTGAGATAATGAACAAAAGCATTGATCTAAATAAAGTAATGATTGCCCTTTTCCACACGATCATTATTAAAGTGCCAATAGGGAAATCCTACAGTGATGAATGCCGCAGTTCAGTTGAGTAACGACTACTTGGCTTTTCTGCAGCTGTTGCCTTTGACTTTTCTATTGCATCAGTAAGGAATCGTCTTTTTTTAGTCACTGCCTGGGAGACACAAAGCTAATCGGATAACGGAGCAGAGCTCACAGGCGAGCTCACATTTTCCACAGCAAGCCCACACTTACACAAACACATGTACAAAAAGGCACAAGCCTGTCAATCTGCAACATTTTACATGGTTGCCATGAGCCCACCAACCATAAGTTTAAGGAAATTTCAAAATGATTATTAATTAGCATTATTTCCGAGCATATAAAATATGGGCAAATAACCTGCCATGCTCTCCGTGACCACGCGTGTGTGTTTATACAGCGTATGTGGATGCTTCAACTGAAGTAACTGACACGTATTACGACGTAGAAAGTAATATAAACACAAATCACAGAGCATTGTAAGCAGCAGTAAATTAAAAGGAATAGGTTGGATATCCCAGGTCCTCAGTGAAATCCCAACATACATTTAAATGTCAGACTGACTATGACCTAGAAATGAAGAGAAGCCACATATGCTGACAACAATCGATGGCAGAAGCGAAGCATGATTCAGTTATCTTCTAAAGCAAATAAAATGAAGCAAAAGTGTCTGCTTTAATCTGGGCACGCAACAGTGCAAAGAATAAAGATGGCATTGGTAATGCTGTGCTTTCAAAACAGAAATAAAAGAACCACCTCCCACAAAATAGGAATTTATTTATTGGAGATTTATTAATAAAAGAAATTGTCTCCCAGGGGAAGCGACAAATATACTTTGCTTATCATTTCAATTTCCAGTTTCATGTTTTTGCGCAGGGGCATCAAGTCCTTCAAAAAGCTGGTACCTTAACCACGGGAGTACCAGTGGGAGAGTTATCAAAATTAACATTAACCCACATGGAGAACTCCATTAAAAAAATGTGCTGGGCTTAAAAAATTAGAAGCAATAATTCAATTATGGATTCTCAGTAATCAACCTGATCTTTATCAGAGAATTAAAAAAAAAAAAAAAAAAAAAAAAAAATCAGGGGGTGGTGCAGGAACAGTCCTCGGCTCTCTGGACAGATGAGGTATGGCGTTTTGGGACTGGCACATGAAAAAGGCCAATAATAAGATATGATGAGATGAAAGAGAGCGTATCTGAGCACAATGTGGGTGCTACCATTCAAACAATCCCTGAAGGCGCATAGCGATGGAGCGGTTCTAAGCAGTTTCAGACCTATTTGAAGAGTTACCGACATGCGGCAGGCTGTCAATGTCATCAAGAGGTCACTGGAAAAAATCACTTCACCTTCACTGTCTTCAGTGTAGAACTATTTTGAGTGCCGCTAGTCTGAAGAGGATTAGAAGATTTGCGCATAGGGACAGCGTCAACGTCATCTAGCAAGTCAGAAGCACACTTTTAGCAGAAGACCTTAAAGTCCACGATACACAGAAACTGCCGCCGTAAATAAATTCTGACGTTCTTTATGATGGAATCCTAAAGGATGTTTAGTATGAGAATGCTTTTATGATAAAACCAAAGAAACAGTACATACCTACATACATACAGAAAGGCCCGAGGCAGGAGAGATACCTTACACTGACTGTGACTCGCCTCATTCACGACACCACAATAAGTTGTAGTGATTTACGGTAAATGGTATCTATAATAGAACCAATAAAGGCAGGTTTGTGTTGAGTTTCTGCAATTCGATGTTTAAATGACAGATGAGAAGAAATAAAATAAATTACGGAGTCCGTGGAATTCCCAGAGCAATGTCTCGCATTCTGACACTGTGCCTGCTTGAACTGAAGTCACGCAAAGATCATTTCGAATCGACCAAAACAAAGTCCTGCAGCATTTAAGGAGGCATGCTGGGTAACACCCTCGCTTTGTGCCCTAATGCTACCTGGTACTGGCTCCAGCCCTCACCCCCCGACCCGAGTAGGATTAAGCGATTTTCAAGATGGATGAATGGGCATGACATTGCCAACTGTCACCTTAGCTTAGAGGTTCAAAAATAGGGGTCCGAAAATTCTCTTCATTATACGAAATGCTCTCTTCAAACGTAAGAAGTATTACATTTGAAATCATAGCGATCAGTGGCCACTGACCATAGTCTTCGCAAATGGAGAGGCCCCGCCCCCATCCGAAATGTTGAATGGGAGTCACCGATCACACACTGTTGACTTCTGAAAGTGATGTGCTCGTTCACATTAAAAATTAGCAGTCAGGTCAGCAGCCAACAATGGACAGGTTTCTGAAGCAAAAATACGCTGGAGTAAGCATCAGTTTGGCTGCCACCTCCTCAAACAGTGAGTCTAGCAATTCACGTTGAAAATAAAATTAAGGAGGTGTGACTCCTTGTATATGGAGTATGGACTGTCTGAAGAGAAGGCATATATGGTGAATTTCATTTGTGTAACTGTGCTGTATAGTATATACACATGTGGTAGGTGGGGGGTCCTCTAGAAAGAGGATGTTGATAAAAGGGATCTACGGAAAGAAAAATGTTGACTGACAATACTGAGATATTTACAGCCCCAAGAAAGAGGGACTCACTTCTGCATCCACTTTTAGTTTCCAGTCAATTACCTAACAGGAAGATGAAATGAAATTCAAGGCAACAGAAAGGTAAACTGAAGACAAAGGGAAAGTCTATTCTCAAACCAATAAAATGAAATATGTAAAAAGCAGCACAACACTGGGGGGGAGAAAAAAAAAAAAAAAAAAGATTCCCAGGCATGTAATAACTCAAGGCAAACGGTGTTTTACCGTATCGTGTTCCTTGAACCATCAGCTGACATTAAAGAGGTTTTGGTAGACGGGAATATCCCTTTCTGCTTTCAGTAACGGTCATTCAAAGACAAGCCAATGTGTGTCATTAGGACATGACTGATCTCCATTTCTTTGCGTTATCTTCCTGAATAAGGTGGCTCCGGAGGACGCTATCACACACACCAAGTGAACCAGTTTTGGTAGCTCCCCTTTAATTACCCTGTCCCCAAACGAGCAGGAGGTTGAACACCTAGCTCTGCCTCAGGGACTGCCTCTTACAGCTGTCCTTTGTTTACTTTCAGCTATATTTTGCCGTCCACAAGTATGGGGTCATGGAAAAATGCGTGTTTAAATACTGAGAGCAACACACAATGAATAACAGGCCTGACGAGACGAAAACAGAATTGAACTTGAGGTCTTAGTGTGCTTTTCCACCACAGCATACATTCAATGTCAAATACAGAAAATACATTTTTTTTGAATTCTTGAATTTTATTAATAGGAAATTCCGGCATCTGCTGAACCACAAATTAATTTTAAAAATACAAAAGTCAGTGCAGGCTCGCGGAGAAGGCACCTGTTTAAAAACCTTGGCTTCCCGCGTGACACAGTAGCGCTGTGAGCGAAAGAAACCCGAGGAGAGCGTCCCATAGGCAAGATTGGAGTAGAAGTCCTTCAACCTTACGAGGTGTTTCCAGAAAGGCCATCTGTGGACAGAATCACACTGGGCAAAATTCCAGGAACACTGGTACATCTCATTTATCTGGTGGCATAACATGCAGCATTAACCTGGAGTGTCAGGCAGACAGAGACAGACTGACAGACAGACAGAGCTAATTTCAATGTTTTCACCCTGTAACCAAAAATCAGTGACTCCTGTGACGTATGCGAGCCAGAATTGTTTTTCTGGAAAAGTGCGTAGTGACAGAAAATAGATTGGCCACTGTATAAGTTTAAATCAAATTTTACATGTACAACATTCACCAGAATGAAAAGCCATTTTTCTTTCACAAAATGTTTAATGTTTCAGGAAAATAATCAACATTTATCACAATAAGAATAGTTCACAGCTTAACTGCGGAGTTATCATTACATTATCATTAGTCACTACATCCTTTTCCTAAATAGCTTTAAAGATGTCTATACCTACATAGGGTATATACTGCGGAGATTAATATCTTCTTTCCTGCAGGTACCTCAAGTTCTCACCGGATACGGTAACCAAATTTAGTACAGGATTTATGTACTCTTAAGACACCATTTTTTTTTTTTTCTTGAGTACCCCGTCGACGAGTCATTTTTCCTGCCTTAAATAAGACGTTCACCCAATAGCCCATACCAAGCAAAACGTGCGTGATATATGTATATAACTCCTATTGTGCTCCTATTAAAGAATGCTCCACGCAAAGCTTTACCTCTGATTGCACAGACATCAACATTTCTTTCTGATCGGATGCTAAGTTGCCATAACGTGGGCACCCGAGGTGACAGCGTAGCTTCAATGGCCTATTCTACAATTGGAAATACGCACAAACACGCACACGCACAAGCCAGAAGTGTCACACACACTAAGCAGAACCAGAACTGTGCTCAAGAGAAACTGGCATTAGAGAACCTTATTACGTTAATAAGAACAGAGACAAACGGAATAGCAGGGACAGTCTAGAATGACATCTAATTGGCTCCCTACTGCTGTCCATTAGTAGTTAATCACCAGGCCTAAAAATGAACTGGGAACACCTTTTCCATATTAATTTTTAATTTAAAGAATGGGGAACTATCTATCTGAGATTAATAGCTTGCAGTGACACACTACTGCTAATTCAGGATTTTAAATTATTATTATGGCAATTAATATCATTGTTATTAACTTATAAACACTGTAATAATGGCTCTTAGGCAAATTTTGTCTCGGATTTATTATAAAGACTCAAAATACGCAAATTTCCAAACTGGAAAAAAAAAAGAACATAAAACAACAAAAGGCACAATATTTCACACTCGCACACGCTACACTGCAAAACATCATTATGAAAAATATTGCACGTATTATGTATTTACTATTTCTATTGAAGAAATACATTTTTGGGCAGCACAATCAGGCTATAAATAGCAGCAGACAGGCAGGTTTTTAGGCTAAACTTTTTATTTTTGGTAAATCGTTGAACACGCAGTACTTTTCCATGCATAGCTGTCTATCTGAAATTCAAGCAGGCTATCACTATCATCGACATTAATCCACCCATTTCAACTGCTCATCCAGTTAGTTGTGCTGATCTGAGGTCAATGACATCAAGTGCAGAGCATGACAGCTGATAACATCCTGGACAGCACTCTGGCCCATTAAAAACCTTTAAGGGCAGAGTGGGTGCGGCTCAGTGGGTTAGGTATCTGTGCCTCTGATTGAAAGGTCATAGGTTCAAGGCCTGTAGCTGGTAAGGGTATCCATATCACCACTGGGTGGGCTCTTGAGTATGGCCCCCCTACCTGAATTACTTCAGGGATGCTGGACACTAGCTGACCCTGCACTCTGATCTTTGGCTCTCAACTTGGAGAGAAAGGTGCAAAAACTATGAATCCCCCCATAGGGATCGACAAAGTACTGATTATTAAATCCTGTGGCAAGCAAAAAGTGTCTACAGTATATCACTACTGGACTTTTGAGCAGAACCCCTAAGCCCAAAACTTCTCCAAGGGTGCAAGATAAATGGCTTACCCTGTGCTCTGACCCCAAGCTTGTTTTCACGTGCGTGCATGCACGTGTGCGTGTCTGTCCCCTCACGGAGAGCAACGTGAAATATCTGAGGAAAACACACATTCCAACATACGGTGTAGAACGATGCAAATAAATATTACACATTAAGTAAGCAAAGCGTCTCAGGTTTCCACAGTTTCTTCAGCACGGTGTACAGAAAGGTGCTTTTAACTTACACCCTTTACAACATACCATTGGCATGAAAACGGGTACCAAAAGCACACAATCAGTGAATTTATGTTTGCATGCTTTCCCCAAATCCAACCAACAAACCACGCACCACCTCATCTGAAAGGTTTCTTTACCTCAACCTTTTTGGTTATTTTTTTTTTTTTTTTTTTTTAACGCACAGGCAAACCCATGCCTTTTTCCATAAAGGCATGCCTTCAGTAGCTGTATTTCGAGCCACAGCTGGCTGGATTATGTAGTGCTCGTTTTGTAATTATAACAGCACGGAAGTCCCTATCCACTGCACGGGTCCAGTGTTCTGTAACAGCTCCTTCGCTTATGTACACGGCCTGCCGCAGCGCCCTCCAGGCAGGCCTTCCCAGCTGAGTTTACCCAGTCCCTCCCACCTCAGCACCAGAAACCTTCTCCACGCTCATCTTTTGCTCGCTGCTCAACAGTGAGTCTGACCGGACGGCACGGTACCGCGGCCTCCTCATAGACCTGGCCTGTGGCTACGTTAGCGCTGTGACACGCGCAGCCTCCACAAGGACTTGACGAAGGTCACCGACGCGCTAGGGCACATGGGGCCCCCACGAGGCCTGACTTGAGACCACATTTGTACTACTGCACTCGGTGACTCCACCTCTGCTATCCTGAGGAGCTTCTCACCCCTCTGGGCACAACTCACTAGGGTTTTGAAAAGCCATAAACAAATCAAAACAGTGAGCATAATTAGGGAAACTAGTAACACACGATTCCAATCTAAAATATAAAGCAAAAAATCGTAAGCATGACTTTTTCTAGTTTCATGTGTCATATTAGTATGTCTGCCTATTGACACCTCTTCATCAAGATCTCTGACCAAAGGAAAAGAGAAGACAAATGTCACATCTTTGGGTCACGGACTCATTGGAAGGTAAATTCACGGCTAAAAACCAAAAGCACTTTTGCCCCCATAAAATCCCTGCATTACCCACCTCCATAAAGCCACATTAAATTTTATTAGCAAGCTGAACCATAAAAGGGCTTATTTATTAGCCAAAATCAGGCATGACCCTGAATCTGCAAACACCACAGAGGCAAATGGTTGAATCGAATGAAGATCCAAGGCTGAAGTGTGATTTTGGGAACGACCCTCACATTCCTCCCTGGTGCGTCTTCCTGGTCGCGGTCGAGTATGGATACAAAGTTAAATGCGGGACTGGAAGACGAACAACATTGGAATGGTATTTGACTGTGGATTGCCATAGTTATAAAATGAGGAGTACAGCCATTAACAATACATTTGAACATAATAGGAGAACAGCCTGTAAACAGGAGCACACAGGCAATCTAACAGTGCATTTTAGAGAGGCTAAGCATTGTTTGCCTTATAAATATTAACGGAGAATTACGGAACAAAATGTGTGTTCGCACATGTAGTCACTCACAATTTTCATTACCTCCGCCACTACACTGGTTTCAAATCTGTTAATTAACAGCTTCGTTTAGAATTACTCACACTGTCGGAGGATAAAATGGTGACTTTTAAAATGATTTTAAACAGCAGTTTTGCTCCGAGTCAACCAGAGCTAGTCTGAGATTACCATGCCAGCAGCACTTAAAGAGGTTTACAGATTTATATAGGTTTATATCCTTCTCGGTGAGAAAATCAGATGTGCTTCATATGTCTGGTAACAGACAATTATTAACCCGCGTAGCTTAGAGTAATTAAAAGGCATAAAAAATGCAAAATGTTCTAAGCTGCCCAAGCTATAAATCAATGTAATACCCAATGGTCTCCCAGTATTACATAAAACCATGCATCATATCTATAAAAAGCCAAACGCATACATGACAAGTGTAGAGGTCAGCAGTTAACCAGACGACATGAAAGCAGTCATTTGCTGAACAGCTCAACTTGCGGGATTCTCAGCATAACCAGGGCAAAGATTTCAACTTCTAGGATCTTGAATCACCAAAGCCCTGGCATTCTTGGCTTTCTGGAGTCCTGCCTTGCGTGTGACCCTCGAAGCTCGTCCCTTTGGCAGCTCCGTGAGATGGCTCACCATGCAGGGAGTATTCACACCCTCTTCGTACGAGAGCATAAGTATGATAATTTATGAGGAAAACCTCACAGTTAACCGTTTGATATTTCTCCAACTACTGTTGGCTGTGGAGGCAGGGAACGTGGTGTCGTGATTTAAAAGAAAAGGGAAATAAAGATACTGGATTGGGAGGTTTCTTAATCACATTTGTTATCTGCATTATTTTTGAATTAACACCAACACCAAATCAGGTTACTGAATTAAATAATGGAAGCCTCCGGCTGGGAATTTACAATAAAATCCAAAAAGGAAATACCACTCAAGCACTGATGTCTCAGCCCTATGCATTCTGCTAGTGATGGGACAAATGAGACTTCAAATCCCACGGTAGGTGGGAGTATCCTGAACTAACCAATCAATGCTGGCGCTAAATGAGGCTTCGAAACCTGTGGTGGGTGGTAGTAGGCCAAGCTACCAATCAATGCTGGCGCTAAATGAGGCTTCGAAACCCGTGGTAGGTGGGAGTAGCCCGAGCAACCAATCAATGCTGGCGCTAGATGAGGCTTCTAAACCCGTGGTGGGTGGGAGTAGGCCAAGCTACCAATCAATGCTGGCGCTAGATGAGGCTTCGAAACCTGTGGTGGGTGGGAGTAGGCCAAGCTACCAATCAATGCTGGCGCTAGATGAGGCTTCGAAACCGGTGGTGGGTGGAAGTAGGCCAAGCTACCAATCAATGCTAGTGGTACCAAACTTTGAAACCTCTTTTGCACTATAACTGCATTCTATCATTTGCTACACTGCAACGTCTGACTCAACGGATTAATGCAATAAAGCAATTAAAGTCATTAGTTTAAGTAAGATATCTTCAGAACCACATAACATGGGTCTTACACTGCAACCCCCTGCTGAACCCAGGCCAATGTCATTATAGTCCCTTACCGGGTAGATAAACACTTCTAACAAATGAAACTTGTGCATACAATTCATTGCCGTTCATCTACATAAAGCCAAGGATAACACTTAAATACCCTAGCAGGTTTTGGCAGTGTACTGCAGAAGCTCAGAGGAGCTGTTTCTCAGAAAAATCTGTCATTACAACAACATATCTCTGTCATTTCTTCATCTGACATTTATACTTTTTAAAAAAATGTTTCATATATCACCCTTGGCAGAAATCCCATAACGGAAATCGAACAGCTGATCCCAGAGCACAATACCACAAACATTTTCATACTATTTATTAGTTGCAAAGTGAGCCTAATAAGTTAGTGGTGATTATTATCTTTATTCTTAAACATGGTACAAAAGCTCCACGTTATAGATGGCCTTCTCAAGCAAATTTTGATTTAGTAAGTCACACTGGTGAATGCTGTGCAAAAAGGAAGTCGGTAAAGGATGTAAGAAATACGTGATGACAATACAAAGACAAACTTTGGTGGCTCAGTGGTTAATACCACTACCTCACAATACCGAAATCATGGGTTCCCACCTCCAGCTTGGTGTCTGCAGAGTTTGCATGTCCTCCTCATGCTCTGTGAGTCCACTGTAGCTTCCTCCTATGGTTCAAACGCTTTTGTTGTAGGCCGATCGGCATGTCTAAATTGTCCATAGTGTGTAAGTGACTGCCTACTGCGATGAGTTGGTACCACATCCACGGTGTCCACCACCTTATGCTCTAAGCTGCACCCCCCTGGCTTGGAAAATTTATGGATGGTCATTCCAGCTTAAATACAAGCCGGACTGTTATTCTTAATTAGCAAATGTTATTAGCTGAAACCTAAAAAATAAATGGCATAGTGCTTGACAATTTTTCCCCTTATAAGACAAGGCCATGTAAAACATATCATGACAATCACTGACATACATGGTTTGAGAAATGGATGAACGGATGGATGGATGGATGGAATACCTATGAGCTAGGCTAAAGCACCTTCAAGGCATTAAAGAAAAATAAGTAGTGATCCTTTGTTTAAACACAATGAAGCACATTAATGGCTTAATAAGCTGTTGATAAATAAGCATTTATTGCAAGTAATTTAGTTTACATACTACAGATCACTTAATCCTAAAATGCCTATAGAAGGTTTTGGTAATTAACACCAAATCAATAAACTGTAATGAGTAAAGTAAAAGCCGAACATGGAAGTATTATGTTTCATTATGTAGTAAGGAGAAACGCCTACATAAAGCTTCAGAGAGGAGAGAGACCACGTCACATCAGACAGAAACTTCCTAAAAGACACTGAGCCGAGAGCAAGTGAAGACCCAGGAGGATTTGTGCTGACGTACTGGGGCAGCAGTGTGTATGGCTTAAGATGGGCAGAGAAAAACTGAATGCATGGAAGCCCAAGATGCTCCGCAATGGAGTGCAATCCTGCCCTGGCTCCCTACTACCATTTACTGCATATATGGATGGATGGATGGATGCCGAGGAGTGTTAGTCTTTTTCAAACTAAATCAACAGTCAGTCAACAGAAACAAGTTTGATTTACTGTAGCCACAGTCATGTTAATATCCAGGTTCCATTCAAAATGTGTGACCTCCACAAACCAACTGAAGTGACAATCCAAGAGATTATTGTCATCAATCTATGAGAGAAGAAATGAGGCGTTTCATGACACTAATTTCAAGCAGTCCCTGTTATTGACTACACAATTGCATAATGCAGATTCTCTCATAAAATGTATTACCTTGCTGGTCGCTTAGCAACATAGGCCCTGTTTGTGTATTGCACCTCAGCGCGAGTTCGATTCCAGGCAGGATAAATCGAGGTACGACCGCAGGCCGAAACCGCTGTACGGAGTATTTCGCTTACAGTACTGAGCTGCAGAGAGAACTTCAGCACAATCAGTGTGTCATTGTACTGACCAATTACATTTTAACTTTGAGCCATCAGAAAGAGAAGGCCATCTTACTGCTGACAGAATAAAAACATTCATCGGGGATCTTCCATTGAATATAATAAAGTAACTTGCTTTGTCAAGATTCCTCAGACATCCAGATAAAGTCCTTACGACTCGGTTAACTGACATAAACGGCATCATACTGATCATACTCAATAAAAACACATCCACACACTTTTCAGCAGAACAATTTATTTCCCCATCACGTAGTGTTATGGAAACTCTTCAAGGAGCGCTTCAGCTCTGCATTTCATCGTAACGTTTTATACCTGAACACACCTTCAGCTGAACTGAATAAAGTCACTCATATGGCAAAGACATCATAAAGGGGGAACAAGTGGGAACATCACGCAGAATACTGCAAATCCTTAAAGCACTGGAAAAGAGGGGTACGCAGAAACGTAGGGTTGATTTACCAATGACCCCATTCAGGCTGGCCCCTTTAATCACCTGGCTGTTATGGGATGCTTAAAGCAAGTTCAAAGTATAACAATAAGAACAATGATGGCAAGTTTAATTACTGATATGTATACAAGACGAGAGTTTGCACACAGCACAGAGATCTTCTTGCCACTCTCTCCACACAATAGGAGCGGCTATTCTATTGAGATTCCTGGGAAATATACATTTTCACTTGGAGTGAAATTTGAATACAACACTTTAGGTTCTAAAATCATAAAAGCCTTAAAACTCCCCCCCCCCCCCAAAGTCATGAGCATTCAAAAGTCTAGAGGCAGAGGCTTCCACGTGTCTGCTTGATATAAAACGTGCCAAAAATAAATGATTACTACATGCTATATGTGGCTCACTCTTAAACATGCTATACAGCACATGACCAGCAATTGATAAATTCATACTTTGCCTATCGGAGTGAATATAGTCATACAGCACACTGATGATATGGCCGAGTGGCCCGATTTCAGGAAAGCAAGGCTTTAAAGTAAGATTTAGAAGACTTGCTAAATTTCACACGATCTTAACAGCCACGGCTTCTGAGCACACCTCTTGCTGTGGTCTTCTTGCAAGGACCGTGTCACCTGACCAATTAGCTAGCAACGGTTAGCTGACAGTATAAAACCAGGAAGCAGGTATCCGCTTAATAATGTATCAAAGTTCCAACCAGTATTAAAAATTAATAAAGGCAGAAAGAGACGTGCATAAAATATATCTTGACTTGATATATTAACACGTATTCTATACCAGATAATGGTATCCAGGGAGTGACGACGGGCTTCTTTCAGCCAGCCGAGTTAAGTCTCGACAAGATAATGCTAAAGCTCCTGTTAAGGCAGCACCTTGTATTACTTGCAGGGCTAAGCCAAAAACTCAAAAGACATATTAAATACATCACTGGAGCCATCCTCTTTTTTGTGTAAACTCTACGAGGTATACTTCAATACGACACAGGTACACACATGACACAAACGCCTGTAGCTTCATAAAGACTTGCACACAAAACGTCAAGCAACGAAGCCCCAGAGAAGAGAAGAGAAGATGATGTCGGCCACAGCAGCAGGCAGCCGAAGACAGCCGTCACTCAACACACAAATCGAGACGTCTCTTCCTTCGCTTTCCAGACCTAATGAGATTTAGGAACCGGTACGGGACGATAGCCTGAAAATAAATCACAGCACCACTAATTAAATCACAGTGTGTTACTTACTACGAACGGACTCGAAAGCTGCCCCGTCTATTTAAAACGTGACAGACTTTACAATCTGACAGAGCGAGGGGGAACTTGCACACCTGGAAGAAAAAAAAAAAAAAACCCCCAACCACACCGAGAGAGAATATGGAACTGGACACCGGAGAGGAGTGGAGAACGGCATGAGGGGATGGACACGCGACTCCTCTGCCCGGCTTTTAGTCACGACATCGGCGTCACCAACCACAAATCACAACAGGACATTTTCTCGCCGTATTCTTTGCTTCTGCACACATATGACCTGGCTGAGTTTAGGACAACTTTTTCACCTACAAGTAAACAAATCGCATGACATGTACCGAGACACGGAAACTACAACTACAGGCTACACCTTCACACACAACAAACATGCACCTGTATGCACTGCTGCTCGTTTGTGAGAGCTCACAGTCTCCAGCGATTCACCGAGCAGCCCTCTGCCTGGCTGTTTCGAAACATTCTGATACGGCACGCAGACTGATGGCATCATGTTCAGGAAAAGCTCGGAAACAGAAACCGGATAAAGGTGACCCCATATCCCACAGTGTTTACCCATCGCACCGTCGGCCATCGTTAGGCACTTTTTTTGTCTTTAAATTGCTGTCACTCAATTACGCAACACTGGGTTTCCAATCACACTGAACTTGGATGGGTGCAGGATGGACTAAATTAGCATTCCTTCAATACCCTTCAGGGACAGAGTACTGAATAGATGGCAGTGCCATGGGACCAGTCCCGTGGGCAGTGCCACTGTACCAGCTGATTGTGTGTAACAGAGGACGACACATAACTTACTTTTAAGGCAGAGAAGAGCACAAACAATTAAGGCATACACCTTTACTTTCCTGCTTCTTGCTCAAGTCACAAATGCTTAAGAATGTTTCTCAAGGGGTTCACAAACATTTCAAACATCTCTCCACATTGTGTGTACACCTACAGAAAGATATACTTCAGTGTTATTAGTATCCTTTTCAAAATCATTTACCCAAAAGTACATTTCTACATTTATTCCATGTTAAGTGAAATGTAACGTATATAAAATTCTATTTGTTAGGCCTGCCTATATTTTCAATAGTCATCTTTTTAAAGAAGTTTACTCAAGGACCTCTTTTGAAGAAATCATGAAACAATTTTCATTTCCCCCAATTTTTTTCATTTTGTGTTTTGAATCTCTTAAATATCACCAAAAACAATTGCTATGGATCTATGTTTGCCATCTTATGACAAGAGTTCCTTGAGAAAATACACTATAATGGGCAAATTAAATTTTGAATGACTGACTTTGGGGACTGTGCCTCAAAATCTTAAAACAATGCCCGGTCATTTTCATAAACATTCCAAAATGGACAAACAATGCTTAGCAGTTAGCGAAAGGCCAGTTAAATTTAAATGCTAAACGGCAAAATGCTCCACTTGGACAGCCGAGTCTAAATTGTTCTTAACTTCATAATCTTCGTCGCTGTCTCCACAATGCACTTCAAATTGCCTCCGTGCATGGAATGTGCTGTACATAGTAAGTTCAATTTGATTTGCCTTGTCAAGCCAACACGTGTTTTATGGGAATATTCAAACCATGAAAGGTGTCACCGGCAATGCAGTCCTGTTTTTCCTCGAAGGTCTCCTCAACCATTCGAACACGTCAGTAATTGCAAAACAATTAGGCCTTTAGGCCAATCTGCAGGTCCTTTCATATTTGAATAGGTGCAGAAATGGCTCAAAACAGAAATGAACAAAAAATATTGTTGCGCCTACCAGATGGGAAATGTGAGTGCACATTAACTATGATTATTAAAATGGCCTGGAGCTTGATCCTGCTCCTGGATTTCATTAATGCCAAGAGATCCAATTCACTGCAAAAATAACCTTTGCGATCGCCTGCTGAATTTAACATTGACGAGCTGGTCATGGTGAACAGCCGACACAACCTCACATCATCTTAACATGTAATTAGCGAAAACACAGCACACCAGCACATTGAACTACACTGCACACATACAATACACAGAAGCATACTTTACATGGGTACACACTCCGAGCGGAGGGTAGGCATTCATCATATCCCTGAAAGCTTCAAACAGATTATACTACAATAATGAACAGATGTATCAAACGACAAAAGACACTAACAACATATCCTAGTAAGTTTTCTTGATCGCAATGTTGCGCTCCTGAACATCTGCTTACAACTGTGTGTTTACAGAAAACGAAAGACAACTTAACCAGAAACAATCTGCCATGCTGTCGGTTTTAAATCGGAACCCTGCACTGAAAAAATCATTTTCAGACACGTTTTGTGGAAGCATGTGTTTCAGGTGAGAAACACACCAACATCGTTTTATGGCAAATCATTTTGCTAGTTCCGCTGAATTCTTAGCTAGCCGAGTTCTTTCGGTTCTGCCGGCCAGCGACGCTTGAGCTCGTCTCCTGAAGTTAAGTGCGGCTCCTTTTTTCACACAGCATTAACAGTCTGGGTTGGGGTTCTCCCTCCCAGGGCTCAGGTGCTGAATAGTTCTGAACAACATGTCCAGGCATTAGCACTCTTAGCAGAACATAATGGTCTCCTAGAACGTGCCAGTGCGTTGACAAATGGCCAGCACAGGTGGGTGAGCTGCCACACTTCAGAATGAATAACTTTAAGACCTTCAACACAGAACAAGTGGTCACCACACACAAAAAAGGAAGAAAAAAAAAAAAAAAAAAAACACTAATTAATATGAGACTCCTTCAGGAGGTAGCACAGTGACTCAGTGGGTAGCACTCAAACCTCAAACCTCCAGGGCTGGGGGTTTGAATTCCACCTCAGTTCTGCGTGTGTGGCGTTCGTTTGCGTGTTCTCCCTGTGTCCTCTTTTTTTCTTCTGGTACTCCAGTCTCCTCCTGCAGTCCAAAGACATGCAGTTACGCTAAATGACGTCTCTGAATTGACTGCTGTGTATGATTGTGTGTGTGCATATACACCCTGCAATGAACTGATATCCCACCCAGGGTGTACCTTAGCCATGTGCTCTATGCTGTCTGGAGTAGGCTCTAAGTCTCCAGGCAACCTTGACCAGAAAAAGCAATTAGAAGACGGATGGATGGATGGAGCTTTAACTTCACCTTTGAATGAAAAATTCCACCTTCATCCTGCTCTGCGTTTGAGTAAATGGGTCAGAAAAACCCACATCATTTCTCATAACCTTTCACAATTAAGTAAAAAAGGCAACACTAACAGTTTAAGAACGTCAATGTCCTTCATGAACAAAAATTTCATAAAGACCTATGAAAAAGAAAATTTCTGTTGCACCTTCCACCTTTCTGACAGCTTCACCCAAAGAAATGCTTTCAAAACCCAACATTTCCCTCAGATAACATGTTATCTTGGGATGCCACTTTTTCTGCCCCCTAAACTAATGACAGGAACTGAAGTAACACTTGAACAGTCTACCATTCGATAAAACAAATTAAATTCATGTGACGTGTAATTCACACTGAAAAAACTAGACTGAAATTCTTTAAAATGTCCCGAAGAGCAAGATAAACGCTGCTGAACCTGAGGAAAAATACATCCATATGAAATATATCGCACTACTGTGATTGCAACACATAATTATCTTCTCTTCCAGGTATTTTTAGCATTTAGTTTCATCCAGCAGCAATAGCTAGCTCAAATTTTAGCTGCCACACTCCTACAGCTCATATTTTAAACGTACATTAGTGCACCAGAGAAATTCCCTTTCTAATAAGGAAGAATTCAATAAGGGCATAAACTGTATCCTTTATTAAAGAAATGCAGTAGTTTTCATTGGAATAATTTAGAAATTTAATGTTTAAAATCAGGGAATCTCAGCCTAGAGTTCCCTGAGGCCCTACAAGTACATACTGCAGTTTCAGGGGGTTAATAGAAATACAACATACATAGGAATACTGGCACATTGTCAATTACAGCAGTTAAAATATTAAAGGATGATGCCCCCCCCCACCCCCACGAGAACCATTAATGTCCCCGCAGGTCCTTAATTTGTACTTGTGTGATCTTGCATTTGGTGGTAAGGGACCCTTAGCTCTAGTTTGCTTGCAGACCCAGAGTACGGTCTCAGTGTTGCCATTTGAGAACGCAGAGCTAATTTCTCCAGAGGTCAGCAGGAAATCTGAACTCTCACCATGTTCCACAGAGGTGAAAGGTCAAAGCAAAGCCCCATGACCCCTGCATCTGTCCCTGAGCAGTCCAATTTCTGAATAACAGTGGACTATATGCGGCCAAAATGGGAACACGATCACGGAGGTGAACACCGTTAAGATATAAACCCTGATCTGGGGGGACATTAGTCACCACGCAGTAGACTGGGCCTTGTTGAAGCATTTCTGAAAGTCTGTGAGCACTGGTGGCGAGAGACACAGCGGAGATGCGAGCCAGGGTCTTCTGAACTCCTTCAGCTATGCCCATATAATGCAGTGCATAGAGGAGGAGCTGGACAACTCTTAATACGCGCCTCTTAACCACTTGCGCCCAGTGCAGCTTTCCAGCTGTTAATGCACTCACCGAAACATTAAAGCTGCGCTCAAATGACACCTGCCTAAATAATGCTTTAAAGCATAGCATTTAAAACCCACCAGATTAAAAAGTTTGACACATTCCACTCAACTATTACAGTTCCAAAGCATTACAAAGAAATCGTCCCAGAGCCTCCATCATCCTTGATTACATCCAGTTGTCTTTCTCACAGATTGACACCTTTGTTCTTTCCGGTACAAAATCATTTGTTGAGACTGCACACCCTTGGCGATGCACCAGATGAGCAGACCTGGCTCGATCAGATCTTTGATTCCATGCCTGTATGCACCTTCAAATCCTATTATCTTCCCCAGCCAAACCAGAACAGGAAGGGACCCCTGCTGGAAAATAAAACTTGTTTTATCCCACCATCTCTGCCTGCTCCAACTACCGAAACCTAATCTACAGGCGGGAGATGAAAACGTGCCTCTAAAACAAAATGTTTTTTTTTTTTTTTTTTTTTTTTTTTTTTTGAGCGCACAAGACAGGGAACACAAATCGCAAGCGAAGCTAATGATGTTTAACAGCACTCTGCCTAGAAAAACGTGTTTCGTTTCCTCATCCTACCAAATGTACTCCAGTTCAAATATATAGGAAGCCCATTACAAATTTATATGCATGTTTTGGCTGAAACACAAATAAGAAAAAATTACTCCACCTAGAAATGGCTTGGTCCGCTTTTTCCATCTCCAATAGCAGCTGCACAGCATTAAATATCAGCCGATGCTGATCAGTCTTTTTGTTTCTACTTAACCAACTTTTAAGCCATTTGTAATACAACTACCTAAAAATGCTCAGTCAAACTAATTTGTATGTATCTGTAATCCCCTAAAGAATAATCACGAAACAAAATAACAGTTTTGCAGGGGGAAGCGAGGCTTGCCTGTGTATCATGTGGGATCCTAGCTTTATTTTTTTTCCCCCCAATAACCGGTCCAGTGTTTCTGGTCAGTATTGGACCAATACTGAATATCATATTGGCACATCCCTACTCCTACCATCAGACAAGTACAGCTGGAGGAAGAAACTGAACATTAGAACTGGAGGAATGCTCCGCCCTTGACCGCCACATGCTAGGCTAATATCTACATTATCAGTGCTGACCTTCACTCTAGACGCACATATGAGGAAGCATGACATTTCACACAGCCTTGGTATTCACTTCAGAACAGCCCCACAGTCAAAATACCATCACTATCCATCAAAGATCAGGTTCTTCATCCCAAGAGACTGAGACGCTCGCAAGCTTTTAATCCACCCCTTTTATTAGTGTGATGTCTTCTCTTTTTATTGCAGATAGGCTGGGCTGTATCGTTTCCCAGCAGGCACAACCGATATAGAAGATGGCTGCCAAGGCACAAGACAAGTAAAATACAGAAGGAGACATCTATGCAGTGAGCTCCCGTGTGCTTGCACCTCAGGAGTGACCGTCATGCATTCATGCACCGGATCCGAGCCGCGCCGACGTAACAAAGCAAAAGTGATGCCTGGTTCCAGTTCCGCATCATTAAGCTGAAGGGTCCTGATTATGACGAAGCCTTCAGGACACTTTACAACCATGTTCTTTCGTGGACAGGATTCACAGGTGACTTAACAGGATCCATAAGGACCGACTGGTTCAAATCAACATAAGCATGAATTTTAACACACGGGAGCAACACATAAAACATTCACTCTCAGATTTATCACAACTATGATTAAATACCCTCAGCCCCACTTCATCACACAGGTCCATTAATATTCCACTAAAGGACCGCCATCATTTTTTTCCTTTGACCAAACAGCAGAAGACCTTTTGATGATTGCAAGCATTAGTAGAAAGGTTCATCAGGGTTATATCTCAAATGGCAAGCCTGCGTAATTATAACTCCTAATCAGTTTCTTAGCTATGAAGATCACAGCCGACTGCGAAGACTGCAGCGTTGTTCCCATTTATCTTGCACCCTTACATTCGTCTCCGTGCACTTAATATTAATGGAACGTCACACATTCATCCAGTATAACCATCTCAACAGGCGGGTGGCACACCGCTCAAACTCATTCACCTCTGGTGCGCGACGCAGCAGACTCCCAACTTCTATAAATACTGCAACTTAAATAGAACAGTCGAGGAAATTTAACCAATTTGTTCTTGTCTCAGTTTATCCAGTTTAAAATAGAATTTTAAAAGCAGCGCAAATATTGCAATTAAATTTTAATTATTCTAATTGCGTTATCTTCACAATCGTGTGCAAAACTGAGCAATGCTGATGACACTGTAATGCAATATTTATGTGACCTAGGCAAAGGCCCTTAAAATTAAGACCATGAAAATACATAAACCACTTAGCAACAACATACCGCTGAACGGAGGTCAACGCTCAACAGTGGCCGATTAGTCACTTCCATATTAAAAAACACACAATTATAATTAGTCACAAACACTCTTTTCAGGCACACAGAGGACAAACCTTCTGTCACACACAAGCGGGTGCAGTTTTAATTCCAGAAACACGACCAATATCAACAATATGCTGATTAGACTTTTACCCAGAAGAAAGGACTCATAGAAGAGCAAGACTTTCTGGGTATAAGCTCCGAAAAGGAGGCACAAATCTCTGAATTTTGGTTCAAGTCAACTAATTTCATCAACTACTTACACTGGCTGACAGTTGCGTGGCAGACTATAGGGGTTACAGCCATTCAAAATGGCGTTTGTAAAATACCCTCATGTACTTCAACTATGGTCACTTTTTACTTTAAATGTGCCTGTTGCCAGCCTTTCAGTTCATCAGTAGAAGAAAACTTTGAAAGGACAAAAAACGTGTCACACCACCTCTTATTTCTGTTTACATCTCAATGGGAGTCATATCTAAAAGACTGAAGTTGGTTGATATGAAGGAGATGATTTTAAGGAAGTCTTTTGCAGCATTGCTGCTGGTATCCCAGAATCTTCTCCATGCTGGGAATAAAGCCAACTTGAGCAATTAATAACCATTATAACAAATGTGCACCGGTATCCACTTCACCAATCACTTTTTTGTTTTATCTTGTTCTGACACAAAAAGAAACATATCGTTTTTAGGCACTACCTTAAGGTAGTAGAAAGTGAGAAAATACAAGATTCTTGACTTTTATATATGTGTCTTTAGCAATAAAATACACACACACACACACACACACACACACACACACACAAAATAGCCCTATAGATATCAGCTATGCACATGAAGGTAACCAAAAGCTGAGGTGTATGTGGACACTTCATGCGAGTCCAGTTTGTGAACGGAATCGCTAATCTGTGAGTATGCATGTTGGTTCTGGCTGTTTGAGACAGCAGGGAACATTAGGGCATGACCGACCCCATCAGCAGGGGTCACTACCAACCCTGAACCTAATTCTTTCATTTCATTCAAGTTCAACGTCACCTTCTTATTTATATTTCTCAGATGGACATTTTTAAACGAACCAACAACCAATAGACCCACTTCATTCATAATGTATTTATGTGACAAGGCTAAAACATTCATAACAGATTTTCCATGGCTACATCTGGCTTATTTTTGCAGTGTTCTATACAATTGTGTTTTTTGCCAATGTATATGGCTTTTGTTTTAATGTACTGGTCATACAAATAAGTAAATACAATAAATGTGTTAATACCCTAGCATTTAGGCCAAAAGCAAGCTGAAAAGGGCCAAAAAAAAAGAAGTTTTTTCAGACATTACACACAGTAGTCTGCTGTGTCATAAAAAGGAGGAAAATAATTAGATGAACCATTTGCCCAATTCACAGGAGACCAACAGATAATGCTGGAAGACAGATTAATCGACCGCTGGATCATGGGCGATCTATTGTGTTCAGAGTCATCTTCAAACAAGACCAACGTGGGTGTTCAATGCGTAATGGCACTTGAACACTGGTAATACAATATGATTCAGGGTTTTGTTTTGTTTTTTGACATTGAGACATGCCTATCTTTGATATCTACAATTTTAAATTGTTTTTACGGCACCACAAGGCCATATTTTCTTTTTTTATGTGAATCACAACATTTGTAGATATATGGGCTCAATGGACAAGCTGAATCACTGAAAGTTTCTGGAGAAAGAAGAGAACTAATTGTCTACCTTGTGCTTGCTACACAAGAATACAAGAGAGGCAAATAGCTGAAACTGTACAATAAATAAAGAGTTCTGCCTTACATTTCATAAGGTGCCACATAATTCTCAGACAGAGTTAAATTTTACTTTCCACTACTTTCCAAAAATCACAAATATTAAAAATGATACTTTTAGCCCTCCACGGCACTGATAACATGCAAAGTGCTTCCCTACATTGCAATATAATCTATAATCCATATCATGCATATACACGCCTTATAGCTCTCTGACATCAGTGAAAATTAAAGATAGCAACAAACACGAAACCACTCCAGAATCTTAGGACGCAAACACACACCGGAGTAGTGAGAGAAACTTCAACTCAACCCATGACCCACCTGGAGAAGGACATAAAAAAAAAAAACACAATACAAACTAACTGGCAACAACCCTGCACTGTAAAATATTATACATCAATACAAACATCCAAACCAACTTTTTTTTTTTTTTTTTTTTTTTAGGAAATCTCACATATATTGCTAGCAATTCCCTACACAAGTCAAATCTCTTAGCATGCTATCCAAAATCCAAAAAGGAAGTTATTTAAGCAGTCAAATTTGGTAAAAGGAGTTGATAAAATTCGCCTTCCAGTTTTGACTTTTCCAAATATGGAGACCATAACTGAATTGAAAACAATAGCCTTTGAATACAAATTGTATCTGAAAATTGTATCTGATGCTGTTTGACAAGGACGGTACATCCGGATCAAGTATGCTCTAAAGTAACCACTAAATGTTATGAGCATGTCAGTAAAAAAATAATGACTGTACATTAGTGCAAACTATCAAAATAAAATGCCCAATAAAGCCATCCGAAGCAGGGCCTACAGTATATAATTGGTCCATGCAGGTAGATAAAAGGCACATCATTTGCCACTAAAAATACAAATGGCATATTCCTGGACTACACCAGACATTCGGGATACATGACAAAAGCAGACATAGACAGAGCAGCCGAAGGCAGCATTTAAATGTCCAGGAATACATTGTTAGAGTATCAGGAGGGCAGAGGCCAGGGTCCACATAGCCACAATTATGGCATCTTCAACAGGTTGAGTTGTTTAGCCCAAATTCACCCACATATCTCAGTTTTATCATTTATATCACGACCAACAGCCCAGGCGTGGTGACCAAACCTACAGTACAAAATTACAAAAAAAATAATAATAAATAGATAACGTAATCAGACACGCAAAATAAACGCACTGTCATTTAAACCATGAATGCACATCTCAAAACCTAATGATTTAACTTAAATCTAATCCTTATGAATTGAATATCCCCTTCAAGAGAGACCCAAAATACTGATGCACACGGATGTGAATCACACTGCATCTTTAAAGTGACCATTTACCTTGGCGTTGCAATGGCAGCACACGGTCCAGAGAAATTTGAAGGTTCTCCACAGCAGGATGATGAAGAGCCCCCCAAAGAAAGTAACCATGGAGGAAGCAAGAAAAGCCCACCACATGCGCTGGCCATTGTTGTCACAGGGCACGTCTGGTGAGAAGGGGATGACCACATCCATCTTGGATCTTCTAAAAAAGGACGAGTCCGGATCGATGTCGTTATTCTCTTTCATGATACTGTCAGCGATGCTTCGGAGACGTTGGCCATCCTCTCCCCTTAGCATCGAGGAGCTTTGGTGAGCTCCTGCCAGCACCCCCTAACCCACTCATCAGCCATATTGCTTCAAACAGCCTCCCCCTTACCGATATTTAACCAGACTGGCTTGATGCGAATCGATATTCCGAAATTCAGTGACGCACAGGCAATCTCGAATTCGAAGCCCCTGAGTCTTATACCTCTCGGAAAAGCGCATCAAAAACTCTTGATGGATTTATTTTCCATTTTAAGTCAGATCGGGCATTTTCCAAACCTTCAGGTGCAATTCCATGTCAGACGCCTATTCATTTTGCAGCCCGTTATTAACTGCTGTGCGTCTGTAGGGCTCTGTTGTGATTCAGCGGCGTTGAGAAGATGGATTTCCGTAGCCCCGGCTTTCTTCCATAAACCAGGAGACGAGCTGGTTCGGCTTCTCGTTAGAATGAAAGGAAAAAACTCCACCTTGTCGGAAACGTCAAAAGATTTGAGCTGGGTGAAGGTCTGCAGACAGCAAGCGACACGGGCCACTGGGCTTTCATTAATAAAATAAGAACAGGGCTGTTGTCGCCTCTCCTATTCACTCCGGTGCGGTCCGGCTGTTCCACTATGGCCAAGTGATGCAGGCTGTCAGATGTGCTCAGAAAACAGCCGAGAAGCTTCACAGGTAGGAAGGAGGAGCCATGCCTGAATTATAAAGATCCGCCACTCTAGCGTCCGCGCGCCGCTCTCTTTTCATACAATGTGACAATTTTGTAACAAGTTCAATCAGCTGCACGCTACATGGTGAACGTAAAGTTTTTTTTCTGCATTAGACGTGTTTATTATCAGTTCAAAGGTCCAGCCGACCTTGCAGTGAGTTGTCAACGATCAGTTACATCGTACGGTCGAGTTTATTTTAGCCAATGTGGTTTTTTTTACGTTATTTTCTTTTTTGTTTTTGCTCCTATAAAGTATAAATAAACCGTAACCTGACGTGAGACCAGAATTAATAAGTGTTTAGTATGAATTAATGCATATAATGGCTCTGCAGACAGGAAAATGCTCCTTCTGTTCTTTTCAGAAGAAACTGGGGTTCTCTTCCTCGTTTTTATACTGAGGATGTTAGTTAACACTGGAGGAAAAACACACTGTCAACACTCCACCCAGGCCAAGGAAGTAAATGGGAGACCTGTTGAGCGTCGCTGACGGCTTCGGAGCCGAAAATACGGACGTACGCACGTGGCGCGAGTGCTGCGTAGCTACGTAAAATGCGTAGAGGATCGACCGTCATTAAACGAGCTCTGCGAAATACTCCAAAAATGTGGTCGTAGTTAATCGACTGTTAAAGTATAACGAGCACATATTTATGTAATTAGCTATTCTATAACTAGACCGCCAATTTACATGGAAAAAAAAGTCTTGGTCCGGACAATGTTAATCTAATGCTGTGAAATGATACCATCGCCTGTGAGCCTAATCTCTTATTGTGATTCTCTTGAGGAATCACAGTGAGCGTTTATAGCACATTTTTCTCTCCTCTCAACTTAGCAAATGCATGTACATCATGTTTTAAACGTACCAAAAACGCACTAACATAATTGATAATATGTTGACGTGTTTACTTAATCCTGTCTTAGTCATTTTCATGTCTAATTTCTCCATAGTTTTCTATCCATAAAGAAAACAAAATATGGCTTTTTTCTTTACTAGCTTCCACCACTACCCATGCACGAAGTTAAAATGAACGTAGACAGGTGCGCCTCCTCGTGGCCGCTTTCTGCATAACAAAAGGAATAATTCAAATATTGCTTCATTTACTACGTCACTTTTTCAACCTGTTTATCTGGAAATCAAGTTTTATACATAATGGCACACATCCTTTTATGAAGTAAGGACAAAGTCATCATTGGCTTAAATGTTTTGGTTTGTTACGCTGTAGGAATAAAATAACAGGCGTAATTCAAATCGCGGGGCGTGACGTAAATCCACACACAAAAAAGAACGTGTTCTTTCGTTTTCTCTCACGTACGTGTTGCGTGGGGCTCAGCTTTCATGCTCCTCAGTGCGTTTGTCAAAAGAAGAAAGAATCATTCGTTTACTATTACAGCTTATCCAGTACAGGGTCAAAGAATATAATAGATTAATAAACATAATATTTGAACTTCTTTGACACTAACCCTTCAACATTTAGATTTGAAAACTTTCCCAGCTATCAAATTGGTACGCTCAGCCTATTGGGAAGTGAGTTTCCTCCGATGAGACTGTAGGGTTGTGTCACAGAGGGATGGACAAAATGAGATGATATGCAAGGCATCAAAGAATGACAGCCATTTTTAATATCAGTCATATTAACTTTTGGCTGGCAACCCAGGACCATCCACTCAGACTTATGTTTAGTGAAGTTTAAATGAACTGTCAGTGGTTATCTGAATAGTGATTGCTTTGCCACTTCAGGGTAAGAGGGCTTGTTCCCGAATTGTAGCGGTGACGCTATTAGCTAAAAAAAGTGGGGAACTAAAAGCCAGAGTCAGGAGACACAGGCAAAACGATTGAACATCTGATCTGAGCTCCTTGGCTCATAAAGTCATCAGTAAGAAAAGTCACACAGTAACAGGTGTCACCTGATACTGAGACATATGCCAAATGCTCATACATTTAAAGTCCTGTTACTAAACCACTCTTTCTGGAGATAAATATACACCATAGAAAGTGTGCTAGGATCCAATGGCACAAGAGAAATTGATTCATGAAATACATTAGATTCTGTCAATGAAATGCCCAAAATAATTGTACAAAAAAAAAAGTGACTTCAACTAATAAATGGTACTAAATTTTGATTAATTCACATGCACCAATTAACATTTTGGTCATATCTGTGGACAACGGCATAAAAAGGCATGTCAAATTGATGTACGGAGTTACAAGTTACCTATGACCTAGGTTCATATTCACAAACAAGAAATGATTCAAGGACCAATGCACAGGGTATGCAAGCATGCGAGACATTTCAAATTCAGCAGCTGGTTTTGCTGGCTAGCAGGCAGTGTACTTTGCTGTGTGATTGTGCGTCTCATCACTTACTAGTGATTTGACAAATGAGGCTTCAAAACCAGCATTGATCGGTAGTTCGTGATACCATCCAAAAGCCTCATTTGTCCCATCAGAGACATTTACACGTTGGTTCCAGTAAATTACTAACCGCATGAGCTCCGCTGGTGAGTTAATGTATAACAAAAACATTTAGTTTCACATTGTGCTCAGATAGTTGGCATCCACTAGGACTAGACCTCAAGCTGTTTTGGATTCTGTTCACTTCTTCCTCCTCTTTTTCTTCACTTTCTGCTGTAAGATTTGCGTGGCTAGGTCTACTTCCTTTGTAGACTGCTCTGTAGGGATTCATTTCATTGGGGTGGAAACAAAATGTTTGTACAGTAGTCTAGTGACAAACATTTCCGGGCAAAACTACAGCTTGCCAATATATAGAAATCACAGCTAAGGGGACCTTTAGCAAATGATCATTTAAAAAAAAGAGGACTCGTACTACCTAACATTAAATAGTCAATTTTTTTTTTATTATTTAAATAACGCTTCAATGAAATGGGTTTTCACAAAATCACAGCTAGGCCATCATTCTCAGAACTCACACCAATGATTAGAGTAGAACGTACTGGGGTTCACAAATTGCACATTAATTCACTTTGACTATTGATAATTCAGCTGTAGAAATGAACTTAACACACCATTATCCTTTACAACCCCCCCAAATTAAATTCCACTTAGCATAATCCACCCATAACAATTTCACTGTCAGAGCCTATGATCTAATGAACTGGCGAAAATGTGCCGTTTCTGCCACCCATTGGTTACAATTCATTTTGCATATTAAAGTGATCTCGTTCTCGTGCCTCTGGCCACGCAAGACAACGTCGCGGTGCTGTGCATTAACTTCACTCACATAAGCCTGAGGAAAACTATCAAAGGTCAATAAGTACAGTTCTTCATCATCGCGATTGTGTTTGCAATCTAAGAGACACTTTATTACAACCATGTGCAAATCAGTCGTGAGGGAAGCGGGCTGTTGTCTGTTGACAGGTCAAGATTTTGTGTATATTGCAGCCGTCAGACATTCTGCAACTGTCGAGTGCAGTCAAACAAGAGGACATGGCTTGGACAGCAGTGTGGGGCATGTGTGGGTGAGGAAGAGAGAAAAAAAAAAAAAAAAAAAAAAATTACTTAACCACACAATATCAGACAGCTTTCCTAAATGGATTACTTACATTAGCAAATGAAATCCTCCGAATCAATACTATCACTAGTATCATTGTTCCCCCACAGAAAGGTGCAATTTTAAGTACTTTTATAATTTGCTAAACAAACTAGAGTAGACCTGAGTACATAACTCATCTTTGTTATAGTCAGATATATTTCACAGAAAAGCAATCATGTCTCAAAAGGACCTTCATTGTAGTAAATGAAGCCAGTTGTAACTACAATATGCAGTCCTACAAGGCCTTCACCAGGTGTTCTCTGTTCAATTCAATATGCTCAAAATGAAATATTGACAGAGGGAGTTTATAAGTGGGCAAACAACCGAGAAAGTTAGCTTGTTCAGCTTTTAAAATAGCACAGGATTTGAATAACCTTTAAACAGGTGTGTTAAAAGTACAGATGTCTTAACAGTCAAACACCTTGTCAGAAATCTTTTCATTATAATCACTTGAGAAGCACAGCAGACATTGTTAAAAAAACTACACACATTTATTACAGTTTATATCTGATAAAAATAACCAGCATACAGAAAATAGTCATTTTCCAAAATGTGTAAAATGTTGCAATTAAAGTATATAAGCAGTATTCACCATCTTTATTTCAGAGCGCACCACAAGCATCAGCAGTGTTCAGAGCAGCATGTGTAAGTGCTCCACCAGACGATGCAATTATGGGATAGACGCAGGTCCGAACCACAATATTAGGTTGCATGTAACCAACAATTCTGCCCACACACACACACACACACACACACACACACACACACACACACACACACACACACACACACACAACCAGGATGCATACAACATTTTTACCAAATTTAGAGATGCCCAATTCACCAGGTCCTTTCACATCTGCATTTTAAGCTTAGGGACCCAAGCTACTTTTTTCACCACAAGTTAGGTCATCTCACCGCTGCCTGCACAGTGATAAGTGGTGGTAAGCACAAGACAAAGGCATGCGTGTGAAAAGATTTACGTACCCTCTGTGGCTGACAGAGCTCCCGAAGGACGACCTCCCCATTGTGTTCAAGGGGCCTGGGCCCTATCCCTCCACATAGCTTCCCTACCCTCGGTTCTTCAACCCAGTGTTTTCCTTCCAGACCTATTCCAAATTCCACAGAGATCCATTCCTTGTAAAATCTCCCATCATCTCTGGAAGCTCCCAGCTTTAATACCCCCCCAAAAAAAATACACATTAGACTACTCATCTAGACAAGGATGCATCTAGTGGATATTCAGGTCCTGACAGGTTAGAGACTGTCCATTAACTTCCCTGTCTGTACTGTATACTTTACCCAGGTCCTACCAATGGGTTCAACAGAATGTGACTCGGACAACTCTACTGTCGCTATCATGGTAATAAATTCTGAACTTTCCTGCAGGTAGTCAGTCAACCAAAGCAGGCTGTACCCATCACAATTTTCCCTGTTCACACAAATAAACAAAAAGCTGGCTGAATAGAGTGCATTACCCCCTTGTCCATTGTCAGTCGTATAAGGCAACATTTCTTAAGAACTACCCTAAGCCGCTGGCCTTTACTTTTGTCTGGAGATTGGTAAAGTATGAGAGTAGTTCAATTTGGAAATCTTCCTTAAGCAATCTGTAGTGGAGACAGAGCCCCGTTACAGCATCTTGAACTAGCTACTCCAGTGCCCCTTTACTGAACGCCATGGGTCAGGTGAGTGGAGGTGGTGCTATCCAAGTTAAATTGCATCCTTAGTTTCTTAAAAAGCAAGCTCTCTTCTGGTGACAGATAGCACCCTGCCCCTCCGGTGTATACAGAGGAATGTGGTGATGGGCATCCTTCACCAACATGCTTGAAGGACATTACATACCAGTTCTTTGGTTATAGGCATGGCCTGGCCCTGCTCCAGGACAGCTCCATGGACATTCGGGCCAGAGGCCTTGTTTCCCAGATCTCCACAAGAGTTTTTTCCTGCCAAAGAACTTAAGCACTTCCCTGATGACTCAATGCCTCACAAACAGTCCAATGCAGAGACGTCCTACACTGGTACTCCATATATCTATATCATTTAAATTTTACAAGGTTTAAAAGAATATATTTAGGGTATTACTAAACTGCAAATACATACTTTAAATCTGATATATATATATATTTTTTTTTAACCACAAAGACAATCTGGACATGTCATATTGCTATTCAACTGTGAGTTTATGAAAATGACACCTAGGGTGGATCTCAGTAATGGAGTACAAAGACACCAACGGGTGAGACGAGAGGAACAGATGCTCCTATCTTTCCAACCATCAATCACCATGAAATGAACTTTGACAACACTAAAAAAGGCAAATACATTAAGATCATTTAGGTGACCGTGCATGGAGGGAGGGCAGTGTCAAACCAAACGGACTGCACTGAAAGATCGTTTTCACAAGTTTGCACAGACGGATCCTCCTGTTTTGATCACTGTATACATGGAATATTTTTTTAAACAAATACCAAATGGAGGAGCTGTGCATATAAACTTAAAGAAATATTAGGCATACTTTTTAACTTGAGGCTTCATTCTTTAAAAATGTTAGGAAGCTTAAAAAAAACTGGAAAAATACTAGTAGCCATGCCATTTACACACATGGTGTGACTTGGCCATAGAGAGTTGATAAATGGAACACCTAATTTCAAATTTTGGTGGTAGAGAAATAATGACTTTTATTCTCAATTTAACATTTGATACAAATCATATTTTAAGAACGAATATCCCAATCAGAACAGTACCTGTCTGTTTGTGCCCTTTGATTTCCACCACTGTCTACAGAGAAACCAAAATGTGTCCCTCGCATGAGAAAGGCATGTGAACCGTGAAGCTAAGTTTGACCATAAATTTACTTTTGTCTAAATGTGGATTCTTAATTAACCCAAATGCTTAAAAAGGACCAATTTTTCATTATAATGTGCAAGGTAACATCCCTTTTTCCAAATAAGGAACAGTCTACTTTCTTCAATTAACATGAGTGTAGAAGGCAATTTCATGCCAGGCAAATGATGAAATGTTAGGAACAGTTGTGATACTCAAAATTACACTTGCTTGTACAGTACAACCATAGTACCTAGAACATGACAAAAATGACTGAATACCTAGATGCAACTTTGAAGGTTTCACAGACTCACAAGTGCAAAACTAAAGCAGAACAAATGGAGGAGTTTGGCACAACATACAGAAGGGGACATAGCATTGAAGACCAAATGAACTGCCATACTACATTTACTGTGCCACGTACTTGAATTACAAAACCCACTTAAATAATAAAAAAAAAAAAAACATCTACAACACTAATACAGATTAAACGAGGGGAGAATAAAAAAAGGTTTAAGAATCATGCAAAATTGCACCAGGATGTTTTTAAATAGATACATTAAAAGTGACAGACAAAAAAGCAGATGGATGTGTGGGGTGGTGTTAATCTCTGCTAAGAACTGGACTACCCTTTGCTACTGTACCAGGTCTATTACCTAGTTTGATTAGACATTAAGGTCTTAAAGAGAACCGGAATAGATGAAACACACTCGGAGGTCTGCCCCCTACAGGACAGCTCCCAAGTGTTTAACATCACTCCCAATGGGAAGCTGAGTCCCCAGTAACCTGCTGTCTATGGATTTCAAAGGCACTTCCATGTTGCACGCACCTCTCCACCCCTGTGATGTTGTTTTATGTAAGGAAGGAAACAGGCTGGGGGGGGGGGGTGGAATTTGGGAGAGAGACTGAAGGGAAAGCTACACATTCAAGTAAGCGTTACATAAAATACTTCTTTTGTAAACGAGTGTTTAAAATGCAGCATCACTAAATCAGATGTTTAAGTATGACAAAAACAGAAAAAAGGGGGTAAATCAGTGCTATATATAAACTTCCTCCTGTAGACAAGTGTAACTTAAGCTCTGTGTTACAGGTTATATTGATTGCAGTAATAAAATGCTGACGTGTGAACAATTTGCAATTTAAATATTGTTCAGTGTATTGTACCCCTTCATGTAGTTAAGGTTTTAGTGTGTTTTTTTTTTCCCCCTAAACAGATGCAAGGTCGCCAGCTTCAGTAGTTGCTTTCACCACACCTACGAAGAGCCATCTGGGACCCACAGGACTTTATTCTGTTCTTGATCGACAATAGTCATGATCTGAGTGCAAATGTAGGACAGGCTCCCACCTTGGACAATTCCTGAAATTGAAAGTAGGGACAGTATTTTAATCTCATGCACTATTAAAGAAACGTTTTGGCGTACGTTTGGCTTTAAAGGGGGATTCCTTTGAAATTCATCTGTGTCGTAACAGGATCCTGTACCAGGCAGAATTTTTAGCTTAAGAAATTAAACGATGCTCAGTCAGCATCAGACGGTTTCTGCACTGTAAATATTAACACCGGAACGTTCTCTCTACAATAACAGTTTATTAGGTTTGAATTCTCCTCTAAAAGCAGATGCAAGACGGGAAGAACAGTAAAGACAAACCTGTGAAGAACTTGCTATAGTCCTGCTCCATTTTTTGGCCAGCCTCAAACTGCTCCTTGGAATGTTTTTGAGATACTTTATCCCGTAGAAATACCGGATCCTTCTGCTCCCTTTAAAAGAACAATCAGAAATTTGTATTTTTAAAAAAAAAAAAAAAAACTCTCCCACACATTAAAACTACCACTGCAGATTATGTAAAATCGGGGGGGGGGGGGGGGGGGGGGGGGCGTTGGGTGATCCCATGTGGGGCCTGTGGGCCATGGTTCTGGCCCCATTTTTTAATCAAGCGTTTTATTCAAGCTGTGGTGAAAATGCAGTAAATCAAACAATCGTCATTAATGATTTTTCCCCCCCCCCTCCTCATTGCTGTTAACCTTTCTGAGAGTAGTAATTACTGGAGCTGGAGAGGCAGGATTTATGCAAACAGAGGTGATTAAGGTCACAATACAGGCTGTAGGACAAATCTAATCAGAGACGAGCCAGTGCATCATTGGCAATTTATTTTTTGCCATTATTATTACATTTTTTTTTTTTTTTTGTTTTTCCTGGCACTGTATAAAGTGCCTAAGTGTATGAATTGTGGAGAGCATGTCAGTCAGACTGGCGTGACATTGAAGTGTGGTACGTATCACAGTTGTTAAAGACAAGTCTACGACATTTCTCATCCTTGTGCTGTCTTTCTGTCTGTCTGCCCGTCTATCTGTGTAAATTTCAACCACGACAGATAACCATATCATCACATTAGTGCTATATGATGCTGCATGCTTAGCATGTCGCTAACGAAGAAACCGTACGTTGTATGATTACGAGATCATGCTCCTAACCGTGTGATGTGAATAAGAGCTTTTCAGTGTACACAGCTCTAATATTAGCATTACCTTACAGCTGGGCCGGTGCGTGACTGCTTCGGTGATCGGTGACACGGCGGTTACCTTAGTTGTTCGCTGGAAGGCCCAGGCAGAACGGTTTGGACTTCATTAGCCCTGAACCAGCTTACAGGGGACCAAGTGAATAAGGAGGAAAGTCAAAACCGATGTTCGAAATGTTCCGGAACCTTAATTAGCAGCGAGAGCTGTGGTTAGTCCATCTCGTACTTGTGGCCAGTACAAAAGAGCAGCAAACTGGACACGGTCAATATGTCTGGCTGCGATGACCCCCCCCCCGGGAACAGAAAAGCACAGAGCCAGCGTCTCAGGGCAGCCAGACCAAGGGCTAGGACACTTCCCACAATGCACTGCCACGCATCGCTGAGGGGACTCCGGGAGATTCGCCATCTCTTTGTCCCCCGCCGGACTGAGGAGATCCCTTGAGGAAATCAGGTGGAGGTAGTCTTCTCCAGAATGATAGCTTCCTCTACTTTTTTTTTTTTTTTTTATAGTTTTTAGTAAAAACTTCTTTTTAACACCTAATGCATGACGCGCTATTACTGAAGTGTGAAATGACCGTGTTGTTGACTCGGTAATAGGTTTATGTGAGGCAAGCCTCAGGTTTCTGTTTTCATCCTGTTTCTTTATTGTTGCTGTTGAGCGTGTCGGGGTGTGAAACTCCAGAGACGGGTTGCTACCGTGACTCCGCTGGCCGTGCCGTTCGGTGGATTCACGCCGAATTCTGGCAACCCTCTTTATGATTTTATGGTGTTGTGCGACGCACCCAGGTTGCTCTGTATCAGTAATTCATCAATAGGATGGCTGACAGGACAGCCACAGGTTGTCACTGACACCACATTGGAAGATTCCTGGCCACTGAGACTCATTGATGGGCTGGGTCACTTTGATGAACCTGTGCAGGAGAGAGCAGGTAAATCACGCTGATAGAATTCGTCAGATTCAGTCGAGTTGCGCGATATCATTGTGGAAGACCCCAGAAAGGTCCAGAGAACAGAATATCCTTGATGGCACCAGCAGAGAGGTCTGCTTGGATTGGGCGTGAAACGTGCAGCACCTCTCCAGGAACGGCTTAGACCAGCTCACAGATGCCTGCTGCTGGGCTCGCAAACTTAACAATTAAGAATTTTTAGTAGTGATGTTGAATCTTCTAGATGCAGATGGAAATGCTTAAGAAGCATTCAGCTCCAGCTATTTCACAGTCTGGGTGGGGGTGGCTGGGGGTTCCTTGACCGGCTACCCTGGCTTGGAGTGTATCTTTCTACATTCACACAACAAGTTATCTTTCAGAAGTTATTTTTTTTTTTTTAGCCTTTGTAACAGAAGTTCACCCCCCCACCCTGGAACAAAAGCAGTGGCTGAATTTGAGGAGGGTGCCTTTGTTCCACTGAAGGTCTGGGTGGAGGAGTATGGCTGTAATGCTCATTAAATGAAAAGGGAGAATGAAAGGAGGTGTTCTGGCCCTCCTGGAGACAGCGGAGGAAGGGACCCTCAAACCTGCTCAGTCGACGTAGGGGTGGACAGTCAGTGCACCAGCCCCCACTAACTTGTGCAGGGTTAAAAAGTAATAATTAAATCAAACACTGGTTAAGATTAAGACACAAATAGGTACCTTCCACTTCCTTTCGTAATGGTCATCGAACCAGCCTTGTAGTGGTTATTTGAGTTTTGCTACCCCTTTTAAGTACCTGTAGTTTACCACTGTCTAATTTATGGACCACTCGGGGGCTTTGAGGTTTTTCAGGCCCCTTAAGAGGAATAAACATGAGCAGAGATGAAAGGCTGGTCACAGCGCTGGTCTCATTCTGTACCATTAACTGGAGGCTCCATTTCTGGCTTTTAGAGGAGAAAATGCATTTTACCTGCCCGATGTATGCGTTTTTTTTGTTTTTTTTTCTTTTCAGTTGGCTCACGCAGTGACGTATGTCCAGTAAAGCTAAAGAAAAATTTTTACAGAACGGCCTTTTCCAGGACAATGTCATGCAAGGCGATTTACTGAAGGAGGGGGCCTTGGCTGGGGGGGGCACTCGGTGATGTTTCTTGTGGTTCGGTGGTTTTCAGCTCAGCTTCCAGCACAAGGTAGGAATCCTGTACTGCAAGGCGGGCCAGAGCACGGAGGAGGAGATGTACAACAACGAGAGCGCCGGGCCCAACTTCGAGGAGTTCCTGGACCTGCTTGGCCAGAGGGTGCGGCTGAAGGGCTTCACCAAGTACCGAGCGCAGCTGGACAACAAGAGTGAGGGTCCTGAGGCACGCAACACGCACAGGTTCTGTCGTCTGAGCTCGTCCCACCGTCGCTCACTCGTTTCTCCTTTGCAGCCGATTCCACGGGCACCCATTCTCTCTACACCACCTACAAAGACTACGAACTGATGTTCCACGTGTCCACCCTACTGCCCTACACCCCCAACAACAGACAGCAGGTAAGCGCTCCTGGCGACGGAGAAGAACGCCGCCTTCAGCCCCCACCCAGTATCCACCTAATCTACTCTCCCCCACGAGGACCCGCCATAAGCTGGCAAGCAATGTTGCTGTGGCAACTGCGCCTTGCATGGCGTTTAATTAGAGCTTCTCCGGGGGGGGTAAGAAGTAAGAGGGTGGCCGAATGTCTGTTGCGACAGGACCCTCTGAACCGGACATATGGTAAAGCAGCCAGCACCCTGATCCCTTTGCTTCAGAGAAGTCAACACAAACCGACTGATGTCCCGTCACCTTACCCGACGCACCAAAAAGGTTTCAGTTCCAGGGGGGCCTACCATCACCGAGGAAAATGGGGTCTTTGTATAACGGTGTTCTAGACACGGAGCGCTGAGACAAGGTTCATGTCTTTGACCTTGACTGGCTGAACTACAGAGTTTTCCTCCCCATTTTTCTCACCCATAAATTACGTTTCACTGTGTAGGATTACTGCTTATCATTTGGCAGCCTTATTGAAGCTTCTAGAAGCCCTCCCCCCACACCCATCCGATCAACTCCCCTGTTCTCACTTTTGATTAGATTCTCTTCTCCTCCCTCCCCCCCCCCTTGCCGGGACACAAGGGGAGCACTGGTCCTAGCTTGTCATCAGATGGCGCCATCCCAGTCAATGCAAAGCTGCCCTGGATGCGGCGAATGTCATTTCAATTCCCGGTAGATGCCTGTGCTGGGCAGTATTTTGTGCCATATGGGCGATAAATGAAAGAAATGTCCCCAGGGCCGAGGGTTTTGCAGTGTGAGGACGCTGCATCGGTGTCACTTAGTGAAGCCCCTGACATTGTTGTCCTCAAACTCGGCCTGCGTGAGCATGTCCGTTCAACAGGCACCTCCGGTGTGACACGGCATGTTATCCTCACCGCTAATTAAAGTAGCTGCCGTCAGCATTCCCGCCGTGGGGATTAGCACCAGCTGCAGTCAGATATTTATATTGCATTCATTTGCTTAGATGTGCTTTCTCTCCCCGATGTGCCTTTGTAAACCTTTTCATATGGCTAGGCGTTTTACCGAGGAGCGATTTGGGTTAAGGACTCTCTCAAGCATCATGGCAGGGCCCTTTGACTTGAGGGGTCTGCATCATTAAATACGTCGCTATGCTGTTCCCGGAATGTGGCCAAACATACAGAGGGCGTCTCCTGAGTGGACTGGACTCCCGAGGTGTGGAATAGGTGGATGATTCAGGCTTTGGTGTTTTAAAATGTCAAATGCACTGTGTGTGGTCTCTGGTCTGGCAGTGATGTGGTCTCTGCTGACTTGGGGCAATTGATTTTGTTTGCCTGTTTTGCAGCGGTACAGGACAGGGGTAAACAGCATCTCCTCTGTTTTCCTGTTGCTCCATTTGTTACCTCTTCATCTCTCTCTCTCTCTCTCTCCCCTCGTTTCTCATCCAGCTCCTGAGGAAGAGGCACATTGGAAATGACATAGTCACCATCATCTTCCAGGAGCCCGGTGCTCTGCCCTTCACTCCCAAGACCGTCCGCTCTCACTTTCAGCACGTGTTTGTCATCGTCAAGGTGCACAACCCGTGCACGGAGAATGTGTGCTACAGGTGAGTGGCCGACACACTCCCTGGTACCCCGCGCTACAGAGGAGCGAGAAGGAGAGATGTTTTGGAATTCAGGAACCATGTCATGAAGGCAGGAGGGATGGTCCCATCTGGATCCCTGCAAAATTAATGGTGTCGAGTCAAATTGTCAGTTAGTACTTGAATAATGGAAAGATTTCTGAAGTAAAAGTAATGAGCTCAGACTCAGAGAGAATTTAGATGGATTCATCCACCTTTGATGTCTATCTCCCTATAAATATTCTTGGCAGTCAACAGATTTTCTGGGGATTTAAACAAAAAGCTTCTCTTGGGTTGTGTCTGGAATGATGGGACCTCCCTATGCATAAATTCTCCACTGCTGGATTTACCTTGAAAGACAGTTGTTATTATTTTGTTGCTAGATCTTTATGATTGAAACTGCCTGCTGTTAACCATTTCCTGGTTGGACTGTCAACCTCAAGTATATTTTCATCAGGCTCTGCTGAAGTTTCTGTTAGATGATATGATTGTCTTTTCCATTAGTCGTCTTGTATTGACACCTTAGAGTATGGTTTCCATTTTGTAGTTGTTAAGGAAGAAGGTGGCTGTGTGACCCTTCTGACTCTTCTTTGCCCCCTGCAGTGTGGCTGTATCCAGATCTAAAGGGGTTCCACCTTTCGGACCTCCCATTCCCAAAGGTGTGACTTTCCCGAAATCCGCCGTATTCAGGGACTTCCTTCTAGCCAAGGTGATCAATGGCGAGAACGCCGCCCACAAATCGGACAAGTTCCGGGCTATGGCCACACGCACGAGGCAGGAGTACCTGAAAGACCTCGCCGAGAACTTTGTGAGCACCACCACCATCGATTCGGCAGTGAAATTCAGCTTCATCACGCTAGGCGCCAAGAGGAAGGAGCGGGCAAAACCGCGACCCAACGCACACCTGTACAGCATTGGCGCCATCACCTGGCCCGTGGTCGCCCATGACTTCAGTCAGTCGGCGGACATAGACTGCCTGCTAGGCATCTCCAACGAGTTCATCGTTCTGGTCGAGGAGGAGTCTAAGATCGTGGTGTTCAACTGCTCCTGCCGCGACGTCATTGGCTGGACGTCGGGGCCAACGAGCCTCAAGATTTTTTACGAACGTGGGGAGTGCGTCATGTTCTCCACTCAGGAGAGTTACACCGAGGACATCAGGGAGATCGTCCAGAGATTGGAGGTAACGTCTGGTTTTAGGCTGTAGGGTAGGCGTGTCGTTATCGGTAGCAAAACCGATTTTGTCGATCGGATGTTTAGCTTGCAATTTGGCTAATAAGCATTGCGTTCAACGGGCTAACAAATTACAAAATTGACGGTCTTGGGACCTAAGCTTGTGAGAGCTTCATTTTCCCTTGTTTTGTAGCACTCCTTTGTGTTAGCTAAGCCCTGTCAGCTTCAGGCTACAGGCCAACTTCCCCTTGAGAAACAGACAGGAAGTCGACTGGTGTAGAGATTTGATCCTTTTTGGCTTGGTCTCAGAAATGCACTTTAGACCTGAAGATTGGCTGGATAAATTTAAATAAGAGGAGGCCAGGTTGGAGTACAGGGCCTACTGTGTCAGTTTTTCATAGATTATTTTCAGCTGATTCCTCTTGTTGAATGACCGTGCATTATTTTAGTGTTTCACCCAAGTTACTTTTGTGATTGTGCCATATCGTGATTAGTGAAGGGTAATCTTCTTGCAAGTCGGTAACTTTCTGGCATAACCTCATGGGCAAGTTGACAGCGTGTGGGGATGAGAGACATTGCAAAACCAAATAAACATCTTCCAAGGAACGGTTTCCGGGACGGTCCTTTCTGGACGTTTCTCTCATTGCATTGAGTGGTTGCAGAAACCAAAACGTAAGACACTTTCACTTCTCATGGGCAGAGAAGAGATTAGAAAAATAATCGCATTCCACCACGTTTACGGACTGGTGTGTCTTCTGTCATTTTTGTGTGTGTGTATAAAGGAAATTGTCTTTAATAGCGAAGGCTAGGTGGCCGTTGTACACTAAGTAGTTCCGTAAAGATGGAAGAGAGGCAAGGCTGAATACATTAGTGCTCCTGGTCTGTTAGGATGCACCATCCGTTGGAAAATGGCCGTGGAAGTGATTTGACAGTGATTTTCCATGAGGAGTCATTAAATGTATGCTTCATCATAAGGACCTCCTGACTACAAAGTGGAGGTCAAGCTGACTTTTGATGGGAAACGCGTAGTCTTCCTCAACACATCAGTTGTTTTCGTCCTACCTAGCACCAGTCATTAAAGTACGTTTGCGTTATATGCGAGAATTCTTTCTTTAAGTTGCTCAGGCCTCGTCTCTTCCCGGAGAGCCTTGGTGGGCCGGCTCTGACAGGCGGTGTCTCATTACCGAAACTCTGCCAGAGACAGCAAATGTCAGATGGCTCGCTCCAGTCCTTCAAGTGCCGAAAATATTCAGCGGCACTTCTTTGTGTAGGTTTACATTCTGCCTCTTAGCCAACACTGTCAAAGATACGAAGCAACTTTTTATTATAATCCTTTCATATCGCCAGATATGATACTGAAGCGGTTCACGTCACTGCGGCGGAGCCCCATGTGAACCCTTTAACCTTCTAGTTATGAAGCAGTATCTAGTAAGATAACCAGACATGTCTGATTGTTGAGTTTGCCTTAAGGGTCGCTTAGTAACCGGTTTTCTCTGGTGGTGCTTGCGAATGTTGCTGCTCCTACTGGTCACCAGGACTAAAGAGCTCTGTTTACGCCATGCTTCATGATACCTGATGCCCAATGGTGAGGTAGCTCCTTTGTTGATGTTGCGTTGTCAGAAACTCGTTTCCTGACACACATCAGGAAACTGGAGTTGCATCTCCGATCTCAGCTTCATTTTTTTGAGTTTCTGTTCAACGGCTGCCCGTTGCATGCTGGGTAGACCTTTGAGTGAGTCCTGCTATATAGCTCTGCCCCGTTGCTGCTCTCCTCGTTACCTCCTCCTCGTCGTGGTTCATGCTTTTCTGGGCTCTATTGCTGGGTGTCCCATGCCGCTGGCCCGGTATGGCGGTTTGGATCTGGGCCGGTGGCGGCCGGCCGGCAGGCCGTCCTGGAGGAGCACCCACCGCCGTGTCTGCCATCTGGTCCCGGGTTGAGGCTTTTAGTTCTCCGCTCGTTAGTCATTTAACGACCGACCATCTGTGACATTAACGGAGTGGACAGCTGGACCCACACACACTTGTGGGTTACTCCACGGCTTCAGCTACAGGGTCTGACATCTACCAGAGGAGCTGAGGTATTGCCAGGCTGTCAGCACTTGGAGGTCAAAGATGCAACTGTGAGGTGCTGTAGGATGACTCAAAGGATGTGCTGGAGCAGTGAAATTTCAGAAGGGGCTACTCAATCCCCTCCAAGTCTCAAAGCAGTACTGAAGGCTCACGTGCCGGAAAAGACCTGGTCTGTACACTCGCTAGAGAGGCCGTTAAACCGGAGGTCATGTGATCAATGTAGTTTGACAGGTACGATTCCCAACTCCAAAAAACAAAAGCTAAGCAGCCGGTGTTTCTACTGGCAGTTTCACCGAGGACCTGAACGTGTAAATTTGACTGAGGCCGCGACCTCTGGGGCCTCGGCAGACATAGCGTTGTTTAACGCTCACATCGTGTCACTTTGAAGCATGAGAACAGAAGGTCTGTCTGCTTAAAGTTGACCCCTGTCGAGGGCCCAAGCTCGTCACGGTTCTGCTTTCATTCGAAACATGAAACGGGACAAATCGAGCTGGGTTTATTTCTTTAAACTCTGCACTCAGGAACCTGGACCAGCGCTTTGATTGAAAGACGGTGAGGTAATGTAACAAACAATAAGTGACTTGTACAGTAAACCCGTTAATGTGAATATCTGCTGTAGCTGCATTCCATTCCAGAATTAATTATTGGCATTCTTACGGTTAACAAATTGGATCTTCAGCTTCAAATTTTAACTGAAATTTTAACCAAAGAAAATGTCACTGACATCAGTCCTTTAGGATGGGTCTTGAAACGGTTCAAAGCTGTTGCTCATGGTCCGTCACGTTGGCCGTTCTCCCTGTGCTGTGGGCACCACCGCAGTCAGCATTCCGGTCTTTCTTTTGACCCGTGTCACCTGGCCGCCGTGTTCATTAGTTGGAGTGCAGGATGAGTCAATAATGTGATGAGCTTGGGTGGCGTCCCCGCAGGAACATGGGTGTCTGAGCACAGGTACCACAGAGGATGCTGCAATCGGCCGCACTGTTGGGGGGTTGGCCTGGGACTCCAACACATGTGCCTGGACTACTTCTACTCTGGATCCCAGCAGAAATTCAGTACCCCCCCCCCCCACCGCAACCCCCCGGCACAAAAGTGGCCAAAATGAGAGAAATCCTCACAGTGACCCCCACCCCCAGCACCATTCTTGGTAAGCCCAGTTCCGGCTGCGGCGGCAGCCTGTGCTTTAAACTTCAGTTGTTTATTGGGTATGTGATGTCTCCAAAGAACAAGAGCATCCATCCATTTTATAATGACTGCTTCTTCAATTTGAACTACTGTACGTCCACGAATTTTTAATATTCCAAAAATAAATGCACACGCAAAACACTCAGGTAACTGAAGCTCTCAGAGTCTTTGTGTTTGGTCCTTATAAGTAGTCTGTCTTTTTTTTTTTATGGAGCTGAACAGGTGTGCGAGGGTCCTTTTTCTATTGTATTATGTTATCGGATGTACCACCTCTCCCTGCCGTTTATAAGCATGGGGCATTGTCTCAGAGGCCCCATTGTTCTAAAGGGCCCCTCTCCTGCAGGCTTCCACGTGGGCTTTGAGAGCACCGTGACGTTTCTGAGTGCCGTCCAAGTCCTCAGCGGAAGGGCTGATTGTGTTTGTGTTTATAAGGAACCGAATAAGAGCCGCGACTTGATTTATCTAGTCATTAATTATGGTAATTATGTTTTTCAGTAAGCCACTCAGCGCCCCCCTAGTCTCGAGCTGGAGATGCACTGGGCGGTTTGTGGTCTACTGCAGGAGTGGGTGGCTGAAGCAGGACTGTTGGGCGTGGACTCATGAGAGCAAGACTAGGCTGTTGGGTAATTGGTGCATTAGCCAAACTGGCAGCTGCCAATCATTGCCAAATGCCAGTTGCTGTCAAGTAGGCCAGGTCTGCTGTTGCCCTCTCTAGTCAGCTCAGTCTAGATTAGCTCTCTCCCACCATCATTCCCCCACTTTTCATACTCTCATTTGGGGTCGCGTCGTTCTGGGGGGCAGCCAGCACCACAACGCCGACTCGCTCCAAACCCGTAGCACGAGGAAGCCCTGAAATGGCGCTCCCTTCCCTGGCTGGACGTTTGGTTTAGTGGACTGGAACATCAGCTTGTTTGGTCATATCGCAATGCTGGATATGAATTCCTTTCCCGTGCTAATATGGAGAGATGATGCAATACAAACAGTTGTCCTCGGAGACGTTACTGCCTCTGGCAGTCTGGCCTTGGTTGTTATGTGTGACATTTATACCTGTGGGCTTCAGTAGCTTTTTGGCATTCGGTAGAATCTGTTCTTTTTTTTTTCCCCTAATAATAAAATTACTTGAATCTTTTTATTTGTTTGTACGTTATTTTACTTTGCTGAGGATCTGAGTTAGGTCTTTTGTGGAAAGTTTAGATGCCAGTTTAGTTTGATGATGACTTGTATGAAATGATATTGTTATGGGAACAATGGCTTGTGTCTTAAAGTGTTGTCCTTGCCTTGCCAAATAAATCAAGGTTTACCGCCTGGAAACCGTTCCCATCTGGCAAAGTGAACTGCTGAAAATTGATTAAACCGTTTAATTTAATGGATGGTTGGTGCTCATAATTGAACTGTCTTGGTTTAGAGATGCTCGGAGATGTCTAGAGATGCCTGCAAAAAGGAGCATCTTCCAAGGTCAGAAAGGTCTGTGGCAGTCACCCAGCAGGGTTAACAGTGGGTCCAACTGGCTCAAAGCTTTGCGAGTTGTGTTTCAAAGAGAAACAAGAAGGTGGCGGCATGTTAAAGATCATGAAACTGTGGGTGCGGCAGTTGAGCATGGAGGCTTGAGGCTCTTGTCAGCTAAAGTTGTGCTCCTTGTGTGAGGTGGCAAATAATATAACCAGATACACGTCTGCCGTCTTAGAAGAATCTCATCCTCTCTGGATGTTCCAGGAGTTAATGGAGAATAGCTTAGCTTGCGAACGCACCTGCGTCAGCATCGAAGCAGGATGTGGCGAACACCTTTCTCTATCGTGTTTATTTGTAGCATTTGAGCCTGAGAATTTTTTGGTTACGCGTTCCGTTCTTTGTCCGCTGCAGCACCTGCTTACCCTGTTCTCAGTGTTGCATTGCTGGAGGGGGAGTCTGAACCGGTCTGGGTATCGAATGACCCACCCAGACTGCAATTAAACTCATCGGCTTACATGTCGCCAACTACAGAGAAGTTAAAAAGGAAATTTCATGGGTTTACGGAAGGGCAGGGTTTCTCACATTTGTGGTGCGAATGTTTGCTGTTGATTTTAGTGAATAGTAAAACAAATTTACTTTCCTCTGTCTTTGAGTGTGTGTGTGTGTGTGTGTGTGTGTGTGTGTGTGTGTGTGTGTGTGTGTGTGTGTGTCTTCCCATCTCTGTGCGTACTTAGGGGAGTAGGAGAGGTTTAGCATGGGTGAACGATATCTCTACTTAACTTAGGGGAGCAGGGAAGGTTAGCATGGGTGAACGATATCTCTACTTAACTTAGGGGGGCAGGGAAGGTTAGCATGGGTGAACGAT
>JAACJT020000035.1:6720002-6731075 GCA_009936485.2 Gymnarchus niloticus
AAAAAAAAAAAAAAAACAAAACAAAAATAAAAACAAGAATAAAACATTCTTTGCGCCCACAAACACCAACCCCCCATTTATAAAAAACCACCCCCCCCCCCCCCACACACACACACACACACCCCCTTCATTTTCCAACTGTTTTTGGCATACATACTTTCCTAATCATAAACAGTTTATTCAAAAACATATCGGAATATTCTCACTGTGAAAAAGCAACAGACAACTGCACTGTAAGTGTACTAAAGAGCAAACGGCAACAAACGTATTATCTAGAGAGAGAAAAGGAGTATTACAGTAGGAAAAATTCTTTAGTCCAACTCATTTTTGACTAATGGCAACTAGCAATAAGCCTGGCTATAGAATTTTAGACTTTAATTTGTAAACATGCAAGTCAGTCTAATTGGACTGAGACTACATTTCATCAGTAAATTAACCTAAAGGCAAATAAATTGGGGGAAAAAACAAGCTAGTCAGTAACACAGTAAGATCATAATTTATTTAGACTAACTCAATTCTTGGTCGCTGGCAATAAGCCTTACCTGTGTTAGTCTCCAGGACTATCTAGCCAGGTGGGGGGAAATTAGCACCATCTACTGTTGTAGGTCTGCAATCGCGTTTAAATTCTTGTCTTTGATAGAATTATGCTTGCCTTATTTTAAATGTAATTTTTGGACAAATCAGTCCAGTATTCGGGCCAAAACGGCAGTCACCTTGCTCTGTGATGTACAGTATAATACCGCTAACAACGTTTAAAGTCTACAGCTAGTTGACAACTGGCTTAAAGACAACTTTTTTCGAGAACCTCACAGGTAGAACATAACCATTACCCGCTTGAATTCAAACATTCACAACACAACCCTGAAGCCCAAGCGTGGTTCTCACTATGCTCAGGATGTGCCAGACACCTTTCCAATCGAGATCCCACTTTATGCCATGTTAAAAGAATTACACAGCACAGATTAATTCAGATTAAACAAAATGACTTAAGGACATGATTTGCTAAACAGATATCCAATTCTATCAAATGCATGTCGAGATGAGGTACACCACTATACAATAATATTTTCAATACTATAAATCAAGGTGGTATTGCAGTAAATTACCAAACTATTGAGAAAATTTTAGTTCTAACTGTACTTTTGTATAACTATATCCAATTATAACTAGCCTATATAATTTGATGAATCAAATCTCTCAATATGGCTCAACTCAAATCGATACATTTCTCAGCAGATCAAAAGAGCTAATGCCAGCCCTGCCACCTTCTACCATCCAATGTGAAAAAGCTAACGCCCCCCATGCTAGCCCAGGTGTGGTGAAGATCAGCACACACCAACCACCACCTGCTTCTCCTCACTTTGAGCAAACAAATCCTCCTGGAGAGAGAGAACGCACCCAGGTGCCACCTGCCAGACTTCAGACCTTAACCCAGCCATTCAAACGTGCTAAACCGACCGCAAACAAGTTTCTCTCTCCTCTGGGACTCCTCACCACAGACGGCAAGGACCAAACACGGTGCACCATTGGAGAGGCCTCAGTGAGACTGCAAACCTTAACGATACACAAAGATCCTCAGCCTCGTCCTGGCCGCCTATGGATACTTTTCCCACTGAATACCCCCCAAAAAATGTCACAACACAGAGGGTGAATGAGCTATCTTTCTGTGCTGAACTTTAAATCGGTAATTAAACAAGGAGCCTTGTCAGACATGAAAAGAGACTGAGGCGTCAGGGAAAGACCGGCAATTCAGACCTTCCCATAACCTTTTTGCATCATTAAGGACTCGGTAACACGGTCATTCGTCATCCAGCAAACCAAGGAGGAGTCTGAACTGAACAATGTGTGCAGAACCACTCACAAAATGAAATGCACTTAGATAAACGACAACTTGGGCACTGAGTTCACTACTGACATAAGGTTCCGTGTCCTTGTAACCCTGGAAGACTGAGCATGTAACCCAGACACCTGCCATAACATTTCCAATGCAACTGGCCACTTACAGCATGACTCCCAAACACCAGCAATCCTACACATGAAAACAAGACATTTTGGGAGTCGTTCACATTCTTTGACATTAGAAGCTGAAATTATCCAATGTCAATTTTGCATCTCTGTATATAGGCCTCCCCTTTGAGTCCATTAATTGTTTAACTATTCAAACAATCTTCAGAGAATGATCTGATTCTTTAATTCATTATGCAGAACTCCAAGTTTTCCTTTGGTTGTATTTATCAATGGCAACAAATAAATTAGTGAGAAGCATCACGATCAAACTATGAACAGACTGCCGTCAAACAGTAGCTCCTCTGTTCCAATTGCAGCTGTTTGTACTGTTTATTAACATCCAGAATCAACATCTGAGAAAATCTGAATGGCAAACCTCAAGGCAGTGACCTGCATGTAATGTGCGGGTGGACTTTATATGTCGTCATCTTCTTGTACATCAAATCATACAGCGACATGCAGGTATTCTCAGCCAAAAGGACGATACCTGCACGCGCGTGAGCGTACCTGCCCTGTGACGGACTGCCTGCCAATACAGAATGTCCCCCGCTCTGTCCCCCATACTGCCTGTGATAGACTCCAGCTGGGGGAGGGGTGAGGACAGGCAGCACCAGGAGACCGGTGGACCTCCTCCACCTGACCCTCCTGGCAGAGGAAGACCCAAGCCGACGCACCTGCTGCTGCTGGACCCTTATGTCAGCCAGCTCTTTCAGGTCCTCCTCGTGCAGCCGCCGGAGCTCCTCGCAGTTCTGCTTCAGGTGGTTGTGCTCTCGCACCAGCTGGGAGTTGTCCCTCTTCATGGCGTCCATCTCCTCCTTCAGCTGGGACTGGTCACTCAGAAGGCGACTGTGCAGAGTGCTGTGGGGGTGGGGGCACACACGGCCGATCAGGGCGTCCACAAACAGGAGCCTCGGCTCACTATGACGCCACAGATGTGCAGAGACAAATGCGGTGAACGCTGAGAGAGAGCCAGCGGTGCTCTTGTAGTGAAGTGTGACAAATCGCACCATTGCAGTGTAATCTGTCACTCGAAAATATGTCATTGTTTTCATTTTGGAGGCATGAGAAGCAAAACACTGTCGGATAACAGGAAGCTGTCCGTCTCAGGCCACTTCCCATATTGTTCTAGTGGCATAGTGAAAGCCGGAACAGAGTGGAAAGTCACCACGGGATCGTTTACTTTATCGCGGTCGAGTCCACACAGGAATATACATAGATGCGGCATCGAGGACGAAACTTAAATACTGTCATGTTGCTTCATCTGCTGTGGGAGCAGCTCCTTAGCCTGTAATCCAACTACAGGAACTGCACACCGTGTCCATCCAAGGTTATTCTTCATCCCCCCCCGAGTAAGCAGGGCAATGAACGCAAAGCTAAACACGGGGCTGGAATACAGTGCAACTCTAATCCAAGCTGAAATTTCACGGGAAGAGACATTATGAAGTCTTCATACTCAATTATAAAAAATCCACATCCCGACTTGTGCAGATCCCTCACACATAAAACCTGTACTGACGTAAAAATATCCAACACTATGACAGTGTTTTGTGGATACCGCTAACACAACACCTGAAATACAGAAACACACGTCTAAGTCAACACGGCCGGTAAAGGCCCTAATCTTTGTACCAGTGATTTTCCCACTGCTCTTGAAGTTATTACTAGCATATTTAAGTGTGTTTGACTTGCGAAAAATGCGTAAAAACGTAAAATCTTAACATTTCCTGCGACATCTTGTGTCACTTGTGTACATCGGGATGTGACTGCATGCTGTTATACATGAACAAAAAGTCCAAAAAATAAGCCACAAAACCACTGACACGGCTTACAGCTGGCGGCACGCTTTTGCCTAAAACCTAAGAGCGTCTGACCTGTGGCAGAGTTCGTCGCAGCTCAAGGTCACAGGCATCATCTGTCAAAGGGCCTTTTGCCATGCAAAAGTAGTCCGAACTCTTGGTGTCTAAAGGAGACGTGTTTGGCTGCATCATCGTATAGAACGATATCTATATGGGAAACTTGCGGTCGACATTCCAGCATTGATGTTTTTCTTCTTTAAACTCTTCTTTTAGAACACCGTCTTTCCCCCATCAGATGCTGCAGATGGACGGAAGGCCTGCAAAAAGTGCCCCTGCAGGCATGGAGGAGAGCGATAAGCCAACAGGACACTGTGAAATGGGCTCGGTCATGGGAACGTGCTTTGGTGCAAGCATATGCCAGCCTCCCAGCATGAGAAGCAGAACCAGCCTCACGCTGTTCACGACCTACTGCTGTACTTTCATATACAGTGACCTCACGAGACGACTCCTCGTCCTTCTGGAAAAGCAACAGCGTGCCGCAGAAGGTAACAAGGGGCCAGCTGTCCTTACTTAACGGTCACCAAGGGCAGGCAGCAGTATGAAGTTACCGGAAAGATTTCCGTCTCCTACGTACTGATCAGAGGACAAGCTGGACAACCTTACAGATTAGGCCCTTAAAAGGAACCAGGTCCAAGGCATTCCCACTGCAAGCATATTGATGACAGCATGTGATACAAGCTTGAGCTGATTAGGCAAAATCTTACTAAATGTACCCAAGGATCCAGACAGAAATAACAGCCCAGAAAAATGTCAATGTCACAGGGCCCTTACCAGCCAAGTGCAATGCGCTCTGTAACATTTTAAAAACACTTTCATGCTCGATCTCGTAGCACTGACTGCAGTCAAACTCCAATCATCCCACATTCAGCTGGAATAAAACTCCTCCCGAGGGACAAACAAGGCCTGCCCGATCAAGATTTTTTTTTTTTTAAGATTTTTGCAACTATGGCACCACATAGACAGAACATTTAAAAAGGAAGACTTGGGAAAAGTAGATTCTAGCTCTAGTATACTAAAGGTTTCTGTATTGGCATATAAAGCTGATCAAGGATCTAAAATTATTTTGAAACTAAATCAGGGTCTTCAGTAATTGAACGGAGTGAACACAACACACATTAAAGTGGGAGAAGGAGGGGAACGTCACATTGTCTATGGAACAGTGGGAGAAAATATTCAAATATCGATGGAAAACAACTTGCTCTCAGAATTGGAGAGAATTTAACTGGACAAATTTGATTAAGTTCTTTATAACCTCCATAATGAAACATTCCAAATCAACGACAGAATGTTGGAGGGCATGCGGTACAGAGAGAGCTGACCATTATCACATTTTTTGGGGATGTCCTAAGATTGCTTATTTCTGAAGGTCAATCAAAGACTATGGAAAAAGTTTTGAAAACCAAAATTTTAGTACTGAGATACTGTATTCGGGGGGAAAAAAAAAAAAAAACAACCTCCAGACCTGGCTGGCTTCACTAAGGTCTGTTATGTAAGGTCTGTAATGTTTAGGTTAACGTTAGTAGCCTCAAAAAAGTAATAAAAAAAAAAAAGTTAACTCAAGACTCACCCACACAACGGGATTTTGGTTTAATGTGATGGAAAAAATGACATGTACTTTGAGACTCAAACTAGACAGGTTTGTAACATATTGGAAAGCATGGATTGAGTTTGTGACGCCAATTAGATCAGATTTTAACTTATTTTTAAGGGTGTACTGCCCTCCCCCAGTCCTCCACTACATTTAGTTCTATTATATAAGAACTGTTGTGAAATGTGCTTTGTCAATCTTAACTGTCTGAGGAATTTTTATTTTTTCCTTTTTCTTTCATTAAAATGCTTTACTGTAAGCATTGTTAATATATAATCACAAAAAAACATGTAAAAGTTGTTTACAGAATTCCTCAATATAGAGAATTCCTCAATAAAAAACCCCTCCCAAGTTCTGAGGAACTCCGTGAAAAAATGCAGCATCACATTTTCAGAGGCACATAGAGCACAGTAAGCACGTCCTGTGAGTACAGATGGCCCTGGATTCTGCATGAGGTCAGCTGACACCTGCCCCGCCCACACCCCCACCCCCACCCCCACCCGTCCGCCGGGCCACTCACTGGTAAAAGTCAGCCTCCTTGACAGCCTCCTCGCACCTCTTCAGGGTCTTGGTGTGCTGGTTCTGCAGCGACTGCAGGTCTGCCATCGCCTTCATGCACTGCATCTTCAGCCGCTCGTAGTCGTGGCTCAGCTTGGAATTAGGCCTCGGAGACGCAACACAAGCAGCAAAGTTTTAAAAAAAAAAAAAAGTGACAATACCATCCTCCGTGGGATTAGGCATTACTGTGACAGCAGAGCACAGGAACGCCAGAAATGAGGTATATGCTGAGCCAACCCTTTCATACGCACAGCTGACAAGGCTGTTTTGCAACCAATTTTAAACCATTTTTAAACCAAAAAAATTAAAACTGAATCTTACAACCACAAATGGGCCACTGACGACCGCGGTACCCAGACCGCACAAGGATCACCCACCACCAGCTTCACGTTCGGTGTCATGAGGGTGATTATACAATAATTACATAAGTGATTAATATCTACCAACCTAAATAACTAATTTATATAGCACCCAAAGTGCTCTACAGAAAAATGAGATAACAGGAATACAAAAGTAAATGAATGAGAAATAGAAGTAAAATAAAAAATATAGGCAAATATATAAAAAAAAAAAAAAATAGGATCCTGTGCAATGAACGTATGAAAAAGTTGAAGTAGATATAAAAAGAATAAAAGTAGCAAAAGCAGACATGAAGGAATCCAGGAACCAGTAAAAGGAATGCATCAAAAAGCTAAAGACGTCTTTAACGACCTTTTAAAGGTAGTTCTCGGCTCGGCTTCTCTGACAGTTCTTAGTAGTGTTCGATAATTTTGGGACAAAATACATTAACTGTATATTTCATTCACACAAAGCGAGCACCATTAAGATCCCATCTACACGCTTCGCCCTCTACACACCGGCAGTCGTCGAAGGTGGTGCCCGGAGAGGACAGGGCCAGGCGCTTGCGCAGCTCGTCCCGTTCCCGTGTCACCTGCCTCAGCTGGAACAGGACCGTCTCCAGCTTCTCGTTGGTCTGCTTGCCGTCCGTCGGCGCCGGCGGCGGGGAGGAGGCTTTACCGGTCGTACCTGCAACGGTGAGCATGTGACCGCAGGCAAGACTGCTCCCTCAGACCCCGGCATGTGTGGGGTGTTACACCTGGCTCTGTTAGTAAACACACTGGCGTGACTGCACTGACCCGACACACAACTGTCTGTTCGTGCCGCTTGACTGTTTTTAAAGGCAAGATCAAATTAACGTACAGCAGTGTAGACTAAACATGTTAAAAAGCCTATGGAAAGACTAAGAGTATTATGAAGCGAGAACGGCAAGATGTACACCACCAGGTATGGCCTCCTGTTCCCTTTCCCTCCCGTACGTGCGTGTAGAGTGTGTTAAATGTCAGTGCTGCACAGTGACTGAACGGCGGTCCCATTACAACACGGCCATCAAGGCCAGAAGAAAGAAGCTCCGTTTCACCCCAGACCATCATCATCAGTGCTAAAATGCAGCTTTTCCACAAAATACTGTACAGTTCACATTCACCTGTAATACGGGAGCCTACATGGGTGTCAACACATTCCTATCAGAAACTCTGCAGAGAAAATTTTACTACGATAAAATGTAGCCGTGTTCTCTACAGGAACCATATGTCCAATGCACCCTACACCATTCATGGGTAATCACGACCGAATGCCATGGAAACAGATCCTTACCTGCATGTAGAGGAGAGACGCGCTTCTCACAACGACACAGTACACAGAAGACATTCGGCTGACCTTCGAACCCCAGACCTACCTACACTGCTGAGAGAGCTGCTGCTTTCAGAGTCAGAGGGCATCGTTGACAACACGCTGTACGTGGAGCCTTTAGGATAGAGAGACAGAGAGAGAGAGTGTTCCAACCCTGGGCACGTAACTACAACACTGCACTAAGCAGTAATCTTATGGTAAAAGAAAAGCTTGCAAAATCAAACCGAGCAGAGGGAAATGGAATGAGTGGATGATGAAGTTGCAATTTTGCTGTGCGGTGACAAGCTATTCAAAGAGAGGAGCCACCTTCGAGGTCTCACTGGGAACACTGCCTCCTAATTCTGGCTGCTGAAAACCATTGGCTTCTATTGCTATCATTACTCTTCCCATTCATAACTGAAATCATCACTTATTTATGATTTCTTATTGGAGGACAACATCTCCCCAGTGAGCACGCCTCCCGTCATCACTCGAAAACGCCAAGTGATTCAACGCCGACTTGCCGAGCTGTGTGGGTCTCAGCCTGAGTCGGTACCAAAGGAATGTTAACTTTGCCTTCACAGGGTGGCGCAGATTATCGTGCCCAAGCTAGTCACATTTCAAGGGGGATTCGTACACTTTAACACGGGCCACCGACATTCAAGACATGACGGCATGGAGACGTCACATCAAAGCGAAACTCATCAGGCTTGGCATCATCAAGAGAGACTGGTGTCCCAGTTCATCCTGAATGTCCAAGGAGGCAAGGCCTGCCATCTTTCTGATGTGAGACAAGGCCAATATGATGGTCTGATCTTCCCTATCCTTCCATTTCAAACCCTCGGTTTCCCATGAATCCTTGGTACTCTGAAAACGAAATGATTGCGATGTTCTGCCAAGTACCGTACTGTGTTCCATATGGCACGCGATCCCTGCTCCACACTAACACATAGAAAACAGGTATTATTTGCTGGTAAATCCCACTACAGTAAACATTAACCTGTTTTAGTGGTTGTTCCCTTTAAGAATTCACAGTAATTAGTATGCTCAAAAGATTACTTAATTTATTTCACTGTTATAAAAAGGAAAAAAAAAAAAAAAAAAAAAAAAAATCAGTCTTCAGCTTTCCCATCATGCCAAGTGTCATGACGATAAAAGGCAAGTACAGTGCAGGTGCTGGTTAATGAGAGGCAATCAAAGGTAGAGTGCATTTTAGGAAAAAACAGTAAGCCGACTCGTTATCCACACCCTATCCCAATAAATGCCCTTTAATCCAACCAAAAAATTGGTCTTCCGAGCATGTATCCATTTAATTATAAGGCCGAACCACTTTTGAAAGCCTTTTAACACAAGAGAGCAAACAGCAGGAATTCTCTCATTGACACCCTTGAAAATTTCATTCAAGTCAGAGTGAACAGTGCGGCTTGAAATCCCCCCCCAACCCCACACACACATTAAAAATCCCTCCAACCCAAAGGATGCCCTGGGGGTGTGACAAGGCAAAGACTAATTAACCAAGAGACATTAAAGCCTTGAAGCTGTCGAGGCAGGCCCACGTAGCAGCTGCAGTACACCCAGCAAAGCTCTGGGAAGGGGGGGTGGGGTGGGCGCAGGCCGCTTTCATCTCCTCTGACAGACGATGGATCTGCCCCCGTTCCGGCAGAATCGCAAGTTCAACTTTGATAAGGCCCTTTCCAGAAAGCTCTAAAGCAATGTTGCACACCCCACCCCCCAAGAAATACTGAAAACAACTGAGCAAGAGCACCCACGATAAGAGCTGTGGGAGAATCATTCTACCATGATCATCTGTCATGTGGATCTCAGGGGCCACTCTGTAAAGCGGACAGGACAGCCTTACACGATCAGCAAGGCACGGCTTACGGCAAGTGCGGGAAACAACTGGCATAAGGGCAAAACCCCCCCACCCCAACAAGGGTGATTTTCCAAATATCAACCATCAATCGCTTGTCACACACATAAAACTGCAAACTGAACAAACTAAAACAGTTGCTAAGTTACTCCATTCACTGATGGATGAACAGCACAAAAATCTTTCCAAATGCTAAGCACTGAACACAACAACTCCAGAACAACTGAACAAAACATCGAACGCGTTATGCGTTCTCACAAAAAAAAAAAAAAAAAAAAAAAAAAAAAAAAAAAAAAAAAAAAAAAAAAAAAAAAAAAAAAAAAAAAAAAAAAAAACCTACATGACCACAGTCCCGTGCATTTAAATATGACATCACTGCACAGTAAAGGAGAAAAGCTTTTCAAGCGTTAAATAACTAGGTCAGTAGAGGACCGGGCCTCTCCAGGGGGTAACTTTTCTTTGAAGTATGCACATGCAAAATGAGACTGACAGCACAAGTCTGCAATAGTTATGTTACCGAACACCTAAATCCACTTATAAAACTTTACAAATACAGTCTATACCGTTCATTCTTATAAATCTGTCTTTATAAAAACCCGCACTCAAAGTAAATGTTTAACTGGACACACAAACACACACAGTAAGAATACTGCTGCATTTACACAAAAACAAACTGCTGGCTGACAGGAGAGAACAGAATGAAACAAAACAAGCCAGCACAGAGCTACAATGGGCACAGGCCCCAAACATTACTGGAGGACCATCAGCCGTCTCAGCTAAAAATAGACACGCCTGGTGAAGGCTGTTTTTCCGAGATGACTGCTAACAGCTGGATCAAGTTTGTCTGAGATTTTCTTCATTACCATGACTAGGTCTACCAGGAAGCCCAAGATGTGGTAGGAATGCTGAAACCTGCCTTAAAAAAAAAAAAAAAAAAAAAAAAAAATCAGCAGGCCCTGACCAATATTTACCACCTTACAGCTCAGTACTACTACCAAAATTCACTACTGTTGAACTGGTTCCCTAGTTTCAGATACACATTCTTTTGTAGAATTGGCCTCAATGTAAAATTTTTCTTGCAATGATTTAGCTATCCTCAAAATGTTTTCCCATCCATCTTTATGTTCATATATCCCCCCCTCACACAAAAAATGATTTAAAAACAACTCTGCTTTTCAGCACTAATTAGTTTCTGCTCTGTTGTGGGCAGAATCGCTGATTCGACTTTTTGTCAGCAACCTCTGTCCCTGATGTAAGGCCTTGCACTCGGGGATAAAGAGGGAGCCTGACAAATGGCTCTGTTTACCCACATCTCAGTGCGCTAAATCAAACCAACTCTGGCACTTTCTCACTTGCTGTAGGAGCCTCTGCTGTTTGTAAGTCAGGCTCTGGCCAGTTTTAATCAAAGTCCCCTTTCCCATCAGGCAACTGAAGGGGGGGGGGGGGGGGGGGAGAAATTGCCCCGGGGGCAGAGGCATCCCATGGTTCAAACGTTCTTTTTTTTTTTTGGTTGAAGTTTCCCATGG
>JAACJT020000035.1:6734129-6746707 GCA_009936485.2 Gymnarchus niloticus
AAAAAAAAAAAAAAAAAAAAAAAATAAAAAAAAAAAAAAAAAAAAAAAAAAAAAAAAAAAAAAAAAAAAAAAAAAAAGCCCAAATTCCATTCCAATCCCGCTTCATTAAGCTTCATTATTTTAGCACTCCTTCCCACGTAATGAGGCATCAAGGCTAACACCAACATGAAAGCACATATAAATTAGTGAAGATTTAAACAGGAACAGGCAGCAAATAACTGGTCACTTTTCTGGGTGTGACACAAAACCTCAAAATAAGCAGAATTTGTATTCAACTACAGTAGCTTTGGTCTATAGCACTCCATAGATGTTCAGTGACTTACGTTTGACGGATTTAAGGGTCACCTTCACAGTACATTTCACCATCGCTTTGGGACGGAGGCAACTTCTTTAGAAGTGAGTCAACGCTCAAGAAGATGCATCACAAACAACAGTACCTGAATAAGTATTAGACGTTTTGCCTGTGTCATCTGATGATGTATTACACCTTTGCCACTCTGGCCATGTGCATTTCTCTGGAGAGAAGAGGAGAAAAGGAGAGAGAAGGGAAAAAAAAAAAAAAACATTAAGTGAACAAAGTAAAGGTAGGTCAAGTGTTAATGGGTTGAAAAGCTACTTTAGGAACAGTGGGGTCAAAACAAACCACAGAAGAGATTTTATAAAAGGTCTGGGTGTTCACAGTGTCAGTTAGGCAGAATATAACTTTTAGCAGAAAAGGTAACTCTGCTGGAGGTTATGCTGTTGCAAAAAAATGGTTAACTTAAAATGAACAATCTTTAGGCATAATAATGTAAACAAATTATGAATGTGCAGCCTGAAGGCTAACAAATGCGCTTCCATGCGAGTTCCGAGATAGTGCGATCGATTAATTTATAAAGATGGCATGCTTTATGACAGGTTACCCTTCAGACTGCAGTCACCTGGAGGGGGCTTTCATATTAAACCGAAAGTCATGACATGTATTTTTTTAGGAACATAAACATTGTTTACTACCACCAAGACAGGAAACTCTCAGGCAAGCAAATCCCTTCGTGGGAGATTCTGACAATGAGTACATCAGTACGGGAGTAAAGTAGTTACTCGGAAGCCTCACTTGGAAATATAACTAGAGCATCCCACATAGCGCAGTCCCACAGAGTCACGGGGGGGGGGGGGGAATTCCCCCACTTATGGGTGTTAACAAGAACACATAAAAAGACAATTAAGAGCCACATTTGTTTGCTCCTCCTGACATTCTATCAGAAGCAATGACCACAAAGTGTCTGAATGGTAGTGATGGGACAAATGAGGCTTCAAACTTCCACTCACCATGGGTTATCCTGAACTAACCAATCAAAGCTGGTGCCAAATTAAGCTTCAAAACCCGTGGTGAGTGGGAGTATCCTGAACTAACCAATCAATGCTGGTGCTAAATGAGGCATCAAAACCAGTGGGGTTTGGGAGTATCCCAAACCACCAATCGATGCTGGAGATGGCAGTAGTTCAGGATACTCCCACCCACCATGGGTTTTGAAGCCTCATTTGTCCCATCACTACTGAATGGTGTTTCGGCATTTCAATTACATTTCTACGGCAGGCTACACACAGCACAGGATCAAATAAACTTGCATCATTAATCTTAGCTAGATAAGCACTCAGCCTTTGCAACGGGACTCCCTTCAGCCACGGAGTTTTCCAGAAAGCCCGCACTGCACTGATCGTTGCTGAAAGACTGTTTGCACACAGCTAACATTCAGTGCAGTTAGAGAGCTGGCTGCCCTTTGCGTGTCAACACACTAGGTTTTTCTGGCTTTTAAATTCCGGTAAACAAAGTGTGTAATTAAATGTCATTTGGGCTGGTTTTCTCTAGAGTTTTCTGCAAATTCAGTAGCAGTACCTGATAGTACCGTACAGCAGAGCACTCTAAAGAGAACCCTTTTATGTGAGGATCAGCCTGCAGAACACAATTGTTACATATTACATTTATTTAAAGTATTAAAAAAGGACACTCAAAAAAAATCCCAATATTCTCCTCTGGGGTTTTCCATGAGTAATTAGACTGATTAAGATGTGGTCTGGTTAATGTGCCAAAGCCCCCAGACAAATTCTAATCCAAGATCATTTCAGACCGTTTTTGCCAGTGAATAACATTCTGCTCTAGCTTACAGAATTACACATACATAAAATAGAGCTATCCTGGGGCACTTCAAACTTCATCATAAGTCCATCAGATCCATTAATTTCACTGAATCACTCAGAATTAGGAGGGGGATTACGTTCAATGGCACTGGCCACAGCACAAGGCCAAGTAATGTGTTGTAACTGAGTGCTCTGCTGCAGCAGAACATAAGTGACACTGTCTTGTGGGGGCTGCGAGGGGTTTAAGTGGCCTGGTTCTCTCCATTGACCGTCATATAGGAGTCTCACGAGGACGTGCTGGGCACTGCTGTGGTCCTGGCAGGCTGCATTAGAAGATGTGCCATCGCCATTCCTCCCAAAAGCACTAACTCTTTCTGCTGTGCTTTGAAGCTTGCAGGGTGACAAACAGCCAACGGCTGACAAATGTGTCTGCGGGGGTAGGGTGGGGAGGGGCTTCAGCCCTCAGTGCTTCCTGGGAAGGATTGGGGAAGGGGTGGGGCAACGGGATAAGCAAATAAGACTTCTGATCATTACTGTACTGGGTGCACATAACAGAGCGTCACAATAAGGCTTTAGCTCCAGAGGGAGGATTTGAACATGACATCTAAATTGTGTGAAAGAGATATTGCTGTTTTAAAGATTTATTAAAGAATAAAGATAAGAAAAACAGTATAATTTGATTAACTTTACAGTGGAAAAAGCCATTAGGTTCAAAAATTAGGAGTTGTGTAACTGAAATATGCACATTTACAAATTGGGAGGATTATTACAAGAGAGAAGGAATGAGTGCGGTAATGGTTAAAAACATCAGTGAAAATAACTGTGCTGGGAATCCAAGCGTCATGCTACACTGGCAGAACGTACATACTGCTTCCATAAACATCCATCTTAAACGGCCTCTACAGCATCTCCATAATACTTACTGATCTAGCACAATTCAAGGCTTTACAAGCTTTGAACACAACCTCTCTGTTTTGTTGTATTTTGGTGTAGGAAAGCTAATTGCACAAATGGAATACTAATATTGTAATACAATTCACAGGGTATAGAACTCCTAACAGGAAGGAGAAAACGTAGAGGTTATATGCTGTGACAATACAGTAATCTGACATCCCTAAGTCTACCCGGCTTTACTAGCATCTCCCACATGATACTCTACGTTTTTCCGCAACATACAGCTAGCTAGCAACTTCAGAATGGAAAATAAAAATTAACCACAGCAATTATGCAGCAGGCTCATGGTAGCCCAGTTTTACTGCTTCAGGCATGCAGGTGACTGAAGATTGAAAAAAAATTGTTCCCTTCTGAGCTATGTCGTATGTAACAAATGTGCAACGGGTCTGTAATTGAACGGCCCACAGACACATTTAACACCGATTTAGCAGCTCGCACTGGCGAAACTGATTTTTAAGGGCGCTCTGCGTTATGTCGCACTGTCGCACGCTCGCTCCAGGCGGTTGGTCGGTTTATCCGGCCGCGGTTCTCTTGGGAAACCAGAAGTAGCCCCTGACGGTCTTCCCCAAATGCACGTTTGCTGATGGCACTGTTCAAAAAACCAGGCTAAAAATAATAATTAAAAAAAAAAAAAAAAGCCCTCCTCTCCGTGGCACAGTGGCGAAACCAGTCGGCCCAGTAGCAATGAGACTACCGTGCCAGCAGCTCAGATTCACGGCCACCCGCGAACTGGCAGTTAATGTGCCGGTGTAGGGTTGCAGCGTACGCTTTTGAAAAGAGGGCGGTACAGGTACGGTGGGGCAGCAGATGCCGGGGTCTACAGGGGCATGCCAAGGAGCTTCCGTGGGTCCTACAGGCTGGAATGAACCATGGCTCTCCCTGGCCAACACGCTCCCGGCAATGACACATTCGTATATTAGCTGAGAGAGTACAGAGGGCAAACAGCTTCAGAAACAGCACACAGATGGTGGTGTGGCAAAGCAACACGGTCCACTGATATAACAATCAATTCTGAGAAGATGTTGACCTGTACTTTACACTTACACGGATCGCTCAGTTTCACAAGTCACTTGCAGCAAATACCCCTCCCCCATTCTTAAACACGATTACACTGTTGAACACAAGAGGGGGAGCAGAGAAACACCTTAAAAGGACATCAAAACTTCAAAATGAAGATCAGAACAAAGAATGGCCAGTATTGGACCAGCACACAAAGAGAGATAAACCCTGGATAAGGACTAAAACAGGGGTTTAAAATCCACTGAAAATAGGTTAACTGGGATGGGGTGGCCACACACAAAACCTCATGAAAGATTTCACACAAATAAAAACTGGCTCGGATTCATATTCATGTTCAACACTACCTTCACAGTCACTGCATGTCCGCGCGGTAAATGTGGCCAGAGCCACAAAGCACTCATCTGACATATCTGGGAGCAAAGACGTCAAATTTAAGTGCAGGACACTCACGACCGGGGTTGCGGCACGGGTGCGATTGAAGGGGACGGGCAGGTGGAGGCAGGAAAAGCAAAACGCTGGGAAACAGACTGGGCAAAATGTGCCGGAAACAGGCTGCCAGCAGTGATCCCAGCCTTCTGTCCCGACTCTCTCACTGCCAGGAGGGGAGCAGCGAGCCAGGTTCATTTTCGGAACAGTTTAGGTACATTACATCTGCAGAATCAGTTTACCAGCAGAGAAAAATGATGGAGAAGCCAATCAAAAGCAACACATGCTGCTGATATGCATTTGAGAGTGACAGACGTGCAGAAGATACTGCCCGTGTTGATAAAACAACTTTACCACCCAAAAATTAACATGCTAAAAACATAGCAAAAGATGGCGATGCATTTTACGCATTTATTTCACAGAAGAGCAAAACGAGGAAGTTACTCCATGCCACGAAAACAACAAGCTCTCCGAAAATAACTCCCTGGAAAAGTATTCCAGAACGAGGTTCCTTAGAATCCCTACAGAGAGTCGGTCTCACTGCCATAGCTGCGGTAAAAGCAAAATTGTTTCCAGAGGAAACCAATTGCTAAAGGAATAATCACTTTCAACAAGAGAAATTACAAAACATAGCTGGAACTATTCTATGGAAAGATTAGTACCAGAGCAATGGTGTGCTGTGGAATGCATAAAGAAACTTACCCACAAAACTTACAAAAACAGACTGCTTTATTTACAGGTCGATAAGAGCAATCAGCTCTGGCTAAGAGTGAAATTACTGAATTTAAATTACCATGGGGAAATCCATGTAATTATTTACCATGAGTTGCTTTAAAATGGTTACATACATGCAAGTAGAAAAAGTAACAACGACACGTTTTATTATATGTCATGTGAAACATTTGCTAATTAAAATTCAGGCTCAGCACAACATACTAGACAAATACATGCGAGTCTGAAATTACAGGGGAAGAATGATTCAAATCTATACAAATTATGTTGCATTTTATAGTAGACTAAATTATAACCATATAGCATTGCTTTAACAAAAGGTCAAAACTACAGCAAACTGCAACATGATTTTTGTCATTTCCGAAGGAAAACGACTGAGCAGGCAGGATTGTTTTAGTGAGGTAAATGAGGAAGACTAAGATGATGGTAGTGGTGCTACCATGTTACTGGAAAAAGTAGTACACACCATTCACACAAAGTCAGTATGTGTTGGAAGACATTTAGTTTCGGGTTCATTCCACAAAGCAGTCAACTCACATACCACAAGTATTTCTCGTAGGCCGTATCCACACGGGCGTTTGAATCTTGAATAAATGAATGCGCTCTGAGCGACCTAGGTGTTCAAGTTGCGTTCTATACTGGTGCTTGATTGACTTCAATACATCTGCGTGCAATTGCCTCTGTTCAATGCCAACCTGCAGCCCAGATTGTAGTTTTGTGTGTTTACCTGTGGGGGAACAGTTATCAGGCAGTCCTTTTTTTTTTTTTTTTAGCCTGGGGGGTGGGTGCACACCCCGATGCGTCTACAAAAGTAACGCACAATGTGTTACCTGTGGTGCATCATTTTGGAATGTTTTATTGCATGGTGTAAACATAATTCTCATTTTCATCTTTGGAAAAATCGTCAAAAAAGGAAAGCCACCCAACCATCCATATTTTGACGACATATCCTGGTCAGAGTTCCGGGGGGGGGGGGCTTGAAACCTATCTTAGGCTACACAAGGCACAATGCTGGGCTACACACAGAGTTGGATGCCAGTCTTTCGCAGGGCGCACGCACAAGCACACTCCCCAAACACTTCAGGCAATTCAGACACACCAATTGGCATAACTGCATGAGGACTCTGGAGTACCTGGAGGAAAGGCACAACAGGAAGAACCTGCAAACTCCACACACACAGCAGAGGTGCGACTTGAACCTCTAACTTTGGAGGTGTGAAGCAAGCATAAGCCACTGAGCCACTGTGAATTAAGATTTAAGGTATTACAAAATGATCAATTGTCTATTAAGGACTTGAAGTGTAAAGACAGAAGATCCACTGCAGCTTTACTTAAATTTACTTATGGTCTGTGTGCAAATTTGTGCATGTACATATATAAACAGATCAGGATGAAACCAGGGAGATCTGCCATGATTATTTGCTTTGTTACTTAGTATTAGCTGCTGTGTACATTTAACTGCAATACGCATTTCCAGAACGAACACCAAACCAAAATGAGTGACGTGATCATCACTTAATAGTTCTGAGATGCAGGCCGGATTTTCCCCTATGTTATTCAAGATTGCTGAGCAGGATGGGTAAGAAAGATCTCAACACACACAGCTGCATACTGAATTTTATGCCCTGTTTCTTATACGAAATGTAGAACTAGATAACCATTAAGGTCAGAAGGCAATCCCATCAAATTCCCAGGTGGCTCTAAAACAAGGCCAGTATAAGTGCAGAACGATTTCTAGCAATGATCAAACTCACTCATAAGCATAGTAGAGGTTACTAAGACCAACCTTTTCTACTGTAACTTGCAACAGCCAGAAGCAAACTTCTCACTGAAGCAGAATACTGAATAAGACAGTCTTTCATCTCAATACAAGTTATTTTAGTGCCACTGAAATATTCCCAAAATCAGTGTATAGATCAAAGATGCACAGAATTCTGACAACTCCAAGAGATACTCCACAGCTTTCTGAAGCATGCAAGCCCAAGAGACTTCAGACTCAGGATAGAAAATGAATATAATGAGCATTTGAAAACTTACTCAAGCCAAGCAGTACTACATATTTAAAATGCAAACTGCCACATTCTCAGCCGATACTACAGCATGTTCAATGATGGCATCCCATCAAGTGTCCTCCACAGATGTGCCTGCTTAATTCCCTATGCTTCCATCCTTGACCCATTCTGGGAAAGCAGTTACTAAAAAATGTTTATGAACAACCAGGTCCATCCACAGTGCCTTGTTGGGGAAAAACTGAGTCTTCACCCAGCATCAAGTATTGCCACCCTGACATATGAATTCTGCTGAATAGGTACAGTGGCTCTAAATACAACTCCAGCCTTGACAGTGACAAATTCGGCTGATAAAAATCTGTATCTGAAATGATTCAAATAGTCAAAACCTATGAACCCACAGTACCAGAACTTGACACCCGTAACACACCAGACTTCTGTTTGAAACATGGATTAGGGACACAATTACTAGGCTGAAGATGACACAGAAATGGTGAAGTGAACATAACAGCACAAGAGAATAAGAATTTAACACATGTTCTTATTGGAACCTAAGTCAAACTAATATAGCTGGTGAGAAACTTGCACCCACTACAGCCCTACTGTGCTTCATGAGCAAACTTGGGTGCCAGCGTATTGCCAGATAGAGCTTTGCCCGTTTCTTTAAAACTTTTACTGTAAATATCTGTAACTAAAAGATGTTAGCACTTCTAGACTTCAACAGGCTAAAAGTCACAAGGTAAGCCAACCACTAAATTTCCACAGCATTAAAGATCACAAAATCCTTGCACCAAATTCCCCACCATAAAACTCCAGCATCATCAGCTCTATATACAGTATCTGTCCACAAATGAGTGATTAGAAATCAATATCATCCTGAATTCTCAAAAAGAAGGTTCTGAAAATAGGATATTCACCAGCTGCTTCATTTCATACTCTCAATATTATACCAAACGTGTTTGTTCCCACTACTGGGAAATGTCTAAAATCATTAATGGATAAAGAACATTGTGAGAAAGTGGTCAAAATCATACCAAATTAATGTACAAACCATACATTACATACATCACCTCACTAGAGTTGGCATATTTAAGAACATTTATTCATTGTAGCAAAAATGAATAATTTAAAAAGCTCTGATCACACAACACGGATTTCATTAGAAAAATACTATATGATTGGCTCCTAGTTACAGCTCTTTTCATATACGGTCTATTGTGACCATTTTTACCCCAGTGAAAATCAGCAGAGTCAATATGAAAAGTTATTGACTGCATAGTATATGACTCAGTGTGAAATTTTAAAAAATCAATTTTTAACAGGTCAAAACAACAAATATATATTTATATACCTATATTAGCGGCAATAGTGAGTGTTGACCTTAGCATATGGATAAGCTTTGTCAAGTATAACGATTCGATGGGTGTACTGGGAAATGCAAACACTAAATGTACATACATGTAGAGAAACCAAAAACATACAGCAGTTATGAAACATCATACTGCAAGTCACTGTTTTGTTTATTACTGGTAGCCATCTAAGTGGTTAATTTACCACTGACACACAAGCGTCATTTGAACTGATGTCATTCAGTTTACCCCACAAATGTTTTGTTAAAAGGATTATTTGAGAGATTACCTCATGCAATTTAATACCCACTGTCTACATTTCATAGACCATGGACCTAAAGCACAACAGTTCCACGCACGCAATCAATCACAGGCACAGCTATCCTCACTCAGCAGGTGATGAACGGAAGCAAAATTTATTAATGAGGAACGAATGTGGAACAGGAGCCTACTTACATAACATCACCAGCGATTGACTGAAGCATATTTCCTCAAAGAGACTCTAGAAGTTTCCCTATTTTACAGCACACTCATAAAAACATTGCTAAATCACAGTGCCTCAAAGACCTTACATGTACGTATATCATGGACAAGTCACTATGATTGGTTACAGGAATTCACCAGCAACATACTTATTGATCCCAAATAAACAGCAGCTCATCGGCAATCATACAACTCATTTAAAGAAAAAGAATCAGTACACTGTTCAGTTGTTCAATACAACGTATCTGGGAATAAAAACCGAAATCAAAAATGAATTTTCTAATGCTAGTTAGGAGTTTTAAGAACAATCATTCCTCACAAAGTCAATTTTCACCAGCTTAGCACGCTAGTTAACATCTTGCTTAAGCTAACACAAACTTAGCATTCCTGTTTAAGCAACAAAACAAATGAAGAAAGTTAGTCACAGACAAGTCATTTGTATTTCACTCTGTCAAAATGTTTCTGTGTCTTCACTATGAGAGGATGAATATTAAACTTACCAAAACATTCGTTTTTCCCTGATCGCAAAAACCAAGCTGTCTGAATAGAATACAAATTTAGTGTCCGGTGACTTCGCACTTAGATTTTATTCACTCGTGTCACTTTTCCAGGATTCTACCATGACAACATCAGCTCTCATCCTGAAATTTTCCAAACTTTATATCTGCATTTGACACACCACTATATTTAAAATTAATATTCACTTGGCTTGGAATTGACTGTGTGTTTATAATTTGCAAATTTCTAAATAGCCACCTTTTGACAGACATTACAAATCAAATTATTGACATGGATATACATTCTGCCTTGTAATTTTCCAACACGCAAATGAATTGCTGCCGAGGAATACAGCATACCTGCCAGACATTTTTGCACCCTCTTTCCAACATTTTTTTATAGCTAAGGACACGTTAAGGGAACAGGACAACCGCTAAATAATGAACTGTAACTACTGACATTAACCTGCAACATATTACATGCGCAGCCTCAGATCTAAAAATCATGGACATTGACAAACAGAAGTTGAAAAGGTATTGATTTTGCCCTTTTGAGATCATGCAGAAACTCTTCCCGCATCAGAGACCAATGACTACTTGTTAACAGCAGTAATATCAAATATCATTTGCTGCTTTTCCCTTTGTGTAATAAAAATACTCAACATATTGTGACCAGTAAGGTTCCAGACTTCATTACACACTTTTGTTTTTTTTTTTTTTTTTTTTTTTAAAACAGATATGGAACAAATCTCAAGATCTTAAGCCAAAAGCATAGCCTTAACCCCACCCACAGGAGTTCTCTAAAAACAGGTAATTCAGGATAAAGTAGCCAAAGCTGGATCCCCCATGACTGGGCCTGCGAACAAGCACCGCAGCTGGAAGGTTCGGGATTTGTGCCTACTTCCATAACTAACCTAATATTTAAGTGCTTTCTAATGCCTAAAATGCTTAGAGTTGTTAGATATTAGGTACTGGTGCAGTCAAAAAACTTTGAGACCAGTACTCCCCCCCCATTCAAGTTACAGTAATGACAGTGCTCAAAAATCAAAAATTCAATTCATTTTTATAAAGAGCGTTTCACAACGCAGCTGCCCCTAGGCACTTAACAGGATTGTGTGGTAATATACTAACTTTCATGGGCACTAAAAGGTGGAACCATAAGAAGGAAGGGGGAAAGATTTTTTTTTTTTTTTTTTTTTTAAATCAGGGGTATCCAGGGCTATGCTAAAATCTAAGACACACAGTACAGTAAACATGATTAGGGGCTATCAGCTAAAGTTAAAAATAAGTCTACCAACACATCTGCATGATGCACAGGTATCGAATCTATGGGCTCAACCTAAAAGTCGAGAATTCAATACTGTGCACCGTTTAAAACTGAGGTGATACGATACAGGCCATGCTGGTTGCTACAAGACAAACCAGAGCTGCGGTCCTAACTGACTTAAGAAAAAAAAAAAGATTAATCCTGGAATACCCAACCATTAAGTATAAAATGACTGTAGCCATGACTTCAATGATAAATTTGCAGAGATATACTTTTCTGCAAACTGAACACACAACACTTCATAGGTAGCCAGAAAGACAAACTTAATGAGCTAGTAGAGGCCCATGGCACCAAAGAACGGTGAGGAGTGGATGGATATTGCCATCACAGACATGTCTGTGCTTCATAATGAAGATGTCCAGTAAAGTCAACGTCTCCTTCAGTGGCAACATTCAAGCTCTGTTAAAATAAACTGAAAACCTGAGGACCGTTACATATTTTTTATTGCAATCTGGCTTTATTCCACTGCATGAAAAGGAAAACACATGTGCTATATTTAAAGCTCCAACTGTTAAAGACAAACAGGTCTTCTGCCAGCCCACCCCCCTTTTAATCAGCCGTAATTTCTACACCTAACACCATCTATATGTGGAAAATACAAGGAAAAATCGCTTTTGAACTGCCGGTTAAACAAATATCACAACACAGCAACACACAAAAATTCTTGATTGTGTGAAAACACTGACAAAAACTTCTTGGAAAATTGCGTATAACACAACGTTGCGGATTAAACACGTGTTGTGTGATGACAAGATGGCTTCATCACACATCTTGCAGCCGTACACTATATTCCCAAGGTTACTGAGCAAGACCCCTCCATACAGAGCCTATACAAATTTTACATACCATCCTCATACACAACCCAATCTCTGGTTCTGATAAATAGTTCAGATTTTTATTTTGCACTCAATATAATTTACCTCTCTCCATATAATACACATTCCCCAAGCCACAAATTACTACGTAAAGGATGCCATCACATGAAAATGAAAGCTAGATTTAGCCAGAATTTTTCCCTTTTTGCACGGGCAGTGTCATGGTCAAGTTAATAATTAATTAATTAATTGATTAATTAATGTATAAGAATGGACCAGAAGCGCGAGACAGCGCCGGCCCCGGATCAAACAAGATGCTCAGACCTCACATACACACTTCGGTCATGTGTACCGAGATCACACCATCACACGGCGGGCGTGTGTTTAGGGCCAGCCTGGCGGCCTGGCCTTTTAAAAACCCTACCTACAGATAACACGGGGGGTCTCACCGGAGGGATGGTCCGCGGGTCCCCCGCCGTTGACGAAGAGGGCAGAGCACAGGTGCGGCTGCGTCTTTTCCAGGGCCACACACAGCTCCTGGAAATGGTCTCTCTCCTTATTCGCCAGCATCTTCAGCAGAAGGTCCACTTTCTCGGCGGCCGACGAGCAGTTGTTGTCCACTTCGTAGCGCTCCAGCTGACTCAAGGCGCCCGATCTGGCGAGCTCGTCGACCAGCCGGCCCGCGTCCGTAATGGACTCCACCAAGTTCGGCTGGCACCGCTCTAACAACTCTTTGTGCTTGGGGTCCATTTCTCCTCGCTTCTTCCTTTGCCCCCCCCCCCCCCCCCCCCCCCCCCCCCCCCCCCCCCCCCCCCCCCCCCCCCCCCCCCCCCCCCCCCTCCCCCCCC